>JAWWNH010000044.1:0-722500 GCA_034641385.1 Darevskia mixta | reverse complement strand
AACAACCCCTCTATATGTCAACGAGCCATTCGGGCAATCGTAAGAGGTGGGGGAGGATGGAGAAAGGCCGGGCCCGCGCTTCGTTTTCTCTACTGCGCATGTGCCCGTTGGGGCGCGCATGCCCAGTGCGCTGCAGCTGCTCTTTCCCCCCACCAGCGCCTGGGAGCGATGGCGGCGATGGAGGCGGTGAAGATGGCGTCGCCCAAGAGCGCGCCCAAAGATGCTCAGGTGTGGGGTTGGGAGGGGAGGAGGCGGGGAGAGCGGAGAGGGGCTGCCGGGGACCCCCACCCCCTGGGCTTGCATGGGCTGCAGCTGCAAGGAGGGCGGTTGCATTCCCTGCTTGCAGCCCAGTTTGCAGCCCATAACGGGAATCCTGCCTCTCAAGCGCCCTTCTGCTCTGTTGGTTTGCACAGGTGATGGCCCAGATCCTGAAAGACATGGGGATCACTGAATATGAGCCACGGGTTATAAATCAGATGCTGGAGTTTGCATATAGTAAGTTGTCTCCATGCTGTGTTTTTTTTTAATTAAACAAAATGTTGCCTCGATGTCAAAAGGTTTGGGTGAATTTGCCCCCGCCAGGTGGGAGTTATATATTGCTACAGGAATTCTAAGGTCTCAGATATATATTGATAATTGCACAAGGTAAACACATCTTGAGCCTTGAAGCCCTGGTACAAAGTAACACAGGAGAAATCGGTGAGTGTCAGCAGCTAGCGGAGAGAAATTGCTTTCTTCTGAACTTACCTCTTTATCCAAAAGTCTGAGCTCCTGACAGAACTAACTTTCCATTGTTACAGGAATTGTAAGGTCTCAAATATAGAATAAATGTTGATAATTGCACACGGTAAACACACATAGATAAGTTACAGGTAGATAGCCGTGTTGGTCTGCCATAGTCGAAACAAAATAAAAAAATTCCTTCCAGTAACACTTTAGAGACCAACTAAGTTTGTCATTGGTATGAGCTTTCGTGTGTATGCACACTTCATACCAGATATCTGAAGCAGTGTGCATGCGCACGAAAGCTCATACCAATAACAAACTTAGTTGGTCTCTAAGGTGCTACTGGAAGGATTTTTTAAATTTTGTTTCACACATAGATAAGTATATAAACCACATGTCTAAAAAAGAACAGGAGAGCAATCCAAAAGCCATCTTGGCTCTCCCTAAAGACTCAATATTTCCTCTGCCTCCTTAATCCCCCTTGCCTTAACAGGTAGGCAGATAGCAATCAGGGGAAATTCCTGAAGGGATTCCTCTTCTATATTTATGAACCTCCTTTGTATTAATTGTGATTGTTTGCTGAGATGCTCTGCACTGAGCGATGTCTGACAGGCATCTTGATTGTCACATCAAATGCCAATGTTTTGTGTAAACTGTGTCTGGAACTATGTGAAACTTGCCAAATCCTCAGGAATATCGCACCTTGGCCTGCCTGAGCCACAGCAACCCCACCTTAGGTGTGATATAATTTCTGACTGTTTGTAGAGGGGGTGTCCTCCTTCTGCATGCCAAAATAAAAGAGATATTTCTTCTTGGTTCTGGGTCTCTCTTGCCTCCTTGCAAGGAGGGGAGGGAACTCTGTTGCAACAGAAAAATGAAGACCTGCCTTGCTTTCACTGCCTCCTGCCTCCATCCATTCATCTCTGACCGATCATGGACTTAGGGGACTCAGTCCCTTGGGGGAGCTGGGCAGCAAAAGCCAACCCACCCCTATTTTTTCTATATCACCCCCAACTTGAATGGTTTTAAGAGAGGATCAGAGGATAATAAGGCTTCCAATGGCTGCTGTGGGCTACCTCCAGTTTCAGAGGCAGTATGCTTCTGAACCAGCGTTAGTGTCAGGATGCTGTCAGCGGCTCCTGGCTGGTTGCCCAGGAAAGTATAGAGACAAGGGAAAGTTTCTTACAGTCCTTTTTCATTTCAGTCTTTACAGAGGGAGGCTAGAGAACCCAGCCTCTTGGATAATGGTGTTGTCCCTTGTGAATCTCCACCCCCTGTCTCTCCCACTTCCTCATTTGTCATCATGCCCTCTGTCTTTGAGCTCTTTGCTCTCCTACTTTTAAGGCTTGCCGGGTTCTGCGAGATGGAGGGTCTGGAATGCTTTCTTTCTTTCTTTCTTTCTTTCTTTCTTTCTTTCTGCATAACAATTTATTAAATTTCCAAATAAAACAAACAAAAACATCTACAGCAGATTTTTTAAACCATAGTTTTGATTGACTTCCCTCCCCTCCCCCTCTTGGTTTCATTATTTAATACTTTTTCATGCATATTCTTAAAACCTTATAATAATAATAATAATAATAATAATAATAATAATAATAATAATTTATTATTTATACCCCGCCCATCTGGCTGGGTCTCCCTTATATTCTCCCTTATATTCTCCCTTATATTCTCTTATATTCTCACTATTTCAATTTTAAATCTTCATCATATTACAAGTGACATATAGAAGTTTTCCTAGTGTGAGAATCTATACACAAAGCTTAAAAAATATGCAAACATTTATCCCCTAAAATAAGAAAAAAAATATTCAAAGTCCTTTCTTTCTTGGGTTTCAAATTAAATAATTTGTCCCGCATAGTTCAATAGTTTATTTTACCAATCTTTATCTTCTTTTGCGGAAGCTTTTTCCTTCTATAAAGGTGGGCTGGTCCTGGCCTGGGGTCCGGTCTTGGGTACAGGAACAAATTCTTTCATTCAATGTCCAACAAAGCCTTTACATCTCAGTGTCATGACTTCAGTTTTTTTTTTAACAATAATCATTATCCACATTCCTTTACAATCTTTATACAGTGGTACCTCTGGTTGCGAACGGGATCCGTTCTGGAGGCCCGTTGGCAACATGAAAAGCCCGCAACCTGAAGCGCCATATCTATGCAGGTGTGCGGCTCGATTTGACGCTTGTGTGCATGCGCGAAGCGTGATTTAGCACTACCGCGCATGCGCAAGCGGCGAAACTCGGAAGTAACCCTTTCCAGTACTTCCGGGTTGCCGCGGGACGCAACCTGAAGAAACGCAACCTGAAGCAAACGTAACATGAGGTATGACTGTATCTCTTCTCCCAGGCCTTTTTAATAATTTTACATTGCCACCACATGTAACAACCTTTTATTGCAATAAACTGGAATGCTTTCTAATGACAACGCATCAGCCAGGTGTTGCTCCGTCTCTCCCATGATTTCCCAACTTTTCTCCTCATCTGCCTCTGAGCTGCGACCTCCCTCAAACCCCTGTTGTAAATCTATCCTTTTCCTCCTCCCTGGGAGGGTCAGGATGGGGAGGCGGTCTCCGCTATTCGTCCTCTGCTCAGTTCCTGACAGTTAGAAATTGACCAGGCGCCAGGCACATTTTGCACCTGGCTATCGGCCACTTGCGACCAAGTGAAGATGCCCAGGTGCCAGGATTGTGCCTGACGTCTCCACCATCTGGAGGTGCATGCCTGGGGATCCTTGGATCGCAACTGTTTTCACACACTAATACCCTGTCCTATAGAATTCTACCCATTATCTATTGTCTGAACAATCAGAATGTGTTTCAGGAACCAGAAAGTCGTGTTGAAAAATACGGTTTTTGAGTCATCGGGCCCCAAAAATGGCAACTAGACATTCTGTTTTGGCAACTGTAACCCTGGTTTAAGGAGCTGTTTGGCGCCCAGCTTATATATCTGAGTTTCTAACCCTAAGCCAGTGTGGTGTGGTTAAGAGCGGTGGACTCGTAATCTGGTGAACCGGGTTCGCATCTCCGCTCCTCCACATGCAGCTGCTGGGTGACCTTGGACTAGTCACACTTCTCTGAAGTCTCTCAGCCCCACTCACCTCACAGAGTGTTTGTTGTTGGGGAGGAAGGGAAAGGAGAATGTGAGCCGCTTTGAGACTCCTTCGGGTAGTGATAAAGCGGGATATCAAATCCAAACTCCTCCTCTTCATCTGAACACGGATTTGTTGGGAATCGCAAGTGAGGAATCACAAGTGTTGTGCTCAGATCCTGCGTAGGGGTTTCCCAGAAGAGGCGCCTTGTTGGCTGCTGTGTGAACAGGATACTAGGCTAAATGAGCCTTTGGCTTAATCCTGCAGGCCACTCTTACGTTCTTGCATTTTGGCTTTTACTTCCTGACAGGATATGTGACAACCATCTTGGAAGATGCCAAAATTTATTCCAGTCACGCGAAGAAGTCGAGTGTCGACGCAGACGATGTGAGGTTGGCTATCCAGTGCAGGACAGACCAGTCATTCACTTCGCCACCACCCAGAGATGTATGTTTTAACTGTTTTTAATTATCCTTTGACTGTTGTTTAAAAAAGTACCTTTCGTGTAAAGGGCCTTGAGATGGCGGTTTGAAAGGTGAAAAGCTTACGGGTTCGATTCCCGTACAGGCCACCTTCCTATTCCTGCATTGCAGGGGGTTGGACTAGATGACCCTGGGGTTCCCTTCCAACTCTGCAGTTCTATGATTCTTATGTACTTAACAAATTTCAGCTCCCAGAATTCTTTGGGGGAATTCATGGCTGTTCGACGTGCTTTAAATGTACACTGTCAATGTGGCCTAGATGTGGACCAGCACTTAGGTTGCGATTTCCCCCTTCACCAGTATGGTCAGTGCTGAGGAGGAATTTGAGAGGAGAGTTTGAGAGGAGCTTAGCTGCAGAGCTCCTGCTTTGCATGCAGAAGGTCTCTCAGGCTCAATCCTTGGCATCTCTCCCAGGTCTGGCTGGTTGACACCCTGGCCTGAAACCCTAGGGCAGGCATAGGCAAACTCGGCCCTCCAGATGTTTTGGGACTACAACTCCCACCATCCCTAGCTAACAGGACCAGTGGTCAGGCATGATGGGAGTTGTAGTCTCAAAACATCTGGAGGGCCGAGTCTGCCTATGCCTGCCCTAGAGAGCTGCTGCTTCCAATCAGGGAGCCCAGTACTGAGCTTGCTGGACCAATGGGCTGACTTGGTTCAAGGTACCTTCCTGTGTTCCTCTTCTTTTTCTTTTCTTGGAAAAAGTTTTTGCTAGATATTGCGAGACAGAAGAACCAAACGCCGTTGCCTCTGATAAAGCCGTACTCAGGCCCGAGGTTGCCGCCGGATAGATACTGCCTCACAGCTCCAAATTACAGGCTGAAGTCTTTTCAGAAAAAGGTAAGGAGCCTACCCAAAATGAAGAGTCTCTCTGACACAGACTCTCTCCACTCACTAAACCCTGTTGCCTCTCCAGCTTCCGACATCTCCTCCTCCCAGTCTTCTTCCTCTGTCCGCTCATCGTTGCCCCACCACCGATCCCCGGGCTCTGAGCCGTCTTCCCCTGGGGGTTCCCCAGCTGTTTCCTTCCACTATTCTTCCTCATCCAACCAACCGATGACACTGTGTTACTGAATGCCTGGCCCTCCCTTTTAAAACGGGCCGTTTTCTGAGCTAGTGACCCTGAATGACCTATTTATTGGGTGCTGCTTCGTTCCAGCTGTCTTCCTCTGCGGCACGGATCACGGTGCCACGACTGAGTGTCGGCGCTGTCACCAGCAGGCCCAGCACACCGACGTTAGGCAAGTAGCAGCTTCTGCTTTTATAGAAGACTATCTGACTTTTAGAAGACATCTGAAGGCAGCCCTGTTTAGGGAAGTTTTTAATGTTTGATGTTTTGTCGTGTTTTTAATATTCTGTTGGGAGCTGCCCAGAGTGGCTGGGGTAAACCCAGCCAGATGGGCGGGGTTTTAAATAATAAAATTTTATACATTTAAAGCGCTCTTATTCCACTTTAAACAGCCATGGTTTTCCCCAGAGAATCCTGGGAAGCATAGTTGCTGAGAGTTGTTTGGAAGCCCTTATTTCCTTCACGGCAATATAATTCCCAGAGCTTCCTAAGAAGAGGTTAAACCACTTTGGGAATTGTAGTTCTGTGAGGGGACACGACTTAAACAACAACAAACAATTCTCAGCACCCTTAACAAACCACAGTTCCCAGAATCCTTTGGGGAAGAAGCCATTACTTTAATTTGGCACCATAGTGCTTTAAATGTATAGTTCCAATGTGCCCTATGGCAATTTGATGATAGTCGAAATAAGAAGACGACTGATAAAACACAGATAGTAAGAGAAGAGGGGGGAGAGGTAAACTGCAGCTCCTGGGGGTGAGTGTTAAGCGATAATTTAAATGCATAGCGCAGATGGAGCATTATTCTTCATGTTTTTGCCTGGCACACACACACGCACACCCCAATATTGTCACCTTGGATTTAAAAACAACGGGTTGCTGCTTCGAAACCAAATCCTGGTTCTGTGGATTTCAGGAACTCCTTCGGCGCAGACGGTGTCCGTTTCAACGAAAGTTGGCACTCCTATGCCTCTGACCGGTCAAAGATTCACGGTGCAGATCCCAACCTCCCAGACCTCGGTAAAATCAGGTGAGAGCAAGCTACGCCGCCAGGTTTGGAGGTCTTTAAGCAGAGGTCTTTAAGACCTTTGGAGGTCTTTAAGCAGAGGCTTGACAGCCACCTGTCAGGAATGCTTTGATGGTGTTTCCTGCTTGGCAGGGGGTTGGACTGGATGGCCCTTGGGGTCTCTATGATTCTATGATTCTAGGTGTTACAGCTAAACCTTTTGGCAGGTGTGAAAAGTGTGAGCTCAAGTGTGCCTTCTCTCTGTACCTTTTTTTGCAAGATTGTGCAGGCTTTTTGTGCATGGTCCAGCTCGCACCCTTATGTGGCAAACTCCTGGAGAAGAATAAGGAATAAGGAATAATTTTATTGGCCAAGTATCAATCATACTTGGAATTTTGCTTCGACTACATTGCAATGTAGAGAAAAACGTACCTCATACAAACACTATTCCCCCCCCCAATACAACAGCACAACAAAGGAACCCCATAACACCAACTGACCTCCCTTCCGCACAAAACTACAAATTCAACAGTTTGATGGCACAAGGAAAAAACCTATTCCTGTGCCTAGACGTATTTGTGTATAGAGTCCTGTAACAACGTCCGGATGGAAGTAAATCCCAACAGGTGATGACCAGGATGCGAAGGGTCTGCGACAATTCCCTCTGCTCTCTTCCTGGCTTGAGCAGCATAAAGTGTCTATTGGAGGCAAACTAACACCAATTACCCTCTCTGCAATTCTTACTGCTCGTTGGAGCCTCTTATCCAGCTTAGAGGCTGTGCCATACCAGGCAGTAATAGAATTACAGAGAGCAGTTTCAATGGTACCTCTGTAAAAATAAGCAGTAGAGGCTGCTCCATTAGGCAAGTAGCTCACTGCCCAGGCAACCCGCCCGCTTTCAGCTGCCCCCACCTACCCGTCTTCCTGCAACTGGTCAGAGCAGGCATAGGCAAACTCGGCCCTCCAGATGTTTCGGGACTACAACTCCCATCATCGCTAGCTAACAGGACCAGCGGTCAGGGATGATGGGAGTTGTAGTCCCAAAACATCTGGAGGGCCGGGTTTGCCTATGCCTGGGTCAGATGGTGGCTCTCCCTGTCGTTGGCTCCGATTCATCCTACTGCTGATCTCTGTGCTTCTTGCCTTGCCAGGCCCAGTGGGCACTAGCCGCTGCTGAGAATAAGAATGGGCTGGCCATTTTCGTCTCTTGAACCTAAGGCAGAGGAGCTGACTCTGCCGGTAGCTGGAAAGGGATGTCAGTTGTGAAGGCTGACATCCCTTTCCAGCTACCGGCAGAGGATGAAACCCAATACCTGTGCCACCTTCTGTGGGGGGGGGGGCTATTGGGTTGTTGTTTGTATTTTTATTAGTTATTTTGTGGTTTTATATCTTGATTTTGTTCTGTGGACCGCCCCGAGCCCCCCGGGTATAGGGCGGCATATAAATTCAATAAATAATACAGTCATACCTCATGTTGCAAACGCAGCGGGTTACGCATTTTCGGGTTGCGCTCCGCGCCAAACCCAGAAGTACCGGAACGGGTTACTTCCGGGTTTCGGCGCTCGCAAAGGCACAGAAGCGCTAAATCGCACTTTGCACATGCGCAGAAGCACTGAATCGTGACCCGCTCGTGCGCAGACACGGCGCTGCGGGTTGCGAACGTGCCTTCCGCACGGATCGCATTCGCAACCCGCAGCATCCACTGTACATCCAAACCTCGGTTGTCGAAGGTAATCCGTTCTGGAAACCATTGGACTTCCAAAACGTTTGACGACTGAAAACTAAAAGCGGAAGCCTCGATACAATAGGGAGACTCAAAACAACGGAAGCCACGTGGCACGTTCGGCTTCCGAAAATCTTTTGAAAACCGGAGCAGTTCCTGGTTTTCGGCATCCGGGAGCCAAAATGTTCAAAAATGGAGCTGTTCAAGAACCGAGGTTTGACTGTAATAATAATAAAAAGTGCAGCTCTGCGCGTCACGAGAAATGCTTGATGAGAAAGGTTGATGCATGTTTATTGGCTGAGAATAATGGCTGTTGGGGAAGCCACCGCCATGGGTTCCACAGGCCTGCAAAGTACACAGGTTTTCTATAGAGGCCTTCCCTCGCCTTAACTTCACAGATGCTTAGAAATAAAGTCACCTTCACAGAGCAAAAGCATGGCCGTCTTATCAGAGCTGCATTCCTCTGTGAGGAGAAGAACAGGGTGTTTACTCTTCACCCAGCTGCCTCAAGGCTGAGTTTCTCCTGCAAAAAACATTTCCGGCACATCCTTAACTCTGTCTGGATAGAGGGAGCCAGCTGGTCTCCTTACACCAAAGCTGAATTTTGGAAGATTCAGGACAGATTAGGAAAAAAGTACTTATTCCCGAAGCACACAGTTTTAACTATGGCACTTGCTGTCATTAATTCTACTCAATATTGATCCAGAGCAGAACTCCGACGTACAGTTAGCAGAGCAAAAACTTAAACACGTTGCAGGATTCCCCAAAAAACAAACCAAAGGCAGTTAATATTTCATCCAGCAGAGCTTTACTGCTACTGAAGGCAAATGAGCACAATGGTCACAAATCCAATACATTCAGGATTGGCACCGTCCATAAGAAATCCAGTTGCCGCAGACTTAACTTAAACTTACAATAACTTCTAATAAGACTAAACCTTAACACTATATACAGCAGGAGTCAGCAACCTTTTTCAGCCGTGGGCCGGTCCACCGTCCCTCAGACCATGTGGCGGGCCGAACTATATTTTGAAAAAAAATATGAACGAATTCCTGTGCCCCACAAATAACCCAGAGATGCATTTTAAATAAAAGCACACATTCTGCTCATGTAAAAACACCAGGCAGGCCCCACAAATAACCCAGAGATGCATTTTAAATAAAAGGACACATTCTGCTCATGTAAAAACACCAGGCAGGCCCCACAAATAACCCAGAGATGCATTTTAAATAAAAGGACACGTTCTACTCATGTAAAAACACGCTGATTCCCGGACCGTCCGTGGGCCAGATTGAGAAGGCGATTGGGCCGCATCCGGCCCACGGGCCTTAGGTTGCCTACCCCGATATACAGAATTTGGCGAAGCTGACTGGGAAAATCCTAAAACCAGCATGATCGAGCTTTCCAAAAAGACTGGAGTAAATTTGTACAATATTTGAAGGATAATTGTAAGCAATTAACAACACTAGCAGCGTTGATATAAAAAGACTTGTAACATTAATGATTACTACCTTTTTAATATTTACTCAAAATTTGTGATAATTGGAATAAGTGAAATGTAAATTGGAAGAGGCACAAATGCTATGACATAGAAATGAATTATGAAAACCAAGAGGCGGGAGGAAGTCGATTAGCTCATATGAGCAAAGAGTTAAGATAACAATGAGGATGTATTTATATATTATAAAATGGAAATTTAATAAAATATTATTATTTTTAAAAACCCCACTATATACAGAACACCACACCAGAAAGAGGAGAGATAGAAAGTGTGAAACCCAGGCTCCATCTGGCCTTGTTATTATAGTCAGCGTAACCTTGACAGAAAGAGATAACAGGACCAGTTTAAGCCAGCTGTACTCTGCTTCTCTGAAGGAATAACTGAAAACATCACAAACCTTCAGCTTGTTTCTTTCACACAGAGAAAAGCTCCCAGAACCCTCTTGAATTAATTAGAATAGGAAAGATCTCTACACATCAGATCAATATTTTATTTTATTTTCTTACAAACTTTATGTACACATTGACTTCCTTCCTGTTTTGAGACTTCAGAATTTTTAATCTTTCTGAATTGTTGTTTCTAATGTAAATGACCTCTATCTTTATACCTTTTGCACCGTTTTTTCAATTTCTTTAACCCTACAAAGCTTCATTCATTACTGATATATTTATTCCGGAACAATGTTTTTTTTTCATGTATTCTTTGACACACAATCCCATTCTTCTGCTAATTTTTGGTCCGGTTGTCCCCTTAAGAATGCTGTAAATCTTGCCAAATTTATATATTCGCAAAGTTTAATTTGCCATTCTTTTATTGATGGGATCCCGCCCCCCTTTCCAGTTTTTCGCTATGAGCATCCTGGCAGCTGTTGTCACATAGAGGAATACTTTCCTTTGATTGCCTGGAATATCAATATTTTCTCTGCCAAGAAATGAAAACTGACACTTGCTCCCTCGGGTAGCGGTGATGACCAACAATCTAGATGGCTTTAAAAGAGGATTAGGCAAATTCAGGGAGGAGAGGGCTGTGCTTGTCTCCATGGTCAGAGGCCGTCTCCTCCTGGATGCTAGCTGCTTGGAGGCACAGGAGCAGAGGGTGTAATTGTGCCCAGGTCCTGCTTGCTGGTTTGCCATAGGCAACCCAGTTGGCCACTGTGAGAACATGATGCTGGACTAGATGCGCCAGTGGCCTGATCCAGAAGCCAGACTCTTATGTTTTTACAAGGCTTGGAAACAGATAAAAAGCGAAGCAGCAAGCTCTATGCGGCCTAGGACCCTCGTACCTACGGGACCGCCTCTCCTGGTATGCCCCGCAGAGGACCTTAAGGTCCACAAATAACAACGTTTTGGAGGTCCCGAGCCACAAGGCTGTTAGACTGGTCTCAACTAGGGCCAGGGCCTTTTCAGTACTGGCCCCAACCTGGTGGAACGCTCTGTCTCAAGAGACCAGGGCCCTGCAGGATTTGACATCTTTCCGCAAGGCCTGCAAGACAGAGCTGTTCCACCTGGCCTTCGGGTTGGACTCAGTCTGATGTTTCCTCCCCTTATGGTTTTGATTATGGGCGATAAATGAAGCAGCATTTAAATTTTAAATTTTAACCTGTATTTTAATTAACGGTTTTTCTTTTTTTAATATTTTATTGTAATTTTTATTGGTGTTAGCTGTCCTGAGCCCGGTTTCGGCTGGGAAGGGCGGGGTATAAATAATTTTTATTATTAAGATAAGATAAGATAATTTATTGTCATTGCACAAGTACAAGCACAACGCTATACAAGTGCAACAAAATTGCATGCCCCCCGTAAAAACAGAAAGAAAAAACAAAACAAAAAGCAGCACAAAACACACACACACCAAAGAAAGCCACACATACACCCATCACAGCTCTCCAAGGTCATATTATCTGGTTACAGCGTTTAAGATGGTTATAGCTCTTGGGTAGAAACTGTTCTTCAATCTATTTGTTCTTGATCTAATTGTTCTATATCTTCTACCCGAAGGCAGTGGTGCAAAGAGGCTATGTCCTGGATGAGATGGATCCTTTAAAATATTGTTAACCTTTTTAAGGCAACTGGTACTGTATAGTTCTTCCAGAGATGGGAGAGGATGACCAATAATATTTTGGGCTGTGGTTATGACTTTCTGAAGTATCTTCTTCTCCCTGGCTGTTCAGCTGGAGAACCAAGCACAAATACAGTATATAAGAATGCTCTCTATGGAGCCTCGGTAGAAGGACACCAGCAGTCTCTCACTCAGATTGTTCTTCTTTAAAAGTCTGAGGAAATAAATTCTCTGCTGGGCCTTCTTTACCAGAGCAGTAGTATTTGCGCTCCAAGTCATACCCCATTAATCTGTCTGTCTGTCTGTCTGTCTGTCTGTCTATCTATCTATCTATCTATCTATCTATCTATCCCTCCATTTATCCATCCATCTATCATTCTCCATTTTTGGCAAACAGACAGGCAGTATAAATATCTAACAAACACCCTTCCCTTTCTCCTTCTCAGCGACTCCAACTACCCCCACGGTCCAGAATGTGCTGATCAACCCCTCCCTGATCGGGTCCAAAAACATCCTCATCACCACCAACATGGTGTCATCGCAGGGCAGCTCCGGCGAAGCAAACCCTTTGAAAAGGAAGCACGATGAAGAAGACGACTACGATAACTTGTGAAAGGGGATGCTCGCCTTGTTTTGCCTGAGTTGTGGCTCTCCCTCTACCGAAGCCTTCAAGAACGGAGGGGGCAGAAGACAAGCAGATGGCTCTGCTCTCCCAGTTGGCTACAGTCTAGCTGCAGTGGACCAAAACTGGGGCTGATGGGGTGGAAGCCGCTAGATGGTGGAAGGCTTAGTACAGGAGCTTTGGAAAAAGTCGATTCTCCTCCTGGCATAGCTCCATTCCTCCAATCTCTCTTGGAATTAAAAAGCAGCAACTGTGCCTCTGTTCTGGTGGTACTCTTGTTTCCCACAACATGTCTTTCTTGGGTGGGGGTTGGGGGCAAAGAGTGCTGTTTTTTCTTCTTTCAAATAATTTGTATTGGTTTTTACATATATTTTCTTTGCATAACATCGTAGCAACCTTCTTCCAAAAAATAAAACATTTGGCTCCATGAGCCTGTGACTTCCCTCCTCCCTGACTCGTGGTTTTCAAACTTAAACGCGATACCTTGCATTTTCCTATATTTCTTATTCCTGCTAAATCTTATCCTTATATAATTCCTTAAAGGTAAAGGGACCCCTGACCGTTAGGTCTAGTCGTGACCGACTCTGGGGTTGCGGCGCTCATCTCGCATTATTGGCCAAGGGAGCCGGCGTACAGCTTCCAGGTCACGTGGCCAGCATGACAAAGCCGCTTCTGGCGAACCAGAGCAGCACACGGAAACAGCGTTTACCTTCCCGCCGGAGCAGTACCTATTTATCTACTT
The DNA here is from genome assembly GCA_034641385.1 of Darevskia mixta. Lineage (NCBI taxonomy): Eukaryota > Metazoa > Chordata > Lepidosauria > Squamata > Lacertidae > Darevskia > Darevskia mixta. The sequence continues at coordinate 709,482 of JAWWNH010000044.1, read as the reverse complement.
GCACTTTGACGTGCTTTCGAACTGCTAGGTGGGCAGGAGCTGGGACCGAATAATGAGAGCTCACCCCATCACGGGGATCCGAACCGCCGACCTTCTGATCGGCAAGCCCTAGGCTCTGTGGTTTAGACCACAGCGAAACCCAAAAGAGCTGCATTCTGTTCTTCCCAACTCTCCAAACAAGATTTGTTTGTGTGTATGTTCACATAAAGGCCACGTGGCCCCTAGACCTAAGCCTGTTTAGACTAAGACTCTTGTCAAGCCATGCCCCCTCACACCTGTCCTGATCTGCACTCAGGTGCTTCTGCATGGAAGGAGACTTGAGGTATGGGGACCAGGGCAGGGGACAGAAGCCTCGTGACGTTTCCATATCCGCAGTTGCACGCATTGAACCTCCTGCTCTTGGTTCTGGGCTCACCAGTCACTGGTCTCCCCCTCCCACAAGGGAATAGACTACCCTCAAGCCTGAAAATGTTTCCCCCACCCTTTGCTGAAGGAGCTGATAAGTGAAAACAGTGTTGTAAGAATATCAAGGTCTTATATACATATATAATAATTGTTCATAAGTGTGCCAAGCAAAACAAGGCCACATGTCTGAAGCAGCGCAGGAGGACAGGCCTGTCTCCATTTTGACTCCCAAACTGTTTCTCTGCAAGGAAGGAGTGGGGATTGTCTCAGGAAAATAAAGTGATAATCCTGGCTTCCTGTTACCTGAGTGCCAGGCAAAAGGGTGTGATTAACTTGGCTGGGAAACAGGGAAATGTAAATATCTCTTTTGTTTTACTTGATGGGTTTTTGGGTGGAGGGCAAGAGGAGGCATGGGCAGGGTCAAGGATGCTCAGATTACTGCTACCAGACCTCCCCGTTCATGATGTAGCTGTGATGTATCTGGGGGGTGGTCCTGGGTTACACCCCTTTTTGTGATGTATGTATGATCTTGAGCGGGAGGGGGGGAATTTCAAGTCTATATAGGAGCTGGCAGACCATTGTTGTGGGTTCCTCCTCCCTCCTCCATTTTGGGAGAGAGGGTCCTGTTGCAACAGATATAATAAAATTTTGCTTCTCAATTTTTCTCTGGTTGGCCTCTGTAAATTCACTCCTACTGATGGAGAACCTGGGAAGGCTCTTGTGTACCCCATAGGGGAATAAGAGCAGATTTCTGTTTATTTCAACAAACCCTGATACACTTGAATTTCCTTTATTCAAAAAACGTATAAGCTCTAAAAACAACACTATACACTATAAAAACATCTGTTGCCTGCAGGCCCAAGCTTTCCTTTCCAAGCCTGCTCCCGCCCCCCCCCCCTCCCCTCAATCATCTTCCTTAATCGGTGTGCAGCCTGAGAAGTAGCTGCTTCTGGTGCTGTGAAGCCGCTTCTTCCCCTTCTTCATGGCTGCTGCTGGTGAGATCTTGATAGATTCGTCTCCCAGTGCAAATAAGGACGTGGCAGGCAGAATCTCCTCATTTTTTTCCTCCAGGACCTGGGGGCGGCGAGAGAGAAAAAGGAGACTCAGCTGAGCTGCCATTTCATTTCACAAGGGGAGGATTTCCAAACAGGCATGTCTGGGTTCAATGAAGCAGACTGAATTAATGTGCACAGGGATGAATGGGACATCAGGAAGGGCAGCTTCCTGGAAAAGAAAATCAAATTGTGCCTGCCTCAGGATGGTTGCCCACAGCAAAAAGGGAAATTCCTGCCCTTCAAGAATTCAAGGTTGGAAAGAAACGCCCAGTGCCCACACAACAGGCAAGATTAAAGAGTTCAGCAGCGAAGGCTACATCAGACAAGCTGTTTGTGGTGTGAACAGGGAAGTACAGATGGGGGGGGGGGCATTTTATTCCCAGGTTATTTTCAGGCACTGGGCAAATGCAGACAAGTGTTTACTGAGTGGCAGCTTACCAGGGTGGGCACATAACTGGTTGCTAAGCCGACAGATGAGGAAAGAAGACCTTTTGCCCAGGCATCAATGAACCCATTTTCAATACTATACATTTTTTCATGGGAGTAGCTCAAAACCATTTACAACACACACACACACACACACACACACACACACACACGTTAAAGCCAAGTACAAAAACAATAAAATAAGAACCTAAAATGCCCATCCATAATATAATACAATGCAGAGAAAATGGCAGACAAATGCAACCCATTCCACTAAAAAGACAAGCAGAAAAAGAGGCCACAAACATATCTAAGTACCCTCTAAATCAGGCATCCCCAAACTGCAGCCCTCCAGATGTTTTGGAATACAATTCCCATAATCCCTGACCACTGGTCCTGTTAGCTAGGGATCATGGGAGTTGTAGGCCAAAACATCTGGAGGGCCGCAGTTTGGGGATGCCTGCTCTAAATTAAGGGCTGAATGCCTGGGAGAATAGAAATATTTTTGCCAGGAGAGCATTCCACTGGAGGAGGGACATGGATAAGGACCTCAGATGACTAAAGCCGGGTCCAGGTTGGTTCATATGGGGAGAGGCAGTCCCTGAAGTGTTGGGATCCTGACTCTCAAGGATTTACAGATCAAAACCAGCTCTTTGAATTGAGCCTGGAAAGTAGTCGGCAGCCAGTACAGTTGTGCCAACATTGGCGTTCTCTGCTTGGACTGCCTTGCCCTGGCCAGCAATCTGGCCGCTGAATTCTTCACCAGCTGCAGTTTCCAAATAGCCTTCAAAGGCAGCCCCATATGCAACACAGTCATCTAACCTGGAGGTGACCAAGGATGGACAACAGAAGTTGGGCTATCCCCTCTTCTCCCCGTTAATATTATTTCAAGTACAGTATATAATCTGTTTAAAAAAGACATAACCAGTTGGGCTAGCCTTACCAAGTGCTTTTACAGACACACACAGACACAGACACGGACACAGACAGACAGACAGACACACACACACACACACACACACACCATGGCCAGTCAGTGACCATGGGGTAAATGGATGTCACTATGCAGTCATTTGTTACCCCTTCAAGTGTGCCAGACGATGGGGAATTCATAGCTCTGCAACAATCCCACAAAGGCCCTTTCCTAGCCCCAAAGCAAAACCAGAGCCGTCTTCAATGCCACCTGCATCTCTGCAATCCTCATACCTTCCTGGTAGGTGTAACAGCTGGCGGCTCGAAGAAGGTGTCTCCTCCAATTGCCAGAGTAGGATCTTCCGGGTTGAAGCTGTCCTTTGAATCTCCCGCTTGCTCATCAGAAAGCACCCCTTCCTAAGGGGGAAAAGGCAGGACGCACGCTAGCCTGGACTGCACTCGAAGCAATCCAACGCTTGGCATCTGCTCCAGCCCATAAAGCTACAGGGACTTGATCCCCACGGAGCTCAGCATGCTCAGGGGCTGCCCCAAGCAGTGCCAAAACACCCTTCCATCGGTCCCTTGCTAACCATCACACAAACTCTCTATGAGCTGGTCTTAGCATTGGGAGGACGGGGGATGGGTGTCAGGGATTAAGCATGTCAGTTTTTGAATGGGATTACTGGTAAATCTTAAACTAGAATCAGACCAAAAAAAAAACCATTAAATACCTGTCTCTCTACCAGAGCAATTGCAGCCTAAACAGGAGGAGTGGGGAGGGAACCGCTGCACCTCCAGATGTTGCTGGACTACAACTCCCACCATCCCTGACTATTGTAAGAGTTGGTGTGAGTTGGAGTCCAACAACCTCTAGAGACCAGTTTCCCCACAGGAATTACAGGATGGGAGAATGGAAGACTGGGCTTAGTGTGAAGTGTCCTTATGCTTAGCAGGCAGCAGAGCATGCATGAAGGGGTTAACTCCCTCTCGGGAGGCAGGCTTATAAAGGTGACCCATAAGCATTGATTGGGCTTACCAAAATATGTTCATTTTCTGCAGGGAGTGGAGGGGATCCAAGGATGGCTGTGTTGCTCCCCCTCTGCTTGTGAGAATTTGCCATCCATGAATCCCCTCGTCCACTGCAGGGTAGGGAAAAGACTCATCCCCAACTGCAGGATATAACACCTCTTAGAGGTTACCTTCTGGGCTATTTATGTGTGGCATCTTGGGGGGGGAAAGGCACATAAAACCCTTTGAGCCCCATGCAAAAAGGAGTCACCAGCTCAGATTTGAACAACTCCTTCCTGCCAAGAGGCAGAAGTTTTCCCTTTGGCCCTGCAGCCTGGAGTTCCAGCCAGATCAATTCCCACCGGCTTTCTCATCTCACTTCCCAGCCCGCTGCAGCAAGCTGGGAAGCCAGGAGAAGAGCTACGCAGGATCTGCCCTCAACTTTAACGTGCCCTGACTGCTGGGAGGTGGAGCAGGCAACTCCAGGGCTGTCTTGCTACCTCAAAGAGAAAATGAGGTCTTGCCAAGAGTTGCTCACCAAATCACAGTGCTCGCGGTTCCGACACCTCCCGTACTCGCAGCGACAGTCCTCGGAGCAGGTCATCTTTTGCTTACGGCAGCCGCACTTCTTGTTTCCACAGCGGCCTCGGCAGGTGCACTGCAAAGGGAGAGCTCAGTGAGAGAGCAGAAAACACACGTGGAATAAGCCACAAGTGGCATGTACCACCATTGCCAAGGGTGGCCCCGCGAGGCCTCTGCTGCTGTGTCTGTTTCTGGGACTCAACTCCTTTCAGGTTTGGGGGCTCTGAAATGAGGAATGGGGCACGTTTGACCCACACAGGTTCTTCCTAGCTGTCACAGCCAGCATGCATGATGCAGGTTGCCAAGGTGGTGCCCGTGGGCACACATATGCCCATAGAGCAGGCATCCCCAAACTTCGGCCCTCCAGATGTTTTGGACTACAATTCCCATCAACCCTGACCACTGGTCCTGTTAGCTAGGGATCATGGGAGTTGTAGGCCAAAACATCTGGAGGGCCGCAGTTTGGGGATGCCTGCCAGAGGCTTCCCCCCCAGGATCTCCTCCCGCCACTAAAATTAAGCTTGAAATACGCATCTGTTGCAGTCAATAGGCTAGGTCAGTGTGAGCTTAGGGTGTACGTGCGGGGGTTTTTTTTGGGGGGGGCACAACAGTCTCTCCAGTTTGCAAATGCATCCACAGGTCCTGAAAAGGTTTGCTGGAGCATCTTGACACTCCTTTGCCCCAAGACTGCAAGGCCACCGAAGACACACTCAGCTCAGCTGTCACAGAATTTTAATTTTTCAATTTAAAGCCATCAACCGTTCCACAAAAGGTGGAGGATTTGCACCAGAAACTCATTAAGATATTTAGACACGTTTGGCTGAACAGTATTCAACGCGCACATTGTGGGAATCCATCAACGTAGAACCTAGCAATGATCACTGAGGTGGCTTTAATGTATAAATAAGGCGATTAGACAAATTTGTGGAGGACAATGATAGATAGATCTATCATTGGTTAGTCATTAAGCTGGATGAACGGAGCCTCCATGCTCAGTGACAGTATATCTCTGAGTATTTTCATTACTGGGATGGATAACAGAAGAGGGATGATGCCTTTGTGTCGCCACAGGGCAGTGTTGGAAGCAAGACAGCGGAGCCTGGTGTGCACTTGGGCCTGGTCTACCAGAGCCAATTCTTGCATTGCTCCTCCTGGCCAGATTTCAGGGGGCAGCTTCCTAAACGTCAGCCGTCCCGCTCGATGATCCTACCCCCAGAATGCTCTGCCTGAGTCCTCTGGAAAGCTTGTGCGGCACCCACTCTGCATCTTCCATCTCTTTGGCCTCGTCCAAGTCAGAAGATGAGTCTTCCTCATCCATGTCGGCTGAAGGCAGGGAGGTCATTCGCTTGCGAGACTTTGGCTGATGGGGGGAACCGAAGAAGACAAGCTCACCATTTCTGCCTCACTCAAGTTGTGGAACAAAGACAGCCGCACAAAAAACGATCAGGCCAGGTTGGTTGCAGCTGATGGAAGTTGTAACCCAAAGCCCACCTGGTCGAGGTTAGTGATTATCTCAAGCAATGTAATTTAAGGCGCCATTTGGGGATCAGAGACGAGCCTTTTTACTTATTTGCTGCATTCCTATCCCAACCTTTCCTCCAAGCAACTGTACGTGGTCCTGTCCCCTCCTCATTTAATCCCAACAACCCTGCGAGGCTGAGAGCCAGTGACTGATATCCAAGGACACCCAGTGAGCTTCATGGCTGAGTGGGGATTTGAACCCTGGTCTCCCAGGTCCTAGTCTGACACCCTAACCATTACACCACGCTGGCACGAACATTAAGGCAGCCACTAAGAGCTGTAATGTATTTTGACTCGTGCTTCTAATCCATACCCAGCTTTATCTTTCAGGTGATGGGATGGACCAGCCATACAAACAAGCTCTGTCGCACGCAGACACCCTGCCTTGCTTCTCCGCCCCACCCCACCGGCAGGACACACACCTTGGGTGGAATGTATTCGAAGGGGGACTCCTGGCTGTCTGCTGCAGGGGCTGGCCGGCCATTGCAGAGCCTCTGGCCACTGACAGCTTGAAAAACTCTCAATTTCTGTGGGGAAGAAAGGGAGGAGTGTGAGGTTCACTGAGTGACAGGAGTGAAGTCAGCTCCTCTAATAGCAGCCGCTGCCATCAATCCCAGACCTACCTGTCGGAGAGTTTCAATCTCTTCTCGGAGTTCCTGGTTCTTTTCGAAAACCTCCTTCATCTTGGCCAGCTCTTCTTCCTGTCCACAGTAAAGAAGGCAAAAGGCTCTTAAGGTCTCATCTTCAGCTGCAGCAAACCCAGGCGTTGGGGTGTTTGCACACCTAGGATTTGTGCAATGCCTGCCTTCTAAAGATTTGAAGAGGGCTACTAAGAATGAAAGAATGCTTGATATTTCCCCCAGCTCTGGTTTGTTTAAATTATTATTTTAAGGATAGAGCCTTGAGTGCCATCACTTGAAGTTCCAACTTCTGGCCTACATGATACACTGGTTGATTTATATCAGGCTTTCTCAACCTCGGGCCCTCCAGGTGTTGTTGGCCTACAACTCCCATGATCCCTAGCTAGCAGGACCAGTGGTCAGGGATGATGGGAATTGTAGTCTGAAAACATCTGGAGGACCGAGGTTGAGGAAGCCTGATTTAGAGACTCCCCACACACCACACCTTCTCCCTCCCTCCCTCCCACACCACAATCCATCCAGTCACACACACAGCCCCTTCAAAACTCATTTAAATGACCAGAGCTAAAATTGCTCTACGTGTTTTGAGAAACAGAAAAATGTGGAAGAACAACTACCGTATTAGCATAGCCTCCAAAAATGAGGGAGAGCAGAGAAGACACTTTGGTTATAAAGCCAGTGGATGATAAAGCGGAGATCGACAAGAAGAGCATCAAGAGTAGCAGTCTGAGCCAAAATCAAGCAGCCTCATTCAATGACACAATGCCAGTACCACAAGCCTTGTTGCTTGAAAATGGGATTCCTTCCCATCAGCAAAGGAACATCTGGAATGGTTGGATGGCAAACACAGCTGCATTTGAGGGGGCAGGAGCAACCATGCCTAAGAGACACAGCAGCTTTTACCTGGAATTTGAGGCGCTCGAGTTGCTGCTGCTCCCGTTCTGAAATGGAAGTCTCCAGCTTCTTCTCTGCCTCTTCTTTGTGCTGTATCTGGCTTAGTAGATAGAGTACCTGGGGATGGGTGGAAGAGAGATGTGGATGGGTAGAGACCTTGGTTCAGAGGCGGCACAGTCTGAAGGGAGGCAGACTTTCCGTATAGCTCGCATTATGGTGGCCGAAGTCTTGCGTTGGCTAAACCACAAACGTGTGGGATAACCAGCCTCATATAACCAACATGCTTAAGTCTAACTAACGCATGAAGGGGTTAAGACTATAGAGAAAGCTGTCCTGCCAGGCTTAGCTCACCTTGGGAGGGATTAGGTAATTAAACCTTTGTTCTCTCTCCCAATCTATAAGAGAAGCTCAATGTATGATGCCTGAGCTGGTTACTGCAGCTCAGACCTCATGGCTCTTACAAGCCACTCTTGAGTTCCTATAGGAACTTTCACCACTGTAACTAAGCCAAGTTTTACCGCCTGTGTTTTCTGACTGATATATGGAAAACCACATGAACCTGACCTTTGAAGAGTTTGTAAGTAGACTAATCTTTAACTTACCAAATGTGCGGCCTTTCTCTGTGCTAGGGGAAGAGGGGAACTTTAGAAGAAACCCACAAGGGCGTATTTTAAAGGTCTAACCACCTCTATTTCCACGCTTTATTTTGCTGCATATTTTGTGATTTTAAATCTCTGCTGGGGTTCTCTCATCAAAGAATACTTGACCCAAACCTGGATCTTGGGGGCATTCTAGTAGGTGGCGCCAGAGCTAATTAGTTCTAATTCTCTTCCCATCCACCTCCATACTGAGTTCTACAAGGGGCAACACTGAGAATGAAGAGGAAGGTGGCAGGCGGGCAGGGCCACCCTCTGGACTGGTTGTAAGTTAAGGCAGGCAGGCTGGGGTTGTCTGACGGTAGTTCATGGACCAGCGTTCAATCTCAGCATTTTACCACCAGATCACCCACGTTTTCTAGCCGCTGCACAACACAGAGTTCTAAACACTGAAAGAACTTGGAGCACCCCAAGCCTGCAAACTTTACTGAGAAGGCAGCAACTGAATTGCCCTTTCTCTGCTGCTACTGACCGCTGGCACTGCCCATCCAGGGATCCCATTCACAGCCACCTCTCCGCTAACAGGAGGCTGTCCCAAGCCAAATTCATAGGTGTGGGCAGAGGGTCCCTAACTTGGAAATCAGGTTAAATGTGCCAGCAGCAAAGCCTGGTTAGGATTACTCTGGAAAACCTGGAGTAGGTAGAGATAGACTGGGTGGTCAACTGCTCAGAATGGGATTTTTGTATGGGCGCAGTTTTTGTAGCTGCTGCAGAATTAGGTGGTTTTTTGGGGGTGGGGGTGGCAGGTGATACCTTTTCTTGATGCTGCTGCTCCTTTTGGACCAGCTGACTCTCGTGCTCCGCTTCCATTTCTGCCACAACCTTTCGTTCTTTGAGAAGCATTTTATGCGTGTCAGCACACGTGGCTTTGGTCTGCTGCAAACGGTTCTCCACTTTCCCATTCTCCACTTTTGAGGAGACCAGCTTTGAAATACAGTACACACACACGGGTGGGGGGGGGGGAGAGAGAGAGAGAGAGAGAGAGAGAGAGAGAGAGCACAATATTAAAAGGCGTCATGCTGAAGAATTTGCATCTAGGACCAAGGACCTTCTGGCAGTTCCCTCACTGCAAAAAGTCAAGTTGCAGAGAGCCTTCTCGGTGGAACACCCTCCCGTCACATGTCAAGGAGATAAATAACAACAACAACAACAACAACAACAACAATAATAATAATTCTTTTATTTGTACCCTGCCCATCTGGCCGGGTCTCCCCAGCCACTCTGGGCAGCCTCCAACAGATACTAAAATACATTAAAATATCACAGGTTAAAAACTTCCCTAAACAGGGCTGCCTTGAGGTATTTTCTGAATGTCAGATAGTTGTTTATCTCTTTAACCTCTGCTGGGAGGGCGTTCCACAGGGCGGGCGCCACTCCTGAGAAGGCCCTCTGCCTGGTTCCCTGTAGCTTTGCTTCTCGCAGTGAGGGAACCGCCAGAAGGCCCTCGGCGCTGGATCTCAGTGTCCAGGCTGAACGGTGGGGGGTGGAGACGCCCCTTCAGGTATACAGAACCGAGGCATCTGAAGATATCTGAAGGCAGCCCCGTATAAGGAAGTTTTTAACGTTTGATGTTTTATTGTGCTTCTATATTTGTTGGGAGCTGCCCAGAGTGGCTGGGGCAACCAATAAAAAAAATATTATCTTGCCAACTGGCATCATTGTGCTCATTCAGCACAGGAAAGGTACAGAACCATCTTTGAGAAAGAGCTGAGATGTCAAGCAGCAGAATCTAGGAGGGCTGCTCCCAGCTTGGCGGCTCCATCACCCCCTTTAGTCCACGAGGCCACTTTGCCACACGCTGGGTGCAGCCAGCCACTGTGTCACTGACCCTTCCACCCCCCAGATCCCTTATTTGTTCTAGAGGCTCGAATCCCTGGTTCCATTCCAGAGCCGCCTCTTCGTTCCCGCCCGCCTCCTCTGCTGCCACTCAAGCTTACTTCGCCAATCAGGTATTTGATGGCACACTTGGCTTCCGCAAGGTTGGTGATGCTCTCCCAGCGCTGCTTGGTGCGGTCGCCGGCGTCTGCGTCCAGCAGCTTCTGCTGCAGGTCAGCAATCTGGGCGCTCCTTTGGAGGAAGAAGCCACCGCATGAGTTTGCATGGGATTTGCCAAGAGAGCAGATCGTTTGGGGAACTTGGGCAATTTGGCCCCTGCTTGTGTTGGATGAACTGTGAGCAGAGCAGCAGCAGCAGCCCTGGGTGAATATGCAGTTGCTTAGACTGCCAGGCTGGGGTTAATTTCCTAAGAGACCTGCTGTGGTCCAGAGATGGTGCAGCAGACTGGCAGGTGGATGACTGCAGGACTGAGAGGGAAACTTCAGCACCTCCTGAATCTGCCACCTCTTACCCCCTTTCCACAGGAAACAGCCACAATAAGCTTTCCCAGATGTTTTCAGAACAAGAAGATGAATGTTACACAGCAAATAGAAGAATTGTAGAACTGTAGAGCTGGAAGGGACCCCCAAGCGCCATCTAGTCCAATCCCCTGCAATGCATAGTTAAAACTATGGAATTTGCAACCATGAGATGATGAACACTAGAGCTCAGACAGCCTTAAAAGGGGGTTAGAAAATCAATGGACTATAAGAGCCAATAGGTACTAGTCAATTAAGGTTATATATTGGAGACCGTATGCCTCTAAATTCCTACACCAGGCTAGATTAGCCTCCAGCTTGAGCTAGAGGAGCTTTTCTTACACTCTTTCTTGTGGCTTTGCTTCTTCTGAGAATTTGAAAACACCCCATACCTGAGCTCCATCTCTGTTTCGAGGCTCTCTATTTGCTTGGCGATGGAATGCTCCATTTCCACAGCTTTATGGGAAAACGTGCGCCTCTGTAAAAGGAGGATGGGAACGGAATTAGAAAATAAGCAGAGAACAGGGAGAGGAGCTCCCTCCCCATGGAGGTGAGGTGGGACTCGGTTCAGAAGATGTGACGGTTTAACTCTAAGAGAAGCAGCAGTAGTTGTTTCCAGCAAGGCGAGATTTTAATTTTTCCCCTGTGGGAGGGGATCTGCCATGGTGGGGAAGCAGAACCAGTCTCTGGAAGATCTCCTGCCTCCAGAAAACTCACCCTTTACAGCAGGGGTGGGGAATCTGGGGGCCAAATGCAACCCCCAAAGCCTTTCTATCTGCCCATCGGGAGTCTCCCTCCCCCCACCCCTTTTGAACCTCCTGGAGTGTTCTACCTAGATAAAATGTCTGTGGGAGCACTGAAAATGCCTGGATGGAGGATCAAGAGGGCTGCACGAGTAAGAGTAGAAATTAGCATCACTCTGCAAAGGCAGAATTCACATTCGTTGCTCCACCCACTTTTGCCTCTGGCCCTGCCCACTACAGGCATGGGGCCTTTGGAAAGTGGTCTATTTCCTGCATCAGAAGACCCCATCACCAAAGAGAGAAAGTGGATTAGATAGAACAGGCACGTCCAACAGGTAGATTGTGATCTACCAGTAGATCACTGGACACCTGTGGTAGATCACAGGCTCCCCCCAAAGAAGGTCAACAACTTTGGCTTCCCCCAAAAAAGCTCAACATCGCCCTGAACCCTTAAAACGGGGCTTTCCTCCCTTTAAAAAGCTCAACAACTTTGACCTGAACTTCTAAAAAACGGGGCTTTCCACCTCCCTAAAAAAGCTCAACTACTTTGACCTGAACCCCCCAAAAGGGAGCAGATCACTGCCAGTTTTAAAGTCTGTGAGTAGATCACAGTCTCTTGGGAGTTGGCCACCCCTGAGATAGAACCCTTCCTTCCCCAACCCCCTCTCCGCTGCAGCCTGCATCACTGCCCACCTTGTATTTTGACGGGAGGTTCTCCCCAGCATCTCGCTTCTCTTTAAGCGAGGCAATCTCCTTCGCCAAGGTCTTCCGGTCTTCCAGGAGATCGTTGAGGTGACGCTGAGCCTCTTCGATGCTAACAAGGACCTCCACTTCGTTCGCGAGCCAGCTCTGCGCAAGATGGAAGCTGGTTACGACAGAGGGTTGGCAGAAAGGTAGCCAGAACCCATCCCAAGTCACCTGCAAGCCAACTTTCCCTCTCCCCTGGAATAAGCCATCTGAGCCACTGTGAATCTGCCCTGATCAGAAACAAGGAGAGATATGGCACCTACCTTCACCCGAGCAGCAACTCCCTCAATCCCGCGGTTGAGGTTCTCTTTTCGCTTACTGGTAACCTCTTGCTGTTTCTGGAGAGCATCCTTTAAGCGCTTGTTGGCAGCAGCGGCCTGTGAGAGAGGGGTGGAGGCTGGTGTGTTGAAATAGGACCCAAGGCACAAACTTTCAAAATCCCTTGCTGGGCAATGAAGCTCGCTGAGTGACCTTAGGATAGCCGCTCTCCAAAGCTAGTCTCCCCTTGGGATTTTAGGAGGATGAAGAGCTGGAGGTGGGGGGGGGCCTTCTATAGCCCAAGGGTCAGATCAAGAGCTGGCCAACCCTCCATGGGCCATTTTCAACAGGCATGGAACAAATTCAAAGGGGCTCCCTATCGGCACTTATCAGTTGACCGGTGCTGACAGAGAGTCCCTTTGAACTTGTCCACTTGCAGATCCAGAGCTGAGTGCAAAAGGGGGGAGGATGTCCTTCTGCCAGGGCAGCTTACATCCAAACCATGGTGCAACCCATATAGCACATAGGCAACAATTATTCACACAACAAATATTCTTGTTCAAAAACAATTTTTCATCATTTATCAAGTTTGTATGAACAAGGCAACTGCTTACAACGTGCCATGAAAACTTGTAAGCTATCTAAAATAAAGCGAACTTGCAATATCAGATTTTACTAAGTTCTTACAACTTCTTGACTCAATTTTTGTTTTTTAAATAAGTTCAAGAAGAAGGTAGGTAAGTTCAACGATGTTCCCGGTAGCTGTGAAGTGCAGATGGAAGACAGGGTGCCAGCGTTCTATCCCCGTTTCGTCCATAAGGTTGAAGAGCTGCTATTTCGCCCCCAACAGGGCCAATTTGTTACAATTTGATGCCTGTAGCGTCTTCGAAAAGAGCTCGCTGTCAGCAAACCCAGCTAGCCAAGGAGCAACTGGGAGCACAATTTAAGCTCCCGATTGTACCTTCACAGCCATGTCTTTGCCTGCCTCGCCCGACGTCACTTATGACTTCAGGTGTGCGGCAGGTGGGTGTGGTCTGGGGGAATCGGCCCTGCAACCCACAGCCAGAGGTTTCCTACCTCTGCCTCAGAAGGGTGGGATAAAAATGTAACCATCAATGCGCTGCGAGAAGAGATTTGATGTTCTCCTACCCACAAATGAGGATTTTCATGGGCTTTGAAGTCAGTATTCTAAGAACTCTTTGCTTTAAAATAAAGAGCCTCAGCCAGCATGGCTGACGAGGACAAACGTAGAATTACAAAGGTGGAAGCAAGTACTTAGAACCATAGAATTGTAGAGTTGGAAGGGACCCCAAGGGTCAACTAGTCCAACCCCCTGCAATGCAGGACTGAGGTTAACGCATTGAAGATTACAAGAAAGATGTTACCTATCCTCTAGTTACTATCCCATTGACCTCCGATCTATGCTAGGCTTTCCAGCAAAGTTAGTGTCTTAAACCAGGATAGGAGAACCACTTGTGGCTCTCCAGTTCTTGTTGAATACAACTCATTACCCCTGACCATTGGGCCAGGCTGGCTGTTGGGAGTTGGAGGCTGACCATGTCTGGAAGGCCACCAGTTCTCCAGCCCTGGTTTAAACTATGAATCCTAGAGGCCAAATTAAGTCAAGCATGCTCCATTTAACACCACATATTCTAGACTCTTTACACAATCAGGGGGAGGGCAGGGCTTTGTACACTATTCCCCTACTTCTGATTTACTGAATCAGGGAATTCTAACTTCAGGACCTGTCCCTTGTCTCTGCCCAAAGCATTCAAAGTCTCAGCCTGTCTAATCTTATTTTGAAAACAGTGGTGCTTCACCAGGCGGAAGGGAAAGGCTGTCCAAGGCCACTCACCTCCTCTGCTTTTCGCCGGAGGACAGTGGCTTGCTTTTGGAAGTCTTGCTCTAGTTTGACAAGTTCATACTGCCTCTTGCGATCCTGAAAGACAAGAGTCAAAATGGCTGACCTTTCAACAACCAAGCAGGACAGTGATTTGTGGCTTCTATAAGTTGCTATGGTCTGCACTCAAACTTAGCAAGTCTTGTGAGCCAAGTGTGGTGTAGTGGTTAAGAGTGGTAGACTCGTAATCTGGGGAACCGGGTTCGCATCTCCGCTCCTCCACATACAGCTGCTGGGTGACCTTGGGCTAGTCACACTTCTCTGAAGTCTCTCAGCCCCACTCACCTCACAGAGTGTTTGTTGGGGGGAAGGATGATAAAGCGGGATATCAAATCCAAACTCTTCTTCTTCTTGTGACCCACTTTTATAGAGGCATTAAACCCACCCATATTCTAGAGACCTCATCAAGTAATTCGAAATGCTTGGAAAACAGAAACCTGGACAATCCAAATTCAAATGGGGAAGGACCATCGCTCGGTGGGGGGGCGGAGGGAGCAGGTTCGATTCCTGGTGTCTCAAGAAAGACTAGAGAGCCACAGCCAAACAGTTTAGATTACACTGAACTAGGCCAATGGTATTACTTATTATAAGGAACACAGAAAGCAGCAGCTTAAGTGATAATACTGGAAGTTACTCAAGTCCTTTTGTGTGTGTGTGTGGGGGGGGAGATTTGCATGTATGGAAACTGGTGTGGAATGGTAGCAAACTTGTCCAAGAGAACTGGCTAATGATTTAGGGCAGGATCAAAGGTCTGCTTTCATGGCGGAAATGTTTGGTTGGCTGGACCCTGGTGAATCATGAGAAACAGAAGGCTTGGCAAGACTTTAGTCAAGTTGAGATCATGCAGCAGGATGAAGGCCGCTTGTTAATGACTCCGACTGACCTTCATGAGGCTGCCTGTACAGATAAGGTTCGCGAATACGTCCTTCCTCCAAAACAATTAACGTAAAATAAAACACCTCATTTACAGGATTTTGCTCCTGAAAGTCATTTGGACAACTAAATCTTAGGGAGAAAGGAGTGAATCAGAAGACAGGAGCATTTGGAGGGATCAAAGAGAGACAGCATCTCGGTGCCAGAGCCCACCAGGTCTTTGCAAGTTTTGCTAATAGAGCTTTGTCTGTTCTGCGGCTTTTGGAGCCCAGTTTGCCTTCCCTTTGAGAGTAGAAGGGATTTCTAGCTTGCCTGCCCTTCAATTTTGGAAGCTGCTTTTGGCTGTTTTATCCTGGTCAGACTTTTATCTGAGCCAGACTGAGTCCCACGGTGGTTATATTGCAGCTCCAGGGTCAGAGGCTGTCTGCCTACAATCACAAGTTGGGAGAGTACCATTGCATTCAGCTCCTCCTTGTGGGCTTCCCCTTGGAGCATCTGGCTGGCCCCTGGGTGAGAACACCCAGCGGCTGCAGGGCTCTTCTGCTAAAGTTCAGTGCTGACGCTCGACTCACCCGCGCCTTCAGCTGGATGACTTCCTTGTCCTTCTGCTGCCTCCACTGCTTAAACTTCTCAGAGTCCTCTTTCATTTGACGTATCAGCTGAACACGTTGACTCTTCATCGCCTGCAGAAGGAACAGAGGAGGGGGAGGAGGAGGAAAGGCCTTGGGTGAGAATCTGCCTAGCAGGTGTAGCCAGATGCTGGAGGGCTCCCAACTCCCATTGGCCTCAGCACAGCCAAAGGTCAGGGATGACGGGAGGTGAAGTTTGACATCTTGAGGGAACCACATTGCCTATCACTGAAACAAACACTGAGATGCCCAGATTCTTAGAAGCCTTGAAATTTTTTGGAGCATGCTGGGATACAAGAGAGTTCAAGCTTGGAGGACTTCAGGAAATCAGCTTGATTGATAAAAGGTTTTGGCATGGACTGGGGAGTTTAAAATCTCCAAATCCTTAGTTTCTTTTGCAGCCTTGATAACTTGTTAAAAGTCCCAAGAATCCCATTCAAAATTTCTTGGTTTTTCTAGCTCTCATGACTGAAAAAGCAAGCATTCAAACTTAAACAAGTTGCTGTTGCTTTTAAACAGTAGCTGAGAAACAGGGTAAGAATGAACTGCTTTCCTAAGATTATAAAAAACACACACATCTAAAGTGCCAGTTATACAGTTACAGTGTCCATCGAACACGAACCAATAAAATGCCAAAACAAAATAAAAAAATTAAAAAATCCTTCCAGTAACACCTTAGAGACCAACTAAGTTTGTTCTTGGTATGAGCTTTCGTGTGCATGCACACTTCTTCAACCTTGTCGGCTATCCACACCGCAAGCCCCATTATCTTTCTCATTGTACCCTCTGGGTGTTACGTTTCCGAGCACAATTCAAAGTGTTGGTGCTGACCTTGAAAGCCCTAAACGGCCTCAAAGGCCCAGTATCCCTGAAGGAGCGTCTCCACCCCCATCGTTCAACCCAGACACTGAGGTCCAGCTCTGAGGGCCTTCTGGCGCTTCCCTCCCTGTGAGAAGTGAGGTTACAGGGAACCAGGCAGAGGGCCTTCTCGGTGGTGGCGCCTGCCCTGTAGAACATCCTCCCAGCAGATGTCAAGGAAATAAACAACTACCTGCCTTTTAGAAGACATCTGAAGGCAGCCCTGTTTAGCGAAGTTTTAAATGTTTTATGTTTTCACGTGTTTTTAATATTCTCTTGGGAGCCGCCCAGAGTGGCTGAGGAAACCCAGCCAGATGTGCGGGGTATAAATAACAAATTATTTATTATTTTTTATTATTACATACCCGGATCTCCTGGTTCAGTTTGCACACTGTCTGCTCATTGGATTCTTTCATCTTCAGGAGCTTCGACTGCTCCTTCAGCTTCTTCTTCAGATCTGCCATTTCCCCTTCCAGCTCCTGAAGCCGCTTCCTGCGCCGTTCGCTGAGTCTGAAATGAACATGCCAGCCCTGTAGGCATGAAGCCAACAACCTTCCCCTCTCCAAGCTCCCGATTAGGTGCCTCTTACTTTGCTTGGCTGACATCCTTCTTCGTCATATGAATGCCAAGGACCAGGTCGTCTTTTTCCTTCTGCAGTTTGGCCACCTCCATTTCAAGGTCCTTGATGCTGGTCTTGATTTAAACACACATACATACGTTTTTCAGCACCCCACTAAAAAGCACCCCCTCTGGCTACAGCCGTTTCTTTCCAACCAGCCACATCTCCACCTAAGAAAAGGAGAGGCTGCCCTCCTGTGGCTTGCTAGCCACCCAGTCAAGCGGCCCACTGTGTGTATAGATGCTCACTCCTTCCTGGCCAGCTGCTGTTACCTGGTATTGGCATTGTATGGGCTCCAACTGGCTGTCGTTCTGACACATCTTCCTTGCCAAGGCCTCCTTCAGAGCCAGGGCTTTGTTGAGCTCAAGCAACTCTTTGGACATCTGAGCTTGGTGGAGAGCATGCCGAGTGGCATACTCCTCAGAGGACCCTTGAGCATCCAGGTCACCTTCTGACACCTAGGGGAGAGAGGCAAAAGTTTAACTACCATCTGGATTTTAAAAAATATATATATTTCGTGTGCTTTGCCTTTCTACAGTCTTATGTGCATACCAATTAGAGAGCTCTTTGATTAAGTGGTCTCCAAAATCTTGTAAATAAATAGTCCCTTATTGTAGCTGGGGTCCTGTTGCCAAGAGACCGCTAGCCACACGATGAAAAGTAAACATAGGATTCGCATCAAGTCAGGAGGTCTCATACTTACAGCGCTGGAGTCTTGATCAGATGTGTCCATGTCCGTAACGCCAGCAGGGGTTTCACTCTGCAGAGAACACACAAGGTTTGCCTGGTGCCACAAGACAGTCCTATGGTCTGCCAACTGCTCTGTGCAGTTCGAAATGTTACATGCTGCAAACACCAGCAAGATCTCGCCCCCAAACAAAAAGGTGCTGCCTGGTCCACTTTTGAACTTCTCCGGAAGCTACCAACACAGAATGTCTTGAATTCTTCTTGCTTATTCCCCAAATTGGGAAGGCAAAAGAAGCAGCGGGTTCCATCAACCATGAAACGTCCTCGTGTCCCCAAGGGGATCCTTACCAGAAACTGGGTGATCACTTGCTGCAGGTGGCAAATTAGTTCCACGTGCTCTTTCAGTTCTTGATCCTCCAGAGCCCCAAGCAGCTTCTGCAGGTCGAGTTTCAACCTGAAATCCAGTCACACAAGAACTTACTCACAAGTCGGTGTTAGTTTTATGCCAGGCAGATGCTTGATTGAAAAGACTCATCCTGCTCTGCTGACCTACATGTGGATTATTTATTTATTCCGCCACAGCGGGTGGCGCTGTGGTAAAACCACAGAGCATAGGGCTTGCCGATCAGAAGGTCGGCGGTTCGAATCCCCGCGACGGGGTGAGCTCCCGTTGCTTGGTCCCTGCTCCTGCCAACCTAGCAGTTCGAAAGCATGTCAAAGTGCAAGTAGATCAATAGGTACCACTGCAGCGGAAAGGTAAACGGCGTTTCCGTGTGCTGCTCTGGTTCGCCAGAAGCGGCTTAGTCATGCTGGCCATATGACCTGGAAGCTGTATGCTGGCTCCCTCGGCCAATAAAGCGAGATGAGCGCCGCAACCCCAGAGTCGGTCACGACTGGACCTAATGGTCCAGCCCACCAATCTCACTTCCTGTATTTTAGACGTAGCCAGCCCCATGAGCAATCGGTCTGCATTTTGAACAGAAAAGAGTGTACACAGAGAACAACTACTTACGCATCATGTTTCTGGAGCTCTTCCACCTTTGTGCTGATCTTTTCGTTCTGCTGCTCCGTCTGCAGAAAGTGGGAGGCAGGTTGTGCGTCATGGGATAGTTTTGAATTAAACCAAAGGATGTGACTACAACTCCATCGTCCTCAACCACTAGCAGTGCTGGCAGGGCATGACGAGTGTTGGGAGTCGAGAAACTTCTGGAGGGCACCAGGTTGAGAATGGCTGGCTTAGGAGGTGGTGGCCAGGTGGCGTATTTGGCCCCAGGTGGTTGCAGTTCAGAGTTGGGCATAGTCAACTACCGTATTTTCTGGCGTACAAGGCGACTGGGGGTATAAGACGACCCCCAACTTTTCAAGTTAAAATATAGAGTTTGGGATATACTCGCCGTATAAGGCTACCCCTCTTCCAACAACACACCGCTGCTGCCCAGACCTCTTCCGCTCCCGCCGCCAGGGCCCAGGCCTCCCGTCTCGCCGCACAGCAGCCCTTCGCGCTCGCCGCCCACGCCCAGCCCACGCCCTCCATGGTGGCTGAGGCGGCAGCAGCTGGAGCGGCGGGGAGAGCCTCCCGTCTCGCCGCACAGCAGCCCTTCGTGCTCACCGCCCAAACCCAGCCTGGACTCCATGGCGGCTGGGAGAGCCTCCCATCTCACCGCACAGCAGCCCATCACGCTCCATGGCGCCTGAGGCGGCGCACGCAGCCAGCGGTGGGGCACAACCCCGCGTTGCGTCGTGTGACGTCGCCGGCATCGCGGGCCGGGCCAGAAAGACTATACCTGGCATACAAGACAACCCCCGACTTAGGAGAAGATTTTCCTGCATTAAAAAGTCGTCTTGTATGCCGGAAAATACGGTAAATATATTCTTGTCTAGTTTGTTGCATTTATATCCCATTTTTTTCTCCAAGGAGCTCAAGGTGGCATACATGGTTCTGCCCTCATTTAATCCCCAAAACAGGCCTGTGGGGTAGATTTGGCTGAGAGGCAGTGGCTGGCCCTCATGGTCACCCACAGAACTTCATGGCTGAATGAGGATTTGAATCTTGGTCTCCCAGGTCCTAGTCTGACACTCTAACCCAGGCTTCCTCAAACTCGGCCCCCCAGATGTTTTTGGCCTACAACTCCCATGATCCCTAGCTAGCAGGACCAGTGGTCAGGGTTGATGAGAATGGTAGTCTCAAAACATCTGGAGGGCCGAGATTGAGGAAGCCTGCTCTAACCACTTCACCACACTGACTTAAGCAGTAACAAGTATGGGTCTAACGCTGAGTAGATCTCATGTTAAGATATGTTCCAATGAGTACAGGCAGCGATCATTTTAGGCATGTGCAAATGGACCCGAAGAGGGAAGAACAGGGGCCAGGAACGGGACCCCCCCCACACAAAATGGTCATCACCTGTACATAAAAACCAGCCAGGAGTTTCAATAATCGCTCCCACCACTGCATTTAAATAATAATAATTCCTAAACTCTTAAATGAAGTCACAAGACTGCATTTTTGGCAACAGAATGGCCCTCTTTCTGAACTCACCGATGGGAAGTCATGCCTACGCCACAAAAAGGTGTCACCGCCACCAGCCCCCACCCCACCCCAGTATCTGAGGCCTTACCACAATGATTCTTTCCAGCAGCTGGGCAAGCTGGCCTGCTGCTTCACTGAGGCCGCGGCTTAGTTTTTCATTTTCCTCCGCGAGGGAGTGATTTTTCTCCATCAGAGATTGCAGGTTTTCTGAGGGCTCACCACTGGAAGTTTAAGCAAGAAGGATTCATTTATTTAACAAAATTCATATACCGCTCAGTTGTAATAAAGCCTCTAAGTGGTTTATTGGCTAGTAATCTGCCTGCATCCAGCACACTAAGGAAGTTTCATCTCATTCAAGAAGAAAAAAAGAACCCAGATTCCTGGAAGGGTGAGTTAAACGTAAATCCAAGGAAGGACAAGGCTACACTGCTAGAAAAAGTATCTTAAATATGAGTGAAAGATTATTTCATGTCACAAAAGAACGCACTAGAAGTTTTCTCCTCCATTATTCTCAAAACTGCAGAATAACCCCCTTCCAGGTAGTGCATGAACAACAGATTTGCCATGGGGGTTCAAAAATTGCCACCTTGCCACTCGCCAGAATATCTTCAGAGAGTGGGCTCTGCCCAGGCTTCAGACACACTTGGAAAGAATCATCCCACTGCTTTCCGTGCATTTCCAAATCAAAGCAGTGCAACTGCAGGTATTTTCTATATTAACTGTTTGCAGAAAACTTTTCTATGCCATCAGGCTTAGGCAGACCATTAAGAAAAACGCTTTCTGTAATCGTTAGCTTGTGATGTGCAATTTTAAATCTTTGTGTTGCTTTTATTGCGCGTGCACACACACACACACACATATATATATATATGGTAAGCTGCTTTAAATTTTTTAATGAAATTGCAGTATAGATGTATTTTTTCATAGAGACAAACAAAAGGCAATCCCCTTGTTCACAGCCCCAAACTGGAAGAGAGCTGAGATTCTTTCCCCCAGACTTGCACTGGGACTTGAAAGCATTTATGGTGCCTCTAAATGGCACAATGGCGTCTCAGGAATGAAACACCCACCCACCCTGCCTAATCCTACCTGCTCAGAAGAGCAGGATGTTAGACAAGTGCAAATTTGGGTTGGCTAACTAAGATAGTCCTTTTCATGTAGTTCTGTGGGTACAGCATTGTGTGTTTTCTATGAAAGGGAGGGAGCCTTGCATGGAAAATGGACCACTCAAATCACCCCAATAGGACAGCATTAAGTGCAGGTAAATAAAACAAAGAAGAAAAAGAAAAAAGTATGGGCCAACTTACAAGGAGTCACAGAAGAGGGAAAGCTTGCAGTGGTTGAGGAAGAGCAGGGCAGATGTGGGGTTTTCAGGCATGTTTTTAGAGAATAGGGTTTTGACAGAAAACAAGATGCAAAGCAGGCTTGAAGCAAGAGGAAGAATAAGAGGAGCTTGAGAAAGACAGAAAAGGCAGCAGCACCAGACCTGGATTTGTATCCAGAAGTCTGTTAATTAGATTTGCATGCTTAAGAAGGAGTGACACATCCCGCAGTCAAAAAGTTCAAAGTTAAGCAGCATTTGGATGCTTAGTCTTGGCAACGTATTAACTTTCAGTGCTCTCTTAAACAGGGCAGCAGTTTTCCAAGTGCATCTCATCAATTCAAGCCTCGAGGCCAGACAAAGCTTTGCCAATTATGTCTGCGGAGATCTCTGCACCAGTGCTTTCACTGGTCAGGTCTGCAATAATGAACGTTTATGAAGAAGCACAGGCTGCCTTTAGCACGGAAGAGTGAGTGTCACATGTGTTGCTGGTCAGCAGTCCTCACCCAATACACACAGGAAGGGTCCCTCCGTGAGCCTGCAGCAGTAAGACCTGCAGCTGTTGGACCTGGAGGAGAGAAAATTGCAACTTTTAACTGTTTCTTACCCATCAGAAAATTCAGCATGTGGTTCTGTGGCAGCTCTTTCAAGTAAGCATCAACACTGGCCTGCATCTTCGGCTCACAACCCCACCACCACCCGCATCTCTGGAGCCAACTCCTCTGCCGCCCCTCCAAATCTAGTAGCCCAGACACACCTGCAGCTTTAGCCGGCCAATCTCTGCTGACTGAGGGTCAATATTCACTACCGGCTTGTTCTTAATTTTTCTGGCCCTATCAGCATATCGAAGGGTATTCAAAGTCTCCTCGAGGTTCGAATCTGCTGGGCTCACACAGGCCACCATCAAGGTGTGGCTATTGCCTCCCAAGGAATCTGAAGGGAGAAAAATAGCGCGACTGTTTAGGTAAAAAAACCCACCACTTTTGGGAGATGAAAGGAGGTTTCCAGAGGCACAAGATGATTTTGTTTCCCACTCTTACCTTGCAAAAGGCGTGTTAACTTAGAGTCCCTATAAGGGACAAAATTGCCCTTCTTGCTTTCCTCTCCAAGAGCGCTGATGACATTCCCCAGGCAGAGGAGTCCTTTGTTGATGTTGATCCCTAAACATGCAAACAAGCAAAAGGGGGTAAGAGATGGAGAGCCGAGATCAACACTTTTAGAATTGTAGAGTTCGAAGGAACCCTTCCGGAACCATGTTGCCAAGCTTAAAGGTAAAGTGACCCCTGACCATTAGGTCCAGTCGTGACCGACTGCTAGGTTGGCAGGAGCAGGGACCGAGCAACGGGAGCTCACCCCATCACGGGGATTCGAACCGCCGACCTTCTGATCGGCAAGCCCTAGGCTCTGTGGTTTAACCCACAGCGCTACCCGCTTATTTACTTTCAAATGCTAGACACTGAAAACCCAAAATTAGGGATAATTTTCCGAATTGAGCAATCCTAGACTATACATATATAGCTCCTTTATCTGAATGGACAGCATTAGGATCAAAATATATTAAAACTCAGGATTCTCTTGAAACAATCTTGTCAGTTAGAAAGTTATGGAACATAATGGCTAATAAAGAATTATTTGACCAATTCTCCCATGCTAAACTGACTGTGTGGAAATCCTACTCTAACAATTGTGGAAAAAATGGTTGTATTGGGCAATTGGATGGATGTGGGTATACTGACTCTAAACCAATTAATAGATGAGAATGACAATTTTTATGCATATGTTATATTTTTGTTCACAGATTTCCCCAGCTGGATAAATGTGTATTTACCATTATTGACCACTGATTAGGGTTTTAATCTTGCTTTAAATGTATTGTTTTTGTGTTCTTAGCTGTTTTTAATTAGCTTATCTGTAAATTGTCTTGAGATGGTAGTTTAGAGAGCGAAGAAGAAGAAGAAGAAGAGGGCCATATAGACCATTAATCTTAAATTAGGCAGGCCTGAACAGCTAATTCTAAAAACAAGGTGTATTCCCCTTTGAAGCGAGGATTTCTAACATAACAGATCACAATCCTTAAAAACTCTACCACCATGGGGACAAATTTAACATGCCATCAGAAATTTTTACCACTCACCTTCCCGAAGCCGATCACCTTCTGCTTTGGTCTTCTTTTGCCTTTCTGAACCAGCAAGATCTACGAGGTGCAGCTTGGAACAAAAACTGGTGTTCCTAAGCCAGAAGTAGGAGCATTTCACTCACACAGCAATGAACAAAAAACCCTGAGGCTGTAAATCCAGCTTTCCCCAATCTGCTGCCTTCCAGATGTTTTGGGCTAAAGCTCCCATCAGCCCCAGCCGGCACAGCAGCTGTAGTCCAAAGCATCTAGAAAGCACTAGGTTGGGGAATCAAAGAATCATAAAACTGTAGAGTCGGAAGGGACCCCAAGAGTCATCTAGTCCAACCCCCTTGCAATGCAGGAATCTCAGCTAGCTCACACATGACAGATCACCATGCAACCTCTGCTTAAAAACCTCCAAGGAAGGAGAGTCCACCACCTCTAGGAAGAGTCTGTTCCACTGTCAAACAGCTCTTACGGTCAGAAAGTTCTTCCTGATGTTTAGTCGGAATCTCCTTCCTTGTAATCTGAAGCCATTGCTTCGGGTTTTATCCTCCAGGGAGAGAAAACAGGTTTGCTCCATCCTCCCGTGACATACCGTATTTTTCGCTCCATGGGACGTACTTTTTTCCTCCTAAAAAGCAAGGGGGAAAGTCGGGGCGTCCCATGGAGCGAAGGCACTGGACAGCAGCGGAATCCCTCTGCTGCTGCAATCATGAGCGGAGGGATGCCTCTGCCGCTGGAGCCAGCGCCTCTCCCAGCCGCAGGCTCCTATCCCAGCTCTTGCGTTGTGGGGGGGGGGGGCAGCGGCAGACGGACAAGCGGCTGAAAGGAGCTGCTCCTCCGTCTGTCCCTGATTCTGCCGCTGCCCCCCCCCCGACGCAAGAGCTGGGATCGCAGCCGCAGTTGAGAGGCACCGCGCTGCGATGTGCCTCTTCGGCAGGCTCCTATCCCAGCTCTTGCATCGGGGGTGGATTGCGTCTCCAATCTAAGAAGCTACTAAATGAGAAGTGATTAATCTCCTCTTAGAGTTGGCACAGAGCTGCTCCTCCGTCTGTCCCCGCTTCTGCCACTGCTCCACCCCCGACGCAAGAGCTGGGATCGGAGCCTGCAGAAGAGGCTGTAACACCGTTGCCACCTCAGGGAGGAGGGTGTTGCGCCCATCAGCTGCGCGACACCCTCCCTCCGTGTCATGAACCGTCTCCTTCGCCCTCCCTGGGCACATTCCAGCTTTACGTTCCCTTCCCTCAGCAGCAGCAGCTGGAGGAGCTGTCAAAACCTCCTCTCAGCTGCCCTCCGTCCATGGAAGGGCACATGGCCACGGGCAGTTATCCAGATGCTGTGAGGGGATTATAGCGGATGAATAGGGTGTCCTTAACAGGTTTTCCTTGAGGTTCAGAGTTTTATTACATTTGTATCCCCTTTCAGGCAAGATTTCACAGCTCACCCTTTATCCTATTGTTGTGTTTTTCAGTTGTTAATGAGGCATTAGGAGTTCTATTGGCGATTGTGAGCAACTGAGCTTCCTAAATTCTGACTCTAGCACTGATGAGTTCTTGGGGTTCACAGAGCCTTAAAGTCTCTCTTCAATTGTTAATGACAGTGATGATGGTTCTTAATGCCACTGTTGACTGCTGTTCACTTTACATGGTTGAAATATTATGCTGATATACCGGTTGTTTATTAAATAAAGAAACCCAGCCAGATGGGCGGGGTATAAATAATAAATTATTATTATTATTATTAACATTTGATTCAGAATATTTTTTTTCTTGTTTTCCTCCTCTAAAAACTAAGTGCGTCCCATGGTTCAGTGCGTCCCATGGAGCGAAAAATACGGTAGTCATTCGAAGGCACCATTTCGAATACGCCAAGAGATCTCCTTAATCAGTTATCAACTTCCACTTTTTCTGCCCTCATTGTCTTGAAGCAAGGCATCCTCCCTTAAGCACAGTCTCAAGGTGCTAAAACACACACTCAATGGGCAGCAAAACCCAAACCTTCCTTCAATGGACCACGCTTGAAGCCCTTTTAAGAGAACAGGTTGCCTGAATGGCTTTGCTTACGTGTCACTCTTGCTTTTCTGTTCAATGGTCATGGTGAAGATGGCGTGAGAGCGTGAAGACTGGGTGTTCATGGCCGTGGCAGCCACCGTTCGGGAGTTGTTTCCCTGCTCCAGGCACAGGGTGGTCTCTTGAGCAGAATGCACCACGTGCTCAGTGAGCCCCACAATCTGTATCAAGAGAGGAAATGGGGAGGAAATGTTTTTCCACCTCCCTTCGCTTCATCAACAGCACATTTCAAAAAAATATCCCACCAAGTTTTCGTTACAGGCGTTTTCTGTGTCCAAACCTAATCGGGACCATCTGGGGCAATCAGAGCACTGCTAGTCTATGTTCAAGCTCCCAGAAGCAATGCTTCTAGCCATCCTCTGGATAAAGGAGTCTGTTATGGGAATTCATAGGCTAAATTAGCTGTTTGGCATGCCCAGCAGTGTACGGAGCAGGAGGACAGATCCCTTCTATTTGGGAAAAAGAGCAAGGCAAGTCATTGGCCTGACTTGAAAAGGAAGGTTTGGTCTCCTGCATCTCCAGATAGAACTGGAAAGGCCCTGTTTGAGGCCCTGACTAGTAAGTGTACAGTACAAGTGACTCCCCACTGTGTGCAAACGTGAAATCACATAAAATGGGGAGCGCCCTGAAGAGTCCTCCTTGCTCGGGAGGAGACCCTCCACAGAACCCAAAGACGAACTCTTTGGGATCTGGAGAGGGTCTCCTCATGAGCCAGAGGGTTGTTGAGGCCGCTTAGCTGACACACAGAAAAGGTAAAAGTTAAATTGAATGGTTATTTCAATCAGATTTCTCCCCCCCCACACACACCAAAAATGCTTTCATGTGTCTGCCACAGAACAAGGCAGGATCTATTTGACACTACCAGCCTTGCCTCTATGACATGCTGTACCCTGTTCTATAAAAATAACAAATCCTGTCAGGGACTCCACCTTTATGCCTTCCTTGGGGTCTTCACGGATGTTGATTTGAGCTGTCCGCTCTTTGGCTGGTGCCAAGAGGTCTAGGATGTCTTCGTTATAGATCTGAGGAAGAGAAGGTAGCAGATTGGAAGAGAGGTTTGACACATCTCAAAAGCCAAACAGAATAGAATTGCCACAACTTTTGTATTCCTGCCCTAAACCCCTTGGAAGTTGCAGCTTTGCAAGGGGAATGGGGATGGGAGTGTTAAGCTCCACTACAATCTGCAGCAAGGAGAAACTTTAATGGTTCAGCACAGCAACCCAAGCCAGTTTATGGAGCCACAAGCACATTTTCAGCAACAAAGTATGCTGAAACAGAGAGAAAAAAATTAACCTTTCTTTTAAAAGGCCATCCAAAGATAGGGTTGGCACACCAATCAACTGACCAGTTAAACATCTGATACTACTTGAAATCATAGAGGATAATGGCTACTAGCATGCGACAGCTGCATATTCCTGCATTGCAGGGGGTGGAATAGATGATCATCAGTGTCCCTTCCAACTCAACCATTCTATGATTCTGTCTACATGCTGCTTCACCATATCAAAGGCACTGTGTCTCAGAATACCAGACACTGGGGGGAAATAGCAGGAAAAGGCCATTGCCCTCCACTCCGGCTTATGGACTTCTGAGAGGCGTCTGGTCAGGGATGTTGAACTAAACAGGCCTTTGGCCTTATGATCACAATCAGCCTGTTTCTACCTTTAAAAACAGTTGTATTATTATAACAGAACAACAACAAATAATACTGTAATATAAAATCTAAGTCAGTTTTGAAGTGCAGGCTGACCCTGACATTAGAGGATAAAAGCCAAACAGAAAAACTGTTTGTGAAACCACTTAGGTAACAAATCTTACGTAACATTGATATTATTTCATTTTTTTTTTTAAAGCTGTTCGCTTCATTGGACATGACCTAGTCGGCCATCACCCAGAGTAGACCCACTGAAATCAATGGATTTAACAGTTTAAACTAGTTTGCTTTAGTAATTCGCAGGTATCAAGCCTGCTGATGGATTGTCTTTTGTTGTTGTTTTCAATAAAGTTAATGCTTTAGAAAATGCTTGTCCAATCAAATCTTTTTTGACTGGTCAAATGCCCATCCCTGCCCAGAGGCATTTGATCCCAACCTCAACGAAATTCTTAAGTAATTTTGGCCCTGAGGCTTGGATTTCAAGGTGAGGGAGAAGCAGATTTTTGGCCCTACACTGCAACTGCTCTTAAAACTACAAAAATATTGACAGTATAGATGGCTTTTACCTCCAGATAAGAGACTTTCAGGAAAAACTGCCACTCCGCCCTCTCTTTCATTTTTTGGAAGAGAAGCTTTATTGCCCGAGGAATGATTCCGACAGTGGGATCGTTCTCTTTGTCAGCTGTGTAGGCACCTCCCATGGAGTATGTTTTTCCAGATCCCGTCTGGCCATAGGCTAAAACCGTGGCATTATATCCTGTGGAATTAAGAACACAAAAAGAAGTGAGGGTCATTTCCAAGATGACAACTGCCCCTTAGTAGTATTTCATGTGTTGACAAGGACAAGAATCAGACTGGAGCAAGTTGAATATACCTCAATCCCTAGGCAGCCTAATCAGCCTGCATCTGGATGGATAAAATAAAGGATTTTTAAAATATATATACCCGTGTTTCTCCTAAAATAAGACACTGTCTTATTTATTTTTTCCTCAAAAAAAACACAGTATGGCTTATTTTCGGGGGATGTCTTATTTTAACCGCTCCGCGTAGGGAACGCTGCATAGCCACGCCTATCTAGGCTGTCTTAAGGGAGAGGCGCCACATCACTATGTCTTATTTTCGGGGTATGGCTTATATTTCACAAATGCGTAGAAATCCTGCTACGGCTTATTTTATGGCTACGTCTTATTTTAGGAGAAACACGGTATACAAAAAAGCAGATTTTTAAAAAATTTAATCGGATTTTTAGAAATAAAATGCTTTTGGAGGAAAAATCTTTCTAAAGAAAGTTTTATATTTAAGTTGCATCATAGTTCAATGGCTATTCATCAGGAAATAATGATTTTTAAAAAAGTTTTTCATGTGTGCTAAAACTCAGTCTAAGTTTTTTTTAAAAAACAAAACAAAAACGTTTAACCACATCAGTTAACACAGTGTTTCCCAACCTAATCTAGGCAACGGCACACTTGTTTCATTAAAAAAATCTCGCGCCACACCGCTCCTCCCCGACCCGGCTGTGCCGGGTCTCCTGACCCAGAGTTACCTCTGGGATCAGCTGTAGCGCGGCGTCCTTTCTCCCGCCCATCAGCTGGGGCACCAGGTCGGGATTCTCCCGCGAGGCTTCTGTTGCTGCTGCTGCAGCAGCCAAGGGAGCAGCGCCGCCCTGGCTTCCGCTTCGCCGCCGGGCTCCAGCATTGCCGCCGCCACGGTCCTGTGCAGCGCCGGGCTGCAGGGCACCCTGGGCTCTGATTCTCATGCGAGGCTTCCGGTCGGGATTCTCGCGCGAGGCTGCTGTTGCTGCTGCTGCTGCAGCAGCCAAGGGAGCAGCGCCGCCCTGGCTTCCGCTTCGCCGCCGGGCTCCAGCAGCGCCGCTGCCACGGTCCTGTGCAGCCTTGGGCTGCAGGTCCCTTTTCCCGCGGCACATCAGCCGGTGTCTCGCGGCACAATAGTGTGCCGCGGCACACCGGTTGGGAAACGCTGAGTTAACAAACATGGATACATATGCTATAATGTTATTGTTTTAGTAAAATCAATTGTTTAAATTGTTATTAAGGAAACAATTTTTTTTTCTTTTTCCAATAAAGTACAGCAGAAAAGTTGTCCAAATATAAAGTTATCTTATTAAACCTCACAATAATTTCATAATTACTGTCTATGTATTTCTAACAGTATAACCAAATCAGTACCGGGTAATTTTTGATATCTGTAAAAACTACTCTGAAAATTTATTATTCCCAAAACAAAATCTTCCTCTGGTTGTAAATATTAAGATGATACCAGCAAGAATGAGTCGTTCTGTAAAAAAATGATTTAAATCAAGTCTTACTGCCTAGTGATTTAAATCGATTTGATTTAAATAAAATCCACCCTGACCTGCATATTACTGAAACTCTAGTACCAGCACATTTTTCAGCTGCTGCTAAGCTAATTTATGATTTTATGATCTTTCTTACAACTTTATTTTTCATCCTCTGTCACACACAAAAAATAAAACTAAATTGTGATCTTCATGGGTCCCAGGGGCTGAAGGCAGATGGAGCAGCCTCATTGCAGATACTAAGTACGGTAGGTTTGGCTCAGTGCCTGGATGGGATCCTGACCAAGAACACTATGGGTGCTACGTCAAGTTGGGCAGGACAGTGAGGCTTGGCTGATGTGGGCAAATTAGGCTTGTTGGACAGAAGTCTCCCTGCCCCCTTGCCCCCCGGATTTGAGCTGGCAGTGCCAGCAGTCTCACATGCTCCACGCAATACATTCCAGTAAAGCAAGATGCCACTTCCAAGTATCAAGTTACTGTCCAGCCAGCATGGCGTGCAGGACCTTTTAAAACAGAGCAAGCTTTTTATGGCCAAATGAGCTTAGCCACTTCCTACGGTACTGAAGATGTACCCAACATGTTCCACCTCAACAGCTCTCACCTTTGAAGATGCCCATTAAAAGGGGAGAAATACAGGCGTTGAACACCTCCTCTTGCTCAGTGGACGGGTCGAAGACATAATCATATGTGAATGCTTTGTCATTACCTAGAACCACCTGTGAGGAAGGAAGAGAAGTAGTGAGGGCTACGGTTTCGCCTCTTAGCAAAATCAGCTCTTGAGGATTTGAGAACTGGTCTCATTTATAGCGGGGTGACTCTCCTCCTGGCTAGTTATACGAGGGGCGTTCATTAAAATTTTCCCTGACATACTTCCTGTGGACTGAGACAAACGAAACCGGGCACAGTTATTAGTCCTTCTCTACATGGCTACCAGCAAGAGTCAAACACTTCTCCCATCGCTTTATGCAGCTGTTGAGACCTCGTCTGTAGAAGTCAGCAGGTTGCATCAGAAGCCACGACTTGACCTCAGAAATCAGCATTTCATCGTCTGGAAAAAGCTTGCCCTTCAAAAATAACTTGATGGTTGGAAAGAGGTGGAAGTCCGATGGTGCGAGGTTGGGAGAATAAGGGGGGTGAGGAAGGATTTCATAGCCACAGGAACGGGCTTCCGTCTGAGCAACATGCGAGTTGTGAACCGGGGCGTTATCCTGCAGGAGGCGGACACCTTTGGTCAGCATACTACGCCTCAATTTTGATGGACTTTCACAATTTTTGCAGCAGTGAAGCGTAGTATGTCCTGGTAATTGTGGTACCCTTTGCCAGGAAATCCATCATCACTACTCCGCTCTGGTCCCAAAAGACCGTGAGCATGACCTTGCCTGCTGACGGTTGGACACGTGCCTTCTTTGGAGGTGGTGAGGCAGAGTGTTTCCATTGTCTGGACTGGGATTTAGTCTCTGGGTCATAATGATGGTCCCATGTTTCATCCTGAGTAATTAGTTTGGCGAAGAGGTCATCATGGTTTTCGTGACACATGGCCAAAAGAGCCAGTGAGCATGTGACTCGTTCCTTTTTTCTGGAAAGGCGTCAGCAGCTAGGGAACCCACTGTTCGGACTCCTTTCCCATGTGCAAATGGTCATGGATGATTTTTTTCTACAGAGCCTACAGTGATCTTGACATCTGCAGCTAGTTGGCGAATGGTTATGCAGCGATCCTCCAAAATGGCAGCCTCCATTTGTTGGATGGTGTCTTCATTAATGGTAGATTGTGGTTGCCCAGGAATGGGAGCCATTCCACCAAAGTCCGACCACACTTGAACTGACAATGCCAGTGCTTGACTACATCATACGATGGGGCATCCTCCCCATAAGTCCCTTTCATCTCATCAAACATCTCTTGTGTTGTGTGCCCTTTCAAGTAAAGGAACCTGATGACTGCTCTGCATTCAACTGGTTCCATTATCAGACGTTACTCCACGTTAGCACCAGTAACAGAGAAACTGTTAGGAGTTCAGAGCTACAAATTACCATGTTACCTATGGAGAGATGTATCATTATACATGTGCAATTTCATCCTCCTACGATAACCAGAAGTGGGTTAGGGGAAATCTTTAATGAATGGCCCTCGAATCATTTCAGAGCAGATGAAACACAAACACACAGAAACTCTCCAAATCTTTCCTCACCTGCTGTTCTCCAGGGACAAAAGACAAACACATCTGACAGCCCTCTGCAAGTTCCTTAGGAACAAGGGGGCGGCACCTTAGTGCCACCCGCACAGGGATGACCCGGGCATCTTCCCTTGACATTTTATGTAATCTTCCTAAAAGAAATTAGAAAGTTAAAAAGCATTAGCTCACTGGAAAATACCACCAGTTTTGATTTGCGGCAAACTGCTTCTGAACCTAATGTAATATATTATTTCAACTTAGGGTTAATCATTTAAAGTCCACTTATATATAAAACTTCTCAAAATGGTTTACAATAAGGGTGCACAACCAGTACAACCCTGATTCAAGAAGTCTCCACTCATCCATGAAACGTTTTTGGGGACTTTGGCAGCTGGCTGCCACCTCCCAGCCTGAGCCTCCATCACAGGGCTGCTATAGAATCATCAAATGGTAGGGTTGGAAGGGACCCCCGAGGGTCATCTAGCCCAACCCCCTGCAATGCAATATCAAGCAGGGGCGGCCATCTCCCAAGAAACTGCGATCTACTCAAAGAGTTAAAAACTGGCAGTGATCTACCCACGTTTTTTAGGTCAAAACTGGCAGTGATCTCCCCACGTTTTTTAGGTCAAAGTTATTATTCATTATTGTATTTTAATATTCTGTTGGAAGCCACCCAGAGTGACTGGGGAAGCCCAGCCAGATGGGTGGGGTATAAATAATAAATTATTACAGTGGTACCCCGGGTTGCGCACTCAATTCGTTCCGGGGTGCCGGTCGCACCCCGAACAGTGCGCAACCCGGGCGGCGCTTTCGCGCATGCGCGGAAAAGCGATATTGCGCTTCTGCGGATGCGCGGACCTGCACAGATGCATCCGCGCTCCATGTTGCACTTCCGGGTTTGCGGAGTTCGCAACCTGAGGTATGACTGTATTATTATTATTATTTTATTATTATTATTAAGCTTTTTTTAGGAAGGAAGGCCCTGTTTTTTGGGGTTTAGGTCTATGTTGTTGAGGTTTTTTTAGGGGAGCCAAAGTTCTTGAGCGTCTTTGGGGAGAGCCAGTGATCTACCACAGATGTCCAGTGATCTACCAGTATAGATAGATCACGATCTACCTGTTGGACGTGCCTGAACTAAAGCATCCACGGCAGGTGGCCATCCCACCTCTGCTTAAAAACATCCAAGGAAGGAGGGTCAGCAGAAGGCCGCGCAAGCCTCCCTCGCAGGGTTGTTGTGCCCCAGAAGTGCCCAACCCCCGCTCGCTTAGTGCACCTTGCGAAGATGGGGTGGGGGGTGGGAAGGAGAAGAGGGGAGGGGTGGCCCCCCCTCGGCCTGAGCCTCCCTCGCAGGGTTCTTGTTGCGAGGATGCAAACGGGGCCGTGGGGGGGGGGGGGAGAGAAGGAAGGAGAACCTCGCCCCGGGGGAAGAATAACAATAAAGAGGCAATATGGAAATTTAAAATCAACCGTCACCCGAAGAGGCGCTTTGGGGAAGGAAAAAGGCGGGGAAGGGGACCGAAAGGGTTAAAAGCAGGGCCGGGAAGGGGGGGGGCTTTGCACTGTCCTGGGACCTACCCCCCCCCTCCCCACGCGCAAGCGACCGTTACCCTCTTCTCTTCTCTCTCGCGCGG
This sequence comes from Darevskia mixta, assembly GCA_034641385.1. Taxonomy (NCBI): domain Eukaryota; kingdom Metazoa; phylum Chordata; class Lepidosauria; order Squamata; family Lacertidae; genus Darevskia; species Darevskia mixta. The sequence goes on along the minus strand of JAWWNH010000044.1, from coordinate 675,902 downwards.
CCTTCTCCTTCCCCGTCCCCTGGCCGGCCTGTCAACCGCCTCGTCTCGCGGAGACACCGCCTCCGCCGCTCCTTTCCCTCAGCTTACAACGTTCAAATCCGCCGCGCCAATCCGGACACCGCAAGTGAGGGCGGGGCGGCGCGCGGGAATACTGCGGACGGACGCGCCGAGGCAGCGTGCGCGGTGACGTCAGGACCACACGCCCCCACCGTCGGCGCATAGACGTACGCCAGAGTGAAGAGGTGTACCTGTTGCGAAGAGTTTTCGGGTTCTCGGGTTCTCTTAGATCTGAGGTGTCGGGAGTCTGTTAGCGAATGGTAGAACTGAATGGGTTTGGGTCATATTTGGGATCGAAAAGAAAAATAGGAGCCTCAGAACTGTGGCAAAGAAGAAATTTCTGGGTTGGCCTTTTTTTTTAATGTTTAAGATTATTATTTTTTTGTTACCGGTAACTTTGTGTTAAATATGTATTCTGCAGTTGACCTCATTTGTAATGTTTCATTTTGAAATCGTTAAGGTAACCAGTGCTTTTTTTCCTTAAAAAAATGTTTAGGGGTACTCTCATTTTGACTCAAGGAAATCACCATTTTATAGTTCAAATCAGGAAAAATAAATAGTTAATGGACAAAGATTCACAAAATGTTTAGGGGTATGCGTGCCCCCAGAAAAAATGCACTGAAGATAATATTTTAGTTTTCTATTAATTATGTTGCTTTGACTGTATACTCTATATTTGACTTTCTTCAGATTGTTTTATTAATATTTTAATATGCTGCAAACCCCTTTGAGATTTTTCTTAAAAATAGGTTTCCACCTCAGGGGCGTAGCAAGGGGGGGCGGGCCGCCCCGGGCAGCGCCCTCGTGGGGGTGACACTTGGGGTGGGGGCCCCGCCCCCCGCAGCCGCCCTGCGCTTGTTTTTTTTTTTTAAGGCTATTTTCGGCGCTGCCGGGGCGTAGCCGCTGACGTGACACCCCCCTTCGCTGGCCGCCCCTGTGGCTCCGCCCTGGCAGCGCCGAAAATAGCCTCCCCCCCAGCGGCTTTTCCCGCTGCTGGCTGGCTTGCGGTGCCTAGGCATGCAGGAGAGGGGCGGGCCAGCAGCCAGGAGGGGTGTCACCCCCTCCTGGCTGGTCCGCCCCTCTCCTTCATGCCGTGGCTCCGCCCAGGGAGCCCAGCGGCGGAAAAAAGGTTTTTTTCAGCGGCTTTTTTCGCCCGCGGCATGGGGCAAAGGCATCGCTCCGTGCGCATGCGCGTTGTGACGTCATGCGCACGGAGCGGCGCCCCGCCCCCAGGGGTGCCGCTTGGCCTGCCGCCCCCGGTAGCCAAGCGGCACGCTACGCCCCTGTTCCGCCTGGGAACCTGTCCCCACTGTGGAAGGACATGTGGATTCAGAATTGGCCTCCACAGTCACTTACGAACTCATTGTTAAAACCGTGTTTATGAAAGACAATCTTACTCAGCTACGAGTGATCGCCAAAGAAGAAGATTGTAACAGTTGAAAAATATATTTGCTACTGTAATGCTTGTACCCGGTCAGGGAATAAAATCTCTTGGCCGAGACTTCACAGTATGTGAGTCATCTTTTAAAACAACTTCTGATATTGTCCACTGCTTCCAAGAGAGAAAGGAAGAAAACTCTGCTAAATCAGTTGAATACGGAGGTCTCATCACACAAGTATCTGCGCAGCTCGAAAGCATGGTCACAGTTTAGTTTGTTTTCTGAAACCCAAATATAGATTCATTTTTTGTTTTTATGAAGCAACGTGGCCATAGATCTGTGATCCTGTGAAGCGGGTGAGACTCGGAATGACAAGTCCCGCCTACTGCTAAACTTCCAGTGAAAACGGAAAGCCGCCATTGGCCTTGGCTCTGAGGAATGACAACCCCCACCCCCGTCATCGTTGCTGGGGCTGATGGGAATTGTAGTTCTTCCAAGTTCCGGACGGACGCTGCTTCCCTGCGATGTCAAAATGGCGTCTATCGTGAAGAAAGAGCTGGGAAATCAGGGCTGTATATTTTCAGCCCTTCTTTCCTTAAAAGATGCGTGTGAGAGAACTCTCTCTCATTCATTTATGGGTTAATGTTGTATACTGCCCTTCCTTGTGACCGAGCGCCTAGCAACCGTTGACATGGCAACCTCCGGAGCATTCTCACGCCCAATCCCTTTCTGTGGGGGGGGGGGCGAGAAGTTGGTTGCCGTTAAAAGAAGGCCGGAAATGTAAACAAATATCGTTTCCTCACATTTTTAATTTCCACCCCACACACAATTTGAAATAAGTATGCCCTGGCCTTCCAGCACATTCAGCGTAGCTGCTATTAAAATGGTGGGTTTTAAAACAGGCCCGACTCCTCCCCCCCCCCACTCTCCGTGTTCATATGTAATTCCCTCAGAGGCTGGAACGCCTTATTTTCCCCGCCTCCTGAGAAACCCAACCAACCGTCAGGCTTCCTTCGCTAACTGACAGTGAGCCTAGCTAGTAGGAGTAGAGTATTGATACCCTTCTGTTTTGATTGGGTGGCTGGCAGGGGAGGAGCCTCCTCTGATTGGAGGGGGAGGAGCCTGGTGTTTGTTCCTGCGAGCTCAGCTGATCAGCAGGAGGCGGAAGGCCGGTTCTTCCTGGGAGGGGAAAATAGGAGGCCTCTGTGCCCCTTTACTCTGGAGTAGGCCCCGCTGAGCTCTGTGGGAGTGGATCCAAAGGGAGCTGGTGCCTTGGGAGGCACTCCTGATTTCGCAGCCCTCTGGGGGCCTACTCAGAAGTAAGTCCCATGGAGTTCCCTGGGGGTTACTCCCAGGTAAGTGGGCATGGGGTGGGGAGAATCCTCTGGGAGCAGGCCCTAGGGAAACTTCGTAGGGCTCACCTCTTGAGTAGACATCCCTAGGTTTGCACTGTAAGGCCCCATCCGCACCATGCATTGAAAGCGCTGTGATGTGGCTTTGAACAGCCATGACATTTCCCCCAAAGGATTCTGGGAGCTGTAGTTTGTTAAGGGTGCTGAGAGTCATTGGGAGACCCCCCCACCAATCCCTCCCATTCCCCTCACAGAGCTACAGTTCCCAGGGTGGTTTAACAATCAGTCTCTCTTGCCAGGATGGCTGCTCTGAGAAGGAACTGGGGGGGTCTCCTAACAGCTCTTTGCACACTTGGCGAACTACAGTTCTCAGGATTCTTTAGGAGGAGCCATGAATGTTTATAAAGTTGTGTGATGCGTTAAATGTATGGTTCAGGTGTGGGGCCTTAGCGTCAAGAGCCGGCATAGGCAAACTCCGGCCCTCCAGATGTTTGGGACTACAATTCCCATCATCTCCGGTCACTGCTCCTGTTAGCTAGGGATGGTGGGAATTGTAGTCCAAAATATCTGGAGGGCCGGAGTTTGCCTATGCCTGGTCAAGAGGTAGTTTTGAGAGTGCCATTGCTGTTATTGGGTAAGGGGCAGCGCACCTTAGTCTGTTTCCTTCCCCCTCCCCCTCTTCAATTTCAGGGAGAAAGAACAGATCTCTCTGCTCATGTTGGTGGGTGGAACTGATGAACACTTTCCGCCATCTAAATGGCCACTTGCCATTCACACTCAAGGTGCTGAAGCTCCAAAACTCCTGTTCGAATTTGCCGGTATGCCAAGGAGGAGATCCCGTTCCCGAGTCCTCCCTCCGAGCTTTGAATAACTCACACATAGGCACCAAACGGGTTATCAGGCTTTATTGGCATATTCTCTGGCGCCAGCTACAGACATCAAACGGCAGTCTGATCTACAGCATGTTCTCTCCTTCCCTCGGCAGGTTAACTTGAAGATTTATAGGGCTGGAGAATGCTGGCAGCCAGCCTGCCCCACTTTGGGGACTAATTGTTAACCACCTGCCTGAGGGGCCCCACCCAGCGATACTTGCTAGCAGAATCACTACTTCATGGCAGTAGTTAAGCAGTGAGGAATGAGGCTGGTATAGGCTATATGAGGCTTTGGCATATGCATTCATTGTACTGTGTACGTGTAAAAATGGGAGCAGATATATATTTTATTTATTTTTGTTTGGCATTATTTTCTCCCGCTTAATCCGAGATCTGTATATGCATAAAATAAAGCTTAAAAACAAGTAGACATAGAACATATTTGCCGTTTATATATATAGGTTTTCAAATAGCATGAAAATATCTCCCCACTCCAGCTCTCCTCCTGCTAGGGGTGAATGAAATGAAAACCTGTTGCATTTAAACAGCAAAATATTTTTAAACCCAGCCCTGGACAAATGAACCCCATTATCCTGCGTGACAATTTAAACTCCAAAGGATGTTCTAAAAAGAGATGTGTTCAAAGCTAGTTTAAAAGAGACCAGATTTTAATAGTGTTCTGACAGATATAGATTCAACAAGTATAGCTTTCCCCACTGTCACATCTCTGAACTGGGAGAAAACTGTACTTGGTTTTTAAAAGCAATCATGCAAAAGTTTAAAGCACAAATGTTTTTGGGAGAGGAGGAAGAGACTACAACTTTAGAACAAACTTACAGTTAACAAAAAAGACTCTTATTTATACCACAGCTGGTGGGAAATAGATAACATCAAATCTCTTGTGCAATCACTAGCTTTTTGGGTGTGTGTGTGTTTTCTATTAATTGAATCCTGACAAGACAGAAGTACTGTTTTGGGGGGACGGGGTGGGCGGGTGTGGGGGACTCCCTGGTCCTGAACGGGGTAATTGTGCCCCTGAATGACCAGGTGCGTAGCCTGGGAGTCATTTTGGACTCACAGCTGTCCATGGAGGCGCAGGTCAATTCTGTATCCAGGGCAGCTGTTTACCAGCTCCATCTGGTACGCAGGCTGAGACCCTACCTGCCCGCAGACTGTCTCGCCAGAGTGGTGCATGCTCTGGTTATCTCCCGCTTGGACTACTGCAATGCACTCTACGTGGGGCTACCTTTGAAGGTGACCCGGAAATTGCAATTAATCCAGAATGCTGCAGCTAGACTGGGGACTGGGAGTGGCCGCCGGGACCACATAACACCGGTCCTGAGAGATCTACATTGGCTCCCAGTACGTTTCCGAGCACAATTCAAAGTGTTGGTGCTGACCTTTAAAGCCCTAAATGGCCTCGGTCCTGTATACCTGAAGGAGCGTCTCCACCCCCACCGTTCAGCCTGGACACTGAGATCCAGCGCCGAGGGCCTTCTGGCGGTTCCCTCACTGCGAGAAGCAAAGCTGCAGGGAACCAGGCAGAGGGCCTTCTCGGTAGTGGCGCCCGCCCTGTGTAATGCCCTCCCATCAGAGGTCAAAGCAATCAACAACTACATAACATTTAGGAAATACCTGAAGGCAGCCCTGTTTAGGGAAGTTTTTAATCTGGAACATGTTAATGTATTGTTTTTTTAATATTTGCTGGAAGCCGCCCAGAGTGGCTGGGGAGACCCAGCCAGATGGGCGGGGTACAAATAATAAATTATTATTATCATAGAATCATAGAGTTGGAAGAGACCACAAGGGCCATCCAGTCCAACCCCCTGCCAATATTATTATTATTATTTATTATTTCTCCCTGCCTTGAAGCATATTTGGCTTTAAGAAGGAAAGTTGACAGGCCACGTATACTGTTTTCTCTCCAGAATTGACATCCCATCTTCGGAAAGATCGCCTGGGGCTTTCAGAGTTCTGTGCTGACTCCAAAATGGATATCGGAGGTGGTGGCTGTGGCCGGATCCCGTACGATGACTATCCCGTGGTGTTTCTGCCTCCCTACGAGAGCCCTCCTACCTGGATCCCTCCTCATGAGGTGTGTATCTAAAAGATCCTTGGGTCATTAAGAAAGCCTGGCCGCTGTTGTTCATGTGCTGGTAACCCCTAGGATAGACCCCTGCAGTGCACATCATGTGGGACCTGCTCCAGGCATTGTCCTGGGAGCTGCAGCTAGTGCAAAATACAGCAGTTTAACTGCTCACCTGGGCAGACTCTTTATCATGTTACACTGCTTTTGAATTACTGGTAATTCCCCCAGGCTGCCAATAAGCTACCAGGCTATTTTAAAGATGCTGGAACAGGTGTACAAAACCCTATACATCTTGGGACAAGAATAATTTAAAATATTGTTTCACCCCATAGACCCCCCAAATTGATCATTGCTCTCTGCAGCAGAGGGACTCCTGCAGATAAGCTCATCAGGAGACCTGGGGAAACCCAGCCAGATGGCCTCAACCTACCTTGTGGATCTCACTCCTGTTTTGTATCAGACAGGTGCCAGCTCAGCACCTGTTGAACATCTTCCTCTTTCAACAAGTTGGCTCAATGGAGATTTTTACCCCAGACTGTATCTACTGGATTCTAAAGTGTTTTATATACATTGGCTCCCAGTACGTTTCCGAGCACAATTCAAAGTGTTGGTACTGACCTTTATAGCCCTAAATGGCTTCGGTCCAGTATACCTGAAGAAGCGTCTCCACCCCCATCATTCTGCCCGGACACTGAGGTCCAGCACCGAGGGCCTTCTGGCGGTTAACTCACTACAAGAAGCCAAGTTACAGGGAACCAGGGCCTTCTCGGTAGTGGCGCCCACCCTGTGGAACGCCCTCCCTTCAGATGTCAAAGAGAACAACAACTACCAGACCTTTAGAAGACATCTGAAGGCAGCCCTGTTTAGGGAGGCTTTTAATATTTAATAGATTATTGTATTTTAATGTTCTTTTGGAAGCTGCCCAGAGTGGCTGGGGAGACCCAACCAGATGGGCGGGGTATAAATAAATTATTATTATTATTTATTATTATTATTATATGAAATAATTTATTTATGTTTTTTATTGTTACTGTTCGTATTGCTAAATCACATTGATGTGTTATATAATCCATACTGCTAGGAGCTGATTAGAATCGGGAGTTGGCTATAACCCTCTTCTACAGCGCTGATGTCTGGTTGTAAGGTTTTAAAAGAGATCTAAGTTGCTTTAAAAATGTTTTTCTTCAGCCATTTTTCTTATTCTTCTTGGAGCAGAACCAGGCAATGGAATGCTATGATGAACCCCAAGAAGTTTCTGATCTCCACCATGAAATTCACCTTGCCATTTATTTATTGTATCTTGCTTTCCTCCCCCTAGAGAATTTACCATTCGGATTATAACAATGAGCTGACCCAATTCCTGCCTCGTACCATTGTGTTGAAAAAACCTCCAGGGGCACAGGTGAGACTTGGCCCACTCTCAGGGGACTTGCGGGAAATGGGAATTACAAGGGGGTGAGAGGTTTTTTTCTTTTTTCAGCTGGGATTATAGGCTTGTCAACTGAGGCCCTCCACACCAGGCTTGGAAAACATGAGGCCCTCCGGACGTTTTTTGGACTCCACCTCCCATCAGCCTCAGTCAGCATGGGCAATGGTCAGGAATGATGGGAGTTATAGTCTGAAATGTCTGGAGGATACCAGGTTCCATGCCCATGCTCTACTGAAAAGTTGGCTATCCTTGGAGGGGATTCTCTGCATTTGTAACCTGCCCTGTGCTTTACAAATTGTATTTTATCTATCTAGCCATTGATAACAGTCCCCCTATTTCATGGGGTCATTGTGGGTTGCAGTAAAAATGCAATGATGAGGTAGACCTCTTGTCACCCAAAGGTCTGTAGCAGAAATAACAGTCTGGAAGAAGACAGTATTCAGGAACAATCTATATGTTGAGCTTCCAAATCTCCAACTCAAATCTGTTTCCTTTCTAGCTGGGCTTTAATATTCGAGGAGGAAAAGCATCGCAACTGGGGATCTTCATCTCTAAGGTGCGTTGATCTTTAGTCCTGACCTGACCTCATGGCTGGCTAGTTCTGTTACTTCCTGTTACTGAGAGCCAGTGTGGTGTAGTGGTTAAGAGCGGTAGACTCGTAATCTGGTGAACCGGGTTCGCGTCTCCGCTCCTCCACATGCAGCTGCTGGGTGACCTGGGGCTAGTCACACTTCTCTGAGGTCTCTCTGCCCCACTCACCTCACAGAGTGTTTGTTGTTGGGGAGGAAGGGAAAGGAGAATGTTAGCTGCTTTGAGACTCCTTCGGGTAGTGATAAAGCGGGATATCAAATCCAAACTCTTCTTCTTCCGTGACAAGCAAATTAATTATGTTTGCTGGTCATTTCTTTTTAAAGCATTTTTACCGTGATCTTCAGCCGAGAAGGCTCCCAGAGCAGTTTATGTAAGATCACAAAGCAAGGTAGTCCCTGCCCACAGATTTGCAATATAAAAGGCATGACGCAAAAGGGAAAGGGGTTGAAGAGGGCAGAGGAAAACTCATTCACCAGTTCTTATTATATGTTGCACTTGTCGAATGACCTGCAGTTTCATCCTATGAGTATTTTTGTTTAAGTTAGTATATAAAATTATAGAAAAACACCCCATCTACATTAATTTCAATAAAGCATAAAATATGTCTATTCATTTGCCAAATTACTTGATGAGATTCACTTTCTCTATGAAGGATACCCATCAGTTATTATGCATGTTTCCTTGGAAGCTTATGCCACATACTTCAGTCATGTTTATTACCAAACAAACAGGCCGAAGATTGCAACTTTAAATGATTATTTTTAGTAAATGACTTAGATGTTTCATACAGATCTTGGTTAAAAAATGAAATAAATCTAAAATAACTCTACTTTATCGCATGATTCAAATAAAAGAAGAATGGTTGGATTTAAAAATAGAACAGTTTATTTCAGTTTAGCTGCTATGAGCATGATTTGCAGGTTTTCAAAATAAAAATGAAGACAAAACAAACTCTGAGTTTTTAGAAATGGCGAAATTGATGGCAATTATTAGGGGCCACTCAAATCAGAGAATAGTAAAAGAATGGGAAGGAATGAAGGAATACATGAAAAAACAATGTTCCGGGATTGAAATATTAATAGATAATATGTGAAGTGTGCAGGGATGAGCAAGAAAAGAATAATAGAATAAGATGGATTAACTATTAAAGGGAAATAACAAACGGAAGAAATAAAGTATTGAGATCACACACGGATGAGGGGGAGTAGGGGTTATGAGGGAATTTATAATATTTGGCGCAACAATAATTTTTGGTACCAGTATGTGTTGGAAAACAAATGTGGATTTTGTGTGATGTTTGCAAAAAAAATTCTTTGCATTTTCTTTTTGTGTTTTTCTTCGGTGAAAATAATAATAATAAAAAATTAATGAAGGGAGGAATCCTGCCTACCCCTCCCAGCAGCCTCAGTGTTGATTTTTGTGCCTTTGTCCTAAACCTTTTCCTTCCTTCCTTCATTACAACTGGCAAGGAGACCAGCAGCTCAGTCCTTCCTGTGTTGTAAGCAAGTTCTGCTCCGTTCAACGGAGCTTAGCCTTGAGTTTCTATCCATCGGGTTCATAGAATCATAGAGGGGGAAGGGACCTCGAGGGTCATATAGTTAGTCTGAATCCCAACACGCAGTCCCTCATCCAGTTTGAGACCACACCAGACCCTGCTGAGCTCCACAAATGTGCCAGCCATTTTATCGCTGCACCATTTGGGGATTGAAAGGTTTGGAAGGGACAGGGCGCAGGGCAGTGAGTTGTGTGGCGGGATGGGGCCAGCTTCCCCAAGATGCCAAGGGGGTTGAGTCGCATGGGCGCATTTGCAGTTCCTGGCCTCTGTCTGAACGGCGGTCTTGCCTCTCCTGATCCCAGGTGATCCCGGATTCAGATGCTCATCGAGCCGGATTGCAGGAAGGAGACCAAGTGCTGGCAGTTAATGATGTCGACTTCCAGGATATTGAGCACAGCAAGGTGAGAGGGGGGGAAATAAACCAGAGGCCTGCATGGAGCAGCCGCAGAATGTGGTCTGAAGGCTCATGGTGTATCAGCCTTGCTGAAGCGAAGCTGATTTAGGGAGGTGCATGGAAGGGAGATAGCCTTGAAATCCTTTATGTGGGACGCCACAACAGCAGCCAGAATTTTGTTAGCCAAAAACTGGAAATTAGAAGAATTACCAACGATTGAAGAATGGCAGATGGAAATGATGGAGCTTGCTGAGCTGACCGGGAAACTTCGTGACCAGAGGGAGGAAGCGTTGGAAGAAGATTGGAAAAAATTTAAACTATATTTTAAAAAGTATTGTAAGATTAAAGAGTAGAAGTAAGCTGGAAGACAACTGACGCTGTAGAAGTAGAAGATAGATCTAAGGTTTGAGACTGTTGAAATTAAGGATAAGGCTATAATATAATAACTGTTATTAAGGTAATTAATTAAAACTGTATTCAAAAGATGTCAAGAACTTACTAAATATGATATACAAAGAACGCAGGAAGGGTGGACAGGAGGAAGTCGACTCATAATGATAAGGAAGGAGGACTAGGTTAAAAAGATGTATGTTTGTTTTTGATGTTTTCTTTTTTATTGTTGTTTATTTTTGTTATTGTTTGTTGATGTATCTTGATGTTTGTTTTTACTTGTTAAAAGTTAATAAAAAATTTTTGAAAAAGAAAGAAAGAAATCCTTTATGTGGGATGCCTTCTACACTGGGAAGGAAATGCAGAGTATAAATGCATTTTAAATCAATGATTCAGCCCAGTGTGATGCCCTTCTTGGTTCTTCTGTTGTTCATCTGTTGTTTTCCCCCTGCCCCTACAGGCTGTGGAGATCTTGAAAACCGCTCGGGAGATCATTATGAGAGTCCGATTCTTCCCATATAGTAAGTGTTGTTGCCGCTGCTGCTCTTTGCAAAATCTTTGGCTTGTTTGGAAGAGAATGTTTATCATGTGAACTGGGACCCACTACATCCATAGAATCACAGAATCACAGAATCATAGAGTTGGAAGAGACCACAAGGGCCATCCAGTCCAACCCCCTGCCAAGCAGGAAACACCATCAAAGCATTCCTGAAAGGTGGCTGTCAAGCCTCTGCTTAAAGACCTCCAAAGAAGGAGACTCCACCACACTCCTTGGCAGCAAATTCCATTGTCGAACAGCTCTTACTGTCAAGAAATTCTTCCTAATGTTTAGGTGGAATCTTCTTTCTTGTAGTTTGAATCCATTGCTCCGTGTCCGCTTCTCTGGAGCAGCAGAAAACAACCTTTCTCCCTCCTCTATATGACATCCTTTTATATATTTGAACATGGCTATCATATCACCCCTTAACCGTCTCTTCTCCAGGCTAAACATACCCAGCTCCCTAAGCTGTTCCTCATAAGGCATCGTTTCCAGGCCTTTGACCATTTTGGTTGCCCTCCTCTGGACACGTTCCAGCTTGTCAATATCCTTCTTGAACTGTGGTGCCCAGAACTGGACACAGTATTCCAGGTGGGGTCTGACCAGAGCGGAATACAGTGGTACTATTACTTCCCTTGATCTAGATGCTATACTCCTATTGATGCAGCCCAGAATTGCATTGGCTTTTTTAGCTGCTGCATCACACTGTTGACTCATGTCAAGTTTGTGGTCTACCAAGACTCCTAGATCCTTTTCACTTGTACTGCTCTCAAGCCAGGTATCACCCATCCTGTATTTGTGCCTTTCATTTTTTTTGCCCAAGTGTAGTACTTTACATTTCTCCCTGTTAAAATTCATCCTGTTTGCCTTGGCCCAGTTCTCTAATCTGTTAAGGTCATTTTGAAGTGTGATCCTGTCCTCTGGGGTATTAGCCACCCCTCCCAATTTGGTGTCATCTGCAAACTTGATCAGGATGCCCTCAAGCCCATCATCCAAGTCATTGATAAAGATGTTGAATAAGACTGGGCCCAAGACAGAACCCTGTGGCACCCCACTAGTCACTTCTCTCCAGGATGAAGAGGAGCCATTGATGAGCACCCTTTGGGTTCGGTCAGAAAAACACCATGAAAGAGGAGAGGGAAAATAATATGCTCCCCCATGATACAAATCCAAAATATGAAACACACACACGTATTTTAAAATAGTGTAGAGTTCCGTCACATTTCCATGTAGGAAGAGGAGGCCACCTCTCTTTCATTATAGATGGCGTAAAAGGGGTATTTATTAGACAAATTCCTGGAGGAGAGGTCTGTCCGTGGCAGTGATGGCTAAATGAAACCTCCAGCTTCAGGGCTAGTCTACCTTTTGAACACCAGTTGCTGGGGAACAACAGTGGGAGGAGAGCTGTTGCCTTCATGCCAACGGTGTGGGCACGAGAAACAGGATCCTGAACTTGAAGGGCTTACCGTATTTTCCGGCATATAAGACGACTGGGCGTATAAGACGACCCCCAACTTTTCCAGTTAAAATATAGAGTTTGGGATATACTCGCCGTATAAGAAATACGACCCGGCGTATAAGACGACCCCCAACTTTTGAGAAGATTTTCCTGGGTTAAAAAGTAGTCTTATAAGCAGGAAAATACTGTATGTCCTGAGCTAGGAATGCTGCCTTTTATGTTTTGCCCCTCATTCTTTTTCTCCTATTTCCCTTCCAGATTACCAGAGGCAGAAGGAGCGAACGGTTCACTAGAAATCCCTTCCCAGCTGGCAGCCTTCTCTTTGCAGAGAGTTCACCACCCTCCAGCCAGATTCTTCTTTTCGGGTGTACTCCCGGCTCCAAAGCCTTTTCCTTCGGCAAATGCCGGCTTGGGGGTGTGGAGGGAGCGTCATTTGCGACGCAGAACCTCCCCTTTTTGGCTGGATTCCATAGATCCAAGTACTGTACCTACTGAGAAGGATATCTTCAAAGTTTTCTTCTGCTTTGTGCTGTGAAGCAAGAAGCAGTAAGAGCCAGATGGCAGGGCTTCAACCAGTTCCCTGGTCCCAGGAAAAATGGATGTAGGTTTGCAGATAAAGATGTTACCTGGTTTCATTCATCCCCAGGGCCAGAAGGACATTCTCTTCCAATAATTTGCTACCTTCATAGCTCTCTGAAAGAGGAGGAACAGAAAGCACCAGGTCTCAAAGGAGCAAACGGAATGCTTCAAAGCTGGTCTCATTTTTGAATAAGAGATGGGTCTGCGGTGGTGATTTGGGGCGTAATCCACTGTAAATATCTGCACGAAAGCACACTGAAATGAAGGGGATTTATTTCGTCATTGCACTACGGCTAGTGCAAGGGGTGGGGGTTTAATGTATGCCTGTCTCTTCTTCTATATGAAGGCTCAGGGGCTTAAGAACCTATGTTGGCTTGCATGTCATGGGATATGGCTTTAGTAGGATAATTAATAGTTCTCATTAAAACGCTGGAAGGAGTTTGCTTTACATACAAAGCAAGCTCCTGGTTTTCATGCACGAGTAGTCGATTCTTCTTGTCTAGAAACAGTAATACCAGGGGGATCTTGCATGTGATGGTGGGGTATCTGCAAAGCATAGATGCCTTGCCTTGCCTTTCCTCCCTTCCCCAAAGCTCTCTTGTTATCTGTGTTTCATCAGTTCTCCTTTTTATTTAGACTAACCTTGATGTACACTCAGGCTGTCTTAGGCCACATTTAAAGTGCTGTGATACCGCTTTAAACAGTCCCCCAAAGAATCCTGGGAGCTGTAGTTTGTTAAGGCTGCCAAGAGTTGTTAGGAGACCTCGTAATTCATGGAGAGATAAGTGCTCTATCCTCAGCTGTTAGGTGGCATGTATCCTCCATGTGCAAAGGCACTCTACCTAGGGATGCCAAGCACAGCGAGCAGGAGGGCACTGTTGCTCTCAGGCTCTGCTTAGGGGCTTCCTCTAAGGCAGGCATGGCCAAACTTGGCCCTCCAGATGTTTTGGGACTACAACTCCCATCACCCCTAGCTAACAGGACCAGTGGTCAGGGATGATGGGAATTGTAGTCATCAAACATCTGGAGGGCCAAGTTTGGCCATGCCTGTCCTAGAGCTACAATATCTCAGTGTGGTTTAACCACCAATCCCTCTTCACATGGAACTCTGGGAATGGTAGCTCAGGGAGAGGAATAGGGGCCTCCTGACAACTTTCAACACGCTTAAACTACAACTCCCAGAATTAATATGGCATCCTAGTGCTTCAGAATTGTGCTGTGGATGTGACCAAACTCAGGCAATGATAAATCAGTAAATAATATGCTGTGCACACACCTAATTCATGAGTCAGAAACTTAAAAAACAAAGCTGAACTTTTTCAGATTTCTGGGCAAATGGGTGGTACCCTTTTCTTCTCAGTGTGATCACACCCATTCCAAGATGTGGGTATATTTGCAGTCCTAATCTGCCCCGGCAGCCGCAGATTTGCTTTTGCCTTTTTGGATGTGGGTAGAAGTCTTCTAATCCCCTCCCCAAACTGCAGCCTGCTTGATTCTGTGTGGGGCGAGGCCATCGCAGCAGTGAAACCTGCTTAGATTTTGTTAGGTGAGCCTTACCACGTGAACCTCACCTAAGAAACATTTTCAGGCTTCTGATGGCAGGGTGTCTTCCCTGCCTCTAGCCATTTCTGCTTGGCTCTGCTGCACAAGGGGATCATTAAAAAAAAAAGCAAGGGAATTTGATTAACTTGAGCTTCAGCCCCTTAGAGGAAGTGAGGCTAGGGAGTTAAAACACACACATTCCTCAGCTCGGAGGAATGCTTGCTCATCAAAGCTCTTCCTCCTGCTTCATTAACTTTGGGTGTGGATCCGTATGAAGGAGGGGAAGCCTGCTAATTGTCCCACTCACAACACCATCAAAATATTTATATAACACTCTTGATGTTCTTGTTCTGTAATGTGTTCTCTTTGGGACTTATTTTTTCACAACAGAGACAGCAACCTTTTCTTGTCATTGCTGGATTCTATCAGAGGGGTATTTTTCTGGGAGGGGGGGGAAGCCTCAGTAAAATGTTACCATCTGAGACCGGTGTATTATTCACCCTGCTTGGGGTTGTTGCGGACTCCATACTGAGAGCCTAGATTTCTCAAGATTTCCCATTTTACTTCTGTACCCCTCACTACCGAAGGCTAGATTGTCTCAGTTACAGGTTGTCGGAGGCCTTGAGTCAGGTTGTAAATTTCCTGACAAAACTAGTACCATGTTTCCTTTATTCCTTATAAATACTTGCCTATGTAGCTGCTATCTTCACCATGTCAGAAAGTAAAGAATGTCCCGCCCAGAAATTGATGGCACCCAAAGGGAAGCTTTCTAGGTGTCTGTAATAGCAGTGGGTGCTTGACCCAAACAAGAGGGATACCATAACCTTTAAAGGGACCCCTGACCATTAGGTCCAGTCGTGTCCGACTCTGGGGTTGCGGCGCTCATCTCGCTTTACTGGCCAAGGGAGCCGGCGTACAGCTTCCGGGTCATGTGGCCAGCAGGACTAAGCCGCTTCTGGCGAAACAGAGCAGCGCACGGAAACGCCGTTTACCTTCCCTCCGCAGTGGTACCTATTTATCTACTTGCACTTTGACGTGCTTTCAAACTGCTAGGTTGGCAGGAGCAGGGACCGAGCAACGGGAGCTCACCCCGTCAAGGGGATTCGAACCGCTGACCTTCTGATCGGCAAGCCCTAGGCTCTGTGGTTTAACCCACAGCGCCACCTGCGTCCCTTGCCATAACCTTTACTTGCCTGTAAACTTTCCAGAAGCAGCTGGCAAGCTGGAGTTTGACTATTGGACAGGAGAAGAGTAATTGGTCTGATCCAAAAAAGCAAATCTACTTTGTCTCCACTTTGAGGGTTTGGTGTTTTTGTTTGTTTGTTTGTTTGTTTCAATCCAGCAGTGTATAAATTTTACGAACCAAGCAAATAAAGCCAGGGAAGTCTATGCAAGTGTGTTTGGGGGAAGACTCTGCAAACTAGGAGAATGATCTATCTGTCTCATTCAGGTCTGTCCGTGTCCACCCTCCCACCCCCCGTTTGAATATTTTCTTTAAGTTTAAAGCATGCAGGTATCCAGAGCAGACCGTTTTCCAGAGCAGCTCACATTGGTATCAAAATAAAGCACAGGACAGAAACAAAAGAAACCACATCAAAATGCAACGCCACATTTCAAAGTGATTTGAGAATTAGTTCCGAAGTGTCATCAAATTCAAATGGCGCATAGAATCAACGCCTCCCTTTGTCAGCCTCTCACATTGCAAATATCCTACTTGTTTTGAACCCGCTTTCAAAGTGCTGTGATAAATTTATGCTGCAACAACTTCATGGGCATAGCCAGGATTTTTGGTGGGGGCAGACTTTTTGTTAGGGGGGCAGGCCTAACAGCTTGCAAGGAATTTAATTGATTTTTATTGATTGGGGGGCAGCTGCCCCCCCCTTGGCTACGCCCATGAACAACTCCCTAGACTAAAATTCCTATTGTAGCTAAGCCATAGTATGGGTAATTGTATGTTCCTTCCATTTAGCCTTAGCTTCCTTTGAGTCTGTTTAGATTGCAAGCCTCTGAGGTCTGGGTCCTGCCAAACCTGTTTTTTTGTGTCCAGATACACAGATGGCAACATGGGAATGGGTGCCGATGAGAGGCCAACCAGAAAAATCAAGAATATTTATATTTTTTGCTGTTCCACGATACTAGTCCTCATTGTCTGCCTGCTTCACACTTCCAGTGAAATGGGAGCACTCCTAGTGCAAGTTTCCAGTATTTCTTTCTTTTCTTTTCTTTTCAAGAAGACAATGCTTCAAGACTCAAACAGTATCTGATTAAACCCTTTCTTCTATATTCCTGCTACATCATGTAAACACAGAAAGAAGGGATGGTGTTTGGCATCTGTTGTTATCTTAGTATGTAATTAAATTGGAACAAAGTCACGGGACAAGAGACAGCTGGTACGCTTGGTTCCATGGTGTAATGGTTAGCACTCTGGACTTTGAATCCAGCGATCCGAGTTCAAATCTCGGTGGAACCTCATTTTGTTTGTGAATGGGGGTTCTCCCATCCCCCAACCCCCCGTCGATTTTCAAAATGCACCTTAGCCACAAACCCTGGAGAGAATTTAGAGGGTTGCGTCTCCAGTGGAGAGAAATGGTCGCAGCCTGTCTCGTTCACTCTCAAGAGGAGGAGTAATTTAAAAGCAGAAAGTGTGTGTATGTATTTCTAGTGGAGTTTAAAGAAGTGCTAAAAATTAGTGTTGTCTCCAAAGTAGGAAAGCTTTCATTCAGAAACGACAACTTCAGTCTGAGTTCCTTAAACTTAAGCAGTAAAAGCTTTAGAGGGGGGGGATAAAGGGGGCGGGGTAATCAGCTGGAAGGCGTTATGCAATCTTAAAGAAACCAGCACATTTAAACATGTGCAGAGTGCCTTCCGGACGGGCGGGGTGATTTCCTTCCCTCTCTCGTGTGCCTAAGATAGAAGATCGCAGCTCACTCAACACAGCAAGAAAAAGTTGCAAGAATATGGAATCTTAGAAGGAGGCATCGGCCAAGTGGCGGAGAACAGGCTGCCTTTTGATTGCTGGGGCCCGAGATTCGTTTTCGGAAAGCAGGGCGGCTAAGCTGCAAAATGAAACCATGCCAACAATAGGCTAACACGTCCAAAGTTTTCCAAAGTTTATAAAATGCCGCTCACACCTTGTAAAGCGTCTACATATACAGTGACGGGGAAGACGCAAGCGTGGATGCATTGGTGGTTCAGTGGTAGAATTCTCGCCTGCCACGCGGGAGGCCCGGGTTCGATTCCCGGCCAATGCAACATACATTTTAATCTACTTTTAAGATTTCTGCATATGTTTCTTCAGTTAATTATATTATCGCACAGTAACATGTCCTCTATTTTCAGGAATATTAAAATGCAAACTTTTACAGCCTTTTGAATAAAGCAGTATTAAGAACTGCTGAGATTGCACATTACATCAAAGCTGTTATTATCACTGGCCGAAATAGCTCAGTTGGGAGAGCGTTAGACTGAAGATCTAAAGGTCCCTGGTTCGATCCCGGGTTTCGGCATCGGTAGTTTACGTTTTCGTTCTTCGGCCTTTAAGTAATAAGAGTCAGTAAACTTAGTTAGTCTCTAAGGTGCTACTGGAAGGAATTTTTTATTTTGTTTTGACTATGGCAGACCAACACGGCTACCTACCTGTAACTGGGACAGTCCTTAACGTTAAGTTTCTCCGCTGTGAACATTCAAACAGGCTTTGGCTTGTGGGGGACGACATGAGAAAAGGAAGAGACCAGCATTTTTTTAAGAAATAGCAATTCGTTGCACGTCTGAATACACATTTTTGAACAAGCATCTGTGGACCAGCACTGCGAAAGAGTTACCGGTAAGTACCAGGAGCAAATGAAGCAGTGTTAGACAGTGGATATGAAGTCTTCTATCTAAGTCGCCCTCGTTTCCCCTTAAACCTAATGAAAATGATATACCGGTAGGTAAAGCAGAGAGGTGAATATGAGAACAGGTGAACCTGGCCAGGAGAACAGCCCGATCACGAGCAACAGCCGCGACGAGGTGGCCGAGTGGTTAAGGCGATGGACTGCTAATCCATTGTGCTCTGCACGCGTGGGTTCGAATCCCATCCTCGTCGGTGCATGTCGACAGTTAGGGTGTCTTTTTTAAATAGCAGTACACAGCCTAAGCAGCAAACCGGCAGTGCGAACCGATCATGAATCAGAAATATAAAAACATGTGGCAGATATTTGGTTTTGATTATGGGCGATAAATGAAGCGGCATTTTAAATTGGCTTTTTAACCTGTATTTTAATTAACGGTATTATTAGATATGACCAAAGCACTGTCATTTTTCTAAATGCGCTGTTGATCCCGCGCACCGCACCTGCCGTTTTCTCCTAACATTATATTCTTCCATTAAACTGCAATTAACAAATGTAGTAAGTAGACACTATGGCAAGAAAAAATAAACCGCATCCCCTTTGTGATCACCAATGTAAATAACGAAGCAAATATAAGTGGCAGTGGGATCCGAACCCTCCCTTAAAGAAAGGAATCTTAAACCAGCATTTTGGACCGCTCGGTCACACTGCCACAATTCGTTTAATGTATCTCATTTAGGAATATGCAACCATAATTACTAATCAATTTCGACGACTTGGGTGAAAACCCATCAGGTCAGTGAATTCAGTCTTTCGCAGAAATTGTGGGTGGCTCTTAAAAGAGCCGTTTGTGTTAAATGGCGTCCCCCAGCAGAAATGTTAATTCACTTTTTCTTAGGGGCGAGTTTGGGTTTGGATGCCTTCGGCTTGGCTTTAGCCTTTGGCTTCAGAGCTTTGGCAGGGCTCTTAATTGTCTTCTTGGGCTTGGTGACTTTGGATTTCTTGGGGCTCTTGGCTGCCTTCTTGGCGCCTCCCGCCGCCGGTTTCTTGGCCACTTTCTTGACGCTTTTCTTGGCCCCAGCACCTACAGCCTTCTTCACCTTGCCCGCGGCGGGCTTCTTGCTCTTCGCCGCTGCCGCCGGCTTCTTGGGCGCCTTGTCCTTGTTGTCCGCCTGTTTCTTGTTGAGCTTGAAGGAGCCCGAGGCGCCCGTGCCCTTGGTCTGCAGCAGGATCCCTCGGGTCACCAGGCTCTTCAGGCCCAGCTTGATGCGGCTGTTGTTCCTCTCCACGTCGTAGCCGGCGGCCGCCAACGACTTCTTCAGCGCGGCCAGGGATACGCCGCCGCGCTCCTTGGACGCAGTCACCGCCTTTGTCAACAGCTCCGTTACGCTGGGACCTGAGGCCTTACGGGACTTCGGAGCCGCCTTCCTCGCGGTACCTTTAAGGGTCGCAGCAACAACAGGAGCAACTTCAGCCATTATCGCAACGAACCTGCTTCTTCCTCCACTTCGAAATCTGAGCGCGAGCAGCGGCTCGGAGCTCGCTATTTATAGGGGACGAGCCGCGCTCTGATTGGTGCGTTTCGGGGACGGCGCGTGCACGCCAATACCTAGCTGGGGACCTTTGCCGCTTTGTGCTTCTTTATCCGCTTATAATGTCAATTAATCGAAATTAGCTGCACGGATAATTTCGGTTCCGGGAGGGATCGATGGCGAGGATATGTGCGATTTTAAGGATCTGGTTTTCACGTTCGGGGGGTGCAAGGCAAGCCTGGAAAACAGAGGGGAGCTCAGCCCCATGCTAGTTCTTAAGCCTTCAAATATGTAAACATTTGCTTTTAAGTCAAAATAGCAAATGTTTCTTTAGACGGACACTTGTGAAAAGTATTTAATAGGATACTTTGGAGGGTTTCCTTTTCAGTAACCAAGAAAGGAACGTATTTCGGCGGATAATTTCAAGACAATTGCTTATTTAATTGAGCCAAGTAACACACCGGGCATCTTTAGGGGCTTGTCTTTTATGAGGTGCTGTTTTCTGGAGTTCAGTGACAGGAAAGTGGTATTGTATAACTGTTTTTGAACCAAGCTTCCAAGATATTCCTCCGGAATTTATTGAGCGTCTGAACCACTGCTGCACAGAAACTGATTGGCTTTTCCCTGAAATAAGGTTTGTCCGCAGTGTCGCCTGAGAATAGATATAACTGATATAAAGGGAGTCTGCAGCAACAACAACAACAAAGGATGCAAACTTTGTTCCTTAGGAAACTGACAGTTTCTCCCACTCCAATAATAATAATAATAATAATAATAATAATAATAATAATAATTTATTATTTGTACCCCGCCCATCTGGCCGGGTCTCCCCAGCCACTCTGGGCGGCTTCCAACAAATATCAAAATACATTAACACATCACAGGGAAGCTTTTAATCTGTGATATTTTAATGTTTTGTTTTTTAATATTTGCTGGAAGCCGCCCAGGGTGGCTGGGGAGACCCGGCCAGATGGGCGGGGTACAAATAATAAATTATTATTATTATTATTAAAACTTCCCTAAACAGGGCTGCCTTCAGGTATTTTCTAAATGTCAGGTAGTTGTTTATCGCTTTGACCTCTGATGGGAGGGCGTTCCACAGGGCGGGCGCCACCACCGAGAAGGCCCTCTGCCTGGTTCCCTGTAGCTTTGCTTCTCGCAGGGGGGGAACCGCCAGAAGGCCCTCGGCGCTGGATCTCAGTGTCCGGGCTGAACGGTGGAGGTGGAGACGCTCCTTCAGGTATACAGGACTGAGGCTCCAAACTGAAGTTTACAAAGAATAGACACTTGTATCTGTGCGCAAGTCTTCACTCACTGTCAGTAAGGAGCCATCTAACTATATTGTAACACCCTGAGATTTTATCCTATTTTATTGCCGGCTATGGTGGCAATGTAGTCTCTGGGATCCATTGGCTGACAGCTATGACTGGTGACCCGGGAAGACTTGGGGTTGAATTGTCTAAAGGTAAAGAACCCCTGACAGTTAAGTCCAGTCGGGGATGACTCTGGGGTTGCGGCGCTCATCTCGCTTTACTGGCCGAGGGATCTGGCGTACAGCTTCCGGGTCATGTGGCCAGCATGACTAAGCCACTTCTGGCGAAACCAGAGCAGTGCACGGAAACGCCGTTTACCTTCCCGCCGGAGCGGTACCTATTTATCTACTTGCACTTTGACGTGCTTTCAAACTGCTAGGTTGGCAGGAGCAGGGACCGGACAATGGGAGCACACCCTGTTGCGGGGATTCGAACCGCCAACGTTCCGATCGGCAAGCCCTAGGCGCTCAGTGTTTAGGGAAGTTTGTAACCCGTGATATTTTAATGTATTTTAAGGTCCCATCACCTCCTGGCAAATAGAAGGGGATGAAATGGAGGCAGTGAAAGATTTCACTTTCTTGGGTTCCATGGTCACTTCAGATGGTGACAGCAGTCACGAAATTAGAAGACGCCTGCTTCTTGGGAGAAAAGCAATGACAAACCTAGACAGCATCTTAAAAAGCAAACACATCACCTTGCTGATAAAGGTCCGCATAGTTAAAGCTATGGTTTTCCCAGTAGTAATGTACGGAAGTGAGAGCTGGACCCTAAAGAAGGCTGATGCTTTTGAATTATGGTGCTGGAGGAGACTCTTGAGAGTCCCATGGACTGCAAGAAGATCAAACCTATCCATTCTTAAAGAAATCAGCCCTGAGTGCTCACTAGAAGGACAGTTCCTGAAGTTGAGGCTCCAGTAGTTTGGCCACCTCATGAGAAGAGAAGACTCCCTAGAAAAGACCCTGATGTTGGGAAAGATGGAGGGCACAAGGAGAAGGGGATGACAGAGGATGAGATGGTTGGACAGTGTTCTCGAAGCTACTAACATGAGTTTGGCCAAACTGCGAGAGGCAGTGAAGGATAGGCGTGCCTGGCATGCTCTCGTCCATGGGGTCACGGACACGACTGAACAACAATATCTGTTGGAGGCCGCCCAGAGTGGCTGGGGGGACCCAGCCAGATGGGCGGGGTACAAATAATACATTATTATTATTATTATTATTATTATTATTATTATTATTATTATTATCAGAGCGCCACCCGCAATTGTCTACTCAGTGATAAAATGACCTAAATGTCACTCATTAGGTGATCTCCGGCCAGTCACTTCCTCTCAGTCTTGCCTACTTCGCAAGGTTGTTGTGAGGTTGAAAATCAGGCGAAGATAAATTGTTCCTGCTTCTCTGAAAAAGGTAAAATGTATAAAACTGAAATTGAAACAACACTGCTTCTGGACCCCTTGAACTGAATATACAAAATGTTTGCTAAATATTAATAGAAACAGATAATGCCACACTGCAATGGCCACAACAATTCAATGGAAAGTCATAGTAACAGTCAATATCGTTGAAACATCACACAAAAAAAGGAATGTACCCATCAACCCAGTGGCACAATATCTTTCCTCCTTCATCAATACCCAGAGTACAATGAAAACTCTAATCACTTTCTAAGCTGTTTCACAGTGCAAACCTATGCGTGTTTATCCGAAAGGAAGCCCCATTATGTGCAATGGGCCTTCGTCCCAGGTAAATGTGAGAAACATTGCATTAAAAAAAATAGGGCTGCATCCTCCTCATGCATAACTAGCCACGCTTGCTTTTGAGGTCTCAGCCCTTAGGCAGACTCGAATACTATTAGGATAACATCAAATCAGGAAACCCGCAGCTCAGCGAAGTCCTCGTTAGTATAGTGGTAAGTATCCCCGCCTGTCACGCGGGAGACCGGGGTTCGATTCCCCGACGGGGAGAAGCGCGCATTTTGCGGAGGACGGGCGCGGAAATGGTGATTGCAGAAATAAAAGCTGTAAATGTATTATTACTATTTATTATTCTATATTATTAATACCCATTAACAGTTTAAAGTGTTAAATTAAGAATGCTATACTCCACTAATCAGCACTGAACACAATACTAATATGGAACATACCCGGTACGATAAAATCTCACTCGTATGAAATTGAACATAAAATCGCTTGCGGGTTCCAGAACTCAGACAGTAGCAGAAAAAAAACAATCTTTCAGCATTCAGTTAACAGGAAAATAGATATTGGCAGCGGTGGGATTCGAACCCACGCCCCCGAAGAGACTGGAGCCTTAATCCAGCGCCTTAGACCGCTCGGCCACGCTACCTTACGAAAGGAGTTCTTTTTCTCTCTCATTTTAGTTTGCAAGACTAAATTTTCTTTTGTGTTCTATCTACTCGTCTAATCAGTTGCAAGCATGTAAACCGGCACTTTCTGCAATTCTCTGTACAATTCCAGCAGAATTTAAGTCTCACGCTGTGCTACCATTTGCTCCGTTCTGATTGGTTAATAGCTAACTTCCACTTTTGTCCAATCGTGTTCGCCTCGCAGGATGTTTAAATAAAAGTATTTAGTTTTCCATCGCTACCGGTAATCCCTAAGGAATTGAAACTCAGATTGAGGGAGCACAGCCCATAAATGTATGTTCTTTATGAAATAAAGTCCACATATGTTGTGTCCTCGCCTTTCATTTTATTAAAAGAATCCTGGAAACAAGAAATATATTCAGTTAAAGGTAGATAGCCGTGTTGGTCTGTCATAGTCAAAACAAAATAAAATAAATATATTGAAATATAAGAAATATATTGTGAGCGAGGCAAACTAGGCAAGGTAAAAAGAGAAAAGGATTGAGACGTTGCGGCTTCAAATCACGTCCAATCCCTGCAAAGCGCGGGAGATTCAAATCCTGCAAGTGATTGGTCAATGCTGTTAGCCAATCCAAGCAGAGGAAGTACAGTATAAATAGCCCCGCCAGAGGCAGCATTCGACAAATCGTTGGTGTCAGGCGTGAGAGAAGGTGATTGCTTTCTTTTCTTTTTTTCGCCTTGCAGCTTTCTAATGGCTCGTACCAAGCAGACCGCTCGCAAGTCCACCGGCGGCAAGGCGCCTCGCAAGCAGCTGGCGACCAAAGCCGCCCGGAAGAGCGCCCCGGCCACCGGGGGCGTGAAGAAGCCTCACCGTTACCGCCCTGGGACTGTCGCCCTGCGGGAGATTCGTCGCTATCAGAAGTCTACCGAGCTGCTGATTCGCAAGCTGCCCTTCCAGCGTCTTGTGCGGGAGATCGCGCAGGATTTCAAGACTGACCTGCGCTTCCAGAGTTCGGCGGTGATGGCCCTGCAGGAGGCGAGCGAGGCTTATCTGGTGGGCCTTTTCGAAGATACCAACCTGTGCGCCATCCACGCCAAGCGGGTCACCATTATGCCCAAAGACATCCAGCTGGCTCGCCGCATCCGCGGAGAAAGGGCTTAAATCATCAGGACCTCTCGCTCAAGGAACAAAAGGCTCTTTTAAGAGCCACTACATACTCCCAAAATAGCTGGAAATTGCTTTTGTTTCCCTGCTTTCGGTGTTGCCTTCGGAAGGGCAAAATGCCCATCGTGTACAAGCGAAAACCTGCCTCCCAAAATGCTATAACATTTTTTGCATATAACTTATACATTAATATATATGGTAAATGCTCTTAGGTCGGGGTGGTGGTAGATTCCCTTTACAGGATATATATATATATATATGTCCATGATAGTGTAGAAAAATGCAAATCTTTTTGGCCACTTTGCTAATGCTTTAGGAGTCTTTTCAACCTGAGACGCTGCTTCAAATAAGTAACTGGTTCCTTTTTGGAGTGTCCAGCCAGCTAAATTATACCTAGAGCAGACCCATATTTGATCTTCATATACTTTCAGTGTGTCTATGCATAGGACCAACAGGGTAGAAAGCTTGGGCATCTATTATACACATGCTATGGGAAATTTTACAGCTATTTCCATAAAGGAACATTGCTTCCCCTAACCTAGAACATTCCACTTGTATCAAAAGGGTCCTACACATTTGATTCATGCCGCTAAAATATAAATATTAAAGCTGATCTAACCTGCAGTTTTAACACCCAGCTTTGCTGTTTCATGCTTGAGACAGCTGGTATATAGTTCACAACTTTGGATTTCAACAGCATACTGGAAAGAATGCTGTGTGTTTGTAAAATACTGTAATATCAGCTACAACTAGGTAGGAAAGTGCAATGGGTGGTTATATTGGTTTATTTCTGGATTTAATAGCAAATTGAAGTATATCTGGTGGTTATCCAATAAGCCAACCTAAAGCATGCTTGGGTTAATTTTACAACACTGGAATCTTCTGCAAACATCTAGCCCAGTGGTGGTGAACCTATGGCACGTGTGCCAGAGAGGGCATTCAGAGCCCTCTTTGTGGGCACATGTGCTGTCGCCCCAGCAAGGCCATAGCTTCCATGCTGGGGGTAGGGGAGGAGGGGGAGAGGAGGGCTCTCAGGTGCCATCCAAAGCCTGCGGCACCAGGGCCTGGCGAACAAGTGAGGGGCTGAGCAGGCATTGACTTTTGATGCGCCAGGGCCTCCTGCCAGTCTGTATTTTCTACTCAGGAGTAAGCCGCCCAGGTCAATAAGCACATAAAGACAGCAACCTAAGAAGGGGCTGCTGGGTTTATACGTTCGCTGGGCTTTCCAGCGGAAACCAACAGAGAAATTCATTCCGTGGAGGCTGCGATCAAACGGCAGCCAAAGAAACAGCAAAATATAATAATAATAATACCCCACCCATCTGGCTGGGTTTTTATTTATTTATTTATATTTAATTGTATGTGTGCACGCAATCATTATCTCATATTAAAAACTGGGAGAGGGTGGCTCTTAGTACAGCCCCCCAGTGTAGATTAGTGGCCAAAATTGTAGAACCTTCTGGAAAAAAACGTATTTCCAAATTTAATGGCTCATAACACCACTTTGTTTCGGAGTAATACCAGTAATCCCTATAGTTTGTATTACAGGCTCAATATGGTATTTTTTCTGTGGTGACGCATGGGAACCCTAAACATTTTGTGAATTTAATGGAAGAAATTCACTGTATTTATTCCTGGTGGTGATTTTCTTGAGTCAAAATGAGAGTACCCCTAAACATTTTTAAGGAAAAAAAGCACTGAGTTATGCCATAAAAGTATATACCAATGGAAAGATAATTTAATGAAGAATGTAATGCAATAACTTTTATGAAGGATTATTTATTACAAAAGCAGTCATAAAGAAGAAACGTGAAACATGCAGAAAAAATGAGATATACAGGTTAAATTGCTATGTTGGCACTTTGCGATTAAGTGGGTTTGGGGTTGCAGTTTGGGCACTTGGTCTCTGAAAGTTTCACCATCACTGATCTAGCAAGCTTTTTTTTTTTTTTAGTGAAAAGCAAGTACAGCTCTTCTAAAGAAAAAGTGGGGGGCTCTTAAAAGAGCCTTTGGGTTTAAGTGGAGTGTTGCTTTTAAAGTTTACTTGGAGCTGGTGTACTTGGTGACAGCCTTGGTGCCCTCAGACACAGCGTGCTTGGCCAACTCCCCAGGCAGCAGCAGGCGCACAGCAGTCTGGATCTCCCGAGAAGTGATAGTGGATCTCTTGTTGTAATGGGCCAGGCGGGAAGACTCAGCAGCGATGCGCTCGAAGATGTCGCTGACGAAGGAGTTCATGATGCTCATGGCCTTGGAGGAGATGCCCGTGTCCGGGTGGACCTGCTTGAGCACCTTGTAGACATAGATGGAGTAGCTCTCCTTCCTGCTCTTCCTGCGCTTCTTGTCGCCCTTCTTCTGGGTCTTGGTAATGGCCTTCTTCGACCCTTTCTTGGGCACGGGAACGGACTTCGCAGGCTCAGGCATTTTCAAAATCAGCTGCTGCTTCTTTAGCGCAGAGGAAAAACAAACGCCTTTTATGCCAGCTTTATGCAAATGAAGGGCTTCAAGCACTTATTTTCTGATTGGCTAGTCAGCAGACTGTTTCAAATACTGCGTTTCTATAGGCAGAGAATACGTGTTTCCTATTGGTTTAAGAACTACGCTCCCTACAGTTTGTATTACAGGCTCAATATGGTATTGGTCGCTGATTGGAAAAGCTTGCATTGTTATCCAATCAAAAAAAGCGATTCGAAGCCACAGGCCAAATTGAGGAAAACGTTTCAAGGGAAATCCTTTTTTAAAAGGGTTAATTTTAGATTCAGACTATCTGTTCCCATTAAAAATCACACAAACCCCAAATTTCCTTTTGAGGAACGGAATACAGTACTGTGGACTCTCAATAAATTGCTGAGCACTCACATAACTGCCAACTTCTTAGCCGAATTATTTATTTAAAGAAAGCCCTGTTGCTTTGTCTTTTACTCTTTAGCATTCAAAACGGGGATTTGCAAGTTCCTGTAGGAAACCGTTTGATTACTGCGCTATTATTTTAATTTCCCCCGTAGTTTCTCTCCCAACCCACAAGGCAGCGATAATCTGCTCCCCGCGCCTTCTCTTCCGTTGTGTCTCAAGGTTCAGGGACAAAAGTGCCGACCAATTTTTCAAGCAAAATTGCGCTTCTAAAAAAAACGCCACCTCCCTTCTGGATATGAAACTTTCCTAAACCAGATTGCAACTTGTTCTCATGATAACCGATTCCCTTAATTCTCCCCCCGCCCTTGAGAATCGGATTAAACGGCTTCGGGCAATCACGTGCATTGCGTAGTTTTGGCAATTGCCCTATGAGGAAAAAGGACTCATTATGCCCCTTTTTCACAAAGTACCTAAGGCATTAAGAAAATCTTCAGGTGTCGGAAATGGGTATCTTCTGTAGGATAGGACGATATCTAATCAGGAAATCAATCGTATTTTTGAAAATTAAAATGTAAAATTGTGTAAAACATTTAGTGGAGATGCCGGGGATCGAACCCGGGGCCTCATACATGCAAAGCATGCGCTCTACCACTGAGCTACATCCCCGCCCGCCATGAATGCTCTAGAAATATATATTGAAAAGGCATAGGTATTGTGCAACCGAAAAAAAAAGCATCTAAAATGCCCATGATAGGCTATATTAGGTGCTTGTAACCTTGAAAAAAAACAGGAACGAAAGAGCTTTTTACTGGAGCCCTTCCTTTCAAGCCTTCCGTCCCTTAATTCAGCTCTATGAAGCCAAGCTTTCGAGAATTCCGAATTCACTAGTACAAATGCAAAGCCTTTTTTTAAAAATAGAAATATTTTAGCGCATTTAACAGCTCTTTTACGGGCAAGTGGTGGCCCTTAAAAGGGCCGTTTGTGCTGCGAATACGAATCAGGGATTTAGCCGCCAAATCCATACAGAGTACGACCTTGGCGCTTCAAGGCATAAACCACATCCATAGCAGTCACAGTCTTCCTTTTCGCGTGCTCCGTATAAGTTACGGCATCACGGATCACGTTCTCCAGAAACACCTTTAGTACACCGCGAGTCTCCTCGTAGATCAGCCCAGAAATACGCTTCACTCCTCCGCGGCGAGCCAGTCGGCGAATGGCAGGCTTGGTGATTCCCTGGATGTTATCACGAAGGACTTTCCTATGCCTTTTGGCGCCACCTTTGCCCAAACCCTTGCCACCTTTGCCACGGCCAGACATGTTGCAAAACCACAATCGGCTACAGACTGAAGAGAAACGAGTGTAGCGTAAGCCTCTGCAGTTGTTCTTTTATAGCATCGGATCCGACCAGAGGGAAAACTTCAACGCTTGCACCACCCACGCCTCTCAACCAGTAAAAATACGCCGCGGGTCTTCATTACAATTCAACCTGCCGAATGACGTTTTCCTAGTGAAAAGAAACTGTCCTGTCAGCGTACATGAATTACAACTTCGGTGCTTTTGATAACACCCGTCCTAGATTCTTAGAAATCGAATTGCTGGAGATTTGTATTTATTTTGACAAATAAATGGCTGGAAAAAGCACTGTACGAGACAGAAATTCCACTTCTATACGGCAATTTTAACTGTGAACTAAGGGAATGGATAAGAGACCAGAGTTAATTTAGCTTTAGCGCCCCTAGATAAAAACGATATTATATTATTAATTTTTTATACTACCTTTTATAAGGATTACAGGGTGATTTACAATACAAAAATACATAGCGAAAATAACAATAACTCCTCAGACAGTTTAAAAGGCCACAACACAGATTGTTTAATTAGCCAAAGGTTTCGATTCTAAAACTGATAACTGTTCTAGAACTAATTTTTAAAAACTCAATCTGTAAAATCTACAAGAAACTTGTTTTGAAGGCTAAACTAATATCAGTGTACTGGAAGAAGCAAAGATCACCAGTGTCAAAGTAATGATTCTTCAACAACTTCGTTGGACTGGTCATGTTTGGATGCCTGATTATCGTATTCCAAAGCAACGACTCTATTCCATACTTAAAAATTGAAAGCGTAATGCTGGTGGTCGGCGAAAGAGGTTTAAAGACTATCTCAAAGCAACTCTTTTAAAAATGTAGTACAAACACCGACAGGTGGGAAACACTGGCCTGCGAGTGCTCCAATTGGAGAACAGCCTTTACCAAAGGTGTTATGGACTTTGAAGACACTCAAGAAAGGCAGTGTGGTGTAGTGGTTAAGAGCAGTGGACTCGTAATCTGGTGAACCGGGTACGATTCCCTGCTCCTCCACATGCAGCTGCTGGGTGACCTTGGGCTAGTCCCACTTCTTTGAAGTCTCTCAGCCTCACTCACCTCACACAGTGTTTGTTGTGGGGGAGGAAGGGAAAGGAGAATGTTAGCCGCTTTGAGACTCCACAGGGTAGTGATAAAGCGGGATATCAAATCCAAACTCTTCAAACTCAGGAAGAAAGGGAGAAATGTGCTAAGAGGAAGGCACGCTTGGCAAATCCTCACGATCAACTCCTACCCGGAAACCAATGGCCCCACTGTGGAAGGACGTGTGGATCCAGAGTTGGCCTCCAGTCACTTACGGACTCACTGTTAAGTCCATGTTCATGGAAGACAATCTTTCTCGGCCACAAGTGTTTGCCAAAGACGACAATGACTCCTTTGTTGTTGTTGTTCAGTCGTGTCTGACTCTTCGTGACCCCATGGACCAGAGCACGCCAGGCACGCCTATCCTTCACTGCCTCTCGCAGTTTGGCCAAACTCATGTTAGTAGCTTCGAGAACACTGTCCCGCCATCTCATCCTCTGTCGTCCCCTTCTCCTTGTGCCCTCAACCTTTCCCAACATCAGGGTCTTTTCTAGGGAGTCTTCTCTTCTCATGACTCCTAGGTACCGGTAATAGGTCATAGCTGCAGTTCTGATTCCTATCTTCAAGTTACCGGTACCAGAACACATTGACTGATAACATATTTGGAGGCTGTTGCGGGAGAGAACTGGGGGAATCTCAAGCGGAAAAGTACCGGTAGTTCAAACCCCAGATAGAAAGACACTCACTAAAAAAGTCACTAAATAGTCACCTGGGAAAAGACTGGATGAAACTCAAAACTGCTTTTCTTGAGTCCAATATTTTTTATTGAAAAGGTTGTAAAGGAACACAACTACATACCAAGTTTTTACTATTCAGATTCAATACAATAAAGAAATGGATTCAGTTTCTAGTCTCGCAGATCAGAAATCAGAATCAATATACAAAGTGCAGAGTGGGGGGAGCAAGCGACCAGGCAATATTTTTGATCAAAGTATAAAGCTGGGGAAGTGATAGGACTTGGTAAGTCTTAATGAACCTTTGCTCAATGTGCCTCAAGGGATAAAATAAGAAGTTGTAGGTTCTATTGAGATTCGAATTCAAAACGCTGGAATCTGGAGTCCAGAGTGCTAACCATTACACCATAATCACATAAAACTAACATTATTATCAGACCCCGAAGCTGCACAAATAAAATGGGTTAATCAATGAATCTTCAGCTATTCAATATGTTTGTGCTTATGTACGTGGCTAGTAGTAGGTTAATACCTTACCAGTTTACCTTACCAGTTATTACAACAGAACAATGTTCAGTCTCGCAAAAAACAGTAACTTACCTTTTCCTGTACTAGATTGGTAAACAGTTCTTAATACACCAATGAAACCCTCACCCCCACCCTTAAATGTGAACCAATTTCTTAATGTTTTTGTTACTTTTTAAAGTGGTGGACAGATTGTAGGAGATATTCTGGGGACAACTTGGAAGCCCTAGCTAGGCAATAGAACTCAGCAGTTAATAAAGGGGACACCTGACTGTTAGGTCCAGTGATTTCATCTTTTAAAATAATTTGTGTGGCTCTTAAAAGAGCCTTTTGGTTTAAGTGGAGTTGTTATTTTCCAAGTTTACTTGGAGCTGGTGTATTTGGTGACAGCCTTGGTGCCCTCAGACACAGCATGCTTGGCCAACTCCCCAGGAAGCAGCAGGCGCACAGCAGTCTGGATCTCCCGAGAAGTGATAGTGGATCTCTTGTTGTAATGGGCCAGGCGGGAAGACTCAGCAGCGATGCGCTCGAAGATGTCACTGACGAAGGAGTTCATGATGCTCATGGCCTTGGAGGAGATGCCCGTGTCCGGGTGGACCTGCTTGAGCACCTTGTAGACATAGATGGAGTAGCTCTCCTTCCTGCTCTTCTTGCGCTTCTTGTCACCCTTCTTCTGGGTCTTGGTGATGGCCTTCTTCGACCCCTTCTTAGGCACGGGAACGGACTTCGCAGGCTCAGGCATCTCGAAAAGATTCCAGCAACCGCCGAGAGAGAAATGAAGCGCTCTTCGCTGCCTCTTGTATTTATACGAGTCTTATGCAAATTAGCACCTCAAATCCTCAAGTTCCTATTGGTCGGGAATGTAGTATGCAAATAGCAGTGGAAGCGTTTGCTTGTCATTGGATAACCAAGCCTCGTTCTCTTTAGCGCCAACTGGAGTCCATTTCCTATTGGTTAAATCGAGAGTTCGCTCTCATTGGTTCAGTTTCCACCGCCATCCAATCAAAAGTGCCCGTTACAATCCGAGAAAAGAACTAGGCAAATGACAAGCCACGCTGGAATTTTGAAGTTTTGCTCGCGGCTTATGGGATTCGCATTGGGCGTCGCTTGACCGCGATGAGTGTTTAGGATGATGGAAGGACCGACCAGTATCCCTGCTTTGTTTCCTTTTGGGATTAGATGCATGCAAAACTGGCACTGAGCTCTTCGGAGCCTGCCGTTTGCTATCCGCTGCTGCATTTGATTATGATGAACAGGAAAATAATCAAGCCCCTTCCGCTATTTGCCTGAAGAGGTTGGGAAAGGGGAAAGATAAACACCTTTGGAGGCTGTTCTGCGCCTCTTTGTCTCCTAGTTCTCCCAGCCGAGGGAAATCAGGATGCTGAATGTATGTTAAGTCAGCTCTGTCTTCAGCCAAACCAGCCACAGTAACCCGCGCCCAAGGGCCAGTGGCGCAATGGATAACGCGTCTGACTACGGATCAGAAGATTCTAGGTTCGACTCCTGGCTGGCTCGGAAAAGGCAACTTTTTGGGGGAAGAGGATGTTTTACCCCACGTTCAATCTCCGATGGCATCTCCTTGAGCCAGTCTGTGAGCTAAATGGACCAGTGTTCTGACTCGGTATTAGGCAATTTCCAAGCAGGACCTGGCTTAGCTTGATGTTTTCATTGTGGCATCCGCAATGGAGGAGGATGTTCATACCAAGTGTCTCTTCTTGCTCCCTGGCAATGATCCTGCTCCTTGGGGTTTCAGTTTCTGCTCTACTGCTGCTTCCCACGAGGGGCATCTATCTGCTTGCCCACTCCGAGAAGAGGATGCTGAGCTAGGAGAGGCCGCTTTGGCCAGATCAACTTCTAAAGTTTGCATGACCCCTTTCTGAGCCGGCAGCCTGTACCTCCTGCATCCTTCCTCTTTCTCACCTCTAGCCCCAGTCTGCTGCTTTGCCATTTTCTCAAGCGCTTTGGTTAACAGCAAGGACGGATGTGGTGAGCTCTGCTCAGCTTTGGGGACAGGCAGAATGTTGATGCAGGCCAGCACCTAGGTCCCTGGCAAGGAACTGTTGTTATTATATTATAATTTAACAATCCAGTTTTTATCTGCTTTTCTATCACAGTTTCCTGGCCTTTGTGTTGTATATTTGTTTTGATGATATTGTTTTGATGGTGTACACACCAATAAGCCATGCACTGTGCTCTTGATTTTGCAAGGGTTGGGGCTGATGCTTTCTCATGCCCCTCTCCACATTCTTGCATTCTGGTTACTTTGAAAATCACATCATTGTAGAGTTGGGAGGGATCCTGAGGATCATCTAGTCCAACCCCTTGCAATGCAGGGATATGCAGCTGTCCCATATGGGAATCAAACTTGCAACCTTGGCATTATCAGCACCATGCTCTAACCAACCCAGGCTGAACAGAGTTTGAACACAGATACCGGTACAAACAAGTGAATTGCCACAGCTAGATCAGATGTGGTTAGCAGCTCCTTGATGGGGCTGAGTAAAGCTTATGGTCGATAGGCTGAGTTCTGCACCAAGCTCAGGGTGCATGTCATTGAAATTCTGCTCAATATTGATCCAGTGAAATAAATAGCTATACCAAGAACTCTGGCCAGAAGTTTCAACAAAAGAAATAATATCTACTCGTGAGTCAAAATCAAATAAGGTATATATTCTGTTAAGAATTACAGTCTTAAATGCAGTTGCAGATTAAAACAAAAATTATAATTTCAAACAAAGATACAGATTCAAACTCACAAGAATATGTGTAGTATGATATTATGTATAATATAAGGCACACAAAATGCCAAATACATTGAATATAAATCCGTATTCAAAAGTTCAAGGAGAGCGTTTTGTATGTAAAGCCGAAATGGAGAGTCTAATAGGAGTCGAAGTAAGGACTTCCAAAATGAGGACCAGATGTACGATGCAAAACTAGGGGATCAGGACAGGGCCCTGTTTCGGAGCAGACGCCTTCTTCAGCTGGTAATATCAAATAATATGTCAAAATACATCATGGTTCTAAAGTATCAATAATTATAATTTAATAGCATCAAACAATATGTCGAAATACATCAAGGTTCTAAAGTATCATTCATTATAATTGAACAGAGTAATGAAATATAACAAGAACTCCAACTTATTCACAATATTGATCCAGAACAGAACTCCAACGTATAGTTAGCAGAGCGAAAACTTATAATAATAATAATAATAATAATAATAATAATAATAATAATAATTTATTATTTATACCCCGCCCATCTGGCTGGGTTTCCCCAGCCACTCTGGGCGGCTTTCAACAGAGCATTAAAATACAATAATCACTTAAACACGTTGCAGGATTCCCAAAAAGTAGACCAAAGGCAATTAATATTTCACCCTGCAGAGAGCTTTACTGAAGGCAAATGAGCATAATGGTCACAAATCCAATGCATTCAGGATTGGCACCATCCATAAGAAATCCAGTTACAACATTGGGAGATGATATATAATGAATTGAAAAAAATGTTTAAAATGACATTTATTTTAAAAAAAAACCAGAAGCATTTCTGTTAGGGGTTTTAGGACAAGACCTGCCAAGGAAAACCAATAAATTTATTTATGTATGCTACAACTGCGGCAAGAGTCTTGTTGGCACAAAAATGGAAGAATGAAGGAATCCCAATGAAAGAACAATGGCAAGAAAAACTGGTGAGTTAAGCGGAGATGGCAAAGTTAACATACAGACTACGTGAGAAAGACAACCGTGACTTTAAGGAAGAATGGGAACTTTTTACAAATTACTTAAAAATACAACAAAAGGATTTGGACTCCTTGGCAGGTTTTGAGTAAACATTCACAAATTTATTGGTGGAACACATGACAGACAAAGTAATAATATGTACAAATTTATAACATGCAGAAAATAATATGTACTAACAACTGGCTGACTGACCGAACCCAAAGGGTGCTCATCAATGGCTCCTCTTCATCCTGGAGAGAAGTGACTAGTGGGGTGCCACAGGGTTCTGTCTTGGGCCCAGTCTTATTCAACATCTTTATCAATGACTTGGATGATGGGCTTGAGGGCATCCTGATCAAGTTTGCAGATGACACCAAATTGGGAGGGGTGGCTAATACCCCAGAGGACAGGATCACACTTCAAGGTGACCTTGACAGATTGGAGAACTGGGCCAAGGCAAACAGGATGGATTTTAACAGGGAGAAATGTAAAGTACTACACTTGGGCAAAAGTGTTACGCCTAACAGAAAAGGCCTGTTCTCGTGTTGACACCCTCCAGACCTCTTGTGGAGGAGGCACACAAAGAAGGGCCTCGGGTGTTGATCGCAGGGTCTAGATCAGTTCATATAGGGAGAGGCGGTCGTTGAGGATCTTCTTCCTGCTCCCTGGTGCTGGAGTTCCCACTCTGCTGATCCTGGTCTCTTCTTTCCCCAAAAGGACTATCTGGTTGGCCACTGTTAGAAGATGCTGAACTAGAAGCCACTTTGGCCAGATCAGCAGGTCTTTTCTAACGTTTACAAGGCCCCTTTTTGAGTCGACCGCCTGTGATTGCTGCGTCCTTCCGCTTTCTCATTTCTACCGCCTTCTCAAGCGTTTTGGTTACAAAGGAGGCTGAGCATAGGCGCTGCAAGGAGAGATGTGGTGAGCTGGTTGGAGCATCGGCTGTTCCACCCAGCGGCTTTTGGTGACCTCAAGGCCTATGAGCTGAGCTGTGTGCTGCACTGGGGGCCCAGGTGCACTGCTCTGTTGTGGCTGGGAGGAAAGGAGGTGATGACGGTTCAGTTCCTGCTCTTGTCTTTGCGTCTGACAGTCTGGTGGTATCGGAGGGACATCTCATCCTCTCTTTGAAAGCAGAGAGACAGTGGTGGAGCCGAGGACCCAGCCATTGGCCTTGGAGGGACGCTGGCCGAGCATGAAATTTGCTGCTTTGCTAACAGGTTTGGGGTCTCTCTCTTGTTATAGACAAGGAGAATGGCAACTTAAACTGACAGATTATGCACAATTTGCAGACTTACAGGGGCGTAGCAACGGGGGGGGCGGGTCGCCCCGGGTTCCACCCCAGAGGGGGGTGACACTTTTAAAATAAAATAAAAATAAAATTTAAATCTTTTTTTAATTTTTTTTTAAATTTTAACTTCATTGAAAAAAAGAGATAATAGACACACACACAACCCCCCACACCTCACAAAGTGGCACCACCAGAGGGGGGTGACACTTTTTATTTTTTTTATTTTTTTTTTATTTTTATCATTTTTTTATTTTTTTATTTTAACTTTATTGAAAAAAAAGAGATAATAGACACACACACACACAAAACCCCCACACCTCGCAAAGTGGCACCATCAAAGGGGGGGGTGACACTTTTTAATTTTTTTAAATTTTTTAAAAATTAAAGTGGTGGGGGGGGTTGACAAAAAAAGTTCCGCCCCGGGTACCACCTGGGCTTGCTACGCCTCTGCAGACTTAACGTATAGAATGAGAGAGGAAGAGGAACATACGTTTAGAGGAGATTGGAAAATGTTTATTGAATATATGGGGGGGAATTGTGTACACCTGAAAACGCTGGCAGCATTAAGATAAATTCAACAGTGTAAATAAGTTGTGAGGGATGCAAAAATGGAATACTGAATGGTATAGTTTTTGTAAAATATGCAGGGATTTATGATATGCAAAATGAACCATGGAAAGGGTAGAAGGGAAGTCACTGATATTTTAAGGGTGTTTAAATGAGTATTTTAAATTGTAAAACAGAAAATTCAATACAAATCATATATAAAAGAAACTCACCCTCTATCTCACAAATCACACCATTTCTCACGACATCTTTCCTTTGCTCTTCACTTCCAGCCTGTCTGCGGATCCTCCTTTGGAGATCAGTCCATTCAGGTAAAGTTGGTTTTCATTCTCGTTTAATTGTTACTGATTTTAGTCTGCAGTTCCAAGGGATGTTGGGGGTGTCACTATTGTATATGATTATATTCACAGCTCATGTCCATCTGACAGCAGCAAAAGGCAGAAATCCAGCCGGTCAAAGTTTCCACAATGGGAGATTTATTTATTTTTTACTTACAGTACATAAAATATAAAACCACAAAATATATAATCAAAATAAAAACAACAACCCAATAACCCCTTGCCCCCCAAAAGCCCACATTTTAAAAGGGCATAGGATGTCTGCTTGCTCTCTATGATTTTATAATTACCTGTAATATTTTTTCAAATACTTAAGTATTGTCATGTACCTTGAATACTAATTCAAATGTATTCAATGTGGCGATAAACAAGGTATCACCTGTGTTTATATTCATTTGCTTCAATAATAATAATAACAATAATAACAATAATTTATTATTTCCACCCCGCCGTTTCCCCAGCCACTCTGGGCAGCTTCCAACAAAAGATTAAAAATACATTAATACAACAATCATTAAAAACTTCCCTAAGCAGGGCTGCCTTCAGATGTCTTCTAAAAGTCAGACAGTTGTTTGTTTCCTTGACATCTGATGGGAGGATGTTCCACAGGGTGGGCGCCAACACTGAGAAGGCCCTCTGCCTGGTTCCCTGTAACTTCGCTTCTCGCAGGGAGGGAACCGCCAGAAGGCCCTTGGAGCTGGACCTCAGTGTCCAGGCTGAACGATGGGGGTGGAGACGCTCCTTCAGGTATACTGGGCCTTTGAGGCCGTTTAGGGCTTTAAAGGTCAGCATCAACACTTTGAATTCTGCCCGGAAACGTACTGGGAGCCAGTGTAGGTCTTTCAAGAGATGTGGTCCCGGCGGCCACTCCCAGTCCCCAGTCTAGCTGCCGCATTCTGGATTAGTTGTAGCTTCCAGGTCACCTTCCAAGGTAGCCCCACATAGAGCGCATTGCAGTAGTCCAACTGCGCAATAATAAAGTCCCCAAATAAGATTTTGGGGTGAGGTGGAGCAGTTCTATCGGGATGAGGTGGAGCAGTTCTGTGCTTGGTGCAGAGATAACAATCTGGCTCTTAATACTGCCAAGACCAAGGAACTGGTGGTGGATTATAGGGGGGGAAAGGTGGATATTCAGCCCCTGTATATCGGCGGGGACCAGGTGGAGAGGGTGGCTGTATTCAAGTTCCTGGGAGTGCTTATAGAGCAGGGTATGACTTGGAGTGCAAATACTACTGCTCTGGTGAAGAAGGCCCAGCAGAGAATTTATTTCCTCAGACTTTTAAAGAAGAACAATCTGAGTGAGAGACTGCTGGTGTCCTTCTACCGAGGCTCCATAGAGAGCATTCTTATATACTGTATTTGTGCTTGGTTCTCCAGCTGCACAGCCAGGGAGAAGAAGATACTTCAGAAGGTCATTACCACAGCCCAAAATATTATTGGTCATCCTCTCCCATCTCTGGAAGAACTATACAGTTCATGTTGCCTTAAAAAGGTTAACAATATTTTAAAGGATCCATCTCATCCAGGATATAGTCTCTTTGCACCACTGCCTTCGGGTAGAAGATATAGAACAATTAGATCAAGAACAAATAGATTGAAGAACAGTTTCTACCCAAGAGCTATAACCATCTTAAATGCTGTAACCAGATAATATGACCTTGGAGAGCTGTGATGGGTGTATGTGTGGCTTTTTTTGGTGTGTGTGTGTTTTATGCTGTTTTTTGTCTCTTTCTGTTTTTTTTAACGGGATGGCATGCAATTTTGTTGCACTTGTATAGCGTTGTGCTTGTACTTGTGCAATGACAATAAATTATTTTATCTTAAGATGCACTCTTTATTCTGTGCTCCTTCGCTTTGCTTCTCAGAGCATCTTTGCAGTCTGGGTTTCATGCTTTGCCCCCCTGACTGGCTGGGTTTCCTCTCCTTCTCTGTGATCTCCAGAGATCCTACCTGCAGCAACGCTTTCCCCGGATCCCCAGCACCACGTCTACATCAAAGATGAAAAGGTAGTTCTCACTTGTTTGGCTCCTGATGATCTGAAGGTGGCAGGATACACGTTCTTCAAAGAACAGCAAGATCAGACCTTGAAGGAGTTGCCCAATAGTGGAATGGGGCCTTATGAGATATTACGTGTCAATGAAGATACTGTTGGGAGTTACAGCTGTGTGTACTGGATCATGCCCTCAAGACGGGAAATCTGGTCCCCACAGAGCAACCTTGTCTATGTAGCCATGGCAGGTGAGCATCCTTGCATTTTACTGTTTGACATTGTCTTGTTAATTCGCAACACTAAAATTTTATGTTCACATCCAACATCCAACATAGAAACAAAATTCCAAAGAATCTCTTGGACTTCCCTCTTCCCCTTTTGTTGATCCTATTGTTAATCATTTTTTTTCCTGCATCTTTTATGATAATCCAGATCTTTTACCTCTCCATTGTGTCCATAATTCACCATTAAACTACAAGTGTTATTCCAAGCCTACTAACGATTTTAACTGTTTACAATGGATTTTAAGATAAATTATAATTTCCCCCCATTTCTTATTAAAATTTTGGTCTTCCTGATTCTTCCGGTCATTTTAGCTCATACCAAGAACAAACTTAGTTGGTCTCTAAGGTGCTACTGGAAGGAATTTTTTAATTTTTAATTTTGTTTTGACTACGGCAGACCAACACGGCTACCTACCTGTAACTGTCCGATTCCTGTGACCATTCACCGAATTTCCTGGTCACACCTTGTAGCTTCCTTTACAAACCAAGTGGACCACAGGCTCTTAACTCCTAAGCCATGTCTAGGTCACCTGCTCATAACTTCTCCTTTGCGAATGGTTCCTCCAGATCCCCCTCCTTTTCCGGTGCTGAAAGTGGATCCTCCGTCTGGAGTGGTGAGCGAAGGGGGATCCCTGCGCCTCACTTGCTTGGCCAATGGGACCATAACTGAGAAGAGATTCCATTTCTTCAAGGATGGAGCTGAGATGGCCACCAGTCATGAAGGAGCTAGAGAACCTGCAGATACCTCCCCAAATGCCTCTGTGAGCATCTTACAAGCCAAGGTCAACCACAGTGGGGAATTTGCTTGCAGTTATGAGGAAGCAATTGGTGGCCGATGGGTTATGTCTCAATGGAGCAAGACAGGGAAAGTGGTGGTGAATGTCCCAGGTGAGTCATTTTGGCAAGTAAGAGCCACCTTTAGCAGTAGCATAATCCCCTTTAATGTGTTGAAGGACCAGGTGTCGGGTTCCCCAACCCATGCAAATAAGAGACCAATGGGGCTGGTTTGGGGGTCAAAACAGGCCACAACTTTATTAAATACAGATGAAAGAGGTTTGGCTTGGGCATGGAGCAATCAACCCATGGTCAACCCAGACGGGGGTTCCTAAGACTTGCCGTATTTTGCGCTCCATAACGCGCACTTTTTTCCTCCTAAAAAGGAAGGGGGAAAGTCTGTGTGCGTTATGGAGCGAAGGCACTGGGTGCCGCTTCTGCCGCTGCCGGCCTCTGACACTCCCCTGAGCCGGGGCTGTGCCTCTCTCTCTCCCGCTCGGCTCCTCAGTGAAGGCGGCCGGAGATAGGATCTGTGGAGAGGCTGCTGAGCAGACAAAGGAGGAGCAGCCCACTCTTCATCTCTTCCCCCTCTCCATATAGGTGGTTTTATTTATTTTTTGCCCAGTCTTGTAGGTCTGCCCCGATCTCGCCTCAAAGCTTCTCTCTCTCCCCCCCCCCTTTGCTGCTTCTCCTTCTTCTCCCCCTTTTGTTTATTTGTAATGCAGACCACAGCTATTCTCTGGCCCTTGTTCTTAAAAAGTAAATCAATGCTCACACAATCGAACGGAGAGCCCTGGGCTGGCTTGCCTCAGAGGCAAACCTTTGCTGGCGAGCAGTTTTGGTATGCAAATGAAGGATCCCTCGGTATGTGAATAAACAGCTGTGGGGGAAGAATGCGGCCCGAGCGCGCCCTGTCAAGAAGCGCGCGGGATCTCTCTCTCTCTCCCCTCCCTCTCTCCCTTCTTCTTTCCCTCTCTCTTCCTCTCTCTCTCTCTTCCTTCCTTCTCTCTCTCTTCCCTCCCTCCCTCCCAGCCTTTTAGAGGTGCGCGTTATGGTCCGGTGCGCGTTATGACCCCCCATCGTTCAGTGCCGAGGGCCTTCTGGCGGTTCCCTCACTACGAGAAGCCAAGTTACAGGGAACCAGGCAGAGGGCCTTCTTGGTAGTGGCACCCGCCCTGTGGAACACCCTCCCTTCAGATGTCAAAGAGAACAACAATTACCAGACCTTTAGAAGACATCTGAAGGCAGCCCTGTTTAGGGAGGCTTTTAATGTTTTATAGATTATTGCATTTTAATCCTCTGTTGAAAGCCGCCCAGAGTGGCTGGGGAAACCCAGCCAGATGGGCGGGGTATAAATAATAAATTATTATTATTATTATGGAGCGGAAAATACGGTGCCTCAAATAGGGTGACTCCCGCAGATTTCTGCTGGGGACCACCTCTTTCTGTGATGTTTGTATGATGTTTTTGGGGGGTGGTCTTGAGCTACAGGGTGGGCAGTTTCAAAAGTCTATATAATGTCTTGCACACCAATGTTCTGGGTTCCTCTCCTCCCTCCCTGCGTGGGGGGAGTGGGGACCCTGTTGCAACAGTTTAATAAAGATCAGGCTTACTAGCCGCTTTGCTTCTCAGTATTCTCTGGTTGGCCTCTGTTATTCTCTCCTACGAATAGAGAACCTACACAAGAACTCTATATGGGCTCTTAGATACCCCATAAGGGAAAAGGAGAAGTTTGTTTCTTACAACACCGGGAACCTTTTCAAATGACGTCACATCTTCGGGATGAAAGACCCAAGTTAAACACCCGAACAAATAACAGATTCCTCTTTATTCCTTTCAGGTCAAGGACCATATTCATCGGCACCGTCATCACCCACACCAAATCCATCCCTGTCACTGGGATTTTTGCGATCGGCTCCTATGCTCCTGACCCTGATGCTCTCGCTCGCTTTCTGTTGAAGGAGAAAGAGGAGCGATGGAGAACATTGGGGCTTTCGGGTGTCCCCTTTCGTTCCGTGCACGACCTGGAAGGTGATTTCCGAGATCTTAGAATCATAGAGTTGGAAGAG
Source organism: Darevskia mixta (assembly GCA_034641385.1). Classification (NCBI taxonomy): domain Eukaryota; kingdom Metazoa; phylum Chordata; class Lepidosauria; order Squamata; family Lacertidae; genus Darevskia; species Darevskia mixta. The sequence continues at coordinate 633,979 of JAWWNH010000044.1, read as the reverse complement.
ACCCCAAGGGCCATCCAGTCCAACCCCCTGCCAAGCAGGAAACACCATCAAAGCATTCCTGACAGGTGGCTGTCAAGCCTCTGCTTAAAGACCTCCAAAGAAGGAGACTCCACCACACTCCTTGGCAGCAAATCCCACTGTCAAACAGCTCTTACTGTCAGGAAGTTCTTCCTAATGTTTAGGTGGAATCTTCTTTCTTGTAGTTTGAATCCATTGCTCCGTGTCCGCTTCTCTGGAGCAGCAGAAAACAACCTTTCTCCCTCCTCTATATGACATCCTTTTATATATTTGAACATGGCTATCATATCACCCCTTAACCTTCTCTTCTCCAGGCTAAACATACCCAGCTCCCTAAGCCATTCCTCATAAGGCATCGTTTCCAAGCCTTTGACCATTTTGGTTGCCCTCCTCTGGACACGTTCCAGCTTGTCAGTATCCTTCTTGAACTGTGGTGTCCAGAACTGGACACAGTATTCCAGGTGAGGTCTGACCAGAGCGGAATACAGTGGTACTATTACTTCCCTTGATCTAGATGCTATACTCCTATTGATGCAGCCCAGAATTGCATTGGCTTTTTTAGCTGCTGCATCACACTGTTGACTCATGTCAAGTTTGTGGTAGGGACAGTTTCCAGGATGGGCCCAAAGTCTATGTCAGCCCTGTCTATCATTGGGTAGGGGGAGTGTTTCAGATGAAGGTCTTCTCCATTCTGGTGCCTGCCACGGGGGATCAGGGCATGGGGTCACCTGCCCTTAGAAAAGGAGTGCTTGGTTTTCATGGAGCATTGCTTTGCATTTATAATATGACCTGTTTGGGTGTTCTCTTTGTAATTAAAGGAATCTTTCAAATAAGTAAAGCAAAACTTTTTTTGTTTCAGTCTTCAACAAATCAAACTGTGGAGGTTTCTGGATGAGGTAGGGCCCTACCAGTGCCGGATTTACGTATAAGCTAAACAAGCTATAGTTTAGGCCCCACTCTCTTGGGGCGGGGCCCAAAAAATTAAAGGGAAAATAATTGGATGTACGTTTCCAAAATATAACATAAAAAACTAGAATATGAGTCTTTGTAAATTGTGTTTCTAAAGGAACTTTTGTTATTGCCCAATGCCAATGTGTTTGCATTATTAAGTTTGTTACAAATAAAAAATCATTTTAAGTTAGAGCTTAATAATTATTTCACTATTAATATACTTCTTAATTGTATTTCGGTTCAACAATTATTTTGATAAAATGCATATTTTGTTATGTGCAAATGGCTTTAGATACCTATTAGGTTCATAAATTACCATATAGCATATATTCAACACAAAAACAGCGACAATTGGTGTTGACAAAGGACAGCTGGACATATAAAGGGCCCCATTACCTTCAGTAGCTTAGGGCCTCATCAAACCTAAATCCGGCCCTTGGCCCCACATTGCAACTCTGTTGGTGGCTTGGTTCCCACCAGGGTTTAGCCTGAAGGCAAATAAAACTGCCACCTTGCTGAAGCTATGTACCGTATCTTTGGATCTGGTCCATGCCTGGGTGTGCCAGGGAACTACAAGCCCCCACCTCCGTCATCAACAGGAGGTGGCTTTGCAGGCGTCACGACTGACCCGCCTGCTGGGCTGGGATCAGCCCGATCCATCGGGGGCTCTCCCGCCCGCGTCATCCTCAGGCCGACCAATCAGGTCGGTCTGGGGGGCATGTCCTGCTGCCAGGGGCGTAGCAAGGGGTGGGGGAGCGGGCCGCCCCGGGTACCACCCTGCTAGGGGTGATACTTTGGGGGCTTAAAAAAAAGTAATTTTTTTTTAATTTTTTTTTTTTAAAAAAAAATTAGGCTATTTTCGGCGCTTCCGGGGCGTAGCCGCAGGGGCGGCCAGCGAGGAAGGGTGTCACGCTTGTCGCTGACGTGACACCCCCCTCGCTGGCCGCCCCTATGGCTCCGCCCCGGCAGCGCCGAAAATAGCCTCCTCCCTGCCGCTGGCTGGCTTGCGGCGCCGCGGCATGGAGGAGAGGGGCGGGCCAGCAGCCAGGAGGGGTGTCACCCCCTCCTGGCTGGTCCACCCCACTCCTCCATGCAGCGGCGAAAAAAACAGCTGAGAAGGGGGGGAAAAGAAAACAAAGCAGGTGCTTTAAAAGCGCCTGCTTTGTCTTCCTTTCACCCCCTTTCAGCTGTTTTTTTCGCCCCGGCATGGAGGAGAGGGGCGGGCCAGTAACATGGAGGAGTGTCACCCCCTCTGGCTCTGGTCCGCCCCTCTCCTCCATGCCGCGGCTCCGCCCGGGAGCGCAGCAGCGAAAAAAACCTGCTGAAAGGGGGTTTTTTTCAGCGGCTTTTTTTGCCGCGGCATGGGGCAAAGAAGTTGCTCCATGCGCATGCGCGTTGTGATGTCATGCGCACGGAGCGACACCCCGCCCCCAGGGGTGCTGCTTGGCTTGCCGCCCCCGGTACCCAAGCGGCACGCTACGCCCCTGCCTGCTGCGTTTAAGCAGGGAGCGGGCGGGAAATCCTCCCTTCTTTGCCCCACTCCCCAGCTGTTAGGTTCACCCACCATCCCGCCCTTACTCTTAGCCCCTTGACCTTGCTATGGACTTCGGTTGGTTGCCTTCGTTGGCCGAGGAGCCTGGTAGTTCTTTTTCCCGTTCGGATTAGCCATTCGGGTTTTTTCACCTACCTCATAGCAAATCGTCACAACTTTGGTTTGGCGGTTAGGCATTGGAAGAATTCGTCATAGAGCTGAGGAGGGGAGGTAGCGCCATAACCTGCCCCTATCTTGAAGGGTATTCCGGTAAACGGATTCCGGGGGCGTGGCCATGTCCGAAGCCTAGGGAGGTTCGGGCCCCAAGGCACGCCCCAACGGTGATCACAGGGGGAGTTCCATTCGATGTACATCAATGGGGCTACTCACTGGGGATTAACCCTTCCCAGACTTCCAACACACGGGTTGGGGTCGGATATAGCCTGTTAGGGTCCAATGCCTAAGCCAATACCGCTCTACATCCGTAACCAATAAAGTTGTGGCCTTCACGCCCATTAAAATTCATATAATGTGTCTGTGTCTTTACTTCAAGGGGAGGGAGGGACATAGCCATGCAATGAATGTTTCACATTGTTCTTAACCACGTACTCTTTGTTGATAATTTTGATATTTCCTTTAAACTACAGTCAAGCTTTTACTGCAGTCAAGCAATAGAGAAGTTTCCTTAACTAACCAAAGAAATATATGTCTGCCAACAGAAGAAAGGGGTGGCATCTAAATACGTTTAAGTTTGGGCTGAGGTTCTCAGCATGTTGCATTGAAATCCGCTTCTCAATGTGTGTGTTTTCATATTTCTCAATGCGTGTTACCTTTCATATTTCCAAGGTAAATTCTAATGTGACTTCTTTAAATTGTACTTGGGAAAGAGGATGGGTCAGAAGGTTCTCAAAGGAGTTTGGCAGCCTGGAAGCAGCTACCGGTAATAATAATAATAATAATAATAATAATAATAATAATAATAATAATAATTATTTATTATTTATACCCCGCCCATCTGGCTGGGTTTCCCCAGCCACTCTGGGTGGCTTCCAACAGAACATTAAAATACAATAATCTATTAAACATTAAAAGTCTGCCTAAACAAGGCTGCCTTCAGATGTCTTCTAAAGGTCTGGTAGTTGTTGTTCTCTTTGACATCTGAAGGGAGGGCGTTCCACAGGGCGGGCGCCACTACCAAGAAGGCCCTCTGACTGGTTCCCTGTAGCTTTGCTTCTCGTAGTGAGGGAACCGCCAGAAGGCCCTTGGCACTGGACCTCAGTGTTTGGGCTGAACGATGGGGGTGGAGACGCTCCTTCAGGTATACAGGACCGAAGCCATTTAGGGCTTTAAAGGTCAGCACCAACACTTTGAATTGTGCTCGGAAACGTACTGGGAGCCAGTGTAGGTCTTTCAAGAGATGTGGTCTCGGCGGCCACTCCCAGTCACCAGTCTAGCTGCCGCATTCTGGATTAGTTGTAGTTTCCGGGTCACCTTCAAAGGTAGCCCCACGTAGAGCGCATTGCAGTAGTCCAAGCGGGAGATAACTAGAGCATGCACCACTCTGGCGAGACAGTCCGCGGGCAATACCAGCTTCCCAGAGCAGGATCTTTCCTTCCAATCTCCCAATCATCCTTTGGCTATCACTCTATACAGGTACAGTTGACTTCTGCTCTTCCTTTCTCGCATCCTGCTGCACATTGTTCCATCTGGGTTGCTTCAAGAAGTTTGACCGCAGAGGAAGGCAGGTGATGGCACAGCAAGATCAGATGTGGTTAGCAGTTCCTACATGGAGCTGGATAAAGCTTGTGGTTATAGCTAAATAAAGCCTATAGGCCGAGTTCTGCACACAGCTCAAGGTGTGTGTGTGTACACAATGGGCTGGAGGGGAGGGTGTGATGTTGTCTGTTCCTGTCTTTAGTCTTTGCTTTGAGAAGACAGACTTCGTTCATTGTCTCTCTTGGGACAGAAACCAGAGCGAGGGTGGATCTTGGGGCTCCAGCCGTGGATGTTCTTCCAGGGATACTGACTGAGCATGAAGTCTGCTGCTTTGGTGACAGGTTGGTGACCTCTCTGCCCACCTCAGATGGGAAACGTGCCATCTATCTCACATTCACACTGCATCTCTCCTTTGCTCTTCACTTCCAGTCTGTCTCCAGATCCTCCTCGGGAGATCAGTCCATGCAGGTAAAGCGGATTTCCGTTCTTCTTTGAATCTTTGTGATAGGAGCCAACAGCTCTAAGGGATGTTCACAGGTCCTTCACCGCCTTCACTGGTTTGGATTTAAAAGATTTAAATACTTCCTGACTCCCAACTCATAAGTCGCCTAGAGGCGGTTGGAGGATGGATGGCGGCTAACAGATTGAGTTGAACCTTGACACGACAGAAGTACTGTTTTGGGGGGACAGGGGGCAGGCAGGTGTGGAGGACTCCCTGGTCCTGAATGGGGTAACTATGCCCTTGAAGGACCAGGTGCACAGCCTGGGAGTCATTTTGGACTCACAGCTGTCCATGGAGGCGCAGGTCAATTCTGTGTCCAGGGCAGCTGTCTACCAGCTCCATCTAGTACGCAGGATGAGACCCTCCCTGCCCGCAGACTGTCTTGCCAGAGTGGTGCATGCTCTGGTTATCTCCCGCTTGGACTACTGCAATGCGCTCTACGTGAGGCTACCTTTGAAGGTGACCCGGAAACTGCAATTAATCCAGAATGCGGCAGCTAGACTGGTGACTGGGAGTGGCCGCCAGGACCACATAACACCGGTCCTGAAAGACCTACATTGGCTCCCAGTATGTTTCCGAGCACAATTCAAAGTGTTGGTGCTGACCTTGAAAGCCCTAAACAGCCTCAAAGACCCAGTATACCTGAAGCAGCATCTCCACCCCCATCGTTCAGCCCAGACACTGAGGTCCAGCGCCGAGGGTTCCCTCCCTGCGAGAAGTGAGGTTACAGGGAACCAAACAAAGAACCTTCTCAGTGGTGGTGCCCGCCCTTTGAAACGCCCTCCCACTAGATGTCAAGGAAATAAACAACTATCTGACTTTTAGAAGACATCTGAAGGCAGCCCTGTTTAGGGAAGTTTTTAGTGTTTGATGTCTTACTGTGTTTTTAATATTCTATTATGAGCCGCCCAGAGTGGCTGGGGAAACCCAGCCAGATGGGCAGGGTACAGATAATAAATTATTATTATTATTATTATTATTATTATTATTATTATTATTATTATTATTATTATTAAATCCCTTAACTGTGCCAAAGAGTACCTCCTGGGAGAAATAGGCACTGGAGGCATGAACTATGGGGAAGTTATGGGCTGGATTAAGAGGACAATTTCAGACCCAGATTATGGTCCCTGGAGAGACTTCATATAGGCATCTTAGCAGCAGTAACACTGGTGAGCTGCAGTTTCGGGAGAAAAATAAAACAATCCGTATCTCATGTATACTGTTCCAAAGCTTCTCCTGCAGGGGAGGTGAATTTATTTTGAAATCACGCCTTGAAATGAACCTGGAGCTGCTTCAGAGGGGCCCCTGAACACACCACTAGGCTGGCTGCCCCTTGTCTCCTAGCACAATAGGAAAAAGAGATGCCGGGGGGGGGGACGTTTTATCCTTTCCCCCACCCTGAAACTCCTCCCTTCCCTACAAATCCTGAACAGGACAAGGAGGCTCCCATTGCAGGAAGAACACAACTATTAACTCCTAGGCATACACTGCAACATTTTGTTGCAGGCCCCCCTTGTCTCCTCCCCTGCCAAACTTGGGCGGTCTTACGTTTTGCAGTTTGAAGGGAAATGGGACATCCCCAAATAAGGCTCGCTTCTTATTCCTTATCTGTTTATTTGCTTCTCAGACCACCTCCCTCCTCCGTTCTTCTCTGTGTCCCCAAAGCCTTACACCTACAGCAGTGGGGAGATTGTGAACCTCACATGCTCTGCTCCTGAAAACCTTCACATGTGGAGGGTTCTCTTTCGGAAGGACCAATGGCTGGTGCATGACTACAGGCCCCCTTCTCCTCTGGCCTCCTTTACGTACACGAGGTGCTTGTCTCCTCAAGACAGCGGGGATCACTTCTGCACATACCGAGCTGTGGAATTGAGCCAGAATATCTCATCCCCAAAAAGCAGGCGGATCAAGATTTCAGTGATGGGTGAGCAGGGGCGTAGCAACGGGGGGGGCTGGCTGCCCCGGGTTCCACCCCAGAGTGGGGTGACACTTTTTTTTTTAATTAAAAAAAATTTTTTTTTTCAATTTTAACTTCATTGAAAAAAATAGATAATAGACACACACACACAACCCCCCACACCTCACAAAGTGGCACCATCAGAGGGGGGTGACACTTTTTATTTTTTTAATTGTTTTTTAATTTTTATCATTTTTTTTTTTATTTTTTTATTTTAACTTTATTGGAAAAAAGAGATAATGGACACACACACAACCCCCACACCTCACAAAGTGGCACCATCAGAGGGGGGTGACACTTTTTAAATTTATTAAATTTATTATTATTATTATTATTTATTTATTTTATTTTAACTTTATTGGGAAAAAAGAGATAATAGACACACACACACAAAAAAAACCCCCCACACCTCGCAAAGTGGCACCATCAGAGGGGGGTGACACTTTTTAATTTTTTAAAAAATTTTTAAAATTAAAGTGGTGGGGGGGGGGTGACAAAAAAAATTCCGCCCCGGGTACCACCTGGGCTTGCTACGCCTCTGTGGGTGAGGCCTTTAAAAATGCGTAGTTCTCTTGGAAGGCGAAGGTGAAGGCTGCCCTAGAATGTCCCCGGTTCAATCCCTGTTGTCTCCTGGAAGGTTTGGGAAACTCTCCTGCCTGAGGAACCTGGAGAGAGATGCTTCCAGTCAGTGTAGACAATGCAGAGATAGCTCAACCACTGGTCTGACGTGGTTATAAGGCAGCGGGTGACGTTCTTAGAGGCCAGGGTTACCTCGGAAATGGGATCCTTGTTGATATCGGCTCAGACTGCAATGTGGGCCTGTCTTTGTTTCTTTGATGATGGCGCTGTAACCCTTATCCAAGCATTAATACTACTCATGAGTAGGAAGCCATGAAAGCGGCCTGGGGGTATGCTGGAAAGTTCTGACACATCACCCATTTACCTTTTTTATAATAATTTTTATTGGTTTTACAATTTGGCTTTACATTCACAGAAACAAATCAAATCAAAAAAATACAGAATTCTCGGACTTCCATCCTCTCTTTTGTGGATTCCACAAATAACCACTTTCACTGCAATTCATATTACCCTCCATTTATCCATAAAACTCTATTTTCTCCTATAGTTCTTTTCACATTGCAAGTGTGTTATTTCGATCTTGATAATGTTTTTAACCATTTACAGTGTTCCGTCAAATATATTACAAATTTTTCCCAGTCCTTATTTAAAAAATTATCGCCCGGAAAAGATATGGAATGCTTCACGAATTTGCCTGTCATCCTTGTGCAGGGGCCATGCTATTCTTCTCTGTATCGTTCCAATTTTAGTATACGTGCTGAAGAAGGGATCACCACCCTCATACCATTTACAAATGATGGTGAAGGTCTGAAGCAGGCATCCCCAAACGCGGCCCTCCAGATGTTTTGGGACTACAATTCCCATCATTCCTGACCACTGGTCCTGTGCAAGTTAGCTAGGGATGATGGGAGTTGTAGTCCCAAAACTTCTGGAGGGCCGAGTTTGGGGGTGCCTGGTCTGAAGTGATGAGCCTCCGCTATTGTACCAGTGGAGACTCCTAATGCATTTTAGGGGACATGATGGATTACACACGGCATGAATAGTACAGATCCCCAAACGGGGATCAAGAGTTTAGCCAGCTAACCTTTACCTTCCCGGACACTGCAATTTCCCCTGCATATTGTGCAACACATGGTCCTGATCCTCTCCTCTCCTCTCCCCTCCTGAAGTCCAAGTGGGGAATTCACGAACCCACGACTCTCTGTTGATAAACCTGCCTGGGTGAACCCGGTTTAGTTATGGCTTGCCCCTTAAAACCTCCGTGAGCCACAGACTCCAAATCACGTAGCCATTGTACTCATTTTCCTTTACTTCTGTAGCTCCTCCTCCTGCCCCAGTGCTGACAGTGGTGAACCAAGGGGGATTCCTGCGCCTCACTTGCTCGGCCATTGGCAGCAACGCAGAGCAAAGGTTCCATTTCTACAAGGATGGGGTCAATATTTCCTCCAGTGGCGAAGAGTCTCTGACGGACTCCGGAGAACCCAGCAATGCCTCCTCGAAGGCCTCTGCAAACCTCATGGTCCAAGTCACAGCCAGGATCCACACTGGGGGATTTGCTTGCAGGTATGAGCAGAAACGGAGACGCCGATGGATCATTTCTCCCTGGAGCCAAACGGTCAATGTCACAGGTGAGCCATGCCATTCTGTTGTAACTATCCAGCCTCCCAAAATTTCAACACCTCTTGCAATGGTTTGACCCCTTTCCATTTTAACAGTACGAATTCTGCAAACACCCTCCATATCTCCTCAGAATCATTCCTCCTGCGTATTCCCCGTCTTACCTTAATGGCACATGTTAATTTATCATTCATAGCTATACCGCACACCTCTTTATACCATTCTTCCCTTTTATATTCCGCTCGCCCCTTCCACTTCCTAGCTATCATAATTCATGCAGCTGTCAATAAAGTCCTTCCTAGCCTGTGAACCTTCCACCCCATCGTAAATCAATAATAATGCTACCTCTGGACTTTTGGTCAGCTTTAACCCAGTGATTTCTGTTATCCCCTTAAACACCCTTTGCCAAATTTCTTTTTTATATACAGTGGACCCTCGACTTACGAAGATAATCCGTTCCGACGGAATCTTCGTAAGTCGAAATCACCGTAACTCGAGTCCCCATAGGAATGCGTTGCAAGAACGCATTCGTAGGTCGAAAAAACCTTCGCAAGTCGAGGAAACCGCATCTAAAGCGGGCGCGACTTCCGATCGGAAGTCGAAAAAATTCGGAAGCGATGGCCGCTTTGATCCCTCGTAACTCAAAAAACTCGTAAGTCGGGTCATTCGGAAGTCGAGGGATCACTGTATTTCCTTATGGTGTCTTTAAAGACTTGCTTTCAACACTGTGTTATGTACTTGTCTTGAATTTTCAAGAGTAAGCCTGTTAGTGTGTTTTTAAGGACATCCTCATCCCCGCTCCTTTATTTTTTATCTTCACAGCTCAGTTGCCCAATTCATCTGCTCCATCAATGAGGCATGCATGGTGGGCTAGTCTACTTCTGATCCTGGTGGCCCTGTTCGCTTACTGTTGTTGGAGAAAGAAAGGCAGTAAGTGAAGGGACCTTGGCACCATCCAGCTTCATCCCCAGAAGAAGAGCCTGCCTCCTGTTGGACCTCGTTCCATAGATTAACTATGCACTGCTGTTATATAATCCCATAATAATAGATAACAACGATGACAATATACTTTTATGAGTTTGAGGGGCCAGTCTGGATGTTACCCTGTGATTCTTCCAAACCTATGGTACTATGTGCAGGCTAAAATCTGTCAGTGGAAACCAGCCCGCTTTGTTAAGTTAAAGGCTTGGGCTGGCTAGTTAAGTACCACAATTTAGCATAACAAAAGAAGTTGCTCTGTGTCATAGAATAGATGGGTCAGCCTTTCTTCCAGCTCCTCGCCTACCTACATAGGAGAACAATAGGCAGAGTTGTGTGAGAGCTGGAAGCTAGAGAGAGAGAGTAGAGGTAAAAAGGTTGGGGGGGGGGACCAGAAAAATGGAGGTGGGGACACTTTCCAATTTTTCTGGGTTTTTCCCAGGCCTTCCCATCTCTAAGAGAGAGAGATGTTTGCTCTGGGTTTGGGGGCTATCCTGGAAAGCTAAAGGGGAAGCAAGATTTAGGGGGATGTCCGTGCTATGATACCTTCCAACCTATGCTCTGGTCGTTTATGCGAGTAAATAAAACCATATACCCTAGAGACACCACAGTCTCTGCTGACCTTCATTCCAAGGAAACTGAGCCCTGGATCAGTGCAAGAATTTGTGGAGTCTCTCACAGATCAGAGATTAGGTAAAGGTAAAGGGACCGCTGACCATTAGGTCCAGTCGCGGACGACTCTGGGGTTGTGGTGCTCATCTCGCTTTACTGGCCGGAGGAGCCGGCGTACAGCTTCCGGGTCATGTGGCCAGCATGACTAAGCCGCTTCTGGCGAACCAGAGCAGTGCATGGAAATTCCGTTTACCTTCCCGCCGGAGCGGTACCTATTTATCTACTTGCACTTTGACGTGCTTTCGAACTGCTAGGTGGGCAGGAGTTGGGACCGAGCAACGGGAGCTCACCCCGTCGTGGGGATTCGAACCGCTGACCTTCCGATCGGCAAGCCTAGGCTCTGTGGTTTAACCCACAGTGCCACCCGCGTCCCCTAATCAGAGATTAGGATGGTGCATAACCGTACTTTTAACTTTTCACGCCTTTTCTCTCTCTTTATAGTTCTTTTTGCCCTGGGCACATCAAAATATCAGCTGGCATCTGAGCCAAAGAAAAGCAAGGAGGAAACAAGTCAATACATGTTTGGGTTGTCAGTTCCCCAAATGACAGACTTTCAGATCAAAGTAAGTAGAAAGGTTTAGGTTTGCATTTTGCTTCCATCTGATCTCGGGAATCGAGCCCATCCTCTTATTGAAACCAGTTTTACGTGTCAGGATATCTTTCAAAGAAGCTTAGAAATTGTAATGGTTGGTTTTCTACCCAGGTGACAGAGACAAGTAAACAAGTGTGTAGCTGTCCTTACAGAATTGGCTACCGCAAGGCGTGGGGATGGCCACTTGAATGGAAACAAACAAACAAACAAAACCTCATGAACCTCTTGTGGCTATAACTGCCAAATTGGCCATCCATGGACAGAGGAACACAGGAAGCTCCTTTATACCGAGTCAGGCGATTGGTCAGTCTAGCTCAGTATTATCTGCATTGACTGGCAGTGGCTCTTGAAGGTTTCAGACTGGAGCCTACCTGAAGATACCATCAGGGATCAAACCTGGGAGCTGCTGTATGCAGTGCAGATACCTTGCCGCTCAGCTATAGCCCTTATCCCATAGCTGTCAACCCTCCCTTTTTTTGCGGGAAACTCCCTTATTCCAATGTCGTTTCCCGCTGCTATCGCGGATTGTTGATCTCCCTTAAATTTCCCGGATTTCAAAGGAAGCAGCTCCTCTCCCTCCCTGCCGGCCAGGGAGGCTCCTCAGCTGCGTTGCTCGGCTGCCAATAAGGAGTCTGAGACTGACTGGGGGCGGAGCTTGCATGCCTTGTGCAGCCAGACCCTCACGCCCAACCAGACAGACAGCCTGCCTGCCGTCTACGCGCTCACTCTTTCGCCCACCCGTTCGCGCGCAACCTCTGGAGCGCAGGGTGGCGAGGCTACTTGGTGCCATTGCACCACCCTCGTGGCATCCCTTATTTTCAAATCCGAAAGTTTGGGGAAAATCCCTTATTTTCAAATCTGAAAGTTGACAGCTATGCCTTATCCCTCACCCCACAAATTAAGGTAAGGCCAAAAAAAAAGGTAAAGGACCCCTGGGCAGTTAAGTCCAGTCAAAGGCGACTGTGGGGTTGCGGCACTCATCTCGCTTTCAGGCCAAGGGAGCCGGCGTTTGTCCACAGACAGCTTTCTGGGTCATGTGGCCAGCAGGACTAAACCATTTCTGCTGCAATGGAAACACTGTGAAAGGGCCAGAGCGCATGGAAACGCCATTTACCTTCCCACCACAGCGGTCCCTATTTATCTACTTGCACTGGCGTGCTTTCGAACTGCTAGGTTGGCAGGAGCTGGGACCGAGCAACGGGAGCTCACCCCGTCACAGGGATTCAAACCGCTGACCTTCTGATCAGCAAGCCCTAGGCTCTGTGGTTTAACCCACAGCGCCACCTGGGTCCCTTCGTCAATAAGCCAAAGGCCTGGTTAAAGAGGAACATTTTTGCCTGGCGCCTAAAGGCAGGGCTGTCTTAAGCATATGCGGCACCGGGGTGCAAAGATCCGCCCAGTGCCCCCCCCCCCCGCAGGTTGCCCAGTCCCAGGCGTGCAGCCGCCTCAGCGTCTCGCTGGCTCGCTCGCCCCCGAACTCGCGGTGCAGAGCCGCCCGCAGCAGAAGAGCCCACTGTGGCGCTCCGACCAACGGGCGGGCTCTTCTCCAGACTCAACTCTCAGGCCTGTACTCTCGGCCTGTCACCCCTGAGAGCCCGGCGGCCGGGTGCCCCACACCCCTAGCACCTATGGGTAAGACGGCCCTGCCTAAAGGTGTATATTCTTAAGTTCTTGTGTGTGTGCCAGAAATTATTTTGCTGGTCATCCCATTGAAGTATATTTTGCAGAGATCCCTGGGGGGTATACTGGGAAAGTGGATTGCAACCCCGCTCCAAAATGGCTTCGGTCCAGTATACCTGAAGGAGCGTCTCCACCCCCACCGTTCAGCCTGGACACTGAGGTCCAGCGCCGAGGGCCTTCTGGTGGTTCCCTCACTACGAGAAGCCAAGTTACAGGGAACCAGGCAGAGGGCCTTCTCGGTAGTGGCACCCGCCCTGTGGAACGCCCTCCCTTCAGATGTCAAAGAGAACAACAACTACCAGACCTTTAGAAGACATCTGAAGGCAGCCCTGTTTAGGGAGGCTTTTAATGTTTAATGGATTATTGTATTTTAATGTTCTGTTGAAAGCCGCCCAGAGTGGCTGGGGAAACCCAGCCAGATGGGTGGGGTATAAATAATAAATTATTATTATTATTATTATTATTATTATTATTATTATTATTATTATTATTATTATCCAAAATGAGGGAGAGGAATCTCCTTCTCAATGGGCTGCTCCTGAGCCGTTTCTGCTTTCCGGCTTGAGCCATGGGTCACCCTCGGTTTCCCTCTCCATCCTCAGAGCTCAGACGTCACCTATGCCACCATTGCCTCCCCATCGGCGGTGTCTCCCTCTGAGCCAACGCTGAAGGATGATCCCATCTTGGCAAAAGATGAAGAGGTCCTCTACAGCGATCTTCTCTTCCATTTTCAACAAAGCTGTCGTGAGGCTGAGCAGTAAAGAGATGCCCCGGGAGTGGAGAAGGCGGGTCCTGCGTGAAGCAATGGATGGATGTGTCCCTTTCAGTTTCTCCTTTCCCCACTCTCAGTTCTCCACACTGACACATCAGTTTGTGATTTATTTATTTTTTAATTCTCATAAAAACTCAGCAGCATCTTGGAGGGAATATCCCCTAGCATACATACTTGCCTATGCAATTTTGCTTCCTCTGCACATCCTTGCAAAGCAATTTTCCCCGATCGTAATGTGTCCCTGCATGCTATTTTCACCAATATATGCACGCTTTACCCTAAGTGTGCATTTTTGTACACGTTGCTCAGCTGGAGAACTGCAAAATTAGTGTGAATCTCAAAGGCTGTCTCTTTTTCTGTTCTGTTTTGTATATAATTTTTATTACGTTTTCTGTTTTACAATTTAAAATACTCATTTTACACCCTTAAGATATCAATGACTTCTCTTCTTCTCTTTCCATGGTTCATTTTACATGTCATAAATCCCTGCATATTTTACAAAAACTATACCATTCAGTATTCCATTATTGCGTCCATCAAAACTTGTTTACACTGTTGGATTTATCTTAATGCTGCCAGCGTTTTCAGGTGTACATAATTATTTCCCATATATTCAATAAAGATTTTCCAATCTTCTCTAAACGTATGTTCTTCTTGTTCTCTCATTCTATATGTTAAGTCCGCTACGCATATTCTGTCAGCTTAAGTTGCCATTCTTCTTTAGTTGGGACCTCACTCATTTTCCATTTTGGGGCTAACAAAACACGGACCACAGCAGTGGCATACATAAATAACCTTTTTTGACACCTGGGAATTTCAGTCTGAATTATCCCCAACAGAAAGGATTCTGGGGTTTTTTTTGGGGGGGGGGGGTACTTTTATTTTAAATGTTTTTCAATTCATTATGGATCATTTCCCAGTGCTCTTTTACAAGTCCACCACATATGAAAGAATGCTCCTTCCACCTCTTTGCATCTCCAGCACTTATCTGATTCTGTCTTATACATCTTAGCAACCCTAAAAGGTAAAGGTAAAGGGACCCCTGACCGTTAAGTCCAGTCACGGACGACTCTGGGGTTGCGGCGCTCATCTCGCTTTATTGGCCGAGGGAGCCGGCGTACAGCTTCCGGGTCATGTGGCCAGCATGACTAACCCGCTTCTGGCAAACCAGAGCAGCGCACAGAAATGCCATTTACCTTCCCGCCGGAGTGGTACCTATTTATCTACTTGCACTTTGACGTGCTTTCGAGCTGCTAGGTGGGCAGGAGCTTGGACCGAGCAACGGGAGCTCACCCCGTCACGGGGATTCGAACCGCCAACCTTCTGATCGGCAAGCCCTAGGCTCTGTGGTTTAACTCTTCTCCATAGCTGATGGGCAAAACCCCAATCATTCCTTTGAAAGATGATGCGAGGGGGGGGCAAGCCTGATATTACTAGCAGGGAGCTGTGGTTTTGTTTTGTTTTTCTGAGAAGAGAGGAATCTGGGGAAGTGGCCAGTGTGGTCTACCAAGTGAGGAAGTGCTGTTTTTCCCCCCTGCACAGCCACACAGGGAAAGAGCCCCCAGGGTCAACGCCTGCCGTTCTCCCCAGTTTAAACCAAACCTCACACAAAGCGAGGGGAGAATCTGTCCGTGTTGACAGTGGCGGACTTTGGGAGAAGTGTTCGGCATCCTTTAAACATGCGACCGCTGGAAGGAGTTAGAGAAACCGCCCCTTCCGGTGTGTGCTCTTCACATAGAGGGTGGTGGGTGAAATGGGCACACAAAGCAGGCATGAAAGTAGTGGCGCCCGCCCTGTGGAACACCCTCCCATCAGAGGTTAAAGGGATCAACAACTACATGACATTTAGAAAACACCTGAAGGCAGCCCTGTTCAGGGAAGTTTTTAATATGTGATGTGTTAATGTATTTTAATGTTTGCTGGAAGCCGCCCAGAGTGGCTGGGGAGACCTAGCCAGATGGGCGGGGTACAAATAATAAATTATTATTATTATTATTATTATTATTATTATTATTATTATTATTATGAAACCTCCTCCCTCTTCCCCCCCAAGAACAGCCAGCTTTGCAGGTTCTGCAGAGCAGCTTACTAGTTGCAAGGCATCCTGGGAACCTTTGATGTCTGGCAAGCGGCAGCAACACCTCTCACCGACCGTCACATCTCTGAGAGCCTCTTCCTTCCCTTTGCCCTTGGTGAGATGCGAAAAGTGCATTCGGATGCTCGGCCAGTTGCGGATATTAATATCGCACAGTTTAAAGCGACTGGATGTGTGAGACCCGACTCCTTTGGGAACTGAAATAGCGAAATTAACTGCCAAACGAAGAGGACATAATGATGAAGTGTTTAAGGAGGACTGATGACCATTGATGGATTATCTATCCAAGTACCACCCATACAGGAAGTCTCGGGCAGGATTTGAAATATAAACAGTGGATTACTGAAAGATCTAATGATAGTGGAGTATGAAATGAACCCCAAGTATAGACAACGGTAGCAGACTTTTTTATTTAAAAAAAGTATCTGTAATTTATTTCCAGCAAACCGATCTTACAGGCTGCTAAAACAGGGAGAGGGGAGATAGTATAGCAATACAGCATAAGGGGATATTTCTGGCTTCCCCCTGCCTGTCTGTGGTAATAGTGGTGCTGGTGGAAGTCAGAAGGTGCATTATTTTAATTTCACAACAACAACACAGAAACAAAGTCCCAGCTGCCCTCAATGGAAAAGTAACTGCTAGAACAAACAAGAGTGAGGTGTTCTGCATAGCAGGGAATTGGACCAGAGGATTCGTGGCTTCCCTTCCAAATCTATGATTCTATGATCCCATCAACCTCCAGGAGTATTTCTGCTCTGGAGGAACAGATAAAGTTTATTGTCGCGTAAATCTCCCTTGAGATCTCCCTTTCAGCTAGGGGTGGAGAACCCGTGACCCTTCCAGATGTTAATGAATTATTATTATTATTATTATTATTATTATTATTATTATTATTATCATCATCATCATCATCATCATCATTTTATATATATATATATATATATATATATATATATATATATATATATATATATATATATAATTGTTCAAGTTGGATGTTTGTTAACAATCGCCTTTCTCCTTAACCCCTTGATCGATTCCGTTCAAATTTGAACACAACGTTCCATGCCCATATGGGAGTGATCATATGTACTTACATTGCACAAATACCACACCTTTCCCAGGTAAAAATGTGATTTTCTGCAAAAAAAAAATAGCACCCTCCAGTGGACGTTAAACAGCACAACACAACACACCTCTTTCTGACCCTTCCTCCTCCTTTCCTGACATCACTACCACCATCCAATCGACAGACAGACCGCCCACAAACACTACTGGGACAAAGAACCTCATAGACTAAAACAGTAGTAATAAACAGTTGTAGAAACGAAGACAAAAACGGGAGGGGCAAACGGAGAACACATAGACTGAACTTCAACGAGATAAGCTGTAAGTAAACATACGCTTTCTTTTTCATACTGTATCTTACTTTTGCATTTCACCAAATCAGCCACAGCAAGGCGTGGCCGGGTCAGCTAGTTATTATTATTATTATTCTTATTCTTAGAATTATTATTCTTAGAATTAGAATTAGAATTTATATACTGCCCTATACCTGGAGGTCTCAGGACGGTTCACATAAAAGATCACAATATATAAAATCAAAGTAAAAACAATAACCCAATAACACGCACACACACACCCAAAAAAGAGCCACATTTTAAAAGGGCACAGGTCAAACAAAGGCCTGGTTAAAAAGGAAAGTTTTTGCCTGGCGCCTAAAGGTGTGTAATAAAGGTGCCAGGCGAACTTCCCTGGGGAGAGCATTCCACAGACGGGGAGCCACTGCAGAGAAGGCCCTGTTCTCGTGTTGCCACCCTCCGGACCTCTCCAGGCGGAGGCACACGAAGGAGGGCCTCAGAAGATCATCTCAGGGTCCAGGTCCTTGAAGTATTGCAGTCCTGAGCAGTTTAAGGCTTTATTGGTCAAAACCAGCACTTTGAATTGGGCCCGGAAACGAATTGGTAGCCAGTGCAGTCGGACCAGGATTGGTGCAATATGCTCAAACCGTCTTGCTCCGGTGAGCAACCTGGCCGCTGAATTCTCCACCAGCTGAAGTTTCCGAACCGTCTTCAGAGGCAGCCCTACGTAGAACGCATTGCAGTAATCTAACCTTGAGGTTACCAGAGCATAGACAACAGCACCAACCATTCCCATCATCCCTTAAGGCAGCAGAGAGCATTGTTGGCTGCTCGCTCTCCACCTTAGAGCAGATTTATGCCATGAGGTGCCACAGAAAGGCACTGGACATAGTGAAAGATCCATCGCATCCTGGTCACCGTCTCTTTGAACTTTTGCCATCGGGACGGAGATACAGGACGATGACAACAAGAACAAGCCGTCTTAGAAACAGCTTCTTCTCCAGAGCGATCGCGGCCTTGAATGGGAAGCCTGGACTTTGAAGTCATCTAATCTTACCTGTTATGTTTTATCATTGTATGGTTTTAATCAGTGTGTATGGTTTTAATCAGTGTTTTTGTAGTTGTTTTGTTTTTGCGTGGAGTGCCCTATCTGGGTGGATGGAGCAGCCAAGTAATTTCGTTGTCCCCAAAGGGGACAATGACAATTATATATATATATATATATGTATATTCTTGATGACCATGCTGGCTGGGACTGATGGGAGCTGGATCCCAAGATCACCGAGGGAGCCACAGGTTCCCCATCCTTGATCTAGGGAGAGGAAGAGCAGCTAACTGGGCAAGTCCTGCCACTTACAGGAAAAACCGGCACTCTTGGGCAACAGGGCAAAGTATTTTAGACAGACAAACTCTTGAGGAAAGAGCTGCAGAAAGTGAGCCAAGCCGTATGCTGTGGAGTGGGCAGGGGGAGGCAAAACACAGCCCTCTTCCCTGACCCCCTTCCACCCCATCTCCCGGGTCGTAAATTCCCATCTGAATATTTTAATCTCCCCGGTGGCTCATTCTTCTTCAGAATCTCTGTATCGTTCCGCTCTCTTCTTGGCCTGAAGGGGAATGTTGTTGTAGAGACCTTCCTCCTGGTTTTCCGCCATTTTGGCTCCGTTCTCCATCCTGGATTGTGATATTGGGGGCTGAGGCAGAGCAGGGGGCGGCAAGGCAGTAAACGGCGTCTGAGTCCTGAGAAAGCAGAAGGAAATGGAGGGATACGTTCAAAGAATGACGATCTCTCCCCCCCCCCCCAAGGCCGTTGGGAGCAAATTGAGGGTTCGCATCATCCAGTTTTGACAGCAGCCTACTGGACACTCCTGGGCAACTTCACAAACAGGCTATCCTCTTTTGCTTATCTCCAGTGCACAGCAGTTCAGATGTAGACTGCTTCTGCACAATGAAGATCTACTTAGCTGTCATGATTAAAATGCTTTGGCGGAATATTCTTCGCGAATGTACCTATTTTCAAAAGGCATCTAAACCACATCCTGTGGCAGCTAACTCCACAGCTTAGGTTCCATTTCCTTAAATAGAAATTTATTTGGGGTGGGGGTGGGGGGGGAGCCAGTTATTGTATTGTCAAAGGTTTCAGGGAGGAAGTCGTGATGGTTTCAATATGAAAGACAGGCATCAATCCCAGGCATGAATGGAGTGGGAAATAACCCCGCTAAACTATTTTATTTTATTTTTAAATGTTTCCACAGTTTCCGTCACAGTTTTTTACACAGAGAATACATGCAGCGGCTCACGGCAAAGGTGAACGGCCAAATAACTCAACAAATCCCTCTCCTGCAAGAAGTCCAAACTGCCATCAAGCCATCTGTCTGAGGACAGAAGCATGTAGCAGGAGCTGCCTGCCCTCCTGGGACCAGAATAGAAATTAAAATAATAGAACAGAATCAAAGAGTTGGAAGGGACACCCAAGGGTCATCTAGCCCAACCTCCTGCTCTGCTCCCTTCGCCCCTTCTGCCCCCACCTTTCCCTGTCCACTGGCTCTGTCACTGTCCCAGCCACATCATCCCTTACAGAAATCTTCCCTTCTCTCTGACATGCCAATCATTTCTGCCTCCTTATCTGCCACCCCCAAATTCGTTCTTTTGGTCCTTCTTCCTGGATAGCTCAGTTGGCTAAAGCGTGGTGCTGATCATGCCAAGGTTGCAGGTTCGATCGACAGCTGCATATTCCTGCATTGCTGGGGGGTTGGACTAGATGACCCACAGGGTCCCTTCCAACTCTACAATTCTAGGATTCTTCCTGTGGGGTCCCTTGCTCCTTTTTCTGCCTGGGACACCCCCCTCTGCCTATTCCTCCAGTCGCCTTTCATCCTTTTATCTCCCAGCCAACGGGGCGTTGTCCCTCTCTTGACTCTGATAAGTCTCTCCTGCATTTCCAGGTTGCAAGGCTCTGTGTTCAAGTTTTCCTCCCCTCCGGAAACTCCTTGCATGGTTTGTGGGTGAAGAAGAAGAGTTTGGATTTGATATCCCGCTTTATCACTACCCTAAGGAGTCTCTACCCTACACTACCCTAGGGACGTGGGTGGCGCTGTGGGTTAAACCACAGAGCCTAGGGCTTGCTGATCTTAAGGTCGGCGGTTCGAATCCCCGCGACGGGTTGAGCTCCCGTTGCTCGGTCCCTGCTCCTGCCCACCTAGCAGCTCGAAAGCACGTCAAAGTGCAAGTAGATAAATAGGTACCGCTCTGGCGGGAAGGTAAACGGTGTTTCCATACGCTGCTATGGTTCGCCAGTAGCGGCTTTGTCATACTGGCCACATGACCCGGAAGCTGTGCGCTGGCTCCCTCAGCCAGTAATGCAAGATGAGCACTGCAACCCCAGAGTCGGACACGACTGGACCTAATGGTCAGGGGTCCCTTTACCTTTAACCTTTAAGGAGACTCAAAGCGGCTCACATTCTCCTTTCCCTCCCTGCCCCACAACAAATACTCTGTGAGGTGAGTGGGGCTGAGAGACTTCAGAGAAGGGTGACTAGCCCAAGGTCACCCAGCAGCTGCATGTGGAGGAGCGGTGACGCGAACCCAGTTCACCAGATTACGAGTCCACCGCTCTTAACCACTACACCACACTGGCGCTCACCTCCAACTATGTTCAAAACTTTAAGAACTGAACTGAACTGCTGCCTGAGCTGGCTCTTTCGCTCCTCCCTTCTTCCTTGTGTGCCACGACCATTGATATTTTGGTCGGCCAGTCTAGGAACACTTTCTGGAAGAAATGCTTTAAATAAATAAAAAATCACGAAGATACACATCACATCAGTGTTATACCAGCATTAGCTGCCATTACCTCTGAGGCTTCCTAGTGGCGCTGAACATTTCAAGGTACTCGGAATTTGCTTCTTCCTTGTTTTCCTGCTCGGATTTCAACGCTTCCAAAGTGGAAATGAAGAGAGAAAAGAGAAGAACGGTGGTTGGTGAGACAGGGCTGGTCCTGAAAACAAAACTCTTGTGGCTGGTAGTTCCACAGTACAGACACAAGCAAGGCTCCCTCCCGCATCCCAACCACATCCAGTACGAAGGAATACAAAATAAACGAGCATGTGCAGCAGCTAGGATGTTGATAGCTCAAAATTGGAAAGGGAAGAAAATTCCAACAGTTCATGATTGGCAGATCAAACTAGTAGAATATATGAATTTAGCAAAGATGACAGCAACAATTAGAAATACCCCCAAACAAAAAATAAAAATTGAGTGGAAATATGTGGAAGATTATTTGATTAAAGAAGGTATTAAAACTGATTTGGTGATATGTTTGGATTGAGATACATAAGGGAATATATAGATGTACTTTTTTCCCCCTAGAATGATTTTTATGTCAGAGACAACTTTGTGAGTAAGATATGTGTATAAATTTAGGGAAACGATACATAAATGAGGGGAAGCCATTTTAAAATATTTTTCCCCCTGATCTTTCTTTCTTCTTTCTTCTTTTCTTCCTTTTTCTTTTTTCTTTTTCTTTTCTCTCTAAATTTTCTTTTTCTTTCCTTTCTTTCTTTTTGGAAAGAATGATTGTATTTGTATTTTATGATTTGAAATTTTTCCTTTTTTCCTATTTGCTTGTTTGTGAGTCGGAGTGATTGTATTTTAAAAATTCTGAAATAAAGTATTAAAAAAAAGGAATACAAAATAAATGCTTGCTTTTAACCAACACTGCTTCCATGACCACCACTCTCGCGGCGCAGAGAAGAGCACCATCCCCTAATAGGAAATGATAGGAGGGGGCCACGATCCTCAGCATCACCTACCTCTCTTCCTCCTCGTGCAGTAAAAAGCAAGAGGGACCATCAGGATCGCCAGTGGAATCGCCAAGCATGCATATAGCAGGGGGGGCGAAGAGGAATTTGGTGACCAAACTGCAGAAAGGAAAGAAGGGGATTCGGCTGTTGGTATGAATAATTGGGGGGGGGGGCTCCATTGCAGCCATGGGCATATCCAGGGGGGGGGGCAGAGGGGGCAGCTGCCCCCCCTAGAAGGCAGCCCTAGAAGCAAAAATGATCAGCGTCCATTCAAAGCAAACCTGAACGACCATGGCTTGCCCCCCCCCCCTAGTTTTGATCCTGGGTACGCCCCTGATTGCAGCCATTGCTGTTGAAGGCACAGTAACAGTAATTCACTGAAGTTAAAAACACAGTGATCATACAAGCTAATATCACCATCAGTTTAATAATGACTGTTTTAATATAAAGCAGGATTTGTTTTGCAAATTAAAGTGCATGCGAAGACAGGCTCCAGATAGTGGGTCCGACAGTCAAGAAGGCAGTTTCTGCATATTATTAATTATTATTATTATTATTATTGAATTTATATGCCACCCTGTACCCAGTGGTCTCAGGGTGGTTCACAGAAAAGATCACAACATACATAATCAGAATAAAAACAGCAACCCAATAACACACACACACACCCTGAAAAGAGCCACATTTTAAAGGATATCAGAAGAGTAGAAGAGTTTGGATTTGATATCCGGCTTTATCACTACCCGAAGGAGTCTCAAAAAGGTAAAGGGACCCCTGACTGTTAGGTCCAGTCGCGGACGACTCTGGGGTAGCGGCGCTCATCTTGCTCTATAGGCGGAGGGAGCCGGCGTACAGCTTCCGGGTCATGTGACCAGCAGGACTAAGCCGCTTCTGGCGAACCAGAGCAGTGCACGGAAACGCTGTTCCGTGTAGCTATTTATCTACTTGCACTTTGATGTGCTTTCGAACTGCTAGGTTGGCAGGAGCAGGAACCGAGCAACGGGAGCTCACCCCATCGTGGGGATTCGAACTGCCGACCTTCTGATCGGTTTAATCCACAGCACCACCTGTGTCCCATAAAGCAGACCCTAACCGCCAACTATTGCCACCAGTTCGAAACCACTCACCTGTGAGGTACACCTTCTGACTCCACGGAGAGAGGCTCCACCCCCCGCTCGTTTTTTCCTCATACCTGCAGGCAAATTCCCCGGTGTGGTTGAGCTTAGCCTGCAGGATGTTTACAGACACACCTGGGGAGGCACCCCCATGTTCTCTGGAGAACCGCAGAGACCCATCACTGTCGGAGATCATCTCAACACCGTCCCGGAAGAAACGGAACCTTCTCTCCACGCCGCCTCCTTTGGCCGAGCAAGTGAGAAGCAAGGGGTCTCCTTCGTTCACCACTCTGGACGGAGGGTCCGTTTTCAGTACTGGAGGAGGAAGAGGATCTGGAGGAGCCAGTCACAAAGGAGAGGGGGTTAGGAGGGACCGCGAGATGAGGAAAAGCTGTGGCTCAGTGGCAGAGCATCTACCTGCTTGTCCTAGATTCAATCCCTGGAATTTCCAGGTAGGGCTGGGAATTCCCCTCAGCCAGCAGCATGTGGGACACGTTCCCATATGGGACAAACTCAAACCCTCTCCTGTAACTCTAAGCTAAAGCCTGCCTTCAGGGATCTGTCCGTGAACTGAATGTGAGTAAAATTCTTATTGCTTTAAAAAGAAGACTGTGGTGTGTGATGGCCTGGGAGTCAGACTCGGATGCGGAACCTGAGGAATTCCAGCCTGCACAGGATTCCCTGCCTCCAGAACCAGCAGAGCCAGGGCTGGGGCCTGAGTCTCAAGGGGACTCACCTGTGCTGGATCCTCAGGTGCAGGCATCGGCTGAGGTTGATCTGGCTTCTAATGGGATGGAGGACTTATTGCCTGCAGGTACTCCACTCCCCACCCAGTCAGGGGAAGCTGAGGTTGCCTCTGGGTCCGGTAACCCTCCAGCTTCTCCTGAGCTGCAAAGGCTAAGGGCAGAGAGGCGAAGGGAACTAAGTTCCCGCAGGAGGAGTGCTCGCCTCCAAGCCAGGAGAGGCGAGTCACCTGAGGATCAGAGCCGCCCTTTGCCTCGGGGCAGATAAAAGCCAGCCAGTCCCAGCCCCAAGTTGCAGGAGCAACATTGTTGCTGCCCAGTTCCTGTTCCTGACTCCTGTGTTCCTGACCTCGGCTTTGTCACTTCGGCTTCTGACTCCTGGCTTCCTCCTGACCTCGGCTTTGTGACTTCGGCTTTGTGACTTCTGGCTTGGACTGACCTTGGAATGGACTAGACCCCGCCTATCGGATATCCCTCGGGACCAGCACAGGGGGATGCACTCTGCTATATGAATAAACTAACTAGCGTGAGTTAGGAAGGATGGTATTGAATCAATATATCCTCTCCTGCTACCCACAACATTGTGATTCAGTATAAGGGAACTTCCTGTCTTCTTGAATCAAAATGATTGAGACCGAGGTCCACATAGATGGACTGGGGCAGCCCAGTATTTTGCCCGAGTTGAGGGACAGAGCTTATGGGTTTGGGGCCAGTATGAATCATTATTGCTTGGAATGATGGGGGCTAAACTGGAGGAGATGAGGAATAGGGAAGTACTGACACAAAAAGCTTCCAGGAAGATGTAGACAAGCCTCACTCCTGTGCTGATGCAATGAAAGGTCTTATGGTATGAAGGCTGAGAACGTCACACTTGGGGAGTAGGAAATGAGAAGGGACCTCTCTCGCGGGTCATGGACTGTTGTGTCCTTACATCCCTCTAAAACATCTCCCTGAATTCCTACTCATGAGTAATTTTTAAACTTCCCTTCCTCTCCCTTTGTTATTTCTCTCACACCCATGAGGGCAGTGACATGTTTTGTTTCGGACATATCAATGTTATATAATAATAATAATAATAATAATAATTTATTTATACCCCGCCTATCTGGCTGGGTCTCCCCAGCCACTCTGGGCGGCTTTCAACAGAACATTAAAATACAGTAATCTATTAAACATTAAAAGCTTCCCTAAACAGGACTGCCTTCAGATGTCTTCTAAAGGTCTGGTAGTTGCCCATCTGAAGCGAGGGCGTTCCACAGGGCAGGTGCCACCACCGAGAAGGCCCTCTGCCTGGTTCCCTGTAACTTGGCTTCTCGAGGGAACCGCCAGAAGGCCCTTGGAGCTGTACCTCAGTGTCTGGGCAGAATGATGGGGGTGGATTTGTTGTTAGCCGCCCTGAGCCCGGTTTCGGCTGGGGAGGGCGGGATATAAATAAAAGTTGTTTTTATTATTATTATTATTATTATTATTATTATTATTATTGCATATACTGATGGTGTTGCAGAAACAAAACACTGAAGAAAAGAGGGGTGTGAAAAGGTTACTCATGTGAAAAGATCGAACGGGAAAGCGTGCTTTTCAGCGTGTATTTGGATTCTGTTAAGCACATTTTCTCGCCCAAAGTCTGCCTGGGCTCCCACTTGCCCTTTCCAAGAGACGTACCCCGAAAAAGGAAGCCTCACCCATCACTGCAATATGGATGGAGTTGCTGCTCGGTGATCGCAATCTTGACTGCGTAACAATGTAGTCACAGGAATAACGGCTGCTGTCTTGGGGAGACAGGCGCAGGGCATGTGTGAATGCCCCCCCAGAGGGCAGATACTTCTGGAAATACAGTGTCCATTGGTGACTGGAAAAGGTGACTCCGGACATGTTGTAGTGGTCGGGAGCAGAGCACGTGAGGTTTATCAGTTCGCCAGTTCTGTAGATGTCTTGTTTGGGGGACACAGAGAATCGGGGGGCAGGAGGGTGGCCTGAGAACAAAGGGGAGAAACACAGAGAAAGTTGGGGGGGTGGATCAGGAAATACTGGTACACATGCTCTCCTGCCTCTCTAGGGCTGCAACCCCATCATGGAACGATGCCTAATTACTTTTACAATTTGGTTACGCCATTACATCGCAGAGTATTTATGTTGGCTCGTCTAAATGCCTTTCCGTCTACCGTGTTTTCCAGAAGACTCAGAGGTATCCCTTACCAGGACAGACTGCCCTTGTGGCCAGAATGTGCCGGACTCTATGGACCACATGATCCTGGATTGTCCCCTCTCTAATATCTTCCGATTTGGCCCTTCAATGTCCTCAATGTGGCCTAGTGCCCTTTTCAATAACCAACTTACGATCCAGTTCCTGCTGAGGGATGATTCCTCTGCCCTCACTAGAGCTATGGCTCAATATCTGACTAGGGTTTTTGAAATTAAGGCCAGTATATCTAGCCTGTCCAATAGTGACTAATGAGGATCCTTTTATCTTTTTCTATTTATTGCATGCTTTCAGAAATATTATATTATATAGAAATATTATATAAATAGATGGTTTGTATGTCTCCTTTTTATATATGCCAATAAAGGTGTTGAGTTGAGTTGGTACACATAGGAAACTGTCAGGCCCCACGGATGGATCTGTGAGATTCGGTTTCACTGTGTTTCTCATTATTCCAGTTCTCTACATTTCTACAGGAATTCACAGTGCGTTTTTTAAGAAACTTCGTGAAAATCCATCAGCATTTAAGTATGCCACTACTGCAGCCCGTGTTTCGTTAGCCCCAAAATGGAAAACGAGCGAGGTCCCAACGAAAGAAAAATTGCAAGTTAGGTTGCCAGAATACAGCGGTACCTTGGGTCTCAAACGCCTTGGTACTCAAACAACCCGGAACCCAAACACTGCAAACCCGGAAGTAAGTGTTCCGGTTTGCGTACTTTTCTCGGAAGCCAAACGTGCTCCGTTTTGAGTGCCACACTTCCATTTTGAGTGTTATGCTGAGGTCTGTGTGGAACAAAGTCTTTGTGACTGCGTGGAATCCAGTTCAGCTACTGTCAGAGCTGCCCCCCTTCGCCGGTCATTCAATAAAGAGTCCGAGCCATCTAGCTTTGAAGCTTTTTTCTAAGCTAATTACTTTACAATGCAGAGCGAGTCATAAACATGTCTAATCAATCACTAGCAGAATCCGGAAGTGCGTGGCTACAATTTTCCTGCCAGCAAGCCCATCGGGGGAAACGAAAACATCGTTTCCTTTTCCTCCTTCTTTTCCCCGGACGTCCTCCCTGTAAGCTCCGAGGTCTCTCCCTGCTTAACCCAAGCCCTGGCAACACTTCCGTTTCTGCCCACTGCTGCTCCCAGAAGGAGAGGGAGTCTGTTGTTAAAATCGGCAGCTGCTCTCTGTACACACTCAACACTGGGCTGGAAGGGGGAGGCAGCCCCCTGACAGCTATTGATTGATTGATTGATTGATTGTCTGACTGTAGTGCATTGTTTATTGCTTTCATTTTATGGATCCATGGTCTCGTTAGATAGTAAAATTCATGTTAAATTGCTGTTTTCGGGGTTGTTTTTAAAAGTCTGGGACGGATCAATCCGTTCTGCAATACTTTCTATGGGAAAGCGCGCCTTGGTTTTGGAACGCTTTGGTTTTGGAACGGACTTCCAGCACGGATTAAGTTTGAGAACCAAGGTACCACTGTATGCACAACTTGCAGACTTAACATATAGAATAAGAGAACAAGAAGAACATACGTTCAAAGAAGATTGGAAAACATTTATTGAATATATGGGAAATAACTGTGTACAGCTGAAAATGCTGGCAGCATTAAGATAAATTCAACAGTGTAAATAAGTTTTGGTGGATGCAATAATGGAATACTGAATGGCATAGTTTTTTGTAAAATATGCAGGGATTTCTGATATGTAAAATGAACCATGGTAAGAGAAGAAGGGAATTCATTGATATCTTAAGGATGTAAAATGAGTATTTTAAATTTAATAAAATTATATAAATATATAGAAAATCCATCAGCATCTTAGTGCAATTTTCTCTCCAAAAAAAAAACACATTTTTGTCTGCCGTTTGGACTAAAATACCAATTTTGGCAAGCGATTTCTGCTGACGTCCTGCACTTTTGTATCATAAGGCCGCAGCCTACCCAATCTGCAATAACTCAGCCAGCGATCAAAAGGTTACCAGATGTCCCCGTTTCCCGGGGACAGTCCCCGGATTTACAAATCAGTCCCCACGCAAAATCCATTGAAGTTGAACAGTGTCCCCGGATTCATTGAAAAAAATCTGGTAACCTTACGGTAACCCATACTGTGAACAGAACAAACACTCTTCCTTGCAACCAGACCAACACTATTGTGGTGTGTGTGGTTTCTGCAACCACTCAAAACGTAGCCTCCTTTCTACTGTGCTTCTGTTCTTTCTGTTGTTATAAAAATTCAAAGGTCTCAGATATAAAATAAATTGTTCATAAATGTACAAGGCAAACACATACATAAGTATATAAACCACATGTCTGAAATAGTACAGGAGAGCAATCCCGAAGCCGTTTTGACTCTCCCAATGAATACCGTATCAAATTAAGATAGAGTGTACAAATGTTTAAATCTCAATTCAGCTGTCTCAAAGCACTTGCAATCTCTATTATATTTGCAGAAAGAAGAAGAGTTTGGATTTGATATCCCGCTTTATCACTACCCAAAGGAGTCTCAAAGCGGCTCACATTCTCCTTTCCCTTCCTCCCCCACAACAAACACTCTGTGGGGTGAGTGGGGCTGAGAGACTTCAAAGAAGTGTGACTAGCCCAAGGTCACCCAGCAGCTGCATGTGGAGGAGCGGGGAAGCGAACCTGGTTCACCAGATTACGAGTCTACCGCTCTTAACCACTACACCACACTGGCTCTTGCAATGGGGAAATGCAATGGGGAAATGCAAATATGAAACCCCACCTTCGGACACCTTTTTCATACAGAAGAAAGAAAGCTGGTTCTGAGCTTCAAATAATAATAACCATAAATTATATGCCAGTAACTTCTTTTCGTTTGCTCTGTGTTAATTTGAGTTAATGGGTTGTCTCCAGTCTTAGTCACACGTGGAGAAGACCCACTGCAGCCTTGAATTTGCTGCCGATATCGAGAGTCCCACCTTATTCCTGCAAAGTTCCTTTCTCTGCCTTTAGCAACTGATGAACAGGCAGAAATCCAAAGTGGGAAGATAGGCTAATCCACATGCTCTGGAAAGCTGCGCCTGTTGATTTCTACCTGTTTCAGAGCTGCCAAATGAGCAAGAGTTGCCCTCAAATCGTTTAAAGCGTGATTCCTAACTGCACCACCCAAAGAAAGACGGGCTGAAATTGTCATAGCAGGAACCAGAAGTAAACTTTACCTGCACAGGCCGATCCCCAGAGGTGGGTCAGGAGAGAGGCTGGCAGGAAAGAAGAGAAGAGAAAAGGCATGAGGGACTGGGGAAGGGAGATATCGATGGATGGGGAGTTTTCCATCCTAGAGAGAGAGAGAAGGGAGAGGTCTCAAACCTGTCACCAAAGTCGCAGATGCCATGCTCGGCCAGTTTTTCTCGAAAGCCACCCAGCTGGTTCCTCAGCTAATCGCCGTCTTCCGCCCCAAAAGAGGTTGCAAAGTAGACGTACCCGATTTTATTATTTCCCAACCCAGAAGACCAAGCCAGGAAATGCATGGGCAGGTACACACCCACATGGCACTACCGACCCCTGCACACATCTCAGCTCGGGGGCCTTGGAGACAGCCTAGATGTTGTTTGACACTGTCAAGAGCAGCTAACCACATCCAGCCTCCCTCGGCCACAAAACCTTCTTCAGAATTGACAGCAGCGTGGGCCTGGAAGTAAGGAAGCAAGTATCTGAAGAAGTGTGCATGCACACGAAAGCTCATACCAAGAACAAACTTAGTTGGTCTCTAAGGTGCTACTGGAAGGAATTTTTTTATTTTGTTTTGACTATGACAGACCAACACGGCTACCTACCTGTAACCAGGGCCGGCACGTCCATTTAGGCGAACTAGGCAGTTGCCTAGAGCGCCAAAATGGATGGGGCACTGGCCAGCCTGCCCCCCACCGCCGCCCCCCGCCGCTCCAACCAGCGGCAGAGCGAGCAGGTTGGGGCGAAAACCACAGCGGCGGGGGGCGCCAAAATGGAGGGGGCGCTGGCCAGCCTGCCCTTCGCCCCCCGCCGCCGCCCGGTGCCGCCCCAACCAGCGGCGAAAATCGCGGCGGCGCGGGGCGCCCGGCGGGCAGGGGGCGGGGCACCGTACGTCATGTGCAATGATGTCACGTGCCCCGCCCCCTCGCCTAGGGCGCCAAAACCCCTAGCACCGCTCCTGCCTGTAACAAGTACATGCAGTTGACTTGAAAAATTGAAAACCAACATTTCACCTTGCATCATGCCGAGACATTGGGGGGGGGGTGTCTTGTACTAGGCCTTGTTAACAGAGATATAGAAAAAATAGGGGTGGGTTGGCTTTTGCTGCCCAACTCCCCCAAGGGTCTCGGTCCTGTATACCTGAAGGAGCGTCTCCACCCCCATCGTTCAGCCCGGACACTGAGATCCAGTGCCGAGGGCCTTCTGGCGGTTCCCTCCCTGCCAGAAGTGAGCTTACAGGGAACCAGTGGTGGCGCCCACCCTGTGGAACACCCTTCCATCAGATGTCAAGGAAATCAGCAGCTATCCTATTTTTAAGAGACATCTGAAGGCAGCCCTGTTTAGGGAAGTTTTTAATATCTAATGCTGTATTGTTTTAACATTCATTTGGGAGCCGCCAAGAGTGGCTGGGGAGACTCAGCCAGATGGGCGGGGTACAAATAATAAATTATTATTATTATTATTATTATTATTATTATTATTATTATTATTATAAGGGACTGAGTCCCCTAAGTCCATGATCGGTCAGAGATGAATGGATGGAGGCAGGAGGCAGTGAAAGCAAGGCAGGTCTTCATTTTTCTGTTGCAACAGAGTTCCCTCCCCTTTTTGCAAGGAGGCAAGAGAGACCCCAAACCAAGAAGAGGGGCAGATGAAGATGACGGACTTTGCAGAACTGACGAGGCTGACGGGAAAAATCCGAAACCAGCATGATCAAGTATTCCAAAAGGACTGGAGTAAATTCATACGATATCTGAAAGATTATTGTAAGCAATTAACATCATTAGCAGGGTTGTCTGAAGACTTGTCATGAGACATTTTCTACCTTTCTATATTTATTTAAATTTTGAGCCATTTTGTAATGAGTGTAATTAGAAGTGGAAAATGTACAAAATGATATAAAGGTTAATTTTGAAATCCCATGAGGCAGGAGGGAAGGAAGTCAATAGGCTCTAAAGAGCCAAAGTGCTAAAGTAGATAATGATGATGTGAATATATAATATTAAATGGAATATATATATATATATATATATATATATATATATATATATATATCAGGTGGCGCTGTGGGTTAAACCACTGAGCCTAGGGCTTGCTGATCAGAAGGTCAGCGGTTCGAATCCCTGCGACGGGGTGAGCTCCCGTTGCTCGGTCCCAGCTCCTGCCAACCTAGCAGTTCGAAAGCACGTCAAAGTGCAAGTAGATAAATAGGAACCGCTCTGGCGGGAAGGTAAACGGCGTTTCCGTGCGCTGCTCTGGTTTGCCAGAAGCGGCTTTGTCATGCTGGCCACATGACCTGGAAGCTGTACGCCGGCTCTCGGCCAATAAAGCGAGATGAGCGCCACAACCCCAGAGTCGGACATGACTGGACCTAATGGTCAGGGGTCCCTTTACCTATATATATATATATATATATGAATATGAATATATATATATATATATATATATATATATATATATATATATATGGTCCCAGACTTGTCTCTAAAGCCACAAACTCCCTGCTCAGTGAGCATTGCTTGAAGGCCCCAACACCATTTGAAATAAATCCTAAGAATTCTTAATGTTCCTTTTTATATCTGTAAGGGCCCTTACAATAACCATTAAGAATATATTCTCAGTATCCAAAGGTTGCCAAAGAACACCACTTCCCCACTCTCTTTCTTTCGCTTCTGCTTCTAATATAAACTGCTCAACTCAGAAACTACTTCACCTGCCACAAAGACAATATTACTTCACAAGGACCGGAAGATCACGCAAACACAATACAGTGGTACCTTGGTTCTCGAACATAGTCCGTTCCGGGAATCCGTTCGACTCCGAAACCGTTCAAAAACCGAGGTGCGGCTTCCTATTGGCTGCAGGAGCTTCCTGCACTCAACCGGAAGCCGCAGAAGCCATGTCCGACATTCGGCTTCCGAAAAATGTTCGCAAACCGGAACACTTACTTCTGGGTTTGCGGCGCCTGGGAGCCGATTTGTTCGGGAGCCAAGCCGTTCGAGTACCAAGGTCCCACTGTACTTCATGAGGCACCAGTTTTGACTTAGAATTCTGGAGAAGCCACACTTTTCGTCAAACAGAATTGAACACTGGGAATCGATGGATCCAGTCCGCAGATACCCCCAAACAGAGATCAGGTGAGCGCCAGAAAAATGCTTGGTGAGCAAAGAGCAGCAGATGATTCAAGCAAATTCAATATCAATATCAAAACTTTTATTGGCATCACTTACAAACATTCAAAATAAATAGGCCAGTACACTCTCGTTGCCAGTCAAGCAAATTAGCCAAGGAACATGCTAGAGGAGAATGACAACAAAAACACTGACATTTTGGGGTTTGTTTTTTTAAAAAATACCTCTATTTTACAATATTTGTATGCTTTCTTTTTTCAACAATAACGGCTTTCAAAGAGGTTCACAGTAATGAAATCGTATTTTTACGCAGACAGTGCTGCCCTCAAGCTAAAAGACCTGGAATGTGAGGTGTTGCTAAGGCATCAGATGATGGGATCCTGTGACCCCTTGTTCCACTTCCCCTGAAAAGTTGGCAGTGAAGGGAAAATGAGGGATGGGAGAAATGTTCTTCAGAGTGACGCTCAGCGGGAATTATTTAAGCAGAGTTTTGATTGAAACAAATAAAAACTTTTATTAAGTTTAAAATAAACTTCTTTTTAAAATAGATCACATATAGAATACAGGCTCTTCTCTATAATGGCACACACTCTGAGAGAAACTAGTCACCACAGTCAAGGTAAGTAACTCACACAGCACAGACAGTTACAAACTAGAATGGCAGTTACACCTTAGAACGGCAGTTATAGCAGTTAGTCATCAACAGTTGTTCCTGCTCTGTTCCTGTTCCTCTGTCAAGACATAAACAGTAAAATTAAACATCAGCAAATAATAATCAGCAGTTCACACTTATCAATTACAATAGAGAATTACTAATCTATAATCAATAAAATAACAGCAGATCACAATGCACAAATACCACAAAACGTACAAAATCACGTAAAAGGGTCAAGTTGAGCAACAAGGACACACAACTTATAAAATTATTTTAAAAAACGAACGGAAGTCAGAGTCCTTTGTCTGTAAGACGGGGATTCTCCTCACTGAGGTCCAGTAACTTGAGACAGCAACCCAGGTGGAATTTCCTTCACCCTGGTTGAACTGTGTGTGTAACCACACCCACTCATTTCAATGGAGCAGAAAAACATTTGTGGGCTGGGCTGTCGTTTTCTTCCAGGAAGAATGTGGAGCAGGGGAACTGAGATTTGAGTACGTTGCATCAATTTCCTGGAAATAAATAAATAAATAAATAAATAATTGCCCATCCGACCGGGTTGCGCCAGCCACTCTGGAAATGCAAGGAAAGAGCTATAAGGGAGAAGGATGAAAAGCCCATGGGACTTCCGGTTAAGCGCTGCAGCGGTCAGTCGGGGGTGATCTCGTCTCTGAGAGCCCCGGCACGGCAAGGGGGAGGGGAAACCTCTACTGCGCAGCGGACCCCTTGAAAAAACCCAGGAAGAGCGTCCCAGGGGCATGGCGATCTGGCGGGGGCTCCAGATGTCTCCCCTGCTCCCCAGTAAGCTCTATTAAGAGCTGCTGAGAGAGAGCGGGGTTGAGACGGAGCCCTGTGGATCCATCGACTGCCTTTGCCGTTGCGAAGCTGTGTATGCCGACTGCTTTGAGCGCTTAATTTCTCCACAAAATAAGGATTAGAAACATCGGAATCGTGAGTAAAATGACATTTTGGACATAATTAGAAGAAGCAAGAGATTTGAAAAACGGAGGTCGGTCCCTTGTCGTTGAAACAAAAGGAAGCAGTGGAACTTAGTTACCAACGCTATTGTCAAAGTGAAAGTTAAGAAGGAAACTTCTGTAACAGCTTTTGGGGGGAAATAATTGCTACAAACATTGATTGGAAAGAAAGTTACCCTTTTTCCCGAGGTTTTGGGAAATTTAGCAAGAAATCTATAATATGGATTTTGGATTATAATATGTCAGATTGTTGTTTTTTGACCTTGAAAATGGCTGAAGATTTGAGTGATGATGTCCTGAGAAAAGTACTAGACACACTGCTTGAAATGCAACAGATTCTCAGAGCATCAAATAGGGTTCAGGACAGATTTTGGAAGAAGGAAAACAATATGCCACTCCCACAGGAAACAGAGCTGGTGGAATGTGGGAAAGGAACAAATCCCACCACAGACTTTGTGCCAAAGGATTTACAACAGATAACAGAAAAGAGAGGCTTAACATCTGATGCAAAAGGACTATCCTGCAGAGAGGTGCTTACAGAGGCTAAAAAGGATGGACTTGTCAAGAAGAAGAAAAAGATGGTCAGGAAAATGAGAAAGAAAGGGAAAGAAACACAATCTTCAGGATTTGTTTTGAGCAAGGATGAAGTTATGAAGGACACCACACTGCAGAGCAAGAAAAAAGAGTGCCATGTGGTTTTTATTGACTGTTGGAGTTGGACTGCCGTAAGGGTTGGGGTGGGTTGAAAAGGACATATTTGAACTTGGTTTTCTTTCTGGCTTAAAGGACTTGGACACTGGCATTAATGATTATATGTTAAAAATTAGGAGTTAAGTAGGGAGAAATTTAGCTAAAAATTCCAAGACCAGAGGGAGGTAAGGGTACAAAAGTACAAAATTAGGAGTTTTAAATTAGGTTGGAGTAAGGGAATTTGATAAGGTTATAGGGAAGGATCAGAAGTACTATGATGCTGAGGTTTGGAAAAAGGAGTTGTTTTAAGTAAAATGAATTTTTTGTCTTTTAGGTTATTTTAAAGTTAGGAGCATGAAAACTGTTAGAGAGGATAGATAATGAAATCAACAGAGGGGGACTTGAGGAAGTCAATCGAAATATGAAATTGAGGAATGTAGGAAAGCCTAGCCCACAGAATTGGGTCAGGCCTAAGCAATGATATTAAACACTGTTAGTAAGGTTAAATGTACAATGATTATGCCTACCCTTGTGAGAGAGGGGGATGAATGTTGCTTCCCACAGTGAGAGGAGGGGAAGTATGGAAATTTAACCGGTATGTTAAGTGCTTAAAAATTGTAAAAATCAATAAAAATTGGGGGGGGGGGGGAGAAAAGAAAAGAAAACCCCATGGAGACAGAGTGTGCATAGTGAATTTGAACTTCTTGGATCATTCTTTGTCTAGTTCCTTCCCTTTGACCTTACCGCCTTGGGTGACCCTGCTGAGAGTATGAGATTCCCGACGGCTTCGCTCACAAGGGTCATAGGAACGTGCAAGCCCACAAGGTGATGATCCAGCGCATGGGCGTACCCAGGGGGGCAGAGGGGGCAGCTGCCCCCCCTAGAAGGCAGCTGCCCCCCCAAAAGCAAAAATGATCAGCGTCCGTTCAAAGCAAACCTGAACGACCATGGCTTCCCCCCCCCCCCCAGTTTTGATCCTGGGTACGCCCCTGATCCAGCGAGTGAGTGTTGAAGCAATGATTCTTCAACATCAACTTCGTTGGACTGGTCATGTTGTGTGGATGCCTGATTATCGTCTTCCAAAGCAACTACTCTATTCCGAACTTAAAAAATGGAAAGCGTAATGCTGGTGGTCAACAAAAGAGGGTTAAAGACGGTCTCAAGGCAATTCTTAAAAAATGTAGTATAAACACCGACAACTGGGAAACACTGGCCTGCGAGCGCTCCAGTTGGAGAAGAGCCTTTACCAAAGGTGTCATGGACTTTGAAGACACTCAAACTCAGAACCCAAGGGAGAAACGTGCTAAGAGGAAGACACGCTTGGCAAATCCACACCGTGATCAAGTCCTGCCCGGAAACCAATGTCCCCACTGTGGAAGGACGTGTGGATTCAGAATTGGCTTCCACAGTCACTTATGGACTCATTGTTAAAACCGTGTTTATGGAAGACAATCTTACTCAGCCACGAGTGATCGCAAAAGAAGAAGTGGATTTGAAACTTATTGGGAATTCGAATTCGGCTCCAGAGTCGGTGTCTTCATCTGCCTTCTTCTTTTCTAATGGATGCCTGGCTTTTGACATGGGGCTTTTGCCTTTTGGCAGGATCCCCCAGTCTTCACTTGCTGGCTGCATCCAGCCAGGCACGTTCCTTTCTTCGAGATCTAAGCATTAAAACCAGCGTGGTTAACATCTACTTCCTCCCATCTTTAACCCAACGCAACTTCCTTTTACTTGAAAGTATTTGGTTGGCCTGTAGGCAGAGCTCCTTTTCCCCAAGTGAAGGTGATTTTTTGAGCAGTTTTCTGCTTGACCCACACTTTCCAGGCATGTGTCCAAGTGCTTTTTCCCTTTCTTTCCCAGGGAAATCCCTCTCTTTTGCTCTAAAGAGAGGAGCAAAAGTCACTCCAGAGAAAACCTGAATTGCTGTTTGCTCCAATTAAGCACTAAAGAGCAGTTTTCCCTTACCGGGGGGGGGGGAGCAGCAGGACAATAGAAGGTGTGGATAAGCCCTCCTCAGCAGTAAACAACGGGTTTTCCTCTTTTTTAAAAATAAATGTTATTAAGGTTTATAAAGGAAAATAAAAAACTTAATATATCCCCCCCTTTTTAAAACCAAACCAAAATTTTTATCTAGATACAATGAAAACACAGAAAAGCGGGGGGGGGGGGGGAGAGAAATAAATAGAGAAAGAAAAAGAAAGAAAGAACAAAAAGAATCTTAAGAAGTCCCAGATGCTGCAACTGTTCCTCATTGGGGGGTTGCCTGGGCCACAGGTATAGTGGCAGGGCTGCCACCTTTTCCTTCAACAGCTGCATGACAGGCAGAAATTCAACAGGTGCATTTCCTCCCAACATGAAGGGGTTGCGGGAAATGCTTCACTGCTTTAATGTCTGCCTGCCACATGGCTCTTAAAGACACAGGGGACCTGTCAGAAAAAAGCATTGATCCTTCTCTGGAGCCCTAATAAGGATGGAAAGTTTAATGTCTTACTTACTTATAGAGACTCCAATGGGGTCTTTGCATCTGCAAGACAGAACAAAGGTTTTAGCAGGGGGTGGAAGCTGCAGGAAATCCAAAAGAGGTGGGAGCTACTGGGACCACCAACTTTAAAAACTGGCCCTGCTCCTCTGCCTTCAGGAGCAGGAGGAGGTTAAACAAACTGAAGGACGTTGTCTTCTTTCTATGCTTTTCCTGATGGAAACATGCAGGCGGGGACAGATTATACCCCTGATTTAAGTCATTTACATATTGTCTTCTCTTGTATATGATTTACTACAAAGTTCAATGACTAAACACTTTAGTGACAAAACATCAGATTACCGGAATGACGTCTGAGCACTGAACCACTGGTATAACATGAGTGGACTCTCTATTACTGCATTCGCAATAGTTCAAGATAAAATAATAGTTCAAGATAAAATCTACTTTGGGAAGAGAAGAAATGAGCACTGAACCACTGATATATTACAAGTGAACTCGTTTACTGTGTTTGCTGTTATTTAAGATAACACCTATTTGGGAAAGAAACTACCGTACTTTTTGCCATTTTTAGGGACATTTATTGTTCATTTACAGACAGTTGCCTTTTCCGTTCCAGGAGCGGCCTGGCATGCAAAGTTTAGCAGGGGAAACTTTGTCCTGGGTTACCCCACTGTGGAGGTATGTTATGGGAAAACCTGCTTAATTTCTCTGCGTTGCACTGCTGCTCAAAACACGGGAGCAGAGCTAGTGCAAACGTGGCAACCTATTTGTTGTGGGATGTAATCCATTGGAGCAGTCAAGTCCCACATTCTTTGTTTCCCTAGAGTGGACACAGACAGGGGGATGTAAGTCCAGCCAGGAGGACTTCCTGTCACACCTGGTCTGGAGCATCTTTCCTTTGCATGTGACCAGGTAGATGGGCGTGGCCCTGGGAGACCCCGTAAAAGTGCCAGCCACGCAGCCATCCTCCTCTTTTGATGCCATTTCTTCTCTTGGACTGCGCTGCTGGCTCTCTTCCACACTGTATGTGTAACTACAAGCTTAAAGCCTGCCTTCAGGGATCATACTGTGAACTGAATGTGAGTAAACTTTTCATTACTTATAAGAAAGACTCTTGGGGTGGAAGGTTCGCAGGCTATGAAGGACTTGCTCACAAATTTATTGACAGCTGCACGAATTATTATAGCCAGGAAGTGGAAGGGGCAAGCAGAATATAAAATGGAAGAATGGTACAAAGTGGTGTGGGATATAGCTATGAATAATAAATTAACATGTGCCATTAAGGTAAGACGGGGAATACACAGGAGAAATGATTTCAAGGAGATATGGAGGGTGCCTGTAGAATTTGTACTGTTAAAACAGAAAGGGGTCAAACCATCGCAAGAGGCGTTGAAATTTTGGAAGGTTGGATAGTTACAATGGTCTTGGCGGTGGGTGCACATTTTCATTCTTATTTATTTATGATTATTACTTTGTCGACGAAGGCATGCTCTGCATAAGCAGTTAGTGATCATTCTGGCTGTGATGATTCTACCAGGGGTTACTTCCACCCACATCTGCATTCCTCCTGGGGTGTCCATCTCCCCAGGCTCAGCTTCCCCTGCCTTGCCAAATACCTTTGTACTTCCTTCTATAAATGCAGAGAACAAACACCAGGAGGAGGAGACATCCGAAGGTGCGACATCCAAGAAGAAAAGGATATGAACCTGCAAGAGAATTGCTGTTGATCAGAACGGGCTATTGATCAGAGGACTAGTCAATCGTTACAAAACAAAGACTTGGCTAGTATCTATGAACTTTGCTGCTCCACATATTCCCCTTTGGCCATTCTATCTTCCACCCTTCCTCTTCCCTCCCTGGTCTCTGAAGGTCCCTTGATTGTCCCTTTCTAAATATTATTCTTCCCATCCATCCATATTCTATATTTATAGACTGCCTTTCTGGTTGACCCTCTCAAATGGAAGCATGGCAACATCATAAAATTCCTATTTTATCACCTAAAACATAGCCACGCATGATAAAATAGCAGCGCAGTACCATCAGATTAAAAACAATACCACCAGGCTTCCGACTTCTCTGCGGAGGGAAATGGCGGTTCGGAATGGCTTGTCCGTTTAAGGGACAGTCGTTACCGGGCTTCCTGAGCGAGGGGGTACTTGCCAGGGTTAAGCAAACCCCCTAAAAATCCCCACGGAGTTGTGGGGGGTCAAGGGGACCAGCTGGGCAAGAAGAGACTCGCCGCGCTCGCAGAGCTCCGCTACTGCATCGGCAGTGAGTGGAGGGGGGGGGCGAGAGAAGCGGCTTGAGTCAGCCCGTGGCTCCAGCACAACTCAGAATAGCTAAAACCACAATCCGCCACCTGAAGCAGCAGACCTTCTAAGTAAGGTATTTATTGCCAAAGCTTTTAATGACTTTAAAGATTTGGAACAGCGATTAATTTGAATTTGCCAAAGACGGAAAGTAAAAAAGGAAGCCAACTTCCGTCTTTTGAAAGACAGATTCTTCAGTACATATTTGTGAATGGGATAAATACATTTGGAAACACATCAGTCCACTTTTCGGTGGAGACTGAATGAAGAAATATTGGATGGTAAAGTGATTTTGGAAAAGGCAAAATTTGAATAAAGAGACCAAATCACAAATAGTCTGGGATGCAAGTAAAGCGGTGATGAGAGGTTTATTTATCCAGCAGAATTTAATCAAAAAGAATTTGAAAGAGAGGAAAAAGAGATTTTTTAAAAATAGCAGAAAAAGAAAAAGAATTAATAAAAGCACCAAATAAAGAAACAGTAAAACAGGCGATAAAATTAGTACAGACACAATATTCCATCATAAATAATGAGGAAATAGCATGGAAAATTAAAAAGATAAAACAGGAATTTTTTGAAAATGCAAATAAATCAGGGAAGCTTTTAGCATGGCAGTTGAGAAAAAGTGAACAAAGTAATTACGTGAATAGAATAAAGCTCAATGGTAGAATAACTGAGAAAACAAAAGAAATCAGGGAGGCATTTGTAAAATATTTTACTGATCTGTACAAAAAAAATCAGAAAATTTCATGATGATAGAAGAATATGTCAAAAATAGCAAGTTACCAAAGATATCAGAAGAACAAATGACAATATTAAATACAGAAATATTACCCCAAGAAATAATTGAAGCAATAAAACAAACAAAAGTAGGGAAGTCACCAGGGCCAGATGGAATAACAGCTAAGTATTATAAAAAAAAACTGAGTGAACAGCTTATGAACCCCTTGACAGATAATATGAAGTTTTGAAAACAGGAGAAGTTCCAGAAACATGGAAAGAGGCATATCTAACTTTGATACTGAAGCAGGACGCGGATATAACATTGGTAAAAAAAAATATAGGCCAATTTCATCCTATATAATAATCTTGCTGTGTCCGTACGTACCACTTTCCGTGTGTCACAGGAATTCGGCACTGCGCGTGCGCGTTCCAGTGACACACGGATTGGGTAGTACGGACCAATAGGAGCGGGGCAAGCCGCTGTGGCGGCGGGGGCGCATAGCGCCCCTGCCCGCAGCCCTCTGGCCGCCCGATACTCCCGCAAACCGCGGGGCAAGCCGCTGTGGCGGCGGGGGCGCATAGCGCCCCTGCCCGCAGCCCTCTGGCCGCCCGATACGCGGGGCGGGAGGAGCGGATCCAGGCGGCGGCCGCCGAGGGAGGGAGAGCGGCTCCACCTCCACCTCAGCTCCCCTCACTCGCGCGCGCACACAAAGGAAGCGGAGGAGAGGCGCACGGGATGCAGCCTGCTGCTGCTGCTGCCCTCAGGGCGGGCTACTGAGGGTGCCCAGCCCGAGGCGGGGAAACAAGGCGAGCGGCCGAGCGCTTGCAAGCGGTCACTGGCGGCGCTGACCCAGCGGGCGCCGCTCCTTCCATGTGCCAAAGATGGTCCACCATTGGGAAGCCGAGGCTGCCGGTCGCGCCGCCTCCGAGCGGGGAGGGCCGGACCGGGTGGGGGGGGAGGCTAAGCCCGAGGAGGCGCTTCCCTAGGTGGCTGGCGCTGGTGTGCAACTTCCCGGCTCCCCGCCTGGCCGAGTGCTTCGCCTTCCTACGCGCCTTCCGATTCTCCCCGGCAGGTGAGCGCGGGGCAAAGGCTTGGCAAGGAAAGGGTGCAGGGCGCACGGGTCCTCTTCCCAGGGAAGCACTCTACGCATGGCCAGAGCCTCCGCACTCCAGCCAGCCACGCAGCCTCACTGATTGATGGGGAGGAGGCAGGGAAGAAAAAGCAGCTTCTCCAGGGCTGAGGTCAGTCGCATCGCTCCGATTGTGGAAGCTCATGGGGGGGGGGTATATAGTCGGAATAAATGGCTTCACGGATACGAAGTAGTTGGGAGGAAGTAAGAACAGAGGGAGGGAGGGAGGGAGGGAGGGAGGGAGGGAGGGAGGGAGGGAGGGAGGGAGGAAGGAAGGAAGGAAGGAAGGAAGGAAGGAAGGAAGGAAGGAAGGAAAATGCAGGGAGGGAGGGAGAATAGAGGGAGGGAGGAAGGAAGGAAGGAAGGAAACATGGAAGGAAGGAAACATGGAAGGAAACATGGAAGGAAGAATGGAAAAATGTAGGGAGAGACGAAGGAAGGAAGGAAGGAAGAACAGGGGGAGGGAGAAACAGGGAAGGAAGAATGGAAAAATGGAGGGAGGGAGGAAGTAAGAACAGAGGAAGGGAGGGAGGAACAAACAACAAATCCGTGATGCGCCACCGCCCGCACGCCTCGAGTGGAGCCTCCTGCTGCCGCCGCCACCTTTACTGCCTCGCCAAAACGCGGGGGAAGCACCGCAAAGCGCCGCCACCCTTCTAGCGCCCGTTTTTGTAACGGGCTTACTTTACTAGTTATTAAATAATGATTATAGATTGTTTGCATTTGTTATGGCGAGTAGATTGAAAAAGATTCTTAAAGAATTTATTCATCATGATCAGTCTGGATGCCTTCCAGGTAGACAAATTAAAGATAATATTAGAAATGTATTGAATATCATAGAATACCTAGAAGTGAGAAGTGAGAAAAAAGCAGCATTAATGTTTATCGATGCAGAGAAAGCATTTAATAATGTATATTGGAGCTTTATGAAGAAGGTGATGGCAGAGATGGGATTCGGAACACATTTTAATAGGGGAATACAGGCTGTTTATTCAGAACAAAGCGCAAAATTAATTGTAAATAGAGTGATAACGGACAAATGTAATATTTAGAAAGGAACAAGGCAGGGATGTCCATTGTCACCGCTGTTGTTCATTCTGGTCCTGGAAGTTCTGACAAGAAGTAGTTAGAATTAAAAAAACACGAGTATAAATTGAAAGCATTTGCGGTTGATTTAGTAATAACGATAGAAGATCCAAAAAACTCTCTCCCAAAAGTAATGAATATAATACAAGAGTTTAGTCAAGTGGCAGGATTTAAATTGAATAAAAGTAAAACTAAATTATTATTTTAAAATATTAAAGAATTAGGAAAAAAGGAAATAGCAGAGATTGTAGGGATTGAAGTATATAAGAAAGTAAAGTATCTAGGAGTTTGGATAACAGCAAAAATATACGGTAAATATTTTTAAAGATAATTATGAAAAAACTTGGCAGGAAGTTAAAAGAAATTTGGAAACATGGAATACGATCTGTCCCTAATGGGAAGAATTGCAACTATTAAAATGAATGTATTTCCAAGAATGTTGTTTCTTTTCCAAACTGTTCCAGTAATAATGGGAAATGTGTGCTTCAAGGAATGGCAAAGAGAGATTTCGAGATTTGTCTGGAATGGGAAAAAGCCAAGGATAAAACATAAAATATTAACAGATGTGAAAGAAAGAGGTGGTTTCTCACTTCCAGACTTAAAGTTATACAGTGGTACCTCGGGTTACAAACGCTTCGGGTTACAAACGCTTCAGGTTACAGACTCTGCTAACCCAGAAATATTACCTCAGATTAAGAACTTTGCTTCAGGATGAGAACAGAAATCGTGCGGCGGCGGCAGCGGGAGGCCCCATTAGCTAAAGTGGTACCTCAGGCTAAGAACAGTTTCAGGTTAAGAACAGACCTCCGGAACGAATTAAGTTCTTAACCAGAGGTACCACTGTACTATGAGGCAACATCTCTAGTGTGGATCCGTGATTGGATCAGTTTAGAGAGAGAAGAGATAACAGAATTGGAAGGACATAATAGGTTTGGATGGCATGCCTACTTATGGTATGGAAAAGCAAAAATACGCAAAGGATTTCAGAATCATATAATAAGGAAATCACTATATAAAGTATAGGAAAAATACAAAGACTTGTTAGAACCTAAGACACCTTTGGTGAGTATCACCTATTGAAGCATTGTCACTAAAAGTATTGGAAAAAAGGGGGAGAATGGCCAACATATAGAAAGTTACTGGTTGAAAAATAAGGGAAACTAAAATTGAAAGAACATGAAGAAATAAAAGAACACCTCCAAAGTTGGTTACATTACAGACAGCTGAAAGATATCTTTAAAGAAGACAACAAAAAAGGCTTCTTGTATTCGGTTTCCAAATTCCAAAAGGAAGTGATAGAAGAAAATACAAAATTACTAAAAAAAAAAAAGGCATATAACATCCTTTTGGAATGGGAAACCAAATATGAAGAAGTAAAATCAGTAATGATCAAATGGGCCCAGGACATAGGACACAATATACAATTTGAGGATTGGACAAAATTGTGGAAGGTGAATTTGAAATTTACTGATTGTGTATTGTTGAGAGAGAATTACATGAAGATGATGTATAGATGATATATAACACCAGTGTATCTGGCAAAAATGTACAAAAAGGAAAAGAAAGAATGTTGGAAATGTGAGGCAGAAGGTACTTTTTGTGGTGGGATTGTAAAAAGGTAAAATTGTACTGGGAAATGATATACAATGAATTGAAGAAAATGTTGAAAATAACATTTGTAAAACAACCAGACGCTTGTTTGCTAGGCATTTTAGGCCAAGACATACCGAAGGAGATGAGGACGCTATTCATGCATGCTACAACTGCGGCAAGAATACTGATAGCACAAAATTGGATAACTGGAGAAGTACCGACTAAAGAACAATGGCAAGAAAAGCTGATGAACTATGCAGAGATGACAAAATTGATGGACAGATTACGTGAGAAAGACAACAGTGACTCTGAAAGAGAGCGGGAACCTTTTATAGCCTACTTGCAGAAACAAAAGAAGACTAGTGTATTGATGGCAGGGATTAAATAAACATTCACAATTTTATTAGCAACAATATTTAGTAGATAAGGAAGAAAAATAATGTAATTTTAGATATAGCAGTGTAGAATAAGGGGGAAATAAATCAGAAGTGGAAGTTGGGGGAGACCCAGGAGGGGAGGGGAGAGGGATTGTAATACAAATGTTATGGATATGTGTTGTATGTAATAATTGAAAAAGAAAATGAAATAATAATAAAAAACCCAAATAAGCAATAGCATCAGAAAAAAATAATAACGGTACAAAAGGAAACAAACCAGGCAGCAGTAGCACTGTTTCTATTTATTTCCATAGGGTAAAAGTTATATTCTGCACTGTGCTGAGAGAATCAGATGGGTCAGAATTATTTACAGTGCAACCCTAATTTATTTATTTGGGCATTTTGCTCCTTTCTAGCGCAACTGCAGCACTCAGTGTGGCTTATAACCTATAAAATCACAATTTTATAAAAATAGACAGGGTCCCTTTCTTAAAAATAACAGCCTCGTGAGAAGGGTGTACTTTTTTCTGAATTGTCCTTCTTTTGGTCTGTGGTTGATTTGGGATCACAGCAGGTGGATGATTTTCTGCTCTCCTGAGTTGGGGGCCTGGTTGTGGCGGCAAAACCCAGAACAGCCTGGTCAGGGGTGGAAACCGTAGGCATTGTGGAAAGTGGTTCATCTGCAGAAGAAGAAGAGGAGGAGGAGGAGGAGGAGTTT
This sequence comes from Darevskia mixta, assembly GCA_034641385.1. NCBI lineage: Eukaryota > Metazoa > Chordata > Lepidosauria > Squamata > Lacertidae > Darevskia > Darevskia mixta. The sequence goes on along the minus strand of JAWWNH010000044.1, from coordinate 589,045 downwards.
GGATTTGATATCCTGCTTTATCACTACCCGAAGGAGTCTCAAAGCGACTCACATTCTCCTTTCCCTTCCTGCCCCACAACAAACACTCTGTGAGGTGAGTGGGGCTGAGAGACTTCAGAGAAGTGTGACTAGCCCAAGGTCACCCAGCAGCTGCATGTGGAGGAGCGGGGAAGAGAACCTGGTTCACCAGATTGCGAGTCTACTGCTCTTAACCACTACACCACACTGGCTCACCAGATTTGATTCAGAGAGACTCAAAGAGCATCCCAAGGTCAAAAGAGATCCATGTGACAACACCCCTTGTATGCTCCTCGGGGCAGGAACCCTGCCTTTGTTTCTCAATGTCGTTCTGGAAGGGGCAATGTGTTTCAAAGGCAGATAAGAAACAAGCAAGCTGATAAATAATAGAAGAAAAGAGGAGTTTGGAAGGACTGTGAAATTACGGATCATCTTCAAATTCTGTACATATTCTACTAACAAAATTATTGGCCCTATTCCTCACCAGCCCAACCTCCCCCAAACTCAGCCCACCTTCCCATTTCCCCCTCCAAGAGACCCATATTGCAAAAGAAGGCCGCCTCACCCCACACCAAAATCCTGATGGAGTTGCTCTCTCTGGATGGGAGCTCTCGCCCGGATACCACAATGTGGTACTTGCAGGAGTAATCTCCACCATCTTGAGGAAGAAGCAGTTCTATGGGTGTGGAGGTGTTCAGAGAGGAGGGGACATTGATGAGTTGCCACTTGTCCTTGAAAAACTGGACCTTTGAAACGTCACGCCTTTCATGAGCTGAACATCTGAGTTGTATGGATTCCCCTCTTATGTAGCTCTTTCTTTGGGGAGAAACAGATAAGACTGGGGGACGAGGGTGTTCTGAGAAGGAAGTAGAAGGAGCACAGAGAAAGGAAGAACAATCTTTGTTTGTTAAACACCTCTGTTTCAGGAATTTGGCGCATACCCATCTTATAGCGTTATATTATTTTAACAATAATCCCTCCAGTAAACCTTGGGATCTGTGGTTCTGGGCAGGGTCTTGGAATCTCTAACAGACCATTCCTTTTTTTTTTTTTAAATAATTTTTATTAGGTTTTCCAAATTTTTGTCCAGCCCCGATTCGGGCCAGATCACATACAATTTTTACATTCTCTGATGACTTCCCCACGCCCCCCCTCATTGTTTTCATTTATCATGATGTACATTTCTTACCAGGTTTCTATTTTCACATCCTTAACATTTCCATAATTTCCTTAATTTCAAATCGATTATCACCCACTCACATCTTTTACATTTCTTATCTTTTACTTTAGTCAGATCCCTATCCCCCCCCCAGTCCCCGGTGCAGACTATTTCAATATCAAAATTACTTATCATTTATAATAGCTATTCATCTTATATCATTATATTCCAAAAACCATACTATAATCATTTCCTGCCATGTCCAAGTTCAAAAACCAATAAGCCACAAATCAGTTACTTCGTATACGTGCTCATCCTATTCCTGCAGGAGGCATTGCTCAACCCAGACACTGAGGTCCAGCTCCGAGGGCCTTCTGGTGGTTCCCTCACTGCGAGAAGCAGGGTTGCAGGGAACCAGGCAGAGGGCCTTCTTGGTGGTGGCTCCTGCCCTGTGGAATGCCCTCCCTTCAGCTGTCAAGGAAATAAACAACTATCTGACTTTTAGAAGACATCTGAAGGCAGCCCTGTTTAGGGAAGTTTTTAATGTTTGATGTTTTATTGCATTAATCATCATCATCATCATTATTATTCTGCTGGGAGCTGCCCAGAGTGGCTGGGGAAACCCAGCCAGATGGTGAACACAAAGGGATTCAGCTCTAATGGTACAGCCTCAAAAACCCAGGGAAACATACCTACCTATCTACCTGTACTGTAAGGTGATGAGAACAACAGCCTAGATCCCTCTGAAATGCAAGAGCTATCCTGCCAGATCAGCTGAAGGGTTCATCTAGCTCAGTTTTCTGGGGTGCCTTTTGACATCAGCCAGACAGATGCCCCTGGGAAGCTTACAAACAGGCTATAAAGAGGAGAAACAGGCCTCTTTGGTCACCTGGAGCTGCTGGTCATTGCCTGCAGTCATGGAATCAGTCTTTAGTTATCGGTGGCAGTAACTGTTGATATATAATAATAATAATTTATAATTTATACCCCGCCCATCTGGCTTGGTTTCCCCAGCCACTCTCGGTGGCTCCCAACAGCACATTAAAAACACGATAAAGCTTCAAACATTAAAAACCTCCCTAAACAGGGCTGCCTTCAGATGTCTTCTAAAAGTCAGATAGTTATTTCCTTGACATCTGATGGGAGGGTGTTCCACAGGGTGGGTGCCACCACCGAGAAGGCCCTCTGCCTGGTTCCCTGTAGCTGCACTTCTTCTTTTTTTTTAAATAATTTTTATTAGGTTTTCCAAATTTTTGTCCGGCCCCGATTCGGGCCAGATCACATACAATTTTTACATTCTCTGATGACTTCCCCACGCCCCCCCTCATTGTTTTCATTTATCATGATGTACATTTCTTACCAGGTTTCTATTTTCACATCATTAACATTTCCATAATTTCCTTAATTTCAAATCGATTATCACCCACTCACATCTTTTACATTTCTTATCTTTTACTTTAGTCAGATCCCTATCCCCCCCCCAGTCCCCGGTGCAGACTATTTCAATATCAAAATTACTTATCATTTATAATAGCTATTCATCTTATATCATTATGTTCCAAAAACCATACTATAATCATTTCCTGCCATGTCCAAGTTCAAAAACCAATAAGCCACAAATCAGTTACTTCGTATACGTGCTCATCCTATTCCTGCAGGAGGCATCTTTGGAACCCATTGTCTTTGCTGCAGAGTAACATCCAAAACGATATCCATTAGTGTCTTCGGCCTTTCCTTCCATGGTTGATCCAGATTGTTCCGACTTCCCCTCTGCTGCTTGTCGTTGGGCTGTGATTTGTTGACTGTTCTCTTTGTATTTCTCTTTTTCCTAATGATGACAGCTCTTGACTTGTAGTAGATGATTCTTTTGCAGCTGATTCTCTTCTGGATAGGCTTTTTCTGTTTATGTTCAACAAGTACACTGTTCACAGGGTTTAATTGTAAATCCTGTCCAATCTGGTCATTGTTTGTGCTTTGCTTTATCTCTGGCGCAAAACTGTTCCCAGCTGCAGCCAGTTCAGTTCTCAGTTCTTTCACTCCAGCATTATAATCCCTTCTAAGTTCTTTCAGTTTCTCCAACAATGTTGACAAATCCACATCCTGTTTCACCGCCATTTTTAGCAATCAGTTCTTTTCTAACTTTTCCAAACTTTTTCAAACTTTAAAAAGTTCCAAAGTTCCAAAGTTGCTCCTACAAATTAAATGATCTTCATCTGCCCCCTTGGACCGGGGGAGACGCAGGGATTAAGTCTCCAAAACAAAGTATCAAATTCCAAACAGTACTTCTCAAGCTGTGCAACAATGCCCTGTCGTTGTTACACAATGGCAAGGGGCAGACCTCCGTTTTTTTTACCCTCAAGCCAGTTCAAATTAGTTAGAATTAAAGATTTTTCTTGTAAATTACTCACAGTTCCAAATTGAAAATTTTGGAGGAATCGGCGCGCTCAGCTGTGGCGGTCTGGCAGCTTCGCCAGACGGGGCTGGATACGGACCCTGGAGCTCCGCCGCCCGATCGCCCGGGAGCTCCGCTAAGAGCTCCCTGGGACCGGGACCGGCGTCCGAGCTCTTGCGGGTCCTCCGGACCCCGGGACGCCCTTCCCGGGGGTTTTGGGGGTCGCGGCGCTGGCGCGATCGCCCCTTTGCCCGGCCTGACGGGGGAATGTCACGAGCGACATATCCCCCCGACCGCCATCTCCGGCAGCGCCAACCGGAAGTCCTCTAACAGACCATTCCTGCCAGGCTTCCCTTTTTTTCTTTTTTCCTTTTTTTCTTTTTTCTTTTTAAATTTTTTTTTTTATCATAAGTACATATCACCCCCACCAACATATTATTTAACAAACACATTCTCAACTCAGAGTACAATAAGGATAATCATTTACTTATACAATATTCGTATATCAAAATATGTACTCCTATCTCACAATCTAACACTCAACACCATTCATCTTTATTATATTCCTTACATATTTTACATATTCTTTGACTTCCCTCTTTTAACGCCCCACCATTTCCCACTATTTTCTTTTTCTATATTGTATTAAACATTACATTTTCTACTTTTGTTTGTTTACCGGTACTTAATTATTGCTTATCTTTCTCTTTAACCTTTTCCTGTCCCTCGGTGTCTTTGTTTACCCTGCAGGAGCTGATTACAAAGCATACACCCTGTTCAGGTCACATCTTTTTAATAAATACTTTAGAAAGTTATCCCATTTTTCTACTACCCTGCTTTGTAAATTATCCCTTAATTTTTCTGATAGCACTGCCTGTTCGATATATTCTATTGTCTTGTTTAACCATTCTTTTTTATTTGGTGGTTTCTTCTGTTTCCAGTATGAAGCGATCAAAATTCTCGCGGCAGCAGCAGCATATTGGAAAAAGTTCCTGGATCTATTTGGAATGTCTAACGAGGTAATCCCCATTCCTGCCAGGCTTCATGGAATTGGCTTCCTGCCCCGTGGCAGTAGATAATCAGAACAAAGGAAAAGGAGTCTCCTTTAATAACCACAGCGAGAAAATAAAGAACACATCTCTCCTAGAAATGGCGGTGCTCCCAATTAAGGAATCCACCCCCTGCCATCCCTATTAATCTACGTCACTTCTACACTTTGTAATCTGAGCTTGTACCCTCTGCGCTTTCTGTTCTGCCACTTTCTGAGCTGTCTGTGACTTTGGAGAAGGGGGGTGAATGTTGTCCAGGGATTGTGAATCTGTTAAGTCTCTCCCTTCCAGTGTTTCTTCTCCTAGCTGTTCCCCATCAAGTATTTCCCAGCTTCTGCCTTCTGGACTATGCCCCTCTGCAAACCACAGTTCCAAATCTATACTGTCTTCCTGCTCCTGAGAAGATTCAGGATCCGGAGCAGGGGGAGGGGGAGACTCACTCCATTCCTCATCAGTACAGCCCTCCTCAGCGCGTTCCCTGACAATTCCCAACATCTCACTAAACCACATGTTCCAGTTTCTTGAGGGAAGTCTTGATGGTTCAACTGGAATCCAACTGACCTAAGTTTTCATTGCCATGTATGGCTTAAAAATCCTCCTTCAGGACAATCTTCCGAGTTCAGTTTGCACATCAGGATGTGCAGAGGAAAAACCTCCTCCTTTTCTGAGTAACTACAGCTACCCTTTCCCCACTAATGAGAATAGATGGTCCAACTTTAATAGATTTGGAGACTTCAGGGCACTTTTTCTTATACAGTGGTACCTTGGTTCTCAAACTTAATCCATTCTGGAAGTCCATTCGATTCTCGAAATCATTTGAAAACCAAGGGGTGGCCTCCGATTTCCTGCAGGAGCTTCCTGCATTAAATCGGAAGCCGCGTTGGATGTTCGGCTTCCGAAAAACGTTCGAAAACCAGAAGACTTACTTCCGGGTTTTTGGCATTTGGGAGCCAATTTGTTTGGGAGCCAAGCCGTTCGACAAGCAAGGTACCACTGTAAATCATAAACACTTGATTGTCACCTTGTAAAATAACCAGGCTGACATTTCCCATATTCCCCACTCCCTGCCAGACACTGAGACCTTTTGGATCTCCTCCATCAGCACGCAGAAGAGACTTTCTCACCTGTCATGACTACAGAGACGGGAGAGCTCACTGGGGACTCGATCATCTGTCTTGAATTCTGCACCCAGTATAGGCATTTGTATACTCCAGCAGTATTTTTATTCACAGGGAATGCTGTATAGGGGCCTCCTCCTTGATGTGGCAACTCTTTGTAGTTCTGATCATGTTGTTCCTTGTAGAAGCTGAATCCTGCCACGTCTATTTCCTTAGGAGCTGAACAGGTCAAGGTAACCCGCTCTCCTGGACTGTAAACAGGTTCCTGTGGTTGCTGAAAAAGTTCTGCAGGTAGGAGGGAAGCTGGGTTCCACAGGAAGCAGAGGGAGAGAAACATCCAAAGATTTAGGGAACAATGTGAAAGGGAAAGGTTTTCTGTTTTATCACAATTTCCTTTCTAAGACTGATACATACTGTATGTTTCCTTCCATTTCATTAAAAGATTTCTACCCCGCTTTTCATTTGCAGAAATAAATACCCAAGTAGTCTACATAACAAAAAATGATAGGCGAGAACAAATCTGTGAAAAATAATCATCAATAAAATCATCACAATGGCCAGTATAATATTAAGGTCAGCAAAGGGCGAAGGGGTAGGTATTCAATTCACCCTACGGTTTCTGCCTGTCTGATCTCAGCAGGGAGAGAATTCTGTAGGTAGGAATGGAGAAGGATCTCTGCAGCCCCAAACCAGATGGAGCTTTGCAGGCAATATGATTAAGAGGAGAACCACATCTTCAGAAGGCAGAGACTTGGATGGTCTATAAATGGGAGAAGGCAGGCAGTCTGTTAGATAACCTGCTCCCGAGCTGCTGAGAGCTTTATAGGCCACTACTGTCCCAGGTGTCAGGTACACCCCTGAGCATCCTTGCAGCTTTTCACTTGCTGCTGCTGCTTCTGAACCAATGCCGAGGGCAACACAGTAGAGCAATCCACTTTTTAGGTTACCTGTGCATCACATTGAATAGGCTGCAAAAGAGCAGATGAACCTGGTAATATTATTATCCTTGTCACACAGATGACTGAGCCTCCAGAGCTGGATGAAGGCTAAGCACCTGCCCCTTCAGAGGAAGCACAAACCCATCCCAAACTGGAACCCCCCTCCCCAGTTGCCATTACAGTTAACCCTACTCCCACTTTGCAGAGGAGAGTTACCGTGGTCGATGGTAACCAATGCAGCTGAAAGATTCAGTAGGGTTAACACAGTTTCATCCCCCCTGTCCTTCGCTCACTGAAGATCACCCATTAGGGTAAAGGGACCCCTGACCATTAGGTCCAGTCGTGTCCGACTCTGGGGTTGCGGTGCTCATCTCGCTTTATTGGCCGAGAGCCAGCGTATAGCCTCCGGGTCATGTGGCCAGCATGACAAAGCTGCTTCTGGCGAACCAGAGCAGCGCACGGAAACGCCGTTTACCTTCCCGCCGGAGCGGTTCCTATTTATCTACTTTTCTGCCTGTCTGATCTCAGCAGGGAGAGAATTCTGTAGGTAGGAATGGAGAAGGATCTCTGATGTGCTTTCGAACTGCTAGGTTGGCAGGAGCTGGGACTGAGCAACGGGAGCTCACCCCGTCGCGGGGATTCGAACTGCCGACCTTCTGATCAGCAAGCCCTAGGCTCTGTGGTTTAACCCACAGCGCCACCTGGGCCCCATACCCATTAGGGTGACCAAGCCCAACTGAGTCCAAAATCCAGGCTTGAACCCTGGACTGGAATTAATATCTTTCAATCCGCTATGATTAAATGTGAAAGTTTTTAATAAAGATTGAAAACTGGAACCTAAAAATGTCGCCCTCAAGTTTCTCTTGCGCCTCTCTGTTTGCTGGCTTATAAAACGTAGCAGTTTCTTCTATCTCAGCAACCTTTAAATGCAGCATTTTGCAGCCTCTCTGTGTGAAGACTTATCAGCAATAAAACGCTGAAACGGTTTATTCCAAACTGTTAACGTTTATTAATAAAATAATATACTTCCAGAGGAGCTTTCTGACATTGCTTCCTCCTGACTAAAAAAAACCAGTAACCAGTAACTGTTTCCAACTGTCTTCTGTGAACAGCCCCACCCAGTGGCCAATAGCAGAGCTGTTAACTCTTTAAGCTCTGTTATCCTTCACATTAAACATCTTTAATAGACATGAATTCTTTTAGGACTCTCATTAATGAAGTAGAATAGCAGGTTGAGTTCAGCAAAAACATTTTCTTTTGAAATCCTCCCTAGAGATCTGGACTTCCTAATGATATCACACAACCTTCAGGGGATTAAATTAGGAAAAAAACAACACCCAGTTTAAATAGCATAGATCCTCACTGAAGAACGTGGGGAATTGAAGTTTTGCGAGAATGCAGAGAAAACCTCTTAATATTTATCTATATCTTTATATTATCTATATCCATATTTATCTATATCCTCCATAAAATTAATATTGCCAACATTTCTTGCGAGAAAACAATGGCAGCCCTGTGGCTTAAGTTTAGAAACAGACAGAAACCCTTTCCCCTCATTAAGATAAAAAACACTTTTATCTGTGTTTTATTCTTAACTTTACTATCTACATTGCTTAGATTTTTTTTTTTTTTTTTGAATACGTGGTATATGATTTCTTTCCACAAGTAAAAAGAAAAAGAAAAAGGTAGCAACCCACATAAATATGCCAGAATTTCTGGATTGCCCTTAGTAAGATGAAGACAACTTATTGAGTCTTCAGTTAATGAACTAGCAGAACTTTCCTCACCAGTGATGGAAAATTCAATGCAGTTACTTCGTTCAGAGAGTCGTCCTGCACTGCTTTCTTCCATGTAGGCACAGGCAAATGATTTCTTTATTTCCTGAATTTCTGCAGTGATTTCCAGGGTATTTTTGAACTCGTCTTGGAGTTTAGTCCAACCACGTTCTGCCTTCATTTCATAAAATACGAACTTGGCTGCCGGCTGCCCTTCCGGGTGGGAGCATTTCAGCGTGATCCGTTGTCCCTGGAGAAAGGTCTGTCTTGGAGGGATAATGGACAGCTCTGGAGCTGGTGGAGGCAGAACTGCATTGGGGAAAAGGAAGAAGAGCAAGGGGGAAATGCCATTCAGCCCCTTCCTTGAGCTATTCTCCTGTAGTCCCTCATCCACGAATTCTTTAAATGAGCTGTTGGTTCAAGGTATGCTTGTTTTGTGCCAAGAAAGCCTTGGTCCTTCTCAGTCCCGCACTAAACAAATGCTACACACAGATTTCCACAAACTACTTACTTAGGGTCACTATCATAAATCACCTAAACAGCATTCCAATAATTCTATGCCATTAACTGGTGGAACTTTTCAGCAAAACCATTCGATTTTTGACAAACATAATTTCTTGAGAAAAGCTCACCTAAATAAGCATGTTTGAACCTTGGGTTGCCAGATGTTGTTGGATTGCAACACCCATCAAGCTGGTTGGTGGATGACTGATGGGAGTTGTAGTCCAACAATCTCTCTCCCCCTCAATAAGCAAGCAGATAAATGAGAAAAGGAAATAGGACTTTGGGAGGACTACAGAATTTCTGATGATACCCTGTTTCCCCTTTTTTAATACGTAGTCATAAAGTAAGCCATGGCAGGGTTTTTTTACCTTTGTGAGAAGTAAGACGTACCCCAAAAGTAAGCCGTGGTGCCGCCACAGGGGGAGGCTGTACCGTACCATACTGACGTAATAAAAATAAGACATTCCCCCGAAAATAAGCCACCCTGTGGTTTTTTGAGGGAAAAAAATTATAAGACGGTGTCTTAAAAAGGGGGAAAGACGGTATTTGAATTTTGTACATATTCAAATTCTATTAATAAAATTCCCGTCCTGCCCCTTTGACCAGTCAAACTGCCCAGACTCAATCCAGTTTCCCACTTCAACTTCCAAGGGATCCGTATTGCAAAAAAAAAAAAAAAAAAAAAAGACTTCCTCACCCGGTAGCGAAATCCTGATGGAGTTGCTCTCTCTGGATGCGATCTCTCGCCTGGATTCCACAGTGTGGTACCTGCAGTAGTAATTTCCACCATCTTGAAGAACCAGGCGCAGGGAGTGTGTGATGTTGCCCAGAGAGGAGGAGGAGGAGGAGGAGGAGGAGGAGGAGGGATTGACTGGATGCAGTTCTTGTTGGTCCCTGAAAAACTGGGTCCTTGATACATGACTGGTTTCGGAAGTTGAGCACTTGAGTTCTACCGATTCCCCACTTGTATAGACATCTTTCTTTGGAGAAACAGAGAAAACTGGAGCACGAGGAAGCTCTGAAAGGGAAGTTGAAGGAGGAGAGAGAAAGGAAGAGAAGTTTTGGTAGCTTCTAAAGCACTTCTGTCTCCCAGGAATTCAGAGCATAGCAATGCTATAGACTCAAATTGAAGTAACACTGGTCCCTATTCTCTGGGATTTATGGGTTGGGATTTATGTTCTGCATGGGGTCCAGGAATCTTTGGCAGAGAATTCACCATATATGAGATTAGGGCTACAATCTGAGACTGTGCGACTTCCAGACCAATCCCTCCAGCACCTCTCCTTAACATTCAGCTATATTAGAAATATAAACCATTGTTATAAGACCTGTGCTCTCTCGCCTTCCCTAAGGAACCAGGAGGATGTTGACTTTGTGACTATATTCAGGGACCTTGCTTTGTGTTCCTTGGACCTGGCAAATTAAAAACAACAGAATGGCTTGGGCAGAATCACCCAGATGGTTCAGACTTTGCACGTATAATTCATTCACAAAGAGAATGTTCCTCACCTCGGTGAAGACCAGAATATTCCTCAAGCACTGTTTCCCGCTACGTAAGCAAAGGCTTACACAGTTCTTGAACCTTCGGTCACCAGATGTTGTTGAACTACAACTTCCATCAAGCAGGCAGGGGACGATGGGAGTTGTAGAGCAGCAACAATATCTGTGCTCCCCCAAGACTGAAGAACTGTTTAAAATAATCCTGCCCCTTTGCTACATCACATTAAAGCTCATCTTCACTAGAGACTTCAATCTTCAGTATTGTACTCTGTTGGCTTCCCCTAGGAATTATGATGGTGGCCGTTTTGTGACTATGCTGAGAGCTCCTTTGGCCAGAGCTCCTTTGATCTCTCTCACAGTTACAACAACCAAAATGGCTTGGGCAGAGTAGGAGCCCTGATCCCCAAGCTGGCTTAGCTTTTGTGCGTGCAATTCTGTCACGATGAGTACGTTCCTCACCAGTGATGGACAGCGCAACCTCGTTACTCAGTGAAGACATGAAGAGTCCTCCTGCACTCTTTATCCCCAGGTAAGCACAGAAAAATGTTTTGTTTGTTTCCAGGTATTCTGTGGAAACCTCCAAGATACTTTGTGCCTGTCGTCTATACATGACCGGTACACCATCTCTCTTTTCATAGAAATAGAACAGCGTTGCCCTCTGTCCTTCTGGGAGGGAACATATCAATGAAGCCAGTTCTCCTCGAGCAAAGGTGTTGTGTGGAGGTGAAAGAGACAGCCAAAGGCCTGATGGACGTGCAGCCACAGTATCTGAGAAACAGAGTGAGATACAATAAAAATACAGTCCGGCCACTCCCTTAGGATCTCCCCATTGCATTAGGTGATTCATGAATCCCTATAAGAAGAAGAAGAAGAGAAGAGTTTGGATTTGATATCCCGCTTTATCACTGCCCGAAGGAGTCTCAAAGCGGCTAACATTCTCCTTTCCTTTCCTCTGTGAGGTGAGTGGGGCTGAGAGACTTCAGAGAAGTGGGACTAGCCCAAGGTCACCCAGCAGCTGCATGTGGAGGAGCGGAGACGCGAACCCGGTTCACCAGATTATGAGTCTACCACTCTTAACCACTACACCACACTGGCTCCTTCCACAATACTTCGATTACTGCTTGGGATTGGCAGTCCCAACCCATCCCATTCCACCCTTTACTCCAATGCCTCTTAAACTCAAAATCAGATTTTGAAAATCTCTCTCTCCTCCCTTCTCCCCTCCCCCCCAAAAAACCCATTTGGACCTGGAAATCCCAGATCTGTGCTTAGAAAGCAGAGCATGAAAGGGAGTGTGGGTGATCCTTTTGACTCACCATTCACACCCTTCAGCTCTGGGGCTTCAAGATAAGGGACAGGATAAGGAACAAAGTGCCACAACAAGATATCCACATCTAAACCTTATGATGTGTTCACACCGACAGTATCTCCCCACCACTCAGTACTTGAGGTTATATTAATTGTCTGGATTACCTGCAAGGGTCGTCATCCAGGAAAGTGCCGAAAATGAGGCTGAAAGAGAACAGAGGAGAAAAATGTGGTGCTTAGATTATGTATAAAATTTTTGGCATCATTTCAGGTTTCATAATCTGGACTCCTAAATAGCCTCATACACTTTTTTTTTTTTTTTTTTTGGTAAAGCAAACCCCACTAATTTGACACATTTGTGTATTGATAAGAACACTTCCCCCAGAATATTCTTTGTTTTAAAATAATAAAAGTAAAAACAGCAACAGCAATAAAGATGATGATGATGATGATGCAAAAAAAGAACTGTACAAATCTGCTTTGATCAGTGGTCCTGGTGGAAATAAAAAAACCCAGAAAAATTGTGAACCCAAGCAAGGGCTCAAGGTTGTCAATCCGTCCTTCAGATATTGTGAACAAGCTATTGGCAACAGGTTTTTATCAGATTTGATTTTGCAGAAAAGGTAAAGGTTAAAAACAGCCAACTTTCCCATGCCAGTGACATTGTGTGGATGCTGTGAAAGATTTGCCTGAGACACGCTCATCCCTCCCTAAAGACCCATCTGGAAACAGAACAGAGGCAGAAGATTTGGGTAAACACAGACAGTGCAAACTGGGAAAGGAAGTGTAGATAGGATGCTCCAGAAGAAGGAAAAGAGTGGGGTTGGAGGGGAGAAGAAAAGGGTCTTACCCAGGAGGGCAAAGAGACGGCCAATTTGCTCCATGCTTCAAAGGCTGAGTTTAGAAGAAGTGGCTGCAGCAGGAACACTGAGCTGATGCATCTGCAATAGTAATCTTCTTTCCAAACACACTGAGAAGACACACAGTGGCATCGCTGAGCATTATGGGTGCGCCATTGGTGTCAAACGGGGCTGACCACCAGGGTGGCCTCAAGAAGGGTTCCCAGCATGCCTTGCAGCACTGAGCTGCTCTGCAAGAAGCTGTCATGGCCACTCTCAAATGCAGATGTGGAAGCTGAGAGAAACTGGGTAACTGATAAAATGCTAAATAAAAAAATAAAAAAATTCCTTCCAGTAGCACCTTAGAGACCAACTATGTCTGTTCTTGGTATGAGCTTTCGTGTGCATGCACACTTCTAGCACCTGCCATAGGGGACACAAGGAAGCTGGGGCTTTTTAAAGTCAATGGGGGGTGACAAAAGATCTTTGAAAAACACAAACCCTCATTTACACTTACGCAATGGAATACACACAGCATTACACAGGAAGGAGGTGCAGCTATTTTGCACAGCTTCACACAGGATGGAACAGTCCTCGTGCTGGTTTGTGGTCCTCACTTTCTCTTTCGTACTTATTTTTGGAAACTGGTTTTTTGGGGGCAGCTCTGTGACACGCAAAGAGCAAGAAGTGGCGACGTGGAGGAGAAGCAGGTGGAGGGGTTGAAAGAAGTGTCCTTGAAGCCAACGCCTTTTTCATGGGGAAAGTGGCAAGGCTGGCAATCTTTCTCCACTTCCTAATTCCACTTCTCATTTCATTCCTCTCTTCCCATTAAGCATGGCTTGCATGTCCCTGACTGAGAAATCCCGGACAATCTGCCTCAAATTATTCTGTTCACCTCTCACAGAGTCACAAACCTGAGCAAACCCTTAGCAAACTACGGTGCCCTGAAATCTAGGAAGGAAGGAATGTTCTTCAAATGTGATTTGAAGGTATAAGTCTGTACCCAGCTTAAGTTCCTGGAATAAGAAAGCTTCAAACATTTGCCTCTGACAATGTGATTTTATATCTATACTACCTAACCCGGCCACGCCTTGCTGTGGCTATGTGTGTGAATGCTGTGGTGTTGATGGCTGCGTCTGTGGGTGGTGGTAGGAGAGGAGAGGACCGGTAGCGGCTGTGGGGATGGTGTCCGGCCTGCCTTTCATGGCAGCTGCGGTGGGGAAGTGGGCAGTGGGTGGCCCAGGCTGGCTCTGACGGCGGCGGCATCAGCGGCTGTGGAGAAGGGCCGGGGCCTGCCTTTCACAGTGGCGGGGTGGCTAAGGGGCCTGGGCAGCGGTTGGGCTGGGCCTGCATTTGATGGCGTTAACAGCGACGACCCGGGCTGTGGTGACAGTGCCGGCCTAACTTTCATGGCGGCAGCGGCGGCGAGGTCCAGCCTGCCTCGTACAATGGCGGCGGTTGGGACTGGCCTGCCTGTCATTTGCTATTTCAGAGTCACTCACGTAGCAGGAAGATGGTCTGCTATGGCTGAATTTGTGAAACTGAAGAAATTCCCTTGTTCAACTTCCGTCTGCCCCTTCTCTGTCCCCACCCCCGTTTTCAATTACCCTCTTCTTGGCCCTCCTCTTTTCTATTACCCTCTTCTGGGCTTTTCAATTACCTTTTCAATTACCTTTTCAATTACCGGTTTGCAAGCTTGCAAATGGCCGACGGAACTCTGAGGTTTTGATGGTGATGTGTAATAGCTGCGCCAATTTTTTGCATTTGTAGATGTAGTACCAGTATAGCCGTCGCTAGAGGGCACTGTTTTGCAGATGACATCTAATAGCTGCGACAGTTTTTTGCGTTTAAACTTTATTTTAGGTATGACTGGTGTGGTTTTTCTGAATTTTTATTATGCCAGATTATTTTGGCATTGTAATGGAATGCTGTGTCCAGATTTGATGCGATTTGGTCCAGCAGTTACGCAGCAAGGGTGTTTCGGACAAACACGCAATGGGAACATTTATATATATAGAGAGATCTATCTATCTATCTATCTATCTATCTATCTATCTATCTATCTATATCTATCTATCATCTATCTATCTATCTATACAACAAAAGTCTCTAAGCAAGTCCTCCACCCTCTTCACACCCCCAAATGTCAGCTTATTTGGTGCAAAGCATGTTGTAAATGCTTGTGGTCTGGCCTGTGGCCAACAGTTCTTGACCACCGTCACGTATCTAGTCGTATTCGTAGCCTTTTTCCCACTTCCTCTGACTCTGGGGCTGTGAAAAGCTAACGTGCGCAGCATTTTATCACTTACCCAATTTCTCTCAGCTTCCACATCTGCATTTGAGAGTGGCCATGACAGCTTCTGCAGAGCAGCTCAGTGCTGCAAGGCATGCTGGGAACCCTTCTTGAGGCCACCCTGGTGGTCAGCCCCGTTTGACACCAATGGCGCACCCATAATGCTCAGCGATGCCACTGTGTGTCTTCTCAGTGTGTTTGGAAAGAAGATTACTATTGCAGATGCATCAGCTCAGTGTTCCTGCTGCAGCCACTTCTTCTAAACTCAGCCTTTGAAGCATGGAGCAAATTGGCCGTCTCTTTGCCCTCCTGGGTAAGACCCTTTTCTTCTCCCCTCCAACCCCACTCTTTTCCTTCTTCTGGAGCATCCTATCTACACTTCCTTTCCCAGTTTGCACTGTCTGTGTTTACCCAAATCTTCTGCCTCTGTTCTGTTTCCAGATGGGTCTTTAGGGAGGGATGAGCGTGTCTCAGGCAAATCTTTCACAGCATCCACACAATGTCACTGGCATGGGAAAGTTGGCTGTTTTTAACCTTTACCTTTCCTGCAAAATAAAATCCGATAAAAACCTGTTGCCAATAGCTTGTTCACAATAACTGCAGGACTGATTGACAATCTTGAGCCCTTGCTTGGGTTCACAATTTTTCTGGGGGGTTTTATTTCCACCAGGACCACTGATCAAAGCAGGTTTGTACTGTTCTTTTTACATCATCATCATCTTTATTGCTGTTGCTGTTTTTACTTTTGTTTTGTTTTGAAGCAAAGAATATTCTGGGGGGAAGTGTGCTTATCAATCCAGAAATGTGTCAAATTAGGGGGGATTGCTTTGCCAAAAAAAATGTGTATGAGGCTGTTTAGGAGTCCTGATTATGAAACCTGAAATGGTGCCAAAAATGTTATACATAATCTAAGCACCACATTTTTCTCCTCTGTTCTCTTTCAGCCTCATTTTCAGCTCTTTCCTGGATGATGACCCTTGTAGGTAATCCAGACAATTAATATAACCTCAAGTACTGAGTGGTGGGGAGATACTGTCAGTGTGAACACATCATAAGGTTTAGGTGTGGATATATTGTTGTGGCACTTTGCTCCTTATCCTGTCCATTATCTTGAAGTCCCGGAGCTGAAGGGTGTGAATGGTGAGTCAAAAGGATCACCCACACTTCCTTGCATGCTCTGCTTTCTAAACACAGATCTGGGATTTCCAGGTCCAAATGGGTTTTTTGGGGGGAAGGGGAGAAGGGAGGAGAGAGAGATTTTCAAAATCTGATTTTGAGTTTAAGAGGCATTGGAGTAAAGGGTGGAATGGGATGGGTTGGGACTGCCAATCCCAATCAGTAATCGAAGTATTGTGGAAGGAGCCAGCATGGTGTAGTGGTTAAGAGTGGTAGACTCATAATCTGGTGAACCGGGTTCGCGTCTCCGCTCCTCCACATGCAGCTGCTGGGTGACCTTGGGCTAGTCCCACTTCTCTGAAGTCTCTCAGCCCCACTCACCTCACAGAGGAAAGGAAAGGAGAATGTTAGCCGCTTTGAGACTCCTTCGGGCAGTGATAAAGCGGGATATCAAATCCAAACTCTTCTCTTCTTCTTCTTCTTATAGGGATTCATGAATCACCTAATGCAATGGGGAGATCCTAAGGGAGTGGCCGGACTGTATTTTTATTGTATCTCACTCTGTTTCTCAGATACTGTGGCTGCACGTCCATCAGGCCTTTGGCTGTCTCTTTCACCTCCACACAACACCTTTGCTCGAGGAGAACTGGCTTCATTGATATGTTCCCTCCCAGAAGGACAGAGGGCAACGCTGTTCTATTTCTATGAAAAGAGAGATGGTGTACCGGTCATGTATAGACGACAGGCACAAAGTATCTTGGAGGTTTCCACAGAATACCTGGAAACAAACAAAACATTTTTCTGTGCTTACCTGGGGATAAAGAGTGCAGGAGGACTCTTCATGTCTTCACTGAGTAACGAGGTTGCGCTGTCCATCACTGGTGAGGAACGTACTCATCGTGACAGAATTGCACGCACAAAAGCTAAGCCAGCTTGGGGATCAGGGCTCCTACTCTGCCCAAGCCATTTTGGTTGTTGTAACTGTGAGAGAGATCAAAGGAGCTCTGGCCAAAGGAGCTCTCAGCATAGTCACAAAACGGCCACCATCATAGTTCCTAGGGGAAGCCAACAGAGTACAATACTGGAGATTGAAGTCTTTAGTGAAGATGAGCTTTAATGTGATGTAGCAAAGGGGCAGGATTATTTTAAGCAGTTCTTCAGTCTTGGGGGAGCACAGATATTGTTGCTGTTCTACAACTCCCATCGTCCCCTGCCTGCTTGATGGAAGTTGTAGTTCAACAACATCTGGTGACCGAAGGTTCAAGAACTGTGTAAGCCTTTGCTTGCGTAGCAGGAAACAGTGCTTGAGGAATATTCTGGTCTTCACCGAGGTGAGGAACATTCTCTTTGTGAATGAATTATACGTGCAAAGTCTGAACCATCCGGGTGATTCTGCCCAAGCCATTCTGTTGTTTTTAATTTGCCAGGTCCAAGGAACACAAAGCAAGGTCCCTGAATATAGTCACAAAGTCAACATCCTCCTGGTTCCTTAGGGAAGGCGAGAGAGCACAGGTCTTATAACATTGGTTTATGTTTCTAATATAGCTGAATGTTAAGGAGAGGTGCTGGAGGGATTGTTCTGGAAGTCACACAGTCTCAGATCGTAGCCCTAATCTCATATATGGTGAATTCTCTGCCAAAGATTCCTGGACCCCATGCAGAACATAAATCCCAAGCGTTACCAGAGAATAGGGACCAGTGTTGCTTCAGCCCCTGTATATCGGCGGGGACCAGGTGGAGAGGGTGGCTGTGTTCAAGTTTTTGGGAGTGATTATAGAGCAGGGTATGACTTGGAGCGCAGATACTACTGCTCTGGTAAAGAAGGCCCAGCAGAGAATTTATTTCCTCAGACTTTTAAAGAAGAACAATCTGAGTGAGAGACTGCTGGTGTCCTTCTACCGAGGCTCCATAGAGAGCATTCTTATATACTGTATTTGTGCTTGGTTCTCCAGCTGCACAGCCAGGGAGAAGAAGATACTTCAAAAAGTCATAACCACAGCCCAAAATATTATTGGTCATCCTCTCCCATCTCTGGAAGAACTATACAGTTCCCGTTGCCTTAAAAAGGTTAACAATATTTTAAAGGATCCATCTCATTCAGGATATAGTCTCTTTGCACCATTGCCTTCGGGTAGAAGATATAGAACAATTAGATCAAGAACAAATAGATTGAAGAACAGTTTCTACCCAAGAGCTATAACCATCTTAAACGCTGTAACCAGATAATATGACCTTGGAGAGCTGTGATGGGGGTGTGTGTGTGTATGTGTGGCTTTCTTTGGTGTGTGTGTGTTTTGTGCTGCTTTTTGTTTTGTTTTTTCTTTCTTCTGTTTTTACGGGGGGGCGTGCAGTTTCGTTGCACTTGTATAGCGTTGTGCTTGTACTTGTGCAATGACAATAAATTATTATCTTATCTTATCTTATCATCTTCAATTTGAGTCTATAGCATTGCTATGCTCTGAATTCCTGGGAGACAGAAGTGCTTTGGAAGCTACCAAAACTTCTCTTCCTTTCTCTCTCCTCCTTCAACTTCCCTTTCAGAGCTTCCTCGTGCTCCAGTTTTCTCTGTTTCTCCAAAGAAAGATGTCTATACAAGTGGGGAATCGGTAGAACTCAAGTGCTCATCTTCCGAAACCCGTCATGTGTCAAGGACCCAGTTTTTCAGGGACCAACAGGAACTGCATCCAGTCAATCTCTCCTCCTCCTCCTCCTCCTCCTCCTCCTCCTCCTCTCTGGGCAACATCACACACACCCTGCGCCTGGTTCTTCAAGATGGTGGAAATTACTACTGCAGGTACCACACTGTGGAATCCAGGCGAGAGATCGCATCCAGAGAGAGCAACTCCATCAGGATTTCGCTACCGGGTGAGGAAGTCCTTTTTTTTTTTTTTGCAATACAGATCTCTTGGAAGTTGAAGTGGGAAACTGGATTGAGTCTGGGCAGTTTGGCTGGTCAAAGGGACAGGAGGGGAATTTTATTAATAGAATTTGAATATGTACAAAATTCAAATATCATCAGAAATTCTGTAGTCCTCCCAAAGTCCTATTTCCTTTTCTCATTTATCTGCTTGCTTATTGAGGGGGAGAGAGATTGTTGGACTACAACTCCCATCAGTCATCCACCAACCAGACTGATGGCTGTTGCAGTCCAACAACATCTGGCAACCCAAGGTTCAAACATGCTTATTTAGGTGAGCTTTTTCTGTGTCCAGTTCTGGGCACCACAGTTCAAGAAGGATACTGACAAGCTGGAACGGGTCCAGAGGAGGGCAACCAAAATGGTCAAAGGCCTGGAAACGATGCCTTATGAGGAACGGCTTAGGGAGCTGGGTATGTTTAGCCTGGAGAAGAGAAGGTTCAGGGATGATATGATAGCCATGTTCAAATATATAAAAGGATGTCATATAGAGGAGGGAGAAAGGTTGTTTTCTGCTGCTCCAGAGAAGAGGACATGGAGCAATGGATTCAAACTACAAGAAAGAAGATTCCACCTAAACATTAGGAAGAACTTCCTGACAGTAAGAGCTGTTCGACAGTGGAATTTGCTGCCAAGGAGTGTGGTGGAGTCTCCTTCTTTGGAGGTCTTTAAGCAGAGGCTTGACAGCCACCTGTCAGGAATGTTTTGATGGTGTTTCCTGCTTGGCAGGGGGTTGGACTGGATGGCCCTTGGGGTCTCTTCCAACTCTAGGATTCTATGATTCTCAAGAAATTATGTTTGTCAAAAATCGAATGGTTTTGCTGAAAAGTTCCACCAGTTAATGGCATAGAATTATTAGAATGCTGTTTAGGTGATTTATGATAGTGACCCCAAGTAAGTAGATTGTGGAAATCTGTGTGTAGCATTTGTTTAGTGCAGGACTGAGAAGGGCCAAGGCTTTCTTGGCACAAAACAAGCATACCTTGAACCAACAGCTCATTTAAAGAATTTGTGGATGAGAGACTACAGGAGAATAGATTAAGGAAGGGGCTGAATGGCATTTCCCCCTTGCTCTTCTTCCCTTCCCCCAATGCAGTTCTGCCTCCACCAGCTCCAGAGCTGTCCATTATCCCTCCAAGACAGACCTTTCTCCAGGGACAACGGATCACGCTGAAATGCTCCCACCCGGAAGGGCAGCCGGCAGCCAAGTTTGTATTTTATGAAATGAAGGCAGAACGTGGTTGGACTAAACTCCAAAACGAGTTCAAAAATACCCTGGAAATCACCGCAGAATTTCAGGAAATAAATAAATCATTTGTTTGTGCCTACACGGAAGAAAGCAGTGCAAGACGACTCTCTGAGCAGAGTAACCGCATTGAGTTTTCCATCACTGGTGAGGAAAGTTCTGCTAGCTCATTAATTGAAGGCTCAATAAGTTGTCTTCATCTTACTAAGGGCAATCCAGAAATTCTGGCATATTTATGTGGGTTGCTACCTTTTTCTTTTTCTTTTTACTTGTGCAAAGAAATAATATACCACGTATTCAAAAAAAATAAAAAATCTAAGCAATGTAGATAGTAAAGTTAAGAATAAAACAAAGATAAAAGTGTTTTTTATCTTAATGAGGGAAAAGGGTTTCTGTCTGTTTCTAAACTTAAGCCAGAGGGCTGCCACTGTTTCCTCGCAAGAAATGTTGCCAATATTGATTTTACAGAGGTTGTAGAGAATGCTGAAGATGTTTCTCTGCATTGTTGCAAAACTTCAATTCCCCGCATTCTTCAGCGAGGATCTGTGCTATTTAAACTGGGTGTTGTTGTTTTCTAATTTAATCCCCTGAAGGTTGGGTGATATCATTAGGAAGTCCAGATCTCTAGGGAAGATTTCAAAAGAAAATGTTTTTGCTGAACTCAACCTGCTATTCCACTCCATTAATGAGAGTCCTAAAAGGTGTTTAATCATGGAAGATTGGAAGATATTAATTCCAGTCCAGGGTTCAAGCCTGGATTTTGGACTCAATTGGGCTTGGTCACCCTAATGGGTGATCTTCAGTGATTTTATTGATGATTATTTTTCACAGATTTGCTCTCTCCTATCATTTATTATTATGTAGACTACTTAGGTATTAATTTATGCAAATGAAAAGCGGGGTAGAAATCTTTTAATGAAATGGAAGGAAACATACAGTATGTATCAGTCTTAGAAAGGAAATTGTGAGAAAACAGAAAACCTTTCCCTTTCACGTTGTTCCCTAAATCTTTGGATGTTTCTCTCCCTCTGCTTCCTGTGGAACCCAGCGTCCCTCCCACCTGCAGATCTTTCTCAGCAACCACAGGAACCTGTTTACAGTCCAGGAGAGCGGGTTACCTTGACCTGTTCAGCTCCTAAGGAAATAGACGTGGCAGGATTCAACTTCTACAAGGAACAACATGATCAGAACTACAAGGTGTTGCCAAATCAAGGGGGAGGCCCCCATACAGCATTCCCTGTGAATAAAATTACTGCTGGAGTATACAAATGCCTATACTGGGTGCAGAATTCAAGACAGATGATCGAGTCCCCAATGAGCTCTCCCGTCTCTGTAGTCATGACAGGTGAGAAAGTTTATTCTGCGTGCTGATGGAGGAGATCCAAAAGGTCTCAGTGTCTGGCAGGGAGTGGGGAATGTGGGAAATGTCAGCCTGCTTATTTTAGAAGGTGGCAATCAGGTGTTTGTGATTTACAGTGGTACCTCGCTTGTCAAAAATCGGCTCCTGAATGCCAAAAACCCGGAAGTAAGTCTTCCAGTTTTCGAACGTTTTTTGGAAGCCGAGCGTCCGACACGGCTTCCGATTTAATGCAGGAAGCTCCTGCAGCCAATCGGAAGTCACGCCTTGGTTTTCGAACGATTTCGGGAATCGAATGAACTTCCGGAACGGATTAGGTTCGAGAACCAAGGTTTCTTGGCTCTGTAGGCACTGTATAAGAAAGTGCCTTGAAGTCTCAAAATCTATTAAAGTTGGACCATCTATTCTCATTAGTGGGGAAAGGGTAGCTGTAGTTACTCAGACAAGGAGGAGGTTTTTCCTCTGCACATCCTGACGTGCAAACTGAACTCGGAAGATTGTCCTGAAGGAGGATTTTTAAGCCATACATGACAATGAAAACTTAGGTCAGTTGGATTCCAGTTGAACCATCAAGACTTCCCTCAAGAAACTGGAACATGTGGTTTAGTGAGATGTTGGGAATTGTCAGGGAACGCGCTGAGGAGGGCTGTACTGATGAGGAATGGAGTGAGTCTCCCCCTCCCCCTGCTCCGGATCCAGATCCTGAATCTTCTCAGGAGCAGGAAGACAGTATAGATTTGGAACTGTGGTTTGCAGAGGGACATAGTTCAGAAGGCAGAAGCTGGGAAATACTTGATGGGGAACAGCTAGGAGAAGAAACACTGGAAGGGAGAGACTTAACAGATTCACAGTCTCTGGACAACATTCACCCCCCTTCTCCAAAGTCACAGACAGCTCAGAAAGTGGCAGAACAGAAAGCACAGAGGGTACAAACTCAGATTACAAAGTGTAGAAGTGACGTAGATTAATAGGGATGGCAGGGGGTGGAGTCCTTAATTGGGAGCACCGCCATTTCTAGGAGAGATGTGTTCTTTATTTTCTCGCTGTGGTTATTAAAGAAGACTGCTTTTCCTTTGTTCTGATTATCTACTGTCACGGGGCAGGAAGCCAATTCCCTGAAGCCTGGCAGGAATGGTCTGTTAGAGATTCCAAGACCCTGCCCAGAACCAGAGATCCCAAGGTTTACTGGAGGGATTATTGTTAAAATAATTTAACACTATAAAATGGGTATGCGCCAAATTCCTGAAACAGAGGTGTTTAACAAAGATTGTTCTTCCTTTCTCTGTGCTCCTTCTACTTCCTTCTCAGAACACCCTCGTCCCCCAGTCTTATCTGTTTCTCCCCCAAAAAAGAGCTACATAAGAGGGGAATCCATACAACTCAGATGTTCAGCTCATGACAGACGTGATGTATCAAAGGTCCAGTTTTTCAAGAACGAGTGGCAACTCATCAATGTCTCCTCCTCTCTGAACACCTTCACACCCATACAACTGCTTCTTCCTCAAGATGGTGGAGATTACTCCTGCAAGTACCACATTGTGGTATCCGGGCGAGAGTTCCCATCCAGAGAGAGCAACTCCATCAGGATTTTGGTGTGGAGTAAGGAGGCCTTTTTTTGCAATATGGGTCTCTTGGAGGCGAAAATGGGAAGGTGGACTGAGTTTGGGGGAGGTTGGACTGGTGAGGAATAGGGCCAATAATTTTGCTAGTAGAATATGTACAGAATTTGAAGATGATCCGTAATTTCACAGTCCTTCCAAACTCCTCTTTTCTTCTATTATTTATCAGCTTTCTTGTTTCTTGTCTGCCTTTGAAACACATTGCCCCTTCCAGAACGACATCGAGAAACAAAGGCAGGGTTACTGCCCCGAGGAGCATACAAGGGGTGTTGTCACATGGGGATCTCTTTTGACCTTGGGATGCTCTTTGAGTCTCTCTGAATCAAATCTGGTGAGCCAGTGTGGTGTAGTGGTTAAGAGTGGTAGACTCGTATTCCGGTGAACCGGGTTCTCTTCCCCGCTCCTCCACATGCAGCTGCTGGGTGACCTTGGGCTAGTTCCACTTCTCTGAAGTCTCTCAGCCCCACTCACCTCACAGAGTGTTTGTTGTGGGGCAGGAAAGGAAAGGAGAATGTGAGCCGCTTGGAGACTCCTTCGGGTAGTGAGAAAGCGGGATATCAAATCCAAACTCTTCTTCTTCTTCTGCAGATGAACCACTTTCCACAATGCCTACAGTTTCCACCCCTGACCAGGCTGTTCTGAGTTTTCCCGCCACAACCAGGCCCCCTAGAAAGTTGACACTGGCAGCTTCATCACCCAGCTCTTCTCGCTCCATCGCCAAAACGCCCTCAACAAGCCCAAACCTCCTCTCATCAACCATCTCGTGGTCCAGCTCTTTGCAGTTGAGTCTGCATTACGGCACCACAACCACCAGCACCAATACTCAGGAGAGCAGAAAATCATCCGCCTGCTGTGATCCCAAATCAACCACAGACCAAAAGAAGGACGATTCAGAAAAAGGTGAACCCCTCTCATGAGGCTATTTTTAAGAAAGGGTAGTGGTTAAGAGTGGCAGACTCGTAATCTGGTGAACCGGGTTTGCGTCTCCACTCCTCCACAGGCAGCTGCTGGGTGACCTTGGGTTGGTCACACTTCTCTGAAGTCTCTCAGCCCCACTCACCTCACAGAGTGTTTGTTGTGGGGCAGGAAGGGAAGGGAGAATGTTAGCCGCTTTGAGACTCCTTAGGGTAGTGATAAAGCAGGATATCAAATCCAAACTCTTCTTCTTCTTCTTCTTCTTCTTCTTCTTCTTCTTCTTCAGATGAACCACTTTCCACAATGCCTACGGTTTCCACCCCTGACCAGGCTGTTCTGGGTTTTGCCGCCACAACCAGGCCCCCAACTCAGGAGAGCAGAAAACCATCCACCTGCTGTGATCCCAAATCAACCACAGACCAAAAGAAGGACAATTCAGAAAAAGGTGAACCCCTCTCACGAGGCTGTTAGTTTTAAGAAAGGGGTCCTGTCTATTTTTATAAAATTGTGATTTTATAGGTTATAAGCCACCCTGAGTGCTGCAGTTGTGCTAGAAAGGAGCAAAATGCCCAAAGAAATAAATAAGGGTTGCACTGTAAATAATTCTGACCCATCTGATTCTCTCAGCACAGTGCGGAATATTATTTTTACCCTACGGAAATAAATGGAAACAGTGCTACCGCTGCCTGGTTTGTTTGCTTTTGTACCGTTATTATTTCTGTCTGATGGTGTTGTTTTTAATCTGATGGTACTGCACTGTTATTTTATCATGCGTGGCTATGTTTTAGGTGATAAAATAGGAATTTTATGATGTTGCCATGCTTCCGTTTGAGAGGGTCGGCCAGAAAGGCAGTCTATAAATACAGAATATGGATGGATGGGAAGAATAATATTTAGAAAGGGGCAATCAAGGGACCTTCAGAGACCAGGGAGGGAAGAGGAAGGGTGGAAGATAGGATGGCCAAAGAGGGGAATATGTGGAGCAGCAAAGTTCATAGATACTAGCCAAGTCTTTGTTTTGTAACAATTGACTACTGTTCTCTGATCAATAACCCGTTCTGATCAACAGCAATTCTCTTGCAGGATCATATCCTTTTCTTCTCCCACTTGCCATTGGATGTGGCACCGGCGGATGTCTCCTCCTCCTGGTGTTTGTTGTCTGCATTTATAGGAGGAAGTACAAAGGTATTAGGGACACGGGTGGCGCTGTGGTCTAAACCACAGAGCCTAGGGCTTGCCAATCGGAAGGTCGGTGGTTCGAATCCCCACGACGGGGTGAGCTCCCGTTGTTCGGTCCGACCTCCTGCCAACCTATCAGTTAGAAAGCACATCAAAGTGCAAGTAGATAAATAGGTACTGCTCCGGCGGGAAGGTAAACAGCGTTTCCATGCGCTGCTCTGGTTCGCCAGAAGCGGCTTAGTCCTGCTGGCCACATGACCCGGAAGCTGCTCCCTTGGCCAATAGAGCGAGATGATCCCTTATTTTCAAATCCGAAAGTTTGGGAAAAATCCCTTATTTTCAAATCCGAAAGTTGACAGCTATGCTTCAGAGCCCTAAACGACAGCCATCCTTGAAATTTCACCCACAGTGTTGCAGCACTGTTCCGCAGCCAAGCAATGTAAAGTGTGGCATTCTGGAGGATATTGCTGCGGCGTTTGCCCATTCTTTTGGAAATGTTTGTACAGGGGGAGAGAAAGGGTTAATAGGTAGACCAATAGAAAAGCCCAGAGGCGGAGCCTACCTGTTTTTAAAAGGCTTAGCCAGAGGTTTAGACCAGGGGTCAGCAACCTTTTTCAGGGTCCACTGTCCCTCAGACCATGTGGTGGGCCGGACTATATTTTGAAAAAAATATGAACGAATTCCTATGCCCCACAAATAGCCCAGAGATGCATCCTATATAATAAAGTGCAAGTGTCTCTGCGTCCAGTCCCTGTGTCCGTCCCTGTGTCCTACTGCGCATGTGCCCCACGGACACAGGGATTGGAGTGCAGAGACTTCGGGCGGCCGGGCTGTTGAAGCGGCGGGTGCGCGCTCACGTGGACTTACTTCTAAGCGGCAGCGGCCGTTACAAGTGGCGGCTGAGTTGGCCTGCCGGGGCCTGGCTGGTGCCAGTGCCGCCGCCGCTGCGATGCGCCTCCTGCGCTGCCTGCTGAAGGGCCATTCGGCGCTGGCCGGGGCGCCCAAGTACATCGAGCACTTCAGCAAGTTCTCGTCGTCCCTGCTTTCCATGATGTTCTAGCGCCCGTTAATTTAACGGGCTTCATGTCTACTAGTTTTAAATAAAAGGACACATTCTACTCATGTAAAAACACACCAATTCCCGGACCGTCCGCAGGCCAGATTGAGAAGGCAATTGGGCCGCATCCGGCCCATGGGCCTTAGGTTGCCTACCCCTGGTTTAGACAGTTGAGGAAAAGCAGTTGGAAAAGCAGTTGGAAGACAGTTGGAAATAGAGAGACAGTTGGTTCGGTTGGTTTCTTGTGGGTGGGAGGCATAGGAGTCAGAGTGAGTTAGAGACAGAGGGGAGACAGAGAGAGTGAATCGGATTACAGTGTTTCAAAGTATTTAAAACTTGTTTGCATTCACAATAAACTGAAATCTTTGCTAATACGTTACAACCTGACTGAGTCCGAATATATTACCGGGGAGAATCTGGTTGGTGGCTGCGGATTAGTGGTGGCACAGGGTCAATAGTCCGTGAAACGACCGGGGACTCCGTACGAACGCCACAATTGCGCCTTACATGCTCTAAATGTGGGAACCCCTGGTGTCCTGTCTTTGTGTGGCAGTGGCCCAAAGGGCCATAATAAATGTGATAATGGGAACCCCTATAAATCATTGAATATGCCTCTAATATGTCTCCTTCTTCGCTTAAGAGTCACACGCATTCACGAACTTTTTCTTTTCTTTTCTCAGATAAGAGAGCGATCACAGCGAGGTGAGTGAGTACGAAAACTTGGGGGCCGGCAGTTGCCGGCAGCTGTCAGAAGCAGCTTCCTCCAAGCTGTTGGACATGATGCTGCGGTTTGTGTGGCCCGTCACCGGAGCAGCCAGGGCGGCTGTGCACTTGAAAACAGAAGCAGGGACATGCAGTCAGGAGCGGCAGGAGGCTGCAAGGGTGTGGCTTCCAAAAAAAAAAGCCACCTCTTTCCAAGAAGATAAAAAGAGCTTTTCGTTGTGGGTTAAACCCCAGAGCCTAGGGCTTGCCGATCAGAAGGTCGGCGGTTCGAATCCCCACGATAGGGTGAGCTCCCGTTGCTCGGTCCCTGCTCCTGCCCACCTAGCTGTTCAAAAGCACGTCAAAGTGCAAGTAGATAAATAGGTACCGCTCCGGCGGGAAGGTAAACGGCGTTTCCGTGCGCTGCTCTGGTTCGCCAGAAGCGGCTTTGTCATGCTGGCCACATGACCCGGAAGCTGTACGCTGGCTCCCTCGGCCAATAAAGCGAGATGAGCGCCGCAACCCCAGAGTCGGTCACAACTGGACCTAATGGTCAGGGGTCCCTTTACCTTTAGCACAAGGCAAAGGGGATCCATTTGGCCCAGCCTCCATTTTCCAACTGTAGCCAGCCGGATGCCTCTGGGAAGCCCACCAGAAGGCCATTCCTAATTCCTGCTCCCCTGGTTTTCAGAGATAGAATCATAGAATTCTAGAGTTGGAAGTGATCCTGAGGATCATCAGGCACCCCCAAACTCGGCCCTCCAGATGTTTTTGAGACTACAACTCCCATCATCCCTAGCTAACAGGACCAGTGGTCAGGGATGATGGGAACTGTAGTCCCAAAACATCCGGCGGGCCGAGTTTGGGGGTGCCTGATCTAGTCCAACCCCTTGCAAATGCAGGAATATGCAGTTGCCCCATATGGGGATCGAACCTGCAACTTTGGCATCGCCAGCACCACGTCTAACCAACTGAGCTATCCATACTGCCTCTGACCTTGGAGGTTACCATTTTGATGCCATGATCCTTAACAGCTGCTGATAAACCTCTCCTGTGACTTTCTATAAGCGGCAGCCCCACATCCTGGGACAGCGAGACCCTCAAGTCAGGCAATGTGCTTAGGTAGAGAAGCCGTTCGGACTTCCGGTTTTGCCGCGGACCGCGATCGGGTGCAACTTGAGAGAGCTTATACTCTTGAGACACCAGCTGGAGGAAAGGGGGCCCCGGGAGGCTAAAAACCGGAGCCGAAAAAAGCTTGGAGAGGGGATCTTCAAGCGAACGGTCGGTGGTGCCTCAGAGGAACTCTTGGCATCCCTCGCCAGACAGGCAGAGGAGAGGAAGAGTCCTGGGCACAGTGATAAACCTCTCCTGTGACTTTCTATAAGCAGCAGCCCCACATCCTGGGACAGCGAGACCCGCAAGTCAGGCAATGTGCTAGGTGGAGAAGCCGTTCCTTTAGTCTGCCCTCTTCTCCACAACTATGAAAGCCTTGTCCAGTGTCTCACCTGCCCATCCCAGGAGAGCTGACGCTTTTCTTTCCTGGTGGGCTTTTAGCAGGGCAGAAATTCTTATTGCTTATCAAACTTCACATGTTCAAATTCCAAGCAAATTCCCAGTAAAGATAAAGAAAGCCCCCTGTTCTACCGTTACCTGTTCTGACTGACAGCAGGCTCTCAGGGGGCCTTTATCTCTTCTCCAGCCCTGTGTCCTGGATCTTTTTACCTGGCGATGACAGGACTAGATCCTGGGGCCTTTGGTGTGCAAGGCACGTGCTCTGTCACTAAGCCATGGTCTGTCCCCAAATGGATTTGCTTTGAGAAAAGACAGTATATTACCATATTAGTCCTCCCCGCCCCCAACATCCTCTTCAGTTTTAGCTGCTTTTTGTGTGTTTAGTTGCTTCCTCTCCCCATTCCTTTCCAGCAGCTACTGGAAAACACTGGACATTCAGAAGTCCCTGCGCAGACGGTAGGAAGGAGCCGAGCGTTCCCCTCTAGCGTGCCTCTCTTGTCTTCCATCATCTTGCAGGGGGGAGGACAGAGAGGGTAGGCGCAGCTAAGCTGGACTGCAGACCAAAATCTCAACTAGACTTGGGTAGACCTGGTGGGGGGACTTTCTCATAAGTAATGAAAAGTTGACTCACATTCAGTTCACAGTATGATCCCTGAAGGCAGGCTTTAGCTTGTAGTTACGTATAACAGGTGTGTTATATGTTAACACACATATAACATCAGGTGGCGCTTTGGGTTGAACCACAGAGCCTAGGGCTTGCCGATCAGAAGGTTGGCGGTTCGAATCCCCGCGACGGGGTGAGCTCCCGTTGCTCAGTCCCTGCTCCTGCCAACCTAGCAGTTCGAAAGCACGTCCAAGTGCAAGTAGATAAATAGGTACCGCTCCCATGCTTTGAACAGCAGTGCAACACAGAGAAATTAAGCAGGTTTTCCCATAACATACCTCCACAGTAGGGTAACCCATGACAAAGTTTCCCCTGCTAAACTTTGCATGCCAGACCACTCCTAAATCTGAAAAGGCAACTGTCTATAAACGAACAATAAACATCCGTAAAAGTGGCAAAAAGTAGTTTCTTTCCCAAATAGGTGTTATCTTAAACAACAGCAAACACAGTAAATAAGGAGTTCACTTGTAATATCAGTGGTTCAGTGCTCATTTCTTCTCTTCCCAAAGTAGATTTTATCTTGAACTATTGCGAATGCAGTAATAGAGAGTCCACTCGTGTTATACCAGTGGTTCAGTGCTCAGACGTCATTCCGGTAATCTGATGTTTCGTCGCTAAAGTGTTTAGTCATCGAGCTTTGTAGTAAATAATATACAAGAGAAGACAGTATGTAAATGACTTAAGTCAGGGGTATAATCTGTCCCCACCTGCATGTTTCCATCAGGAAAAGCATAGAAAGAGGACAACGTCCTCCAGTTTGTTTAACCTCCTCCTGCTCCTGAAGGCAGAGGAGCAGGGCCAGTTTTTAAAGTTGGCGGTCCCAGTAGCTCCCACCTCTTTTGGATTTCCTGCAGCTTCCACCCCCTGCTAAAACCTTTGTTCTGTCTTGCAGATGCAAAGACCCCATTGGAGTCTCTATAAGTAAGTAAGACATTAAACTTTCCATCCTTAATAGGGCTCCAGAGAAGGATCAATGCTTTTTTTCTGGCAGGTCCCCTGTGTCTATAAGAGCCATGTGGCAGGCAGACATTAAAGTGGTGAAGCATTTCCTGCAACCCCTTCATGTTGGGAGGAAATGCACCTGTTGAATTTCTGCCTGTCATGCAACTGTTGAAGGAAAAGGTGGCAACCCTGCCACTATACCTGTGGCCCAGGATGCACCAGGTGAATTACAATTCCCCGATGAGGAACAGTTGCAGCATCTGGGACTTCTTAAGATTCTTTTTGTTATTTATTTCTTTTTCTTTCTCTATTTACTTCTCCACCCCCTCCCCCTGCTTT
Source organism: Darevskia mixta (assembly GCA_034641385.1). Taxonomy (NCBI): domain Eukaryota; kingdom Metazoa; phylum Chordata; class Lepidosauria; order Squamata; family Lacertidae; genus Darevskia; species Darevskia mixta. The sequence continues at coordinate 558,587 of JAWWNH010000044.1, read as the reverse complement.
TCTGTGTTTTCATTGTATCTAGATAAAAGTTTTGGTTTGGTTTTAAAAAGGGGAAATATATTAAGTTTTTTATTTTCCTCTATAAACCTTAATAACATTTATTTTTTAAAAAAGAGGAAAACCCGTTATTTACTGCTGAGGAGGGCTTATCCTGCTGCTTCCCCCCCCCCCAGGGAAAACTGCTCTTTAGTGCTTAATCGGAGCAAACAGCAATTCAGGTTTTCTCTGGAGTGACGTTTGCTCCTCTCTTTAGAGTAAAAGAGAGGGTTTTCCCTGGGAAAAGAGCAAAAAAAGGGGGAAAGCACTCGGATACGTGCCTGGAAAGTGTGGGTCAAGCAGAAAACTGCTCAAAAAATCACCTTCACTTGGCGAAAAGGAGCTCTGCCTACAGGCCAACCAAAGACTTTCAGGTAAAAGGAAGTTGCGTTGGGTTAAAGATGGGAAGAAGTAGATGTTAACCACGCTGGTTTTAATGCTTAGATCTCGAAGAAAGGAACGTGCCTGGCTGGATGCAGCCAGCAAGCGAAGACTGGGGGATCCTGCCAAAATGCAAAAGCCCCATGTCAAAAGCCAGGCATCCATTAGAAAAGAAGAAGGCAGATGAAGACACCGACTCTGGAGCCGAATTCGAATTCCCCGTAAGTTTCAAATCCACTTCTTCTTCTTTGGCGATCACTCGTAGCCGAGTAAGATTGTCTTCCATGAACAGGGTCTTAACAATGAGTCCGTAAGTGACTATGGAGGCCAATTCTGGATCCACACGTCCTTCCACAGTGGGGACATTGGTTTCCGGGCGGGAGTTGATCACAGTGTGGATTTGCCAAGCATGCCTTCCTCTTAGCTCGTTTCTCCCTTTTGTCCTGAGTTCGAGTGTCTTCAAAGTCCACGACACCTTTGGTAAAGGCTGTTCTCCAACTGGAGCACTCGCACTGCGCAGTGTTTATACTACATTTTTAAAGATTTGCCTTGAAAGTCTTTAAACCTCTTTTGTTGACCGCCAGCATTACACTTTCCATTTTTAAGTTCAGAATAGAGTAGTTGTTTTGGAAGACGATAATCAGGCATGACCAGTCCAACGAAGTTGATGTTGAGGAATCATTGCTTCAACACTCACTCGCTGGTTCATCACCTTGTTGTGGTGAGTGGGCTTGCACGTTCCTATGAACCTTGTGAGCGAAGCCGTTGGGAATCTCATACTCCCAGCAGGGTCACCCAAGACGGTAAGGTCAAAGGGAAGGAGCTAGACAAAGAATGATCCAAGAAGTTCAAATCCACCATGCACACTCTGTCTCCATGGGCTTTTCATCCTTCTCCCTTATAGCTCTTTCCTTGCATTTCCAGAGTGGCTGGCGCAACCCGGTCAGATGGGCGGTTTTTATTATTATTATTATTATTATTATTATTATTATTATTATTATTATTAGCTGACCCGGCCACGCCTTGCTGTGGCTATGTGTGTGGATGCTGTGGTGTTGATGGCTGCGTCTGTGGGTGGTGGTAGGAGAGGAGAGGGCCAGCAGCGGCTGTAGGGATGGTGTCCAGGCTGCCTTTCATGGCAGCTGCGGTGGGGAAGTGGGCAGTGGGCGGCACAGGCTGGCTCTGAAGGCGTCGTCGTGAGCGGCTGTGGAGAAGGGCCGGGGCCTGCCTTTCACGGTGGCGGGATGGCTAAGGGGCCTGGGCGGCGGTTGGGCTGGGCCTGCATTTGATGGCATTAACGGCGGCGACCCGGGCTGTGGTGACAGTGCCGGCCTAACTTTCACGGCTTTGTGAAACTGAAGAAGTTCCCCTGTTCAACTTCCGTCTGCCCCTTCGATGTCCCCACCCCCGTTTTCAATTACCTGTTTGCGAGCTTGCAAATGGCCGACGGAGCTCTGGGGTTTTGCTGTGATGTATAAAAGCTGCGCCATTGTTTTGCTTTTGTAGCTGTAGTACCAGTATAGCCGTCGCTAGAGGGCGCTGTTTTGTTGATGACATCTAATTGCTGTGACGGGGTTTTTTGCGTTTAAACTTTATTTTAGGTATGACAGGTGTGGTTTTTCTGAATTTTTATTATGCCAGATTAGTATGCCATGGTAATGGAACGCTGTGTCCTAATTTGATGCGATTTGGTCCAGAGGTTACGCAGCAAGGGTGTTTCGGACAAACGCGCAATGGGAACATTTATATATATATAGATTATGATTATTATTATTGTTTATTTCCAGGAAATTGATGCAACGTACTCACTTCTCGGCCCTCCCTGCTCCACATTCTTCCTGGAAGAAAACAACAGACCCTCGGAAGAGCCAGTCCCATCCCAGATTTTGAATACCCAAACCCTCACTGTGAAATGAAACAAGGCGGCCGTTTTTAGGAGCCCAAAAGGACAGGACAGTTCCCCAGTGGAGGTGTGAACCACGAAGGCCTGATCCACGAACGAAAAGCCTCTCTCACAAGCTCCACTGAAATGAATGGGGAGCCTTGCAGCCCAGCCCACGAATGTTTATCTGCTCCATTGAAATGAGTGAGTGTGGTTACACACACAGTTCAACCAGGGTGAAGGAAATTCCACCTGGGGTGCTGTCTCAAGTTACTGGACCTCAGTGAGGAGAATCCCCGTCTTACAGACAAAGGACTCTGCCTTTCCATTCGTTTTTAAAAATATTTTTATAAGTTGTGTGTCCTGGTTGCTCAACTTGACCCTTTTACATGATTTTGTACGTTTTGTGGTATTTGTGCATTGTGATCTGCTGTTATTTTATTGATTACAGATTAGTAATTCTTTATTCTAATTGATGAGTGTGAACTGCTAGATTATTATTTGCTGATGTTTAATTTTACTGTTTAGTACTGGATCCTAATGGATTGTTGACTGTTGCTTTATTTGATATAAGTTGTTTATTTTAAAGCTATTGTGGCTTTTTATACAGGATCTGAATGTTACTATTAATTTTTTGATGTTTTATTATTATTTTTATCTGTGTCAGAAGCCGCCCGGAGTGGCTGTGGCACCCCAGCCAGATGGGTGGGGTATAAATAATAAAGTTATTATTATTATATTATTACCAGCACCTGTTCATGTCTATGGGGCTTGCATGGTGGACTGTGCCCCCCTTTTAATTATTCTGCCTCAACACCAAAACGCCTTGGATTATCGGTCCAGATGCTGATCAGATTAGGGAACGAGGAACATTGTCAGGACTCGGTTATCCAATCCGAGAGTGTGTCGGAATTTGTACCTTCCATATGCTCCGTAGGTAGTATGACACATAAGCCCATAAAACTAAAATAAGCGAACTGGTTTTCTGACATGTCCGACTTTTGAAAGAATCTAGAAGTCCCACCCATTCCCCTATTGCAATTATTCAGTCGGCACATACGAAGGCAATGGGATGAATAAAAACTGGCCTTTCTGTCATTTCTCATGTCAGTGTGGTGCTTAAAACAGACATCCCCAACCTTCGGTCCTCCAGATGTTTTGGACTACAATTCCCATCATCCCTGACCACCGGTCCTGTTAGCTAGGGATCATGGGAGTTGTAGGCCAAAACATCTGGAAGGCCGCAGGTTGGGGGTGCCTGGTTTAAAATGTGCTTCTTATTGCCCCCCACCCCCACCCCTCCCAATACAGTCGTACCTCGGAAGTTGAACGGAATCCGTTCAGGAAGTCCATTCGACTTCCAAAACGTTCAGAAACCAAAGCGCGGTTTCCGATTGGCTGCAGGAAGCTCCTGCGGCCAATCGGAAGCTGCGGAAGACCCGTCGGACGTTCGGCTTCCAAAGATAGTTCACAAACCGGAACACTCACTTCCGGGTTTCGATCGTTCGGGAGCAGATTTCTTCGGGAGCCAAGGCGTTTGAGATCCAAGGTACGACAGTTTGGGCAATCTTTTTCCATAGAAAAGCCAGCTTGTGATTTAATGAACACCATTGTCAATTAAAAAAAGGGACACGGGTGGCGCTGTGGGTTAAACCGCAGAGCCTAGGGCTTGCCGATCAGAAGGTCGGCGGTTCGAATCCCCACGACGGGGTGAGCTCCCGTTGCTCAGTCCCTGCTCCTGCCAACCTAGCAGTTCGAAAGCACGTCAAAGTGCAAGTAGATAGATAGGTACCGCTCTGGCGGGAAGGTAAACGGTGTTTCCGTGCGCTGCTCTGGTTCGCCAGAAGCGGCTTAGTCATGCCGACCACATGACCCGGAAGCTGTACGCCGGCTCCCTCGGCCAGTAAAGCGAGAAGAGTGCCCCAACCCCAGAGTCGTCCGTGACTGGACCTAATGGTCAGGGGTCACTTTACCTTTATTGTTAATAAAACAAAAGGTGCTCTGTGAGCTTCTTCAGCCCCCCAGATATGTGAGCAAGAGTGCTGCCCCTTCGCAAAATCAAATCAGCTACAGTTCACCTGCGACAACCCTTGAAGTTATTCACTGGCGCTCCCTGGCCGTGCCTCCAATCACTCACTTTGGAGTTTGCTCCCGCCGGCCGACAACTCACAGCGCATGAGCCACATGGTCCAGAGTCCAGGCAGACAAAAACAAGCCAGATTCCCCCTTCGCAGCTGAGCTACTGGCAAGAAGGCCTCTGTTCCCTACAGATCTACACAACGCCCTCCTTGGACAAAATGGAGTACATAAACGCCCTGGTGCCATCGACATTGTTAAAGTGAGTACAGATTTATTTATCTCTCCTACCTTCCTTCCACATGATCCGGAAGCTTTACGCCGGCTCTCGGCCAATAAAGCGAGATGAGCACAGCAACCCCAGAGTTGGACACGACTGGACCTAATGGTCAGGGGTCCCTTTACCTTTACCTTTACCTTTACCTTCCTTCTCCAAGGAGCTCAAGGGTGTGTGTGTACATGGTTCCCTCCCTCCTCATTTAATCCCCGCGAAAACGACCCTGCGAGGTAGGTTAGTCTGAGAGTCCAACACTCTTAACCGCTACAGACTATTGGCATACCCTCCAACATTCTCTGATGAAAATATGGTTGTCCAATTCAATAAAATAATAGTAATAATAATAATAATAATAATAATAATAATAATAATAATAATAATAATAATATTTATACCCCACCCATCTGGCTGAGTTGCCCCAGCCACTCTGGGCAGTTTCCAACATACTAAAAACATACTAAACCATTAAACTTTTTTTTCTTTTAACTTCCCTATACAGTGGTACCTCCGGTTACGTACTTAATTCATTCAGGAGGTCCGTTCTTAACCTGAAAACGTTCTTAACCTGAAGCACCACTTTAGCTAATGGGGGCCTCGCCCTGCCGCTGTGCCGCCGCTACCCGATTTCTGTTCTCATCCTGAAGCAAAGTTCTTAACCCAAGGTAATATTTCTGGGTTAGCAGAGTCTGTAACCTGAAGCGTATCTAACCCGAGGTACCACTGTACGGGGCTGCCTTCAGATGTCTTCTAAAGGTTGTACAGTGGTACCTCGGGTTACAGACGCTTCAGGTTACAGACGCTTCAGGTTACAGACTCCGCTAACCCAGAAATAGTACCTCGGGTTAAGAACTTTGCTTCAGGATGAGAACAGAAATCTTGCGGCGGAAGCGGAAGGCCCCATTAGCTAAAGTGGTGCTTCAGGTTAAGAACAGTTTCAGGTTAAGAACGGACCTCCGGAACGAATTAAGTTCTTAACCCGAGGTACCACTGTATAGTTACTTATCTCCTTGGCTCATGGGTCGCATAACTCCAGACCCTCCTGCATTTTTCCCTTGAAAATAGGGACGTCCTAAGGAAAAGCGGGGCATTCCGGGATCAAATAAAAAACCGGGACGGCTTCAGTAAATCCGAGATTGTCCCTAGAAAATAGGGACACTTGGAAAAGATGCATGGGGGGGGGGGCTGGATGGAGGCTTCTGGGTTTATACCATGGGCATGCAGTACCGGTACTTCCTACTATCCTTTCCCCTTCCTTACAATCCTTTCGCCAAACCTGTCTGCTAAGGTCTGAAGGATCTTTCGCTTTCTAACAGCAGACTCAGCTAGTGAGAGCAGATATAGCCAATATGAAGCCAATGGGAAACATTGGGGGGGGAATTGGAATGCTTGGGGGAACCCCAAGCTTTGTAGGAGTACAAAACATCTTAGGAGGGGCCTAAGGTAAAGGTAAAGGACCCCTGGATGGTTAAGTCCAGTCAAATTTGACTATGCGGTTGCGGAGCTCATCTCGCTTTCAGGCCGAGGGAGCCAGCGTTTGTTCACAGATAGCTTTCCGGATTATGTGGCCAGCATGACTAAACTGCGCAACGGGACACCGTGACGAGTGCCAGAGAGCACGGAAACACCATTTACCTTTCCGCCACAGTGGTACCTATTTATCTACTTGCACTGGCGTGCTTTCGAACTGCTAGGGTGGCAGGAGCGGGACAGAGCAATGGGAGCTCACCCCGTTGCGGGGATTCGAACTGCCAGCCTTATGATCAGCAAGCCCAAGAGGCTCAGTGGCTTAGCGGCGACCTAAGATGAGGACATCAGGGACCCAGGTGGCGCTGTGGGTTAAACCACAGAGCCTAGGGCTTCCTGATCAGAAGGTCGGTGGTTCGAATCCCTGCGACGGGGTGAGCTCCCGTTGCTCAGTCCCTGCTCCTGCCCACCTAGCAGTTCGAAAGCACGTCAAAGTGCAAGTAGATAAATAGGTACTGCTCCGGTGGGAAGGTCAACGGTGTTTCCGTGCGCTGCTCTGGTTCGCCAGAAGCGGCATAGTCATGCTGGCCACATGACCCGGAAGCTGTACGCTGGCTCCCTCGGCCTATAGAGCGAGATGAGCGCCGCAACCCCAGAGTCGGACACGACTGGACCTAATGGTCAGGGGTCCCTTTACCTTTACCTTTTAAGATGACAACAGTCTGTTGCAGGGGGTTGGACTAGATGACTCTTGGACTCCCTTTCAACTCTACAATTTTATGAAAAATACAGGTCACTGAGGACTAAGCAGTGGCCCCAGAACCCCGACTGGGAGGAGCACAAAATTAGAGGTGAGGGAGGAAATGTAGTTTCCAAGAAAGGTGCTTGATGGCGCCCTGAACAAGACCACTCCACACTGCAACATTTTGCTGCAGGTCTCCCATTAAACACAAGCAACGGCGTTGTCCACAGAACAAAAATCCCTGTTTGAATTCAGCAGCCTTTTATCTGACGTTCTGCCCAATAAATAAGGGGTTTTGCTTTATTTAAAGAGCTAGCTGTCCTGTGGGCTGGCATCAGAGCCCAAATCCATTAGCACCTCCTTCACCACTTCCTCCTCCTGGAATTTGGACTTTGGCATCAACTCCCAGGGACCAGAAGAGACCGTGATAAGCATTTCCACATAGACCTAATAAATTGCATCTTGGTGTGCTCTGGTTGCAAGCTGCGTAAGGGGCCAATAACAGCTGGATAGCTCAGCTGATTAGAGCATGGCGCTGATAATGCCAAGGTTGTAGGTTTGATCCCTTTGTATGGGGCAGCTGCATATTCCTGCAAGATGATTCTCAGGGTCCCTTCCAAATTTTCAAGTCTACAGTTCTGTAACCCTATGGACTAAAGCAGGGGTAGGCAACCTAAGGCCCATGGGCCGGATGCCGCCCAATCGCCTTCTCAATCCGGCCCACGGACGGTCTGGGAATCAGTGTGTTTTTACATGAGTAGAATGTGTCCTTTTATTTAAAATGCATCTCTGGGTTATTTGTGGGGCCTGCCTGGTGTTTTTACATGAGTAGAATGTGTACGCTTTTATTTAAAATGCATCTCTGGGTTATTTGTGGGGCATAGGAATTCGTTCATTCCCCCCCCAAAAAAATATAGTCCGGCCCCCCCACATGGTCTGAGGGATGGTGGACCGGCCCACGGCTGAAAAAGGTTGCTAAACCCCTGGACTCACCCTGTAGAATAAGAGAACAAGAAGAACATACGTTTAAAGAGGATTGTTGTTGTTGTTGTTGTTGTTCAGTCGTTCAGTCGTGTCCGACTCTTCGTGGCCCCATGGACCAGAGCACGCCAGGCACACCTATCCTTCACTGCCTCTCGCAGTTTGGCCAAACTCATGTTAGTAGCTTCGAGAACACTGTCCAACCATCTCATCTTCTGTCGTCCCCTTCTCCTTGTGCCCTCAACCTTTCCCAACATCAGGGTCTTTTCTAGGGAGTCTTCTCTTCTCATGAGGTGGCCAAAGTACTGGAGCCTCAACTTCAGGATCTGTCCTTCTAATGAGCACTCAGGGTTGATTTCTTTAAGAATGGATAGGTTTGATCTTCTTGCAGTCCATGGGACTCTCAAGAGTCTCCTCCAGCACCATAATTCAAAAGCATCAATTCTTCGGCGATCAGCCTTCTTTATGGTCCAGCTCTCACTTCCGTACATTACTACTGGGAAAACCATAGCTTTAACTATACGGACCTTTGTTGGCAAGGTGATGTCTTTGCTTTTTAAGGTGCTGTCTAGGTTTGTCATTGCTTTTCTCCCAAGAAGCAGGCGTCTTCTAATTTCGTGACTGCTGTCACCATCTGCAGTGATCATGGAACCCAAGAAAGTGAAATCTCTCACTGCCTCCATTTCTTCCCCTTCTATTTGCCAGGAGGTGATGGGACCAGTGGCCATGATCTTAGTTTTTTTGATGTTGAGCTTCAGACCATATTTTGCGCTCTCCTCTTTCACCCTCATTAAAAGGTTCTTTAATTCCTCCTCACTTTCTGCCATCAAGGTTGTATTATCAGCATATCTGAGGTTGTTTATATTTCTTCCGGCAATCTTAATTCCGGTTTGGGATTCATCCAGTCCAGCCTTTCGCATGATGAATTCTGCATATAAGTTAAATAAGCAGGGAGACAATATACAGCCTTGTCGTACTCCTAAAGAGGATTAGAAAATGCTTATTGAATATATGGGGGGTGTTGTGTAAACTTGAAAAAGTTGGCAGCATTAAGATAAATTCAACAGTGTAAACAAGTTTTGACGGATGTAATAATGGATTACTGAATGGTTTATGTAAAATATGCAGGGATATACGATATGTAAAATGAACCATGGAAAGAGAAGAAGGGAAGTCATTGACATTTTAAGGTTGTTTAAATGAATATTCTAAATTGTAAAACAGAAAATTTAATAAAAATTATACAGTGGTACCTCTGGTTAAGAACTTAATTTGTTCCAGAGGTCTGTTCTTAACCTGAAACCGTTCTTAACCTGAGCTAATGGGGCCTCCCGCTGCCGCCGCACGATTTCTGTTCTCATCCTGAGGTTCTTAACCTGAGGTACTACGTCCGGGTTAGCGGAGTCTGTAACCCGAAGTCTTTGTAACCCGAGGTGTTTGTAACCCTAGGTACCACTGTACACACATTTAAAAAAGGGAAAGAAATCAGGCAGAAACAGCATTTGCAGGCAGAAACAGCACAGAGTCGTGTATAACTGTCCAGATAACATCATAAGTGCAAATCGTCACAATCAAAAAGGCGCCTGGAGGAACCCAGGTCATTACCAGAAGTTCAGTTTCTCTGTTAGGGTATTGACCTTCTCCTAGGACACTTTGCACATGCTCAGAGACACGCTATGGCAGCCAGGTCGGGACCTTCTGAGCAACCTCTCTGTCTCTCTCTTTCTCACAGGTCCGTGTCGAGTGCGAGCTCAGAACTCACCCGGCGTGTCTGGGCTCCGAGCCCCCCAACCCAGAGGCCATTCCGGGTCTGTGACCACAAGCGCAACGTCCGCAAAGGTCTGACTGCGGGGACCTTGCAGGAGCTGTTGGTCAAGGTGAACACCCCTTCCCTCCCGCCAATCTTCCAGCCTCCACTTCTGACACCAAGTTTTAAGTTTTACTGCTTCTAATTTTTAAAATCAAATTGTACTGTGTATTTGTCCCAGTTCTGTTGTTCTTATGAGCTTAAAGCTGAAATAAAGTGATTGATTGACCCCTTCCCTCCTGCCAATCTTCCAGCCTCCACTTCTGACGCCAAGGCGCTGCCAGCCCACACTTGGCCGCCCTTGGGTAAAGCTGCTCTGCTTCGGCCTCCCTTTTCTCATCTGCGAAATGGAAGCAGTGGCCCACATCGCAGTGCTTTGCTTGTCTCTGCTTGTTTTGTTTTCTTGCTTCCCCAGGCAAGGGAGACCCTGCTGATCTCGAGCATCGTTTCCTTGGTGCTGGAAGAAGATGGCACCGTTGTGGACACAGAGGAATTCTTTGATGTCTTGGATGATAACACGGCCTTGATGGTGCTGGAGAAAGGGCAGAAATGGAGCCACGCCAGGGTAAGCGGAAAGGGTGTTGAATGGAAGGCCAGTGGAAAATTACAGGCTAGGCTTCCTTTCCATAAGAATTCTAAGGCGTCATAAATGAAATGAATATTCCTAAGTGCATGTCTGAAAGAGTAAAAGGTAAAGGGACCCCTGACCATTAGGTCCAGTCGTGACCGACTCTGGGGTTGGGGCGCTCATCTTGCATTATTGGCCGAGGGAGCCAGCGTACAGCTTCTGGGTCATGTGGTCAGCATGACAAAGCTGCTTCTGGCGAACCAGAGCAGCGCACGGAAACGCCGTTTACCTTCCCGCCGGAGCGGTACCTATTTATCTACTTGCACTTTGACGTGCTTTCGAACTGCTAGGTGGGCAGGAACAGGGACCAAAAAACGTGAGCTCACCCTGTCGCAGGGATTCGAACCGCCGACCTTCTGATCGACAAGCCCTAGGCTCTGTGATTTAACCCACAGCCCCACCCGCATCCCATGTCTGAAAGAGTACAGGAGAACTTTTCTCCTTTGCAAAAGAAGCTGCAGAAATTTGAGCTGATCCTCAAAAAATTGGGGCTTTTCCCCTCTAAAAACTAGGTGCGTCTTATGGTCAGGTGCGTCTTATAGAGCGAAAAATACGGTAATAAACCTCTCTCTCTTGGGAGGTGGTGGAGGTTTTTAAGCAGAGGCCAAATGGCCATCCATCAGTTAGTTGAGATTCCTGCAATGTAGAGGGTTGGACTGGATGACCTTCGGGGTCCCTTCCAACTCTACGATTCTGTCTGTGTCGTATAGGGCAGCAGCCGGTCGTATGCGCTCAGCGGGGAGAAACCGAGGAACAGCCGTGACGTTGCCCGCATCACCTTTGACGTCTACAAGCTCAACCCCCGCGACCTCTTTGGCAGCCTGAACATCTCGGCCACTTTCTACGGACTCTACTCCATGAGCTGCGACTTCAAGTGTCTGGGGCCCAAGAAGGTGCTCAGGTGGGTCTGGAAACCAGCTTCTCCCCCATCTCCCCTGACAGGCAGACATCCAATCTCTGCTTAAAACCCTCCAAGGAAGGAGAGTCCACCACCTCCCAAGGGGGACACTCACTTCCACTGTCAGAAAGTTCTTCCTGATGTTGAGTCAGAATCTCCTTCCTTGTAACTTGAAGCCATGAGTTCAGGTCCTACCCTCCAGAGCAGGAGGGAACAAGCTTGCTCAATCTTCCACGCGACAGCTCTTCAGATATTTGAAGATGGCTATCGGATCTCCTTTCTCCAGTCCTTCGATGAGCTGGGAACCCTCTGAACCCTCCAGATCAGGCACCCCCAAACTCAACCCTCCAGCTGTTTTGGAACTACAACTCCCATCATCCCTAGCTAACAGGACCAGTAGTCAGGGATGATGGGAATTGTAGTCCCAAAACATCTGGGGGTGCCTGCTCCAGATTATGGGTGGACTTCAGCTCCCATCCCCAACACCAGCCTATTTTGGCAGTGGGCAGGGATGCTGGCAGCCCAACACCCTGTAGAGAGCCACAAGTTCCCCACCCGTAGATTATAGAATCACAGAGTTGTAGAGTTAGAAGGGACCCCAGCAGTCATCTAGTCCAACCCCATGAAATGCAGGAATTGCAGCTCAATCAGCACTTCCATCTTGCTGGGATCTTGCTTCGGTCCTTCGTAATTCTCCACTTCCTGTCCCAGCTGCTCCCAAGAAGTGTGGCTCCTGGGATGAAGTCAAGGCAGGGCCTCTTTGGTAGCAGCCCCCAGAATGAAACACTGCTTCCAATAGGCGGCTGATCTGACCCGTCCTTAATTGTCAACATTTGGTGGAGATCATCCTCTTCTGATCAGTATTGGTCAGCAGTGTCCTACCAAATCACCTCTTGTCTGCATGGCTCATGGGGGGACGGGATCCTCCTGGGCATTCCTGCCCATTTTTGTTCTGATTGTCTATGCCCAGGTGTGCTAGATGGACTGCTAAAATGTTTTTATTTGGTTTAATCTTTTGTTTGTTTGTTTGTTTAGATCGCCATACTGTTCTGCAAGTTTTCTAAATACCCGTGTTTCTCCTAAAATAAAACACCGTCTTATATTTTTTTTTCCTCAAAAAAACACAGTATGGCTTATTTTCGGGGGATGTCTTATTTTAACCGCTCCGCGTCGGTACGCTGCATAGCCACGCCTATCCAGGCCGTCTTAAGGGAGAGGCGCCGCGTCACTATGGCTTATTTTTGGGTATGGCTTATATTTCACAAATGCGTAGAAATCCTGCTACGGCTTATTTTATAGCTACGTCTGATTTTAGGAGAAACACGGTATTTAGAAAACTTGCAGAACAGTATGGCGATCTAAACAAACAAACAAACAAAAGATTAAACCAAATAAAACATTTTAGCAGTCCATCTAGCACACAACGCAGCGCCTCTCCTTAAGACAGCCTAGATAGGCGTGGCTATGCAGCGTACCGACGCGGAGCGGTTAAAATAAGACATCCGCTGAAAATAAGCCATACTGTGTTTTTTTTGAGGGGGGGGGGAAATATAAGACAGTGTCTTATTTTAGCAGAAACACGGTAGTAAAAAAGAAAAAAGGCTCCCTAATATAATTCATTCCTCTTTCCTTTCCCCCCAAGGGAGATCTTGCGTGTGGCATCCACCGTCATGCAAGGCATCGGTCACATTCTTCTTGGGGCATCCCACTACATCCGCCGGCTCTTGGATGGGGGCGAGAACTGGCACTCACATGCCCGCGTGAGCTACGAACGCTGAAAGCTGCCACCCTCCTCCTCCTCCTCCCTCTCCTGAGACGAGATTCCTTCCCGGCACCCGCTCTTTCGGCTCCAAAGAAACCCCAGATCTGTTTTGGTTGGGGATGTTAATTAAAAAGGGTACAGTGGTACCTTGGTTCTCAAACTTAATCCGTTCCACAAGTCCGTTCCAAAACCAAAGCGTTCCAAAACCAAGGCGCGCTTTCCCATAGAAAGCAATGCAAAACGGATTCATCCGTTCCAGACTTTTAAAAACCCCTAAAACAGCAATTTAACATGAATTTTATTATCTAACGAGACCACAGAACCATAAAACGAAAGCAAGAATCAATGTACTGTACTATAAAATAAATAACAGTATTGTAGATGACAAAAATTAAATTATTTTTCTTTTTCTTACCTGCACTGATGATAGTCAGCTTTTATCCATTTCCGCAGTCACACAATCAATCCATCAATCCGTAGCTGAACTGGGTCCCACACAGTCACAAAAACAAATGAACCGAAAAAGCCTCAGGAACAAAAACGCAAAATAGCAAAAGCAAAGGCGCCAAACCTAATCCGTTCCGGAAGTCTGTTTGACTTCCAACATGTTCGGAAACCAGGGTGCAGCTTCTGATTGGTGCAGGCGCCCCGGAAACAATAGCCGACAGCCACATCGGACGTTCGGCTTCCGAAAAATGTTCAAAAACCGGAACACTTACTTCCGGGTTTTCGACGTTTGGGAACCAAGGCATTTGAGAACCAAGGTACCATTGTATTTAATAACCAAGCACACAGGAAACCTTGGACTAGACCTTCCTTTTGGCACAGAGATGGTTGGGGAGGCGGCAAACAGCCGCCATGTGGCAGATTCTGCCAGCTTAACAGAGATGAAGCAGGGATGAGGAAATCTGTTGCCTGCTAGATGTTGCTGGACTACAATTCCCATCATCCCTGAGCGCCGTCTGGAGCCGGTGGAGAGTTCTTTGCAATAGCTTCGTAACAATAAGATCATGTGAGCTTCCATAGCCCCTCGTTGACGTGTTTTACAAGCCATGGCGCTTGTTTTTGAACTTGAGTTTAGGTTTTTAACCTTTTGGATGAAGCAAGATTAGAATTCCTAGTTTGGATAATTACCTCTTACTGTTTGGGAGTGTTCTTCTTCTTCTCTGAAGTTTCTTTAATCCTCCCCCTAGATTTAATAGCAAACAAGCTACTTTGAGTTATATAAATACATTAACTTTTTTCCTTCTGAGGAAACTGATAGATCATAACAGTGAAACGAGAATCTTAGCCGGCAACTCATTAAGGTTATTTGTTAGTTTATCTTGAGTTATTTTTTGTTATTTGGAAGGTTTTCTTGAGTCATTTATATTTCTTTGAATCAGTTTATAACGTTTTGAGGATTTTTGCTTTTGAGCAATTCTGCTCTTGAATCATTAAACATATTGTTTGTTTGAGTATCATTATATAAATATACGTACATCTTGTTTCAGGGATCTTTCACAGTGTAGATTTCCTTTGTTGTAATTCAGTTATTCCCGTGATTGTCTTTTTTGCCTAGGTGGAGAGTTCAGCAGCCGGAAGACTCCAGCTGCTTTGCCCATTGCTGGTTATTATTATTATTTCTCCAGTGCTTCCCTCGCAAAACCAACCCAAAGCGACTCACAACACGAGCGCTAGAACTGATTGCAGCCAACAAACGAATAAAAACCTTTTTTTTTAAAGCATTTACACAAATAAAAGGTCTTAGAGAGGCCGAAAAGAGACCTTAGAATCATAGAATTGTGGAGTCAAAAGGGAAAACGAGGGTCAGCTAGTCCAACCCCCTTTTGCCCAACATGGGGCTCGAACCCACGAACCTTAGATTGCTAATCTTGCATTGCAAGGCTAGCATTTCATTGCCGCTTAAAAGGGAAGGGCAAGAAAGAAATGGCGCTCTCAATATATCTATTAAGCAAGAAAATAGAGGAGACTTTATTGAATCGTCCCCACAAATGATATATATATCTTTAAAAAAAAAACTGCATTTCTCAGAGCAATCCTCCAAATACTGAAATGTGTACCAAATGCTGTTTTACGTCTGGAAACGGGCCTATATAGGATAGAAGCCAAAGTGTGGCTAGCCACGCTGTACACATGGTTAAGACTTAATAAGACTTTAGTCAGACTGCTCCCTCTGATGCTTCTCGATAAATTTCAAACAAACTGGTGGAAGGGCATTCTTAGAAAATTATCCACCTATGGTTTTTCTCCAGAGTATCTTCTAAGTTTGGAAATGGGAAGGGCCAAGAGCATAATTAAAGAATCAGTGATACTGAGTTACAAAATGATCTTAATCGGCTCTCCACAATTTATAGGCCTCTCTATGACCTTCAAAGGCTCCATCCAGCAAACTATCTTAGAATCATAGAATCCTAGAATTGGAAGAGACCCCAAGGGCCATCCAGTCCAACCCCCTGCCAAGCAGGAACACCATCCAATCATTCCTGACAGGTGGCTGTCAAGCCTCTGCTTAAAGACCTCCAAAGAAGGAGACTCCACAACACTCCTTGGCAGCAAATTCCACTGTCGAACAGCTCTTACTGTCAGGAAGTTCTTCCTAATGTTGAGGTGGAATCTTCTTTCTTGTAGTTTGAATCCATTGCTCCGTGTCCGCTTCTCTGGAACAGCAGAAAACAACCTTTCTCCCTCCTCTATATGACATCCTTTAATATATTTGAACATGGCTATCATATCCCCCCTTAACCTTCTCTTCTCCAGGCTAAACATACCCAGCTCCCTAAGCCGTTCCTCATAAGGCATCGTTTCCAAGCCTTTGACCATTTTGGTTGCCCTCCTCTGGACACGTTCCAGCTTGTCAGTATCCTTCTTGAACTGTGGTGCCCAGAACTGGACACAGTATTCCAGGTGGGGTCTGACCAGAGCGGAATACAGTGGTACTTAAGTCACTAGACAACCCCAAACACCGCTGGGCTTTTTCCAGGGTTCGTTTTAATGCCCTCCCCTCAGCTCTCTTAGAGGGCAGATATAGCAAGATAAAAGATTACGCCCCTGTGATTGCAATGAGATTGAATCCACTGGGCACGTTCTCTTATACTGTCCACTGTATCGTGACTCAAGGAAAGAACTGATTGAACCGCTGTTGGGGAAACTGCCAGGCCGCTCTGAGGAAGCCTACATCAAACTCCTCCTAGCGGATAAAGATATGGAGACCACTAGAATCGTCGCAAGACGAATAATGACTGAGACTGAGATTTGAGCTTTAATTTCTGAAGGAATGTTAATAGGTGGTAAAGATCTATTAATGTTACATTTTAAAATCTTAAGTTTTAAATTTTAATTTTAAATGTAAGTATCAGTTCTATGAGATGGTGTTGTGATTACGATCTTGTCCGTAATCAAACGCAACGGTGGGTGCTGGGGGTTCGTTAACCCCACACCTCAGCCCGTTGCGTTTGATTACGGTGGACAAAAAATCGTAATCACTACAGATGGGTTCTAATTCTGTAATATAACTCAATCTCCAATACTATATCTGGTTATGGATTGTCATTATCTGTTCTATGGTCTTTGACCGTAATAAAGATACAGTATTTTCCTGCGTATAAGACTACTTTTTAACCCAGGAAAATCTTCTCAAAAGTCAGGGGTTGTCTTATACGCTGGGTCGTATTTCTTATACGTATATCCCAAACTCTATATTTTAGCTGGAAAAGTTGGGGGTCGTCTTATACGCCCAGTCGTCTTATATGCCGGAAAATACGGTATTTGTATTTTGTATTGACGCTTAAAAGGGAAGGGCAAGGCAATGCCCAGAAAGAAATGGCTCTCTCAATATATCCATTAAGCAAGAAAATAGAGTAGACTTTATTGAATCGTCCCCACAAATGATATATATATCTTTTAAAAAACAAGATACATAACAACAAAAGGTCCATTTGGGAGCAGACAAGAGGAGGGAAGTGCAGAGTGGCGGCATTTCCCCTGCTCTGAACAATCCTCCGGGTTCTCTGTGGTTTGGGAGAGGCTCACAGCGCCCCCTAGAGGGCACCAGCCCCGGCCACCCGCCAACGGCATCTTCCCGATTCAGTCCTCCAGGATCTCAGAGAACATTTCCCGACGTTTCTTCTCCGCCTTCTGGTGGCGCTCCCAGTCCCGGCGGCGCTTGAGGAAGTGGGTCAAGGCGAAGTTGCGAACCAGGTAGTGCCCGAAGGGGTCGTGACGCAGCCGTGGTTCTTGCTCCGCTGGAATTTGGGGATGGGGGGGACGGAGAGAGAAGAAGAGAAGCCGTCTTTAAGACAGGCATCCCTAAACTCGGCCCTCCAGCTGTTTTGGGACTACAATTCCCATCATCCCTGACCACTGTTAGCTAGGGATGATGGGAGTTGTAGTCCCAAAACAGATGGAGGGCCGAGTTTGGGGGTGCCTGCTTTAAGACCTAAAGAGCACAATGGGGCGGATCTCCAGGGTTAGGGTTGCATGAGAGGCCTAAAACCCTGGAGAACATCTGTCTGGAAGTTAAGGGGGGCATGGGGGTGCCACATGTATGGAATTCATGACATTTCATTTATTAGGCTTGTTAATCGTTTGTCACCCAAGGGTATCTAACCGATTCATAGCAAAGAAAGAAAAATACACATTGGTACCTCGGTTGCCGAACATAATCCGTTCCGGAAGACTGTTTGACTTCCGAAACGTTCGACGACCGAGGCGCAAAGGGCAGTCTGCAATTTCAATGGGGAAAATTTGGCGGGGGGCAGGAGGAACTCAGCGGAAGCCGTTCACCTTCTGAAAAGCATTCAAAAACGGAAGCAAATGCTTCCGGGTTTTGGGTGTTCCAAAACCGAGGCACCACTGTATAATAAAGGTAAAGGGACCCCTGACCGGTAGGTCACGTCGCAGACGACTCTGGGGTTGCGGCGCTCATCTCGCCTTACTGGCCGAGGGAGCCGGCGTTTGTCCGCAGACAGCTTCCAGGTCATGTGGCCAGCATGACTAAGCCGCTTCTGGCGAACCAGAGCAGCGCACGGAAACGCCGTTTACCTTCCCGCCAGAGCGGTTCCTATTTATCTACTTGCACTTTGACTTGCTTTCGAACTGCTAGGTTGGCAGGAGCAGGGACCAAGCAACGGGAGCTCACCCAGTCGCGGGGATTCAAACCGCCAACCTTCTGATCGGCAAGCCCTATGCTCTGGGTTTAACCCACAGCGCCACCTGAGTCCTTACATAATACCTTAGGGGGGAATATTTCATATAACAGAACATCAATTTTAAACGAGCATATTCAACTAATAAACAAAGCAATAATCAGACCCATTAATTATCAAATGAACAAAAATAACCAAAACTTCCCCCTAGTCCAAAATTCATTCACATCAAAGCAACAATTGCCCCCCCCCCCGGTTTTTTTTTCCTCCCCAAGCTACCCAGAGGTCCGGTGTCAATGCAAATCAGTGGTGCCCATTTCACAGAAGAAAAACTGGCAACACTCAGGGCCCTCCCCCAAAAGAAAGATCACATAAAAAACCAGGGCGGGTAGGAGACCTTGGTGGGTGCCCTGGTGGGTGTTGGAGGATTCTACGTTGCATAGGGATGCCACACTGGGGTCCCCAGGATAATACTGGCAGCGATCACAGATTCATAGTAATGTAGAGTTGGAAGGGACCCCCAGTGGTCATCTAGTCCAACCCCCTGCAATCACAGGCGGATCAACTGTATGGGCAAGAAGGCAACTGGGGGAGGAACGCTGCCTATGGCCAGGGGTCACTTCAAATACCCGAAAAACAGGCGCCCAAGAACATCCTTGTTCCCTGCACTGTCCGAAAAAGGAATTCTGCCAGGGTGGGTGGGTATGAAGGCAAGGAGAGGCTGGCACCCCTTGTACCATGAGTCTCTGGGACGGGGTGCAGCCCTTTCAGGGGCGGGGCAGGCAGGGAACAGGGGAGAACAAGGGATATTTCCACCAGAGACAGCTTGAGGGAGGAGGAGAGATCGCCCACAGGGCAAACTGCAAAATTCGCAGCTGCGCTGTTGCATTTCACACATGTTCTTGCGGGAGAGGAAACAAGAGCCATACCCAGTTCCTGCGCCATCTCTCGCTTGGCTGGCAGGGTGGCCCTGCTCCAAATGGCATCAAGGACTCGGCTCCCGTGTTTGCTGCAAGCCAGAGACACGTAGCAGCCCTGGGGATATAAAGAGGAGAGAGAGATTTACAGATTCTGCCCAATTCCATCTGCCCTGGTTCGTCCCAGGTCATAGAGGCCCCACCCTTTTGTCTCTTGAGTAAAGGTAAAGGGACCCCTGACCTTTAGGTCCAGTCGTGTCCGACTCTGGGGTTGCGGCGCTCATCTCGCTTTACTGGCCGAGGGAGCCGGCGTACAGCTTCCGGGTCATGTGGCCAGCAGGACTAAGCCGCTTCTGGCGAACCAGAGCAGCGCACGGAAACGCCGTTTACCTTCCTGCTGGAGCGGTTCCTATTTATCTACTTGCACTTTGACGTGCTTTCGAACTGCTAGGTGGGCAGGAGCTGGGACCGAGCAACGGGAGCTCACCCCGTCGCAGGGATTCGAACCGCCGACCTTCTGATCGGCAAGCCCTAGGCTCAGTGGTTTAACCCACAGAGCCACCCGCATCCTCTGTCTCTTGAGTTGTTGTTGTTCAGTCATTCAGTCATGTCCGACTCTTCGTGACCCCATGGACCAGAGCACGCCAGGCACGCCTATCCTTCACTGCCTCTTGCAGTTTGGCCAAACTCATGTTAGTAGCTTCGAGAACACTGTCCAACCATCTCGTCCTCTGTCGTTCCCTTCTCCTTGTGCCCTCCTCTTTCCCAACATCAGGGTCTTTTCTGGGGAGTCTTCTCTTCTCATGAGGTGGCCAAAGTACTGGAGCCTCAACTTCAGGATCTGTCCTTCTAATGAGCACTCAGGGCTGATTTCTTTAAGAATGGATAGGTTTGATCTTCTTGCAGTCCATGGGACTCTCAAGTCTCCTCCAGCACCAGAATTCAAAAGCATCCATTCTTCGGCGATCAGCCTTCTTGGTGGTCCAGCTCTCACTTCCGTACATTACTACTGGGAAAACCATAGCTTTAACTATCCTCACCTGATGAGGACCTTTCTTCCAGCACCATACATTTCTGCCACAGCCCTGCATGTAGGATAGCACCCAAGGCGATGCAGAGCTTGCCCAGCCTGAAAGCGAGTGGCATTCCTCAGCAAGGAATGCGGACCTCGGGCAAAAAGATAATTCACACACACACACACACACACCGCCTTGGACCAGCCCGCCCAGCGCTCACCTTGAGCCGACGCAGCACCTTGCGCCTCTGTTTGTCGGGGATGGAGGGGCTGGCCAGGAGGGCGTCGAAGACGTGGCTGCCAGCCGCGTCGCAGGCCAAGGTGACCAGATCCTTGGGGGTCATGGCCGCCAGGCTTCGCAGCACAGCCGAGGGGTCGGAGAAGTGGAGCAGGTGCTGGAGCATCAGGGAGCCGTGGTAGGAGATGGAACTCAAGGGGCGGGATGGGCCGGCCTAGCAGGGAAGAGAAGAGTGCGATTAGGCGCAGCAAAGAGGAGTCAGCCCCCGTAGGAACCTGAGGAGAGGCTGCTGGGTCAGGCCAACGGCCCACCTAGTCCAGCATCCTGTTCCCACAGTGGCCAACCGGATGCCTGCGGGAAACCTGCAAGCAGGATTCGAACCCAAGAGCGCCCTCTCCTCCTGTGCCTCTCACTGCGCAAGCAGAACGGAGCCATCCTGGCTAATAGCCATCGATAGTCCTCTCCTCTAGGTCGGTGGCCACCACTGCCTCCTTGTGGCAGTAAGTTCCACAGTCTAACTTATGTGTGTTGCCTGAAAAGTCCGGCCCCGCCACAAGGTCTGAGAGACAGTGGACCGGCCCCCTAATGAAAAAGTTTGCTGACCCCTACTCCAGCGGTTTGACTTTGCCCCTGAAAATGCACTCCATTGTCTCTGGGGAAAGATGTTGTATATGTGGGTCTCGGTTGGAGATCTCCTTTCCCCCACCTGTTGCTGAGACGGATCCTCTTCCTCCTCCTGCGGGGTGTTCTCCTCGTCCTCCTCCTCGCCGTAGTACACCTCATAGGCCAAGACGGAAGCAATGAGAGGGACGCAGGCCAGCTGGCGGGACGGGGGCTCCCAGCAGTGGAAGGCCTGAGAGGAGCAAACAGGGGCCACATCAGACACGGCAAGAAGATGCGGGTTTCGGACGGAGGGGAGGAGGAAGGGAGGATTCTTACCTCCATGAGGAGTTGTAGCACCTCCTGCTGGTGAGAGGCATGTTTTCTGCAGGCTCCCAGCAGCGCTGTGATCAGCCCCAAGTGCTCACAGGCCAAGATCTCTTCCAAGCCGGGGCCCAGCTCCTCAAGGAGTTTTCCCAGCTGGAAGAGAGATGGGGGGGGGGGGAGAAGCAGGCATCCTCAGTGGGGGGAGAGCAGCAGCATTTCCAAGAAACGGTAGCAACGTTTGGGGCTTTAGAGGGAAGGCGAGAAACCTGAGACTAAATCGAAGCATATAAAAATTATGCATGGTGCCAAGGGAGTTGATACAGTGGTATCTTGGTTCTCAAACACCTTGGTTCCCAAACGCCGAAAACCCGGAAGTGTTCCGGTTTTCGGACATTCAGAAGCCGTGCCTTTGTTTTCGAACGTTTCGGAAGTCGAACGGACTCCTGGAACGGATTAGGTTTGGCGCTTTTGCTTTTGCTATTTACAGTGGTGCCTCAGGTTGCATACGCTTCAGGTGAAGAACTCCGCTAACCCAGAAATAATGCTTCAGGTAAATAACTTTGCTTCAGGGGAAGAACAGAAATTGTGCTCTGGCGACGCAGCGGCAGCGGGAGGCCCCACTAGCTAAAGTGGTGCTTCAGGTTAAGAACAGTTTCGGGTTAAGAACGGACCTCCGGAATGAATTAAGTACTTAACCAGCGGTACCACTGTATTTTGTGTTTTTGAGGCTTTTTCGGTTCATTTGTTTTTGTGACTGAGTGGAACCCAGTTCAGCTACTGGTTGATTGACTGTGTGACTGCGGAAATGTATAAAAGCCCCCCATGCAAATGAAAAAAGGTAAGGGGAAAAAATAATTTTAATTTTTATCATCTTCGATACTGTCTTATTTATTTTATAGTACAGTACATTAATTATTGGGACCCAGGTTGCGCTGTGGGTTAAACCACAGAGCCTAGGGCTTGCTGATCGGAAGGTTGGCGGTTCGAATCCCTGCGACGGGGTGAGCTCCCGTTGCTCGGTCCCTGCTCCTGCCAACCTAGCAGTTCGAAAGCACGTCAAAGTGCAAGTAGATAAATAGGTACCGCTCCGGCAGGAAGGTAAATGGCGTTTCCGTGCACTGCTCTGGTTCGCCAGAAGCGGCATAGTCATGCTGGCCACATGACCCGGAAGCTGTATGCCGGCTCCCTCGGCCTATAGAGCGAGATGAGCGCCGCAACCCGTCATCCGTGACTGGACCTAATGGTCAGGGGTCCCTTTACCTTTTTACATTGATTATTGCTTTCATTTTATGGCTCAATGGTCTCGTTAGATACTAAAACTCATGTTAAATTGCTGTTTTAGGGGTTGTTTTTAAAAGTCTGGAACGGATGAATCCGTTTTGCATTACTTTCTATGGGAAAGCGCACCTTGGTTTTGGAACGCTTTGGTTTTGGAACAGACTTCCAAGTTTGAGAACCAAGGTACCACTTGTAGAGGTTTTTCCTGCTCTCTCGTAACGTGGGGAGCCTCAAGCATCCTGTGAAGCTGAATGTCGAGTGCTTCTTCGAAGGATGCATAGCTGCCAACTGTGGAACTCACGGCCACAAGATTAGAGGAATTCATGGGGGGCAAGGCTACCTGTGGCTGGTAGCCACAACGGCTACGGAGACAGCGCGCCTGCTGGGAATGGCAACTGGGGAGAGTGCTGTTGCCCTCTGGGCTTCCCTTTGGGGGCATCTGTCTGGCCGCTGCGAGAACACGATGCTAAACTAGATGGACCTTTGGCCTGATCCAGGAGCCAGACTCTTCTGGTGTTGCGTTCCACTCGCACCCATCTAGGATAGCCTTCAACTGCAGGTTTCACTGGGGCAATCCGCCTAGTAATCTGAGCCAGGGTCAATATACAAGGGCACTTTCCCACAGAAATCGCAGAATTGTAGTGTTGGAAGAGACCCCCAAGGGTCATCTAGTCCAACCCCCTGAAATGCAGGCATTTCAGCTAAGGAATCCCTGGCAGGTGGCCATCCAACCTCTGCTGTAAAACCTCCAAGGAAAGGGAGTCCAATGAAGCAGATTGGGAACAGGTAGTTGTGGACTGCAGTCTCCCCAACGCCTTTTGCATAAGGTAAAGGGACCCCTGACAATTACCGTATTTTTCGCTCTATAAGGCGCACCTGACCATAGGACGCACCTAGTTTTTAGAGGGGAAAAGCCCCATTTTTTTGAGGATCAGTTCAAATTTCTGCAGCTTCCTTTGCAAAGGAGAAAAGCCCCATTTTTGGAGGAGCAGCTCAAAGTTGTTGAGCTTACTTTGCAAAGGGAAAAAACCCTGTTTTATGGGGTTTAACTCACAGTTCTGCAGCTTCAGGAAGCCATTTCTACAGTTTCCAGACAGATAATCTAATGAGCCAGTCACATGTCGCTGGGGAAACAGCCTCCCTCTGCAAGGGGGCAGGGCTGGCATCTCTCTCCCTTATCTCTCTCCCCGATCGTTTGCTGAGCAGCTGCTCAGCGGGCTTCCTTTCAACACCCCCTTCTCTCTCTTTTTAAAAATAGGACGATCTGCTTTTGCCCCTGGGCAGTTCAGCTCCAGGGACCACACATTCGCTCCATAAGACGCACAGACATTTCCCCTTACTTTTTAGGAGGAAAAAAGTGCGTCTTATGGAGCAAAAAAATACGGTAAGTCCAGTTGCGAACGACTCTGGGTTGCAGCGCTCATCTTGCTTTAAAGGCCGAGGGAGCCGGTGTTTGTCCGCTTCCACAGACAGTTTTCCCAGGTCATGTGGCCAGCAGGAGTAAGCCGCTTCTGGCGAAACCAGAGCAGTGCACGGAAATGCCGTTTACCTTCCTGCCGGAGCGGTACCTATTTATCTACTTGCACTTTGATGTGCTTTTGAACTGCTAGGCTAGCAAGAACTGGGACCGAACAACAGGAGCTCACCCCATTGCGGGGATTCGAACCGCCAACCTTCCGATCGGCAAGCCCAAGCGGCACAGTGGTTTAACCCACAGTGCCACCCATGTCCCTTTTCATAGGGCATATTTTTATTTTAGAGGCTGACCGCCCTTCTCCTCTCAATCTCCCAATTTTTAATCTTCATTTCTCATCCAGTTTCAGCATCGTAGCCATTCCTCTCAATGACATCAGAGGGATTTGAAGCAAGCTACTGCAATGCGCTCTATGTGGGGCTGCCTTTGAAGGTGACCTGGAAACTACAACTAATCCAGAACGCAGCAGCTGGACTGGGGACTGGGAGCGGCTGCTGGGACCATATAACACCGGTCCTGAAAGACCTACATTGCCTCCCAGTATGTTTCCGGGCACAATTCAAAGTGTTGGTGCTGACCTTGAAAGCCCTAAACAGCCTCAAAGGCCCAGTATACCTGAAGGAGCGTCTCCACCCCCATCGTTCAGCCTGAGGACACTGAGGTCCAGCTCCGAGGGCCTTCTGGCGGTTCCCTCACTACGAGAAGCAAAGCTACAGGGAACCCGGCAGAGGCCTTGTCGGTGGTGGCACCTGCCCTATGGAACATCCTCCCAGCAGATGTCAAGGAAATCTGAAGACATCTGAAGGCAGCTCTGTTTAGGGAAGTTTGTCGCTTGTCCTCTTCTTGGGTTGCCTTTTACTCACATTTCCCCAAAACCATGGATTTTCAACCAGTGTGCCGTGGCACCCTGAGGTGACTTGAGGAACATTGTGGGGAGCCCGGGAGGCAGGAGGGGGGGGGCTGTCCTTTCATTAAGAGTGGCAAAAAAGGTGGGGAAATGCTTTTGCTGATTCATCTTCTTCAAATCTTCCCACCGCCAAAAATCCTCCCCAGCTTCAATTACTAACAGTTCTCCTTAGTTTTACACAGAGGGCTTGAGAAATGCAAGAAAACAGCAAAGTAGCTTGATGGATGTGTGTGTGCTCAATAAGGATTTAAAAATAACCCTGAAAGTGAGGAGCGTCTTCTGTGTTTCTCTCTCCTTCTACCCCCAACATAGGTAAAGGGACCCCTGACCATTAGGTCCAGTCGTGTCCGACTCTGGGGTTGCGGCGCTCATCTCGCTTTATTGGCCGAGGGAGCCGGCGTACAGCTTCCAGGTCATGTGGCCAGCATGACTAAGCCGCTTCTGGTGAACCAGAGCAGCGCACGGAAACGCCGTTTACCTTCCCGCCGGAGCGGTACCTATTTATCTACTTGTACTTTGACATGCTTTTGAACTGCTAGGTGGGCAGAAGCAGGGACCGAGCAACGGGAGCTCACCCCGTCGCGGGGATTCGAACCGCCGACCTTCTGATCGGCAAGCCCTAGGCTCTGTGGTTTAACCCAGGCGCCACCCACCCCCAACACGCCTCTCCCCAATTCTCCCTAGGCAACCCTCCTCCTCCTTAACCATCACCCAGCTTTATGGGGACAGGGAGAAGGTTGCAGGAAAGGACCGTATCTGCATCTGTGTGCTGTGCTTTTCGCTTTTCTTCCGTGCCATAACAAGTATTTCTGCTTCAGATCTTAATCTTGTTTTGCCCTCTCCGCCCCCTGCCCCAAGTGCACACCAATTTCAACAAAGGCAGGCTGGGGCTGCGATGTGGCGTTCGTCGGCTCAGCCCTGCAGAGCAGCAGCACCGCTTCAGTTCCAGTCGAAAAGGGATGGGCGGAACAGGGAAATCCTCCCCTTACGTGTAACGTGACCCCAGTGTGGCTTCCGCAGGGGAGCCGCAGGAACAATGTGGTTGGTGGTCAAGGGAGCCGTGGACTCAGAAAGGTTGAAAACTAATAAGCCCCCAATGTAACCTTGCACGTTTGTGGTTTGCTGCATGGGAAACATGTTGAGAGGAGAGTCATTCATTCTCAGAAACGACAGCCTGTGTACATTAAACTGTGTGAAGTTTCCAGAAGCAGCGCCAAGCCGGTTTGCTTACGGCAGGTGCAAGGGCACTCTGAAGAATGCTTTCTAAACACGCGCCGTTTCCGAACTGGACAGAGAGAGGTGTTTAGTCTGAACTCTGCTATCATACTGTGAAGATATGGAGAGGGCGGTCTGGCAGTTTTTAAGGCCCAACCCGAAGCTTTTAAGTTGAACCGCTTATCAGGACTCCGATTGATCTATGTGTACAGTTTGTAACCTATGCTTAAGAACAATGGGAAATACTTCTGTCTATATTTGAACGTTTCCTGCGATTCGTTTCTTACACTCCGTGCTAGACTTGGGTCTGCTAAGAGCTTGGAAGCTGCGTATTTACTTTGCTACAACGGGGCCGGGTACAGAGTATCCTTGGCTTCTCAAACTTAATCCGGTCCGGGAATCCGTTCGACTCCCGAAACGGTTCGAAAACCAAGGCGCGGCTTCCTATTGGCCGCGGGAGCATCCTGCACTCAATCGGAAGCCACGTCGGACGTTCGGCTTCCGGAAAACATTCGCAAACCGGAACACTCGCTTCTGGGTTTGCGGCGTTCGGGAGCCGATTTGTTCGGGAGCCAAGCCGTCCGAGAACCACTGTACTTGGAAGGGTCTTGGGTTGCCTAGAAAAACTCCCAACACGATGTTACAAATACAGTCATACCTCGTGTTGCGTACGCTCCATGTTGCGTACATTCGAGTTACGCATCTCCACGACCTGGAAGTCCTCCACGGAGCGCGCGTGATGCGTGGGTGCGCAGAAGCGCAAAAAACCTGCGAACTTCTGGGTTTTTTCTTTTTTTTGTTTGTTTGCGTTACGTACTCCCGGGTTACGGCCTAGGACCTTTGTACCTAAGGGACCGCCTCTCCTGGTATGCCCCGTGTAGGACCTTAAGGTCCTCAAATGATAACATTTTGGAGGTCCCGAGCCACAAGGATACTAGGCTGGCCTCAACTAGGGCCAGGGCCTTCTCAGTACTGGCCCCGACTTGGTGGAACGGTCTGTCACAAGAGACCAGGGCCCTGCGGGATTTGGCATCTTTCCGCAGGGCCTGCAAGACGGAGCTGTTCCGCCTGGCCTTTGCGTTGGTTTCAGTTTAACCCTGATGTTTCATTCCTTTATGGTTTGACTGGTGGGCTACTTAAAAATGAGGCTGCATTTTAAACTTTAAATCGTATTTTAACCTGCATTTTAATTGATTGTTTTGTATGTTTTGTTGTGATTTTATGAGTGTTAGCCACTCCGAGCCCGGTCTTGGCTGGGAAGGGCAGGGTATAAATAAAATTATTATTGTTGTTGTTGTTGTTGTTGGCTGGGAAGGGCAGGGTATAAATAAAATT
This sequence comes from Darevskia mixta, assembly GCA_034641385.1. NCBI lineage: Eukaryota > Metazoa > Chordata > Lepidosauria > Squamata > Lacertidae > Darevskia > Darevskia mixta. The sequence goes on along the minus strand of JAWWNH010000044.1, from coordinate 531,200 downwards.
GTTGTTGTTGTTGTTGTTGTTGTTGTTGTTGTTGTTGTTGTTGTTGTTGTATTATGTGGAACGGGGCCAGTACTGAGAAGGCCCTGGCCCTAGTTGAGGCCAGCCTAGCATCCTTGTGGCTCGGGACCTCCAAAATGTTATTATCTGGAACGGATCGCGTACGTAACGCGGGGTACCACTGTATCCCCAACCAACCAACCACACACACACACACACCCCAAGGGCAAATCTTCCCGCTGGTCTGCATGTTGACGGCTGGCACAGTTTCGATCGGCTCCCCCCCAACCCCCCCCCATGGTGGCCGCAAGGGCTGTCACTCACCAATTTCCTGGAGGCTGCCTGGATGAGCCGCTGCAAGGTGAAGTTGGCCACCTTGTGGGCTGCCAGGGCGTGAAGCTGCCCTTTCATGTGGGCCTTATAGAAGGAGAGCAAGGCCTTCCGGTCAGACACTTCCAGGACTTTGTCCAGCACCCGGCTGCAAGTGGCGTCCTTCAGAAACACCAGGAGGGGGCTGAGAGAGAAAGATGGCCCCCGGTCAGAGAAGTCCCAGGCGAGTTCATGTTGCTTCCCTAACCACGTCCCCGTCCCCCCAATCTTGGAAAGCCCCAAAGCCCACCCTTTAGGCCCCCAGAGCCAGTAAAAAGGAGGCAGACAGGAGGAGTAAATTTATTGGTTCGTTTTTATTTGTTCCCCATTGGTATTTATTTATTTGATAAAATTATATATATATACACAGCTTTGTTGTTGTTTTTTAAAAAACAAACTCATAGTGGTTTACAGGGGAAAAAACAAGGAAATCGAAACGCTACAAAACTCTCAAAAGTAACTGGAAGTCAACCACAAGCTGGAGAACCAGATTAAAACACAGTGTCGGCATCCTAGATTATCTGGGCAGGGTTGCCTGAACAAGACACGCTTTTAGCAGTCCCTGGAAAAGAGACACAGTTTAGTTTTTCAGTTCGTTGTTCTAGCAGAAGGCCGTGACAAACTTGCGGCAACAGCATTAATAACCCACAACATGCATATGGAAGCTTGACATCCACGATGTAAGAGAGAAGGTATCAGAGACCCCAACCAGCTTAAATCCATCTTAATTTCAGATTAAACCTCCAAAACACCCCAAAAAATTAATTGCCGTATTTTTCGCTCCATAAGACGCACCTGAACATAAGACGCACCTAGTTTTTAGAGGAGCAAAGGGGGAAAGCCCTGCTTTTTTGAGGATCAGCTCAAAGTGGTGCAGCTTCTTTTGCAAAGGGAAAAGCCCTGCTTTTTTGAGGATCAGCTCAAAGTGGTGCAGCTTCTTTTGCAAAGGGAAAAGCCCTGCTTTTTTGAGGATCAGCTCAAAGTGGTGCAGCTTTTTTTGCAAAGGGAAAAGCCCTGCTTTTTTGAGGATCAGCTGAAAGTGGTGCAGCTTCTTTTTCAAAGAGGAAAAGCCCCGTTTTTATGGGGTTCAACTCACAGTTTGCAGCTTCTAGTCCTACAGGAAAGGGAGCCATTTCTACAGTTTCCAGACAGATAATCTAATCAGCCAGTCACATGTCGCTGGGGAAACAGCCTCCCTCTGCATTCAACAACGGAGGCCTGGGCTGGAAAGGGAGCCTTATCTCTCTCCCCAATCGCTTGCTAAACAGCTGTTCAGTGGCTTCCTTTCAACACCCTCTTCTCTCTTTGTAAAAAAAAAAGAGCACAATCTGCTTTTGCCCCTGGGCAGGTCAGCTCCAGGGACCACACATTCGCTCCATAAGACGCACAGACATTTCCCCTTACTTTTCAGGAGGAAAAAAGTGCGTCTTATGGAGCGAAAAATACGGTAGGTTTTTTTCTAACTCCTTTTTTCCTAGGTATTTTTTTCGCAGTCGGTGCACAGAGCACCACTGTGTGTGTGTGTGTGTGTGTTTGTGTGTGTTAGGAAGCCGTCATTGTCACGCAAAAGAAACCAAACCATTTCTGCCAGGTCGTAACCTGCTTCCTTCGCCCTTTCTCCTATGTTATAATCACAATAACCCGTGAGGTAGGTTAGGCTAAGGGACAGGGATGAGCTCCTAGGTAGGGCTGGGCGATACAGTGGTCCCTCGACTTACGAAGATAATCCGTTGTGACGGGATCTTCATAGGTCGAAAACATTGCAAGTCGAGTCCCCATGGGAATGGAGAACACATTCGTAGGTCGGAAAAAACTTCGTAAGTCGAGGAAACCGCATCTAAAACGGCTGCGATTTCCTTTCGGAAGTCGAAAAAATTCAGAAGCGGCGGCCGCTTTGATCCCTTGTAACTCGAAAAATACGGAAGTCGAGTACTTCGTAAATCGAGGGATCACTGTATCTGGTTTTTAACACTGTGATATATCACCAGCAAAGCATCGCAATATAACGATACATCATGATGGCTGAAATAAGGATGGAGGTTTGTCGAGGCAAACGGGAATGTCCTGGCTTAGGGGTCTAAAATGCATACATTTTTACTTACCTTTAGCATATTGTTACAACAGTTATTTCACAGCACTGATAATTTTTTTAAAAATCAGCACATTTTCTCTAAAATTAAAGAATTAGCAGCATAGATATCAAAGGCAAGGTGAGAGAATTGCCCCCCAACGATTCAATTACATTGCTGAACAAGGGGGGGAAAGCCTATTCTGCGTCACACTTTTAGGTATTTCAAGTATAGTTTTAGCTGAATGTGCATATACAGCCCACAACACCAGTTCTCTGACTGTTTTGTTCGTTTTCTCTTGTTAAACCCGGATAAATTTTAGCAGAGCAAAAAAAACAAAAAACAAAAACCTCGTCAAACGAAATTTATATTTTTTGCCAGGAAGATTTGCATCTCGGCGTTCTCTGGCAAGAGAGAAGACTTTTGTTTCTGGAGGACGTTGCCAGCCGTGCTGAACACGCTTTCGGAAGACACACTGGTCCCCGGGATGGCCAAAAACCTCCTGGCGAGCACCTTCAACATCGGGAAGAACGCCTCGTTCGTCTTCCACCACGCCAGCGGGGAATCATCAAAGTTCACCCTGGGCATAGCCATGTAGCCTTTCAGCTCTTTCTCTGCTTTCAAGACAGACAGTGGTTCAAATCCATCCCCCGAGAGGTCCTCTTCTTCCTCCAAATCAAAAATCTTCGCCAACCCTTCCTTTTTCGGTGTATCGGGCTGGGCGTCGGGCTCTGCAGACAGGCTGCCAGCGTGCAAGTCGGCCATCTTTTGTATGGCCTCCAGCCTGACGGCCTCGGGAGCCTCCAAGAAACGCAGGCGAAACCGTGGGTCGCACAGCGAGGCTAGGCCCAAAGTGGTTACCATAGGCCCGCTTTCGTACTTTTCCGACAGCGCGCCCAAAATTTCACGTTTGATGGCCTGCAAGAGCGCGCTGTCTCCTTCCTCGGCCTGGAGACGCTTCTTAATTTGCCTATAGAGAGGCAGAACAGACGAGGCGCTGACACAACTGCTCCCGCTGAGAGTCGTGGTGATGTCCTCTAGCAGGGTAGCCGCGGAGACAAAGTCCTGCACGGCCGAGACGTCACACCCTTCCAACATCAAGTGCTTTTTGGACGGGTAATCCATCAGCATCTTGCAAACCGGGAGCTGGTTTTCGAGAAACCTCCGGCAGAGCTTGAGCACGCTCCACCATTTTGTGGCGCAAGCGCTCGGCAGGCTCACTTTCTCCATCTGAAGCAGCTCCTGGGCTTTGCCCAGGTCTCTCCTCATCTTCCAACTGTGGCAGATGGTGTTCTGCAGGCTTTTCAGCCTCACGATCGCCCTCCTCAGCGGCGTCAGGTTCAAAGCCCGGCCGACGCCGGTGTTGATGTTCTGGGCAAAGCAAGAGATGTACTCCAAGCCCAGCTGCCGAACCGCTTTCAGGATCGCGCCGTTATCATCCGTCGTGCTGCAAAATATGTTCTTCACGTCGATGTCCCACTCCGACAACGTGTCGGCGAGCATCTCACAGAGGTTGTCGGAGGTGTGGTCCTTCAGAAAGTGCTTGCAGCCCAAGAAAGCGTTGATCAGTTTCCACTCGTCGGAAATGAAATGTACCGTCACGGCCAAAAAAGGGGTGCCCCCTACTGATGTCCAGCAATCGGTAGTGATCACCAGCTCGCTCTCCTTCACCCGGCCTATTTCCCTCCTCATTTTCTCCACCGTGTCGTTGTACAGCGTCGGAACGCCTTTGGTTGCAAAGTATTTTCTGCTGGGCAGCTGGTATCTTGGGTTCAGGGTGTTGACCATTTGGATAAATTTAGGGTGGTCTACTATGTTGTAAGACTGCATGCACGTAGCCAGGTACTCTGTGATGGCCTGGCTACAGGATCTGGGGGCCTCAAAATTGAGCGGCTGAAAATCCAACAGCGTCTTTTGCCGTTTCCTAGGAATTTCCGCGACGGTTTTGGCCGGCTCGGCAGCGCTGACCGCCGCGGCGGCGGGGGCCGGAGGGTCGTCAGCATTGTCACATGAATAAACGGAAATGCCCGCCGATGAAGAAGGCAGCTCCTTAAATTTCTGTGGGTGGTGAAGCTTGAGGTGGCTAGTCAGATTGGTGGTGTTCCCGCCTTTCACCGATACGGAATGCAAACATATTTTACAAATGGCGATGTTATCAACCACCAGGCGGTCGCTTTCGTCGGCAGGCAAGCCAAAATGCATCCAAACGGGACTTTTGGTTTTCGGCTTGCCTACCAGGTGGTGGTATTCGGGGCGTTGCAAAGCACGGCGATGAGTCATAGTGAACGCAATTAATCTGGGAAAATATTGAACAAAGGTAAAAAAATCTAAACTTGACGCACATCATTCTATGAAAATTAACTCAGCGATAGCACACTTCAACGACACCACTGAAGATTTCTGGAGAATATGTTAATGTTATGGACAGTTTGGGGGGCAAATTTAAAATTTATGAAAGAGGCCGATTTAGTAAAAATGTTAAACTTGCATATGATTAACGGTTAGTAATTTACTAGTGTCAAGTTGCATCTGCTTCCCCACCAGGGTGGATAAAAATCAATTATTATTTTTTAAAAAATATTTTAAAAAATCAGATTTATTTTTTTTAAATTGGATTTTTTAAATATAATGCTTTTGGAGGAAAAATCTTTCTAAAGGCAGTTTTCTATTTAAGTTACATTATAGTCCAAAGGCAATATATTCATCAGGAAATAAGGATTTTTAAAAAGTTTTTCATGTGTGCTAAAAGTCAAGTCTAATTTAAAAAAAAAACCTGTTTAACCGCATCATTTAACAAACATGGATACATATGCTATAACGTTATTTGTTTTAGTTAAATAAATGGTTTAAACTTATTAAGGAAATGATTATGTATTTATTTTTCTCCTTCCAATAAAGTACAGCAGAAAAGTCATCCAAATATAAACAGTTAACTTATCAAACCTCACAATAACCTCATAATTATCGGTCTGTGTATTTCTGATAGCATAACCAGATCAGTGACGTTTGATATAACTGTAAAAACTACTCTGAAATTTTATTATTATTCCAAAAATGAAACCTTCCTCTGGATGTAAATATTAAGATGATACCAGCAAGAATGTGTCTTTCTGTAATAATAATAAAAAATATTTAAATCAAGTCTTACTGACTAGTGATTTAAATCGATTTGATTTAAATCAAACCCACCCTGTTCCCCACTCAAGAGGGCCAAGTGAGAAGATAATATAAAGGTTAAAGATGAACAAGATAACTCGGTTTGAAATAGGACTGATTTATGGGACTTGCCAACTAGATTGGGGGATTTGTGGACCAGAGGAGGAGACAGCGATTTAAGATTAAATAATAGGTTAATAAATATATGATGTTATATGGATATTAGGATACATGGATAGCCTTAGAAAGGAGAGGAGGTAGTAGGGAAGGTATTGTTAGATTAGTAATGTGTAAATTTAATTACTGGATTATAAAAAAAATTAAGATTAGTAATTTTTGTATGATTATGTGAGGAAAAATGATTTGGGAATGTCAGAAGATAAGGGTTGGGTATATTTTATTCTAATACCCTGTTTCTCCTAAAATAAGACATAGCCATAAAATAAGACATAGCAGGATTTCTACGCATTTGTGAAATATAAGCCATACCCCGAAAATAAGCCATACTTCGAAAATAAGACATAGTGAGGCGGTGCCTCTCCCTTAAGATGGCCTGGATAGGCGTGGCTATGCAGCGTACCGACGCGGAGCGGTTAAAATAAGACATCCCAAAAAAATAAGCCATACTGTATTTTTTTGAGGGGGGAAAATATAAGACAGTGTCTTATTTTAGGAGAAACAGGGTATGTTAAGAACCTTGATAAGGAAAATTGCCAGAGATGATATAAAATGAAAATCAGAAAGGAGGGACTCTGGGGAAGTCCATTTAAGATGAATACTAAAATAAGGATTAAGAAACTTATAATTATATGTTTTGTTGTGTTGTTGTTTTGTTTTGTATGTTTCTAAAATTAGAAAATGAATTTAAAAAATTTGAAGGGGGAAAAAAAATCAAGAGGGCCAAGTGAGTAAGTCCCACTAAGTTCAACTAAATCTACTTTTACTGCTTACTGACAAACACCTTCCATATTGTTCTCGCCTCTCAACTACCCAGCCTCCCATTTCGGCATAAGGCAGCCACTTCAACCTTCATCCCCGCTGCGTCTCCCCCCAGACGCAGAAGGCCCCCCCAAAAAGCCCTGGCCCCACCAATCTCCCCCTTTTTATCAAAGGGGGAGAAGGAGGGAGGGCAAGGAAGCCAAGAGATAGCCTCCTTTAAATAAGAATAATCGTAAAACCTGCCTTTTTAATGGGGGGGAGCTATTTAAGGGGAACCAACAACGTAAACACCACCAGGAAATAAAAATGAGAACAATTCCACACACACACACCCTTTTCATTTTCGCCGGTGGGGGTGGGAAAGAAGGAAAATGGAGGATAACAAAAACAGAAGTATAGGGTTGCGGGAACAAATGTGTGAGAAAGCAAAGGGGGGTGAGAGCAGGGCCGGATTTAGATTTGATGAGGCCCTAAGCTACTGAAGGTAATGGGGACCTTTCTATGTCCAGCTGTCCTTTGTCAACAACAAATTCTCGCTGTTTTTGGGGTTGAATATATGCTATATGGTCATTTATGGACCTCATAGGTATCTCAAGCCATTTGCCCATGTTGCCGTGCAACCAGTCCATGCAGAATGTAGGCTCCCTATATATAGAAAGGAGCAAACCAGGGACATTTTAGGGAGCAGGCTAGCAGGCGGGGCCCATGACTTACATCAAGCATAGGCAAACTCGGCCCGCCAGATGTTTTGGGACTACAACTCCCATCATCCCTGACCCCTGGTCCTGTTAGCTAGGGATGATGGGAGTTGTAGGCCAAAAACATCTGGCAGGCCGAGTTTGCCTATGCCTGGCTTACATCATGGGAGCCTACACAACACAAAACACTGTTGCTGTATGTAGGTTTTACTTTATTAGTTTTTTATCTTATATTTTGACTCGGGGGTTGCGGCGCTCATCTCGGCTTTACTGGCCGAGGGAGCCGGCGTACAGCTTCCAGGTCATGTGGCCAGCATGACCAAGCCGCTTCTGGCGAACCAGAGCAGCGCACGGAAACGCCGTTTACCTTCCCGCCAGAGCAGTACCTATTTATCTACTTGCACTTTGACGTGCTTTTGAACTGCTAGGTGGGCAGGAGCAGGGACCGAGCAACGGGAGCTCACCCCGTCACGGGGATTCGAACCATGCACCGTCTGATTGGCAAGCACTAGGCTCTCTGTGGTTTAACCCACAGCACCACCCGCATACATCCAGTTTCCCCCCCCCCTTTAAGTTTTTTGGGGGGGGCCCAAGAGAGTGGGGCCCTAAGCTATAGCTTGTTTAGCTTATACGTAAGTCCGGCACTGGGTGAGGGGAAAATTGGGGAGAGATGTAAAGGTAAGGATGAGAAAATGGGGAGCATAACAAGGGGGGGGGGGGAAGACAGGCAATTCCACACATGCTCCCAAAGGAGAGAAATGAGGGAGAGGCATCAACACATGGACCAGGGATGTCCAACCAGTAGATTGCGATCTACCGGTAGATCCCCGACCGATCCTGGTAGATCACAGGATCCTTATCGTGTACAAAAAGTTACAGGGGGAAAGCTAAAAAGCTCTGTGCAATCCTCCCCCCAAAAAAGCTCAACAACTCTGGGCAATCCACCCACGTCTCGCACACTCCTCCTTCCTCCTCCTCCAAAGACAATGGGTAGATCACTACCAGTTTTTTTACACTGGGAGTAGATCACAGGCTCTTGGGAGTTGGACGTGCCTGACATAGACAAATGGTTGCACACACGAATGCAGAAGGGAAAAGCATCAACACAGGGAGACAAAGGCACACGTGTGGAAGAGGAAAGCAGGGAGGAAAGAGGTTGAAACAACAGGGCATGGTTTTTTAACTCAGAAGTCGATAACCCCCGTTTATTTTATTTTTAAGGGGGAAAGGAAGGGGGAATGGGAACCCCAGCAAGAAGCCTGGAGCCAAATCAACTGGCATCTCCCTCAACCACCTACCAGATTGGCGCCCATCCTATACAGCGGTGCCTTGGTTCTCAAACAACTTGGAACCCAAACACTGCAAAGCGTTCCGGTTTGCGAACTTTTTTGGGAAGCCGAACGGGCTCCGTTTTGAGCGCCACACTTCCGTTTTGAGTGTTACGCTTGTTGAATGTTTTATTTAAAGGTTCATTAGTGTTCCACCGGTGTATATCTCTTTAAAAGTTAGAATGTAATCCTGCAACCTAGTTTAGCAGCTGTGGAACTGGACAACAGGTGTCGCTACGTTCATGGTGATTAAGCAATGATATGCTGTATAAAAGGAGTGTCTTGCATCTACCCTGTACCCCTGGTGGGCGGGCTTTTGTCTGGGGTCATGTTTCTGTAAAGTTCTGAAGATGCAGTATGCTTTCTGTTATTTTATTTTTCTGTAATTAAAACAAAGCAAATGGTTTATTTGCATTCCGTTATTTTTGTGCAGTTCTTCCTCAGCGTGTTTCCGCAGCACACTTGCCTGCTTAATACCCTAACAACGCTGAGGTCCTTCTGTTCTTGCTATTTATTTTGCGTTTGCATGGCTCTCTTTTTTGTGTGACTGTGCGGAACCCAGTTCAGCTCCTGGCTGACTGGTTGTGTGACTGCACTAAACTGTTCAGCGCTTTCATTTTATGGAACGATAGTCTCGTTAGATAGTAAAATTCATGTTAAATGGCTGTTTTAGGCGTTGTTTTTAAAAGTCTGGAACGGATTAATCCGCTTAGCATTGCTTTCTATGGGAAAGGGCGCCTTGGTTGCGGAACGCTTTAGTTTTGGAACGGACTTCCAGAACGGATTAAGTTTGAGAAGCAAGGTACCATGTACTTAAAGCAAGAACCACATGGCGTCCGAAGGCAGTTCTCTGCAGCTGCTTTCATCAGCCCCTGCCCTTGTGGTTCGCTGTCCTCTGCAGGAGGCAGGGGAGAGCAGAGCCGGAAGAGTTAGCAGGGACTGCAGGAATAGAGAGAAGTGTTGGCTGGCTTTCTCCGCATCGAGATTGACGATATATTGCCAGGTCCAATTATCACGAAACAGTTATCACAATGTGGACTTCAAAAGCAGTTTTGGAAGATGATTCAATACGTCGCTCGCCCTTGGCAAGGCCCTCTAACCACTATACCACACTGCCCAGAGAACCAACAGCGAACAACAGGAGGTGCTGGCGGGTAATATTTCGTAGCTGCAATCTGGGCAATCACAAAATGCCCCTATAAGTTCACCTCTTTTTAAATGGAGTCCCCACAAGTTTGCTAGAAGGCAGGACAGCTCCACTCCAACCCAGCCAGATGGGCGGGGCATAAATAATGAAATTATCGTTATCATCTGGCGGGTGCAGCAATAAAACTGCCCGCACGTTTGCAGAACTAAGCAGGGCCCGGTATGGTTTCAAATTGGAAGGGGGACTACGGTGCAAGATGCCTGCATTGCTGGGGGTTGGGCTAGATGACCCTTGAAGCCCCTTCCAAGTCTACGATTCTGTAACTCTATTATCCTGCGTTCTAAATCCACCCAGAACAGCAGAAGCAGCTTCCAAATGAAATCACAGGCAGGATTTGAAATTTGAGCAACGGGGAGATATATGAAATAGAGGAACATAGATTAGATGAAATGTAGAATATTATGTGGTATATCAAAGGGATGGATATAAAAACAACATGAACAGGAAGTCAAATTATAAGAGAAATGTATAACAGATTTGAAATGAATTGATTAAAGTTATGAAAATCAAATAGAAATCTCTTTAAAAAGGAAAAGCAGCAGCAGCAGCAGCGGCTTCCAAGTCTCCTCCCACCATCACCGCCCCCACTGCCCACGGCCAATCAGAGTGCTTACCTCTGCCCAGGAGACACATTGCGGGAGCTCAAGTAGCCAATCATCGAGTGGCACAGCTCTGAGCAGTCCTCCGGCAGCTTCCTGTGCAGGACCTCCAGCGCCACCTGTAGGCAAAGGCTGAAATACTTGTTGGTGATGAAACCTGGGGAGGGGGAAAAAAGATTTCGAAGGGAGACGATTAGCTGCTAAACTTTAGCAAGGAGATACTGCAGGTGGGGGCGCCACCCGTCACCCACACCTGACATCCGTGCCCCTTGTTACAATGAGTAAGAAGAGCAGGATGAAAAGTAATAATAATAATAATAATAATAATAATAGCAATGCAACTAGATAAGATGCCCCAACAGAGCAAAAGGCGAAGTTACATCGTATAAAAAGCACAGCCCATCTCACGCCAACGTTCTCCGGCTCTCTCAAACACATCTGTTCATTTTTGCAAACGTAATCTGGGGTCTCTCGCCTTTTAAGACAAGGTTTTGCACTCTGGTCTACGCATGCGGACCATAAGGCGGCAAAAAGATGCCCATAGCAGTGGAACAGATTTAATGACTTCACAAAGCAAGTTGGGGACAGGAGGCGAGAAGGGGGGGGTGGGAATCACATTTTGGAACGCCCCTTTGCATTTTCAATCCTGCAAACGGAAAAAAAGGCACGGGCTCTCCTCCCTTGGGGGCTTTTGTGGCTGCTTGTCATGTATGATCTAGCAGAGATTCCTGCATTGCAGGGGGTTGGACTGGATGACCCTCAGGGGTCCCTTCCAACTTGACAATCGGGATCTAGACGACAGGCAATGAAAGAAGGAAAGAACGACAGCCCCTCATCTCTCTCTCTCCCCCTCTCATTTTCCCCAATTGTACTTTCCTTCGCTTATTTGTTTGTTTCGTAACACAAGAAAATCTATAATAAAAAACTAATTTTTTTTGAAAAAGACAGAATTGCACACAGCATGGAAGTGGTACAGTCCAGTGTATCTCCCCAAGCCCCCCCCCCCCCCGTTTCCTAAATCTGATGGAAGTGTCCGTCAGATCCAACAGCCCCTCCTCCCTCCAGGAGTCCCGGGGTTGAGCTGGATTCGCATTCGCAGCCGGCGGCGCAGCCTCACTTGGAATGTGCTCCTGAAAGCTCCCTTTGAATTCGCCCAGGAGGGAATGGAAGGTGTCTGGGACCTCAAATTCCGAAGGCCCATCGCTCTCCAGTTTAGCCTTTTTGGCCCTGGAGAAAGACGACCCTGGAAGGATGAGATAGAAAGAGAGAGAAATGTTCATGAGACAGAGAAAAAACCAGCAGGGGAAGGAAGATAACTGAACATTAAAACACCCTCACGGCACTCCTTTGCAAATGCTGAAAATGTTCTCCCCTATATCACTGTGATAAACTTAGCACATATTGTCATTTATGGTGGAAATGCACCTTTTTTGGAATTTAACATTGACAGAAATGATGCATGCCATTAAAGGAACGACTGTTTGCTGTCCAAAATCAAATGCTAATGAATGGATGAATATTTTCGATGATACAAATGTAGATATATTGTCAAAAGAACCGGCCTTACGCACGATCTTGGCAGCTCAAATCATTATTGCAACTCAGCGGAAAGCAGCCCCAAAATCTTACACCGTACGTTTGGCACCACTCACTCTGGGATATAGCTATAATGGTGAAAATCACACATAATTTTACATGATTTGGCATAACAAATATATCGGAACCATCATTTTTAAGACAACCAGCGTCATAACCCTGGCAGACTTTGAACCCTGCTTGACAATGAAATAATATTAATATTCTTTTTTTGAAGTCTCACTTTTTTCATAACTTCACGATTTGCTAGTTACCCCATATGTAACTGTACTTATTCTACATGCCTATGCTAGTTTTAGTTATTTTTATTTATCTCATACAATTTATACACCGCTTGACTGAAAAAAACCTAACAATGACCAACCTCACAGTCGTCTTAAAAAAGGTAAAAGAATGAAATTTAAAACAACAATTTAATACCTTCGAAAAGCTAAAACAACAATAGTCTGAAAACAGTTAAAAACTCACTTCAACTGGGTAGGCTTGCCGGCACAAAAATGTGTCAAAAGAGTGGGTTTTCAAAAAAAAAAAAAAAGAATTCATTTCCATCTGTTGCGTAAATTTCTCTATCCGTTTTATATACAGTGGTACCTCTGGTTGCGAACGGGATCCGTTCCAGAGGCCCGTTCGCAACCTGAAGTGAGCGCAACCTGAAGCGCCGAATCTGCGCATGCTCGTTGCACGATTCAGCGCTTCTGCGCATGACGTCATTTTGAGCGTCTGCGCATGTGTGAACCGCCGAACCCGGAAGTAACCCGTTCCGGTACTTCCAGGTTTGGCGGGTTCGTAACCTGTGTCGAACGCAACACGCAGCGTTCGCAACACAAGGTACGGCTGTACATTATAAAACAGTTATGTGAACCTATGACACGCATGTCAGCACTGACACGCATAACCATTTTCGATGACACGCGGCCGCATACAGAGAAATATGGGGCCACATGCCGAGAAGGACGTTTCATCCTCGGCTACTGCACGGCTAGGTGCAGTAGCTGAGGATGAAACATTTGCTGTAGTGTGTAGACACTCTGTGCCGGAGGTCTGTAGGCCAAAACAACAGAGCTCCGGCACAGAGTGTCTAGTTCAGGGACTTCCGGTTAGGCCGTTAGGGGATCTTTGACCTCACTTCCGGCCGGGGGAGCAGGGAGCAGCGGAATGGCGCAGGGGACGCATCTCTGGGGGCCTTGTGATCGCCATTACCAGCAACCACATAACCACAGCAACCATCATCCAATCTACTGTTCTGGGGTGTCGTTGATTTCTAATTGACCATCATTACTGAGATAAGTGAGGGGGAGGCTGGGAGAGGAGAGGGCCTGTGCTATAAGTGCCGTTTCCTGCCATTAGAAATAGCGGCAGCCATCTTAATTTACATAAGGAACGCCATCCTGCAGCATAGTGTAGACTCCATTTCATCACTATTACTGTTGTGCATCCTTGTTAATACAGTTATATATTACAATTACACATTTTTGTTATTTAAACTATAAATATCGCAAAATTATGGTTTTTTTCTCGAAGTGACACACTACCCGAGTTATGCTCGGTTTTTTGGCAAATTTTGACACACCAAGCTCAAAAGGTTGCCCATCACTGTTATAAAACAAAATTTTAAAAATGGTATTGGTTTTTCGGTGGGTTTGTTTTGTTTTGTTATTACGTTGCGTATTTTGCATTTTCATGTTGCAAACCGCCCCACGATCTTCGGGTGAAGGGTGGGATATAAATTTAGCAGATAAAATACAAATACCAGTATCTTTATTATGGTCAAAGACCAGAGAACAGTTAATGACAATCCATAACCAGATATACCGTGTTTCTCCTAAAATAAGACATACCCATAAAATAAGCCATAGCAGGATTTCTATGCATTTGTGAAATATAAGCCATACCCCAAAAATAAGACATAGTGACGCGGTGCCTCTCCCTTTAAGACAGCCTAGATAGGCGTGGCTATGCAGCGTGCCGACGCGGAGCGGTTAAAATAAGACATCCCCCGAAAATAAGCCATACTGTGTATTTTTGAGGGGGGGGGGAAATAAGACGGTGTCTTATTTTAGGAGAAACACGGTAGTATTGGAAATTGAGTTATATTACAGAGTTAACCCATCTCATAAAACTGATACTTACATTTAAAATTAAAATTTAAAACAAGATTTTAAAATTTTACATTAATAGATCTTTACCACCTATTAACATTCCTTCAAAGATTAAAGCTCAAGTCTCAGTCTCAGCCATTATTCATCTTACTCTTGTCGCAATAAAACAAAATTTTGCGACGGTTCTAGTGGTCTCCAAATCTTTATCCGCTAGGAGGAGTCTGATGTAGGCTTCCTCAGAGCGGCCTGGCAGTTTCCCCAACAGCGGTTCAGCAGATAAAATAAAATCAGTAGCAAGCCGCGCTCACCTGACCCCGGGAGCCCCCGTCCCCCGTCCGACCTGACCCGGACCCCTCCGAGAACCTGCAGCAGCGTCCGCACCACGAAGCTGGCGTGGGTGTCCAGGGCAAAGGTTGGCAGGTCTTCCTGCACGGCCCTCGCCAGCTCCAAGACCTGGCCCTCCAGCGCCTCAGCATCCTCTTCCCCCTCCGCCATCAGGACCGGGGCTCTGAGCAGGGCGGCCTCCAGGATGTGAGCCCCACAGGGGTGGCAGGCGGCCAGGCGCAGAGCGGGGAGGAAAGCCCGCAGCAGGCGGCTCAGGCTGGGCGCAGAGGCGGAAGGAAGGAGGGACTGGAGGAGCAGAGAGCCGGCTGAGTCCAGGGCGAGAGGGAGGGCCACGGCTTCCGCCTCCACCAGGACGTTGCTGACAAAGAGGGCTGGGGGTGGGAAGAAAGGCGAGAGAGTGTTACGTCAATTCTGTGTCCAGGGCAGCTGTCATAGAATCCTAGAATCCTAGAGTTGGAAGAGACCACAAGGGCCATCCAGTCCAACCCCCTGCCAAGCAGGAAACACCATCAAAGCATTCCTGACAGGTGGCTGTCAAGCCTCTGCTTAAAGACCTCCAAAGAAGGAGACTCCACCACACTCCTTGGCAGCAAATCCCACTGTTGAACAGCTCTTACTGTCAGGAAGTTCTTCCTAATGTTTAGGTGGAATCTTCTTTCTTGTAGTTTGAATCCATTGCTCCGTGTCCGTTTCTCTGGAGCAGCAGAAAACAACCTTTCTCCCTCCTCTATATGACATCCCTTTATATATTTGAACATGGCTATCATATCAGGCCAGCTCCATCTAGTACGCAGGCTGAGACCCTACCTGCCTGGCCACCCAACCTCTGTGAAGGTGAGCCTACCTCCTTCTAAAGGAGTCTGATCTGCTACTCTGACCTTCAGAAAATTATTTCATCATCATCATTCTTTTATTCGACCGTGCGTCAGAAGAATACATTTGTACAGAATTAAAAGCATCTGAGAGAACTTTGAAAAAAGGAAACATAATCCACAATAGAATGGAACTAAACTAATAGCCCCATATCGATACAATCAATTAAAATCTTGCAACGCTTAGAAGCTAAAAAAAAGAAATTTAGCCACCAGGGAGGCTGTATTTCTAGTAATATTATTCAGTAAATATAAAACCTGTCTTTCTCTGGGTAGAAAGCTATATTGACTTAAAAGTGGAGTTATAAGATTTTGCCTAAGTTCTACATAGAGAGGACAAGACAGAAGGATATGTTTGGTAGACTCAACCACGCCCATAGTGCAATGACAGGTTCTCTGGGCGTATGGAACTCCCTTGTACCTTCCCCACAATACCGCGGAATCTAGGGCGTTTAGTCTGAAAATTATTTCAACCCAGCCTTCATCAGGCGTTTCGGACTACAACTCCCATCAGTGCGAACCAGCTGGGGCTGATGGGAGTTGTAGTCCAGTGGAGGGCACCAGCCTTCCATCCTGGGATGAGGTGCCATCCAGCCGGGTGATATAGAAGAAGGCCCACCCATTTGTCTCTATGGCAACAGAGCTCGCTCTTTGAAGATACTATTGATGGTACATAGCTGCAGGGGCTTGGGAACACCCACCCAGGTGGTTGTTTAGAAGACCCAACGCACACCAGAAGCGGTTCAGTCACCACTAGCCACACGGCCCAGAAAAGCTGTATGCAGGCAAACGCCGGCTCCCTTGGCCTGAAAGCGGAGATGAGTGCCACACCCCATAGTGGAATTCGACTGGACTGTCCAGGGGTCCTTTACCTTTGACTTTTACCTTTTCATATACCCACACCACGTCTCCACCTGCTTCCCCATCATCACACCCAACCTACCTTTCTCCTCATCAGAGTCAAACCCGGATTTCAACGTCTCGTGAGCCCGGCGGAAATACTCAGCTGCCGCAGGCTCCAGTTTGGGCAGCGGTTCCCTCTTGCTTTCCTTGGGGCCCCCCTCCTGGGTTGAGGAGGCAGGCTCTCTCTTGTTTTCCTTGGGGCGCCCCTCCTGGGTTGAGGAGGCAGGCTCGCTCTTGTTTTCCTTGGGCCGCCCCTCCTGGGTTGTGGAGGAAAGCTCTCTCTTGTTCTCCTTGGGCCGCTCCTCCTGGGATGAGGAGGCAGGCAAGGTTCGCTTCCTCTCTTCCTTCTTCTGGGCTCCTTTTTGTGGTTGGGGAGGGACCCCCATAGCTGCAGGTGGGCAGGGGCGTCTCAACACACAAATCTGTCTGCAGTCAGGAAATCAACAGTTATTGAACTGGGGAGGTTTATCTACTACGCTTGGAGATCAGGTGCAAATAAAAACGCTGGTTAAGATTAAAAAAAAGCAGAATTGCAAGTGTGGCATAGTGGTTAACTGTCAGACCAAGACTAGGGGAAATGAAAGCGTTCGCCATGTGGCCATCTCTCTCGCCTACCTCGCAGGGTTGTTATGACGATGGGGTGGGAAGGAAGAAAAAGAGCACATATTCTGCTCTTGAGTTTCTTAGAGGGAGCGTAACGGCAAAGATAAAATCGATTTTTTTTAAATCTCAGAAGTTTCAATTAAAAAAACCAGATCCAAAGACATTTGGTAAGGGTGAAGAGAAGAAATAAAATGGCACGTGCTCTTGTTGCATCACAGGGTCCCTTTAAGGGCACATTCACATCACACATTTAAGGCACTATGATACCCCTTCAGGCAGTCATGGCTTCTCCCAAAGGGTCCTGGGAGCTGCGGTCTGTTGAGGGTGCTGAGAGCTAACCATTTTCCAGAGGGGGCTTAACGGTCAAACCCTCTTGACAGGTAGCTTCGGGAATTGTAGCAACAGAGCAGCCTCCTAACCATGTCCAGCTCCCTGGACAAACTACACCTCCCAGAATGCTTTGGGGGAGGGGTGAAGCCATGAGTGTTTCAGGGTTAGATGCCTGGTGTGGATATGGTGTGGATCTCTACAGAACTGTGTAGAGTTGGAAAGGGACCCCCAGAGGTCATCCAGTCCAACCCCACCCCCGCAATGCAGGAATCTCAACTAGATCATACATGACAGCCTCTGTTTAAAGACCTCCAATGCTACTGCCTGGGAAGTAATTATTATTATTTTTTAAGTTAATAAAAAACTGATTTAAAAGAAGAAGAAGAAGGAACCTCCACGGAAGGAAAGTCCACCGCCCTATCCCAACCCTAGGAGCACAATAAACATCACCTGTTGAGCTTCTGACTGCAACGCAGCTGAAAACTCAGGGAGAAAACCATCATTTAAAAAAATAAAATGGATAAAAAGTAAAAACAATTAAGCATTTGGTATCATTGGAAAAAAAACAAGGGATCAAGGACTCGCCTTCTCCTGCTGCTGCAACCGGGTTTTTAAGCAGCAAAGGTGGGGAGCGGCTCGGCGGGGAACAAGCACCCGCCGCCGACGCTCCTTCCTGGGAGCCCAACGCAGCCTGGCAAAAAACGACGCATGGCGCCTGCCAGCTGCCTCCCAGCATGCACCGCGCGCCGCCCCACCCCGGCCGCCCCCAACTCGCGTCCCCACAATGCAACGCGGGCACGAAGCCGGAAGGGAGGGAAGGAGGCCTGCTCCGTCCCAGCATGCTCCGCGCGAGGGAGCCCGCCTCCCATCCCAGAATGCCCCGCGCGTCGTTTTTGTTTTTTTTTAACCCCATGAAGGGCTGTCGAGGCGCTTTCCTTTTGCTTGACGTGAGCGGCGCTGGAGGGCGCGCGAGGGAAGGCATGGTTCAAAACAAAATGAGGCGAAATAAACCAAGAAATCTTTAATAAAAATACGTTTCAAAACAAAGCAAAAAAAACAAAATACAGTAGCAGGATTGTCTCAAGCACACGCGCAGCCAGACATAATCCCAAAGCAAAACGAACCTGTCAATCATTTCCTCATATTTATTTATTTAATAAACTTACGGGTCGCTTTCCCCTCCCCCTTTTCCAAAAGTAACTCAAAGCAAACCTAAGAGCAGTAAATAAACAACACGGACCTTAGAGCCAGCATAAATACAAAGCATGGCAAAAAAAGTATTTAAAACACAGTAAATAGCAAAACATAGTTTTTAAAAGTCTTTAAAACATAAATAGTAAAACATAGTTTTTAAAAAGTATCTAAAACATAGTACAGTAAATAATAATAATAATAATTATTATTATTATTATTATTATTATTTATTTATACCCCGCCCATCTGGCTGAGTTTCCCCAGCCACTCTGGGCGGCTTCCAACAAAATATTAAAATACAGTACAGTAGTCTGTCAAACATTAAAAGCTTCCCTAAACAGGGCTGCCTTCAGATATCTTCTAAAAGTCTGTTAGTTGTTGTTCTCTTTGACATCTGAAGGGAGGGCGTTCCACAGGGCGGGAGCCACTACCGAGAAGGCCCTCTCCCTGGTTCCCTGTAACCTCACTTCTTGCAGTGAGGGAACCACCAGAAGGCCCTTGGCGCTGGACCTCAGTGTCAGGGCAGAACAATGGGGATGGATACACTCCTTCAGGTATACTGGACCGAGGCCATTTAGGGCTTTAAAGGTCAGCACTAACACTTTGAATTGTGCCCAGAAACGTACTGGGAGCCAATGTTGGTCTTTCAAGACTGGTGTTATGTGGTCTCTGTGGCCGCTCCCAGTCACCAGTCTAGCTGCCGCATTCTGGATTAGTTGTAGTTTCCGGGTCACCTTCAAAGGTAGCCCCACGTAGAGCGCATTGCAGTAGTCCAAGCGAGAGATAACCAGAGCATGCACCACTCTGGTGAGACAGTCCGCGGGCAGATAGGGTCTCAGCCCATGTACCAGATGGAGCTGGTAAACAGCTGCCCTGGACACAGAATTGACCTGCGCCTCCATGGACAGCTGTGAGTGCAAAATTACTCCAAGGCTGCGCACCTGGTCCTTCAGGGGCACAGTTACCCCATTCAGGACCAAAATGTCTGTAAAGGTAAAGGGGCCCCTGACCAATAGGTCCAGTCGCGGACGACTCTGGGGTTGTGGCGCTCATCTCGCTTTATTGGCCATCCGCAGACAGTTTTTCCGGATCATGTGGCCAGCATGACTAAGCCGCTTCTGGCGAACCAGAGCAGCACCCGGAAACGCCGTTTACCTTCCCGCCGGAGCGGTACCTATTTATCTACTTGCACTTGACGTGCTTTCGAACTGCTAGGTTGGCAGGAGCAGGGACCAAGCAACGGGAGCTCACCCCGTCACGGGGATTCGAACCGCCAACCTTCTGATCGGCAAGCCCTAGGGCTAGGCTCTGTGGTTAACCCACGGTGCCACCCGCACTTTATAATGTATCAGAATAAAATAAATACTTTTAAAAACTAATCTAAAACAGAAGAGGAGCAAAAAGAAGAAAGAAGGGAAAGAGGAAAAGAAAAGAAAGAGGCAAAAATAGAAAAAGATAAGAAGGTTCTATGTCAGCTCAATATAGTATTCCCTCATTAATACCCAACTATTCTATTTTCTATAAGCCAATTTTTTCCCAATCTTCAAATCCAGAGGTCCTCATCATTCCTAAGAAGGTCATTTACGCCTGCAGTTCTAGGAGAATGAGCAGGCTCTCAACCAAAAAGAGTATTGCGGCACCTTAAAGACTTTATTGTGAGGCTGGAGCCAACTTCATCTGTTGAGAATGATGCTTCAGGCAAGCGGTGGGTTCTTTGTCTACAAAAGCCAGGGCCGCCACAAATCAGTTAGTCCTTAAGGTTACACAGGACTCCTTGTGTTTTTTGCTGTGACTCACTGCCACATTTTCTACGGTAGTACCCCTGTGCAACTTGTTGAATTATGGGCCACTTCCTTTATTGTGTAGGGTCAAGCTTTTCCTGCGTTGCTGTGGCCACCCTCATCTTGGCATGCGAATGATAGCAGATATGAGGAAACGTGATTTATGGATCTGAAACAGAGCCATACAGAGTCATATCCCTGCTTGCTCCCCGTTTCCTTCAACCAGGATCCGGCACCGAATGTCTGGGGCAGAGGCCTAGATATGTCACTAGACACAGGTACACCTGTAGTTCCTCCCAGGCTCAGAAACAGCAGATCCAGGTGTCTCATATTCTCTTCCCAAAAGAAGCCATTAATCTTGTGGCCCGGATGAAATAATATTAATTATAATTACAGGGTGTCGGGATTTTCTAGGACTCAGACAGATTTAGCCCCTGGGTGTTCCCAGCTTAAGGAATATAACTCATCATCCTAGTTCAACTCTTTTGTTTTCACTTATTTTGACCTAGTTCTGAGCCAGATTTCCCCAGGGTTGGAAATCCGGTCACAATGTCTGGCCAAAGAGATTCACAGCACAATCCAAATACAGTACTCATCTCCTGAAAATATCTCATTGAGTTATATGGGGCTTACTGTTATGTACCGTAATTAGGTCTAGGAATGCAGCTTCAAATTATAAATTTTATAGGACCATAGTGGCAAGTTTCTGGATGCCACAAGACTCTTCAATGATTAAGAAGAAGCTCTGAAAAATAATGCTGTGTGACCATGTAACTTGGGGATTTGAACTCTCCAAAAACCAAGCAGTGTGAAGTGTAACTCCTCATTGCTGGAACAGGTAATTGTTGAAAATGTGTTTGAGAGTGTGAGCTTGGGTCAATGTTTACAGATGTAGGCTGACAGGTATGAATGAGTTTATGGATGTGATATTTGTGTGGCTATTGAGAGACTGGAAATGTACTGAATAAACAGAATCTATTTTTGTGGATTTTGATCTTTTAATGATGATGATGATGATGATACTTTTATTATTTGTACCACACCCATTTTACTGGGTTGTCGGTTTTAGCCTGTATTTAGTTTGCAATTGTTTTATATACTGTATTTTATTTTATTTCCTTTATAAACCGCTTTGTAATCTTTCCTGATTAGAAGTGGTATATAAACATTTGAAGTAATAGTAATTCTCTTTCAAAATTAACTCCGTGCATGCTCAGAGGCATTGCGTTTTTCAGTACATTACATATTCCCAAACCAAGTTCAGTCACTGAAAAGCTATTCTGAGGCTAAGCTCTGGAAAATGATGATCTAAGAGGAGGCCGGAAAATAAGTAGGGGTGAAGCAGGTTTGCCATGGATTTTGGTATATTTTGTGGTTTCTCCTCTGAAGAGGTCAAGGAAAGGGAAACTTTTTTAAAAATATGCCTAAAATAGAGTCTCCTTTAGTTGCTGCAACATTTTTACTGTCAGCTTAACACCAGCACCCACCCACTAAAAGCAGCAATTATGAACAATTATTCATCCTTGACAATGTCACGCTCATGCTGTGTCACAGCAGGGAGGGCAGATTTCGGGTGAAAACTGGGACAACAGAAACTCATACTTTTCCAGAAAACTGTTGGGTTTCAGAAAACACCTGCAGGATCCTGTTGCTTTTAAACCATTCCTAACCAGAGCGTAATCGAAAAACTTTTATTTCAGTGGTAGGGCTGACTTGTGGAGCCTGGAATGTCCTGGAAAAAAATCCAGTGCTACTACTTCCCTGCAAAGAACACAGGAGCCCCTGCCCATACATTCTCCCTAATAATCATTATAATAATAATTTTATTGTTTATACCCCACCTAAATGGCTGGGTTTCTCCAGCCACTCTGGGTGGCTTCCAGCAAAACATAAAAAATAATAAAATGTCAGACATTAAAAACTTCCCTGAACAGGGCTGCCTTCAGATGTTTTCTAAAATTGGTGTAATTCTTTATCTCCCTGACATCTGACGGGAGGGTGTTCCACAGGGAGGGTGCCACTGCCGAGGAGGCCTTCTGCCTGGTTCCCTGTAACTCCTTTCTTCTTTGGCGATCATTTGTAGACGAGTAAGATTGTCTTAGGGACCCAGGTGGCGCTGTGGGTTAAACCACAGAGCCTAGGGCTTGATGATCAGAAGGTCGGCGGTTCGAATCCCTGCGATGGGGTGAGCTCCCGTTGCTCGGTCCCTGCTCCTGCCCACCTAGCAGTTCGAAAGCACATCAAAGTGCAAGTAGATAAATAGGTAAAGGTATTTCCCTCCGGCGGGAAGGTAAACGGTGTTTCCGTGCGCTGCTCTGGTTCGCCAGAAGCGGCTTTGTCATGCTGGCCACATGACCTGGAAGCTGTACACCGGCTCTCGGCCTATAGAGCGAGATGAGCGCCGCAACCCCAGTCGGACACGACTGGACCTAATGGTCAGGGGTCCCTTTACCTTTACCTTTAAGATTGTCTTCCATGAACAGGGTCTTAACAGTGAGTTCGTAAGTGACTGTGAAGGCCAATTCTGGATCTACACGTCCTTCCGCAGTGGGGACATTGGTTTCTGGGTGGGAGTTGATCACGGTGTGGATTTGCCAAGCATGCCTTCCTCTTAGCGCGTTTCTCCCTTTTGTCCTAAGTTCGAGTGTCTTCAAAGTCCATGACACCTTTGGTAAATGCTGTTCTCCAATTGGCGCACTTGCAGGCCAGTGTTTCCCAGTTGTTGGTGTTTATACTACATTTTTAAAAGATTTGCCTTGAGAGAATCTTTAAACCTCTTTTGCTGACCACCAGCAATACGCTTTCCATTTTTAAGTTCGGAATGGAGTAGTTGCTTTGGAAAACCTCAGTGCTACTCCTCTCTTTGCAACCAGTCTCGGGCAGAGGCTCCCTTCTCTAAACTGCTATTAGGAGCCACATTAAACAATTCTGATTCCTATAAATAATTATTATTATTTTAAAAAAATTATATGCCGCTGCATCATTAAAATATACCACAGGGGCTTACAACAATATAAAAACACAGAACCCAATAATAACATCATAAAAGTAAAAAAGAAATTAAAAGCAAAAAGAAAATGTAAACAAATATCAATAGACCATCGTGGAGGATGTATACTCTTAATTCCCTTTGAGAGAGAGAGAGAGAGAGAGAGAGAGAGAGAGAGAGAGAGAGAGAGAGAGAGAGAGAGAGAGAGAGAGAGCACTTCCCCTTTAAGAATGGAGACGCTCCGTCCGCTCAGAAGGATTCAACTCGATGCTCCTCGAGCGGCAATGGTACGTTCTATTTACACACCGCAGCACCCCCGCCCTCCTCGCTTCGCCCCAGTTGGAATCGCCCTCAGGTGCCGAGCCTTGCCTTGCTGTGTCGCTGCGGACGAGACCACGCGGCCCAGGACGTTTCCATATCCACCCCTCTCCTCCGTGCGGGTTGGTATCGCCCCCTAGAGGCTTCTCGGATTAGCCCAGCGGCGCCTTTTCCTGAAACCCACCCTGCCCACCCCCGTAGGCCTTTTCGGGATGGTCTCGCCCCTTGGGAGCTTGGCCAGGTTTCCTCGGAAGAGACCATTTTCACCCCTGCCAAGGGGTGGGTAGCAGGAGGAGCAAAAGTGCTGGTGGTTTTGCTTTGTTTTGTGCTTGCCTTAATTGCATTTTCAGTGCATTGCTCAGGAAAGCAGAGGGATGATCTGTACACCCAGGAGGGGAGGCTGAAGGGGTGGCGGGTGCACCCCTCCTGCTCGTTCCCATGTTGCGATTTAAAACGGGCAGGCCAGAGAAGGTGGCTGCATGTGGTCATCACGTGGGCTGGCTTGCTGGCCCAGGAAAGGGGTGCCATGGTGCTGAAATAATGCCATTTTGCCTTGGGCACTGGGCTTCCAATCAGGCAAAGGGTCTAGCTAGCGCCCTGCAGAGTTAACCTGTGGAACTCCCTGCCACAGGAGGCAGCAGTGGCCAACTTGAATGGCCTTAAAGCGGATTGCCACAAGTTCATGGAGGAGAAGGCTGGTTGGCCGCTGTGAGAACAGGATGCTGGACTAGGTGGGCTGCTGGGCTCTGGAAGCCCAAGAGCCCTCTCCCCTCCTGCGGTCTCCAGCAACTGGTATTCAGAAGCATCGCTGCCTCCTACCACCTGCTGGGTGACTGAGCCTACCTAGCCCTTATTATTCCCCATAATGCCCAGAGTGATGCCCGGGGCATCGTGGGCAACTGGAACCGTAGCTAGCCCCCCGTTGCACAGCGCTGCTTGGAGTGGCGCACAAATAAAAGCTTATGGGGCAGGGGAGCATCAGCAGTTGTAGCCGCAAAAGCTGCCCACGAGTGCCAGCGATGGCTTTGGTACACTGCAAGGCAGCCTTCGCCAACCTGGTGCCTTCCAGGTGTTGCTGGCTGGGGCTGATGGGAGCTGTAGTCCAAAACCTCTGGAAGGCAACAGGCAGGACTGGTGCTAGGGATTTTGGCGCCCTAGGCGAGAGGGTGGGCCACATGACGTCATTGCGCATGACGTACGGTGCCCCGCCCCTTGCCCGGCCGGGCGCCCCGCGCCGCTGCGGTTTTTGCCGCTGGTTCGGGCGGGGAGCGAGGGGCAGGCCGGCCAGCGCCCCCTCTATTTTGGCGCCCCCGCCGCCCCGGTTTTCACCCCAAGCTGCTTGCTCCGCCGCTGGTTGGGGTGGCGGCGGGGGGCAGGCTGGCCAGCGCCCCCTCCATTTTGGCGCCCTAGGCAACTGCCTAGTTCGCCTTAATGGACGCGCCAGCCCTGGCAACAGGTTGGCTAGAAGTTTCCACTGGGGGACTGCCCTTCTGACCGATGTGTGCGTCGTTCTTATCAGTTGCAGGCGACAAGGCTACTCAAATCCTCCCATAATGAGAAAACTGCTTTCTTCGTTGTAATAATTTATAATAATAATTCATTATTTATACCCCGCCCATCTGGCTGAGTTTCGCCAGCCACTCCTTTTGTTAGAGCATGATGCTGATAAGGTTGCAGGTTCAATCCCAGCTACATATTATCGCATTGCAGGGGGGTTGGCTAGGTGATCCTTGGGGTCTCTTCCAACTCTACAGTTCTGTGATTCCTGGCTATTCTTCCCTCACAGGACTGTTGCCAGGAAAACGCAAGGTGCCATTGTGTGGTCGCACACTTAAAAGGACAGGAGCAAGTCCCAGGATTATAAGTGGTGGTGCAGTGGTTAGGGGTGTTGGTCTAGGGCTGGGAAGGGCCAGGTTTAAATTCCTGCTCAGCTATGAAGCTTACAGGGCGCCCTTGGGCCACCAGTCGCTCTTAGCCTAACCTACCTCACAGGGTTGTTGTGAGGGTGGAAAGAGATGGGGTGGCATTGAGAATCATGCGTGCCTTAAGCTCATTGGGAGAAGAGGGGCTTCAAATTGTAATAAAGAGGAAAAGAAATTGCATCTGAAGGTGGGGTCCATCACTGTCCTGTCTTACTCATCTTCATTTGTTTCCCCCCAGGATACATAATTAACTCCTCATTTTGCCTCTCGGAGTCATTTTTGCTGTGCAGTCAACATGGTGAGTTGCCGGGAGAGGTTGGCGAGTGTTGTTCTTTCTGTGATCCCTCCTGGGCATTTTCTATAGTCTGTCGATATTTTATTTATTATTTAAAGGTAAAGGGACCCCTGACCATTAGGTCCAGTCGTGGACGACTCTGGGGTTGCAGCGCTCATCTCGCATTATTGGCCGAGGGAGCCGGCGTACAGCTTCCGGGTCACGTGGCCAGCATGACAAAGCCGCTTCTGGCGAACCAGAGCAGCGCATGGAAACGCCGTTTCGTTTTATTATTTACTGTACTTATTTATTTAACAGAATTTGGAGGTTGCTTAAGTGTAAATAAGAGTTTCTGTTCACAAAGAACAGAAATTTGTCGAGAAAAGTCCAAAGTTAAAAGCAAGGTTTTTTTCCTTTAAAAAAAATCAAAATATAAACAAAATCAAGAGATCCAAAATACATAATAGAACTGAAAACTACAGTGGACCCTCGACTTACGAATGTAATCTGTTCCGATGAGAGCGTCGGAACTCGAAAAAATCGTAAGTCGAGTCCCCATAGGAATGCGTTGGAGAACGCATTCGTACCTCAAAAAAATATTCGCAAGTCGAAAAAACCCTATCTAAAGCGCCACGGCTTCCGATCGGAAGTCGAAAAATTCGGAAGCGGCGGCCGCTTTGATCCCTCGTAACTCGAAAAATACGGAAGTCGGGGCATTCGTAAGTCGAGGGATCACTGTACATGTCAACTGAGCAGACTTGCCTAAAGAAGAAATTTTTTAGCAGGCTCCGAAAAGAGCATAGGGGAGGCACCTACTTAAATGTCAATGGCCAGGGAGTTGCCGAGTGTAGGAGCTGCCTCACTCAAAGATTGGTTCCTGTTTTCTCAACAGCACGGCAGGCTGAAGGTTAAAACGACAGAGGAGCAGCCGAAGCCAAGCGTATTGAGCGGGAGAAGAAGCTGCGCCAATACGTGACGGCCACAAAAGCCATCTTTGAGAAGGTAAAAGGGCAGAGTTGTAGGGCAGAGAAGGTGAGGCGGGTGCAAGGACCTTCTCTTCATTCTCCGTCCTTCTCAAACAAAGGCAGCCTTCACCCTTCATGGATCAATTCCACAAAGGCAGCCAAGATGATCGAGGGTCTGGAAACCAAGCCTGATGAGGAACGGTTGAGGGAGTTGGGTATGTTTAGCCTGGAAAAGAGGAGGACTGAGAGGAGATATGGTAAGCCATCTCAGGGGCTATCACCTGGAGGATGGAGCAAGCTTGTCTTCTCCTGCTCTGGAGGGTAAGACCTGAACCAATGGCTTAAAATGACAAGAAAGGAGATTTCGACTAAACGTCAGAAAACTTTCTGAGGGTAAGAGCTGTTGAACAGTGGCAGGTGGTGGACCTTCAGGTGGAGGTTTTTAAGCAGAGGTTAGATGGCCATCAGCCATGGATTCTTTAGTTGGGATTCCTGCATTGCAGGGGGCTATAAACCAACTCAATTCACCCTTGTGGAATACAGGTGGTGCATTGGTTCTCGAACTTAATCCGTTCCAGGAGTCCCTTCGGCTCCGAAACCATTCGAAAACCAAGGCGCGGCTTCCGATCGGCTGCAGGAGTAAGATAAAAGTAAGGTAAAAGAAGCTGATCTCAATAAGATCTGGCATCTTTCCGCAGGGCCTGCAAGACGGAGCTGTTCCGCCTGGCCTTTGGGTTGGTTTTAGTTTAACCCTGTTTCATTCCTTTATGGTTTGATTGGTGGGCTACTTAAAGATGAGGCTGCATTTTAAATTTTAAATCGTATTTTAATTGATTGTTTTGTTGTGATTTTATGGGTGTTAGCCTCTCTGAGCCCGGTCTTGGCTGGGAAGGGCGGGGTATAAAATAAAAAAATTATTTATTTAATAAAGAAATAAATAAATAAAGCAGAGAGAGAAATAGAAAGAAAACACCAAAGGGAAAAAACCCAAATTGAAGGATGATATTCTTAATCGCCTCAATATGCCGGGCAGAATAGAAAAATTTTCAGCCGGCGTTTAAAGTTGGCACAGAAGGCAGCTGCTGAATCTGGGCCAATGACACTCAATAAAGACTCCTTTTCCCGTTGTTGGACTCCAGCTTTGACAAGCACACGTGTGTGTTCTCTCTTCTCCTGCAGAGGAAATTGGGGCAGCTGGACAAGGAAGCCTTGGAGCTGACCAGCCAGATCTTGGGCGCCAACCCAGACTTTGCCACCCTCTGGAACTTCCGCCGGGAGATCTTCCTTCACCTGCAGGAGGAGTGAGTGGAGTTGGAGTGGGGGGGAGAGGGAGAGGGAGAGAGAGAGAGAACGGGAAGGGGTGAAATAGGGCGACAGGAGCTTTGTAAGCAAGGTGCGACTACACACTCCTCATTTATCCAGAATGCGGCAGCTAGACTGGTGACTGGGAGCGGCCGCCGAGACCACATAACACTGGTCCTGAAAGACCTACACTGGCTCCCAGTACGTTTCTGAGCACAATTCAAAGTGTTGGTGCTGAACTTGGAAGCCCTAAACGGCCTCAAAGGCCCAGTATACCTGAAGGAGCGTCTCCACCCCCATCGTTCAGCCCGGACCACTGAGGTCCAGTGCCGAGGGCCTTCTGGTGGTTCCCTCCTTGCGAGAAGTGAGCTTACAGGGAACCAGGCAGAGGGCCTTCTCGGTGGTGGCACCCGCCCTGTGGAACGCCCTCCCATCAGATGTCAAGGAAATAAACAACTATCTGACTTTTAGAAGACATCTGAGGCAGCCCTGTTTAGGGAAGTTTTTAGTGTTTGATGTTTTATGGTGTTTTTATTATTCTGTTGGGAGCCGCCCAGAGTGGCTGGGGAAACCCAGCCATATGGGCGGGGTATAAGTAATAAAATATATTATATTATTATTATCTCCTCCGTGCCAGGACCCCAGAGGAGATGCAAGCCCTCTGCAAGGCAGAACTGTCCTTCCTGGAGTCCTGCCTGCGGGTCAACCCCAAATCTTATGGGACGTGGCGCCACCGCTGCTGGGTGATGGAGCACATCCCGGAGCCGGATTGGGCCCGTGAGCTGGAGCTGTGCAGCAAGTTCCTGGAGAGCGACGAACGCAACTGTAGGCCTTTTCCTTCCTCCTCACCTCATTCCGTTCCTAACGCCATATATCTGCCATGGGTGCTTTAGTTGAGATTCCTGCATTGCAGGCAGTCAGACTAGATGGCCCTTGTGCGGGTCCTTCCCAACTCTTACCATCCCATGATGGCTCCTCCCCGCCTCTGACTTTCCGCAGCCTGTAAAAGAAAACGATTGTAAAATTGCCTCCGAGTAACTCTTAATAAGGGACGCAGGTGGCGCTGTGGGTTAAACCACAGAGCCTAGGCTTGCTGATCAGAAGGTCGGCGGTTTGAATCCCTGCGACGGGGTGAGCTCCCATTGCTTGGTCCCTGCTCCTGCCAACCTAGCAGTTCGAAAGCACGTCAAAGTGCAAGTAGATAAATAGGTACCACTCTGGCGGGAAGTAAACGGCGTTTCCGTGCGCTGCTCTGGTTCACCAGAAGCGGCTTAGTCATGCTGTCCACATGACTTTACCTCGACCAGTAAAGCGAGATGAGCACCGCAACCCCAGAGTCGTCCGTGACTGGACCTAATGGTCAGGGGTCCCTTTACCTTTTTAATAATTAATGATAATAATAATAATTATTATTATTTGTTATTTATTCCCCACCCATCTGGCCAGGTTTCCCAAGCCAAAGTGCCTTTGGGGAGGAGGGTAATTGGGCGGCTGACCTCTGACCCGCCCGCCACTCTTCCCTATTTCTCTTTCCTGCCCCCTGCAGTTCACTGCTGGGACTACCGGCGGCTTCGTGGTGCGGCAGTCTCAGGTCGCCCCTCTGGACGAGTTGGCGTTCAGCGACAGCCTCATCACCCGGAACTTCTCCAACTACTCCTCCTGGCACTATCGCAGCCACCTCCTCCCGCAGCTTTACCCCGATGCCCAGCAGCAAGGCCGGATCACGGAGGAAATCCTGCTGAAAGGTTGACATCCTGGGGAACGATGGGTGGGGCAGAAGGAAATCCCGAGCTCCTTAACCGGGCTGCGTGGAAACGATTCGGTGTTCCTCCTATTGTTGGGTTGGCATGGCAGGAGTCGGTGGGAGGAGTCCCCATAGGGAGGCATGCTGTTTGAAAAGCATTTTTATCCCACTGGAAAGAAAGGCTCCCAGAGCGTCTTGCACAATATTGGTGGTAAGTCCTCTAAGAGACACCACACAAGAGGAAAAAGGAACTGGGAGGGAGGAGGAAAGCAAGCAAGCTTGGGCACTAGTTCCCACCGACTAGAGATCTTGTCGATTATTGATCATGGGCTCCTAAACTGCTGTGTCACATTGGATAATAGCTGGGATAGCTCAGTCGGTAGAGCATGAGGCTGTTGATCTCAGGGTCATGGGTTTGAGCCCCAGTTTGGGCAAAAGATTCCAGCATTGCCGGGGGTTGGACTAGATGACCCTCGCAGCCCTTTCCACCTCTACAATTCTATGATTGAATGACAGTGTTGGTTACAGTGCTCCTGGGATCTTTGGAAATGGAGAGAGAGAGAGAGAGATTGAGAAGCTCTGAATGGTGGTGTTGTTTTATTTTGTTTATTCATTAAATTTATATACCACTTGACTGTAAAGCAAAAGCAAACTCAAAGCAGTTTACACCAATCATATAAAAATGAAATAATCAGTTAAAAAACAACAACAGCTGGAAGCAACTATTTAAAACCTTCTAAAAAGCAACAACGTAAAAGCACGTGTCAGCGTTCTATTCCGGTTGCTCTGTCCCAGCTCCTGCCAACCCAGCAGTTCAAAAGCACGCCAGTGCAAGCAGATAAATAGGTACCACTGCGGCAGGAAGGTAAACGGCGTTTCCATGCGCTCTGGTTTCTGTCATGGTGTCCCATTCCGCCAGAAGCAGTTTAGTCATGCTGGCCACACAACCCGGAAAGCTG
The DNA here is from genome assembly GCA_034641385.1 of Darevskia mixta. NCBI lineage: Eukaryota > Metazoa > Chordata > Lepidosauria > Squamata > Lacertidae > Darevskia > Darevskia mixta. Next base: position 500,642 of record JAWWNH010000044.1, on the reverse strand, counting down.
TCTGTGGACAAACGCCAGATCCCTCGGCCTGAAAGCGAAGATGAGCGCCACACCCCATTGTCAAGTTTAACCATCCAGGGGTCCTTTGCCTTTTCCTGTGTTTTTTTTTTTTTTAGACTGGATAGGCTTGGCTAAACAAAAATAGGCTCCAAAAAGCCTACAGTGAAGGCACCTGCCTGATGTCAATAGGCAGGGAGTTCCAAAGTTTGAGTGCTGCCACCCTAAAATACCAATTTCTTACCAATTTACTGCTGCAGTCAGTGTGTGTGGCACTTCACAAAGGACAGGAGGCAAGGCCCCGTTCCGAGACGCTTGCAGTCTGAAATAGGCCTTTCGATGTTTTTAACTGGCTATTGAAATTAAGACCTGTGTGCAGAGCAGTCCCTTGGTCACTGAGCTACATGCTCTGCTCAAAACATCAGCCTGCCTCGTCCACTGCTAAGCACTCCTGCTTCCTGGTTTCCCGGCAGGCCTCATCCAGCAAGCCTCTTCTTATGACACTTGGCAGCTTTCGGGCTGAGATTTCTCTCTGGGGCTGATGGGAGTTGTAGTCCTACAACGCCCAGAAGCCCGCCAGCTTAGAATCATAGAGTTGGAAGAGACCACAAGGGCCATCCAGTCCAACCCCCTGCCAAGCAGGAAACACCATGAAAGCATTCTTGACAGATGGCTGTCAAGCCTCTGCTTAAAGACCTCCAAAGAAGGAGACTCCACCACACTCCTTGGCAGCAATTTCCACTGTCGAACAGCTCTTACTGTCAGGAAGTTCTTCCTAATGTTTAGGTGGAATCTTCTTTCTTGTAGTTTGAATCCATTGCTCTGTGTGCGCTTCTCTGGAGCAGCAGAAAACAACCTTTCTCCCTCCTCTATATGACATCCTTTGATATATTTGAACATGGCTATCATATCACCCCTGAACCTTCTCTTCTCCAGGCTAAACATACCCAGCTCCCTAAGCCGTTCCTCATAAGGCATTGTTTCCAGGCCTTTGACCATTTTGGTTGCCCTCCTCTGGACACGTTCCAGCTTGTCAGTATCCTTCTTGAACTGTGGTGCCCAGAACTGGACGCAGTATTCCAGGTGGGGTCTGACCAGAGCGGAATACAGTGGTACTATTACTTCCCTTGATCTAGATGCTATACTCCTATTGATGCAGCCCAGAATTGCATGGGCTTTTTTAGCTGCTGCATCACACATCAAGAAGAGGCTAGAGCAAACCTGCTCTGGGAGTGAGGGCAGCCAAGACTCTTGGGCTCCGTTCCCAGGAGGCTTTGAAACCAAGGGCTCCAGAACTCTTCCACCACCACCCCCAAGCGCCGGCGGGGAGTGCGAGTCCGTGAATCACGGCGGCCGTCCCCTCTCGACAGTCCTGGGCGCATCGAAGGCGGTGCGCGGCGATGACTTCGGCATGAGTAAAAAGTGTACACAGGGATTCTTCTCTCGGCTCCCCAGAGGCCCAGCCCTCACCTGGGCAGGTGAAATTCCAAGCGGATCAGGTGGAGGCGTCGCCCCTCTTTGCCACTCACGGCCTTCAGTCTCCCGCAGCTGCTTTTGTTTGGCCTGAGAGACAGGGCTGGGGTGTGGGAGCCTTGCCTGGAGCCAGCTCAGCCGAGAGAGAGACAGAGGCGAGGGTGGGTAACTCCCTGCGGCTCGCAAGGAAGGATTCGGAAATGGAGCAGTCACGAACAAGGCGCCACCTGGACAGATGCAGATCTCTGTTAGGTGGTTTTCTCCTATCTCAGCCTATCTCCTGCTCTTGCCTTTCATGGCCAAAGGGCGACAAGCACTAGGCCTGAGCGATGTGTTAATACATCAGGCATGTCCAACAGGTAGATCGTGATCTATTGGTAGATCACTGGACGTCTGTGGTAGATCACCGGTAGATCAGTGGCTCCCCCCAAAGAAGCTAAAAAACTTTGGCTCCCCTAAAAAAAAACCTCAACATTTTTGCCCTGCACCCCTAAAATGACCTGAACCACCAAAAACAGGTCTTTCCTTCCTAAAAAAAGATTTCCTCCTCCCTAAAGAAGCTCAACAACTTTTACATGAACCCCAAAAAACAGAGCTTCCTAAAAAAGTTCAACAACTTTGACTTGAACCCCCCAAAAGGGGGTAGATCATTGCCAGTTTTTAACTGTGAGAGCAGTCTCTTAGAAGTTGACCACCCCTGAATACATCACCCAGGACTGGTTTGAGGGCCAGAGCAAGGTGGCACCTTCACTTCGCAGTATATCGCGAGTGTGCGACACGGGCGGCGCTGTGGTCTACACCTCTGAGCCTCTTGGGCTTGCTGATCAGAAGGTCGGCGGTTCGAATCCCTGTGACGGGGTGAGCTCCCGTTGCTCGGTCCCTGCTCTTGCCAACCTAGCAGTTCGGAAGCACAACAGTGCAAGTAGATAAATAGATACCGCTCCGGCAGGAAGGTAAACGACGTTTCCGTGCGCTCTGGTTTCTGTCACGGTGTCCTGTTGCACCAGAAGCAGTTTAGTCCTGCTGGCCACATGACCCGGAAAGCTGTCTGTGGACAAACGCCGGCTCCCTCGGCCTGAAAGCGAGATGAACGCCGCAACCCCATAGTCGCCTTTGACTAGACTTAATCGTCCAGAAGTCCTTTGTTGTTGTTGTTGTTTAGTCGTTTAGTCGTGTCCGACTCTTCGTGACCCCCTGGACCAGAGCACGCCAGGCCCTCCTGTCTTCCACTGCCTCCCGCAGTTTGGTCAGACTCATGTTGGTGGCTTCGAGAACACTGTCCAACCATCTTGTCCTCTGTCGCCCCCTTCTCCTTGTGCCCTCAACCTTTCCCAACATCAGGGTCTTTTCCAGGGAGTCTTCTCTTCTCATGAGGTGGCCAAAGTCTTGGAGCCTCAGCTTCAGGATCTGTCCTTCCAGTGAGCACTCAGGGCTGATTTCCTTCAGAATGGAGAGGTTTGATCTTCTTGCAGTCCATGGGACTCTCAAGAGTCTCTTCCAGCACCATAATTCAAAAGCATCAATTCTTCGGCGATCAGCCTTCTTTATGGTCCAGCTCTTTACCTTTACCTTTACCTAATTATATCGCGAGTGAAACCTTCGCCACCAGCACCCTGTGCACCAAGTGAAAACCAACTGCAGTCTGCTTTTAATTTAACCACCACCAGAACAACAATTGGGGAGGCCCCAGCATAATCTGTGGAGGCCAGAAAAATTTGCTTGGGAATGTGGCAGTGCAGGCCAGGGGACGATCTGGTCCCAGAGGTGGAGGTTATCCAAAACCCGGTGTAGTGGTTAAGAGTATCAAACTAGGAATGGAAAGGCCCGCGTTCAAAGCTCGCTGGGTACCTCACTTTCATCCTAACCTTCCTCGCAGGTTTCTTGTGAGGTTGAAGCAAGGAAGGGGGGAGAACCCCACCTATAGCCCCGAGCTGCTTTTGAGAGAGGGCAGGATTAAAATGCCATTATTCTTTACAATCCCGTGCAGAGAAGCTGGTCTCTTTCCCATGCAATCTGGTCTCGATTCTGCCCCTCCTCCTTTCGGCTGGTCTTTTGTGGTGCCCTTAGACACCCCCCCCCCCCCCGCCTTAAAGAAAGGATCAAGAGATGAACAGAAGCCAAACGGCTGCGTCTTTGCGGTTTCCGCTTTGTCATGGGCCAGCGAGAAACCTCTGGGTGGTTTCTACAACTTGGAAGTTTCGGTTTATGAGGGAAGGCAAATAATTGGGCTGTTTTGGTGTGGGGAGGGACTATGGGGGGGCAGAGGAGGCAGGCACAAACTTCCAACCCCAACACCGTGAGGTGAACTTCAAAAAGTCCTTGAAAAAGTCAGCTGTGTCTCAAGCATTTTTATGAGGTATTTTTTATAAAAAATATATATTTAAGTGGTATATAATTGCTTTCAAGGTTGTGTAACCACCATATACAAGGTGTGACTGGAAAGTTCGGTGAATGGTCACAGAAATCGGACAGCGAGGAATATTCAAACATACATGGCTTACAGGCCTTCAAAGTAGGCCCCCTTTGATACAATTCACTGTTGACAACGTTCATAGAACTGCTGGAAACTTCTGGAAAAGTCCTCTTTTCGTACTGCTTTCAGTTCCCTCATCACAGCAGCTTGGACGTGTGAAATGTTGGGGAATCTGCGCCCTTTCAGTGCAGATGTCAGTTTAGGAAAAAGAAAGAAATCTGGTGGGGCCAGATCCGGAGAATATGGAAGGCAGGACAACTCAGTAACCTCGGTAACGATTTCACACGGAATATGCCGTCATCGTCCGGACGCACAAATAAATCACAAACTCTGTTGACATTTGCCGGCCTTCACGGAAAATACAAAACAGACAACACGGTACAATAGAATAATATATCAAAATGACGCAAAGCGTGAAGAATATTCAATCATATATATATGCATATGCAACTGGAGGAAATGTACTCCATACAATGTACAAATGTCTCAAAAGGTGCAAAGAGCTTTACCAACCAGGAACCGTTGAGGTTGTGAGCGTTTCAGCCTAGTTAAGTGTTTATGTATGAACAATTTGACGGTGTCCGTCCCTGAAGAAACAATAATAGTAAAACGGAGATAATAGAAGCTAGCCGCCCGTCGGGAGAAGCAGACGTGGACTCCTGAGAGACTTTAGCACTTTATGACATTGGCCTTGTTGCACATCGGACATTGCACTTTTGAATCTGTTTGCACCTTTTGAGACATTTGTACGTGGTATGGAATAGATTTCCTCCGGTTGCATATGCATATATATATGATTGAATATTCTTCACGGTTTGCGTCATTTTGATATATTATGCCCTTCACGGAAAGGCTTAGACAACTCAGTGTGGTGTAGTGGTTAAGAGCGGTGGACTTGTAATCTGGTGAACCGGGTTCGCGTCTCCGCTCCTCCAGATGCAGCTGCTGGGTGACCTTGGGCTAGTCACACTTCTCTGAAGTCTCTCAGCCCCACTCACCGCACAGAGTGTTTGTTGTGGGGCAGGAAGGGAAAGGAGAATGTGAGCCACTTTGAGACTCCTTCGGGAATGATAAAGTGGGATATCAAATCCAAACTCCTCCTCTTCTTCCTCTATTTCTTCATACTCTGTCTTTCGAGTTACAGCTTCATCTCCGTGCACAATTGTGAGCATTTCGTGGGTTTCCGATGCCGATAGTATCTTCAAATATTTCTCGCTTTCTGATTTCTGTGACCATTCACCGAACTTTCTGGTCACACCTTATATTTAAAGCACATGTTTCCCCCCACAAATAATTCTGGGAAGTGTAGTTTTCACCCCTACACAGAGCTGCAATTCCCAGCAGCCTTAACAAACTACAGTTCTCAGGATTTTTTGGTAGGGTGCTTTAAATGTATGCTGTGTACACAGCCTTAATTTTTATTTTTAAAAAAAGAAAAACTCTTCATCAAAAATGGCAGTCCTTTCACATCTCCTGTCAGAGAAGATTTTCTTCATTTTCTTCTAATACACCAAATTTTCCAGTAAATAGGTTTCGTGTTGTTATTTCTCGAGCTGCTCTTGAGCGTGTTACCTCCCGTTCTATGTTGCACAATTAATCCCAGGATTAGTCTCCGGCGTACCTGAAACGTGAGTAATAACTTTTGTAGAAAAAGCATGGAGCCAGCGCTGTCTTCACCGGGGGCTTTTAAATAGATAAAACCATTCATATGCAGCTCGTGTACAAGAAAAATAGCACCGCGATCCGAAGAACCATCACAGGGTGGTTCACAACACGAAAGCGCACCAGGAGAACACAAAATGCGTAATGAAATCAAGGACAAGAATGAAAAGCAAGCCAATAAACACATTTGGGACGCAGGTGGCGCTGTGGGTTAAACCACAGAGCCTAGGGCTTGCCAATCAGAAGGTTGGCGGTTCGAATCCCCGCGACGGGGTGAGCTCCCGTTGCTCGGTCCCTGCTCCTGCCAACCTAGCAGTTCGAAAGCACGTCAAGTGCAAGTAGATAAATAGGGACCGCTCCGGCAGGAAGGTAAACGGCGTTTCCGTGCGCTGCTCTGGTTCGCCAGAAGCGGCTTAGTCATGCTGGCCACATGACCCGGAAGCTGTACGCCGGCTCCCTCGGCCAATAAAGCGAGATGAGCGCCGCAACCCCAGAGTCGTCCGCGACTGGACCTAATGGTCAGGGGTCCCTTTACCTTTACCACTGTATAGAAAAGGTAAACGCAGGCTAAACTGTAAAACAAAGGCTGTAAAACTTAGGCTGAGAAATGCTTGCTGGAATAAATAAAAAAATATTCGGGAGGTTCGACAGGAATCCATGCAGTCATGCCACAGGAGATCACAAAAAGTGCCTCCCCCAGGCTTCCGGTTGCGCTCTGCCTTAATGGAGGCAGACCCCACAACAGCCGGAGATGGTTGGCGGAGGAAAAACAAGGATGATTGAGGGTAAATCATCCTTGCAAATTCCATCCAGGGACGGGAGGAACGGAATTCACTCGCAGTTTGTGGTCCTTGGGTAAAAAAGGTAAAGGACCCCTGGATGGTTAAGTCCAGTCAGAGGCAACTATGGGGTTGCGGCGCTCATCTCGCTTTCAGGCCGAGGGAGCCGCCGTTTGTCCCCATACAGCAGGGGTCAGCAACCTTTTTCAGCCGTGGGCCGGTCTACCATCCCTCAGACCATGTGGTGGGCCGGAGTATATTTTTTGCGGGGGGGGGGGGATGAACGAATTCCTATGTCCCACAAATAACCCAGAGATGCATTTTAAATAAAAGGACACATTCTACTCATGTAAAAACACGCAGATTCCCGGACCATCCGTATTCTCCTGAGTATTCTCCTCAGAGACCAAATGCCCACTGAAAGTAATCACCCCGTAAATAATAATAATAATATATTTATTTTATTATTTATACCCAGACACATTTCAACATGAAGTCCGCCTCAGTGGCCAAACCTTTGTAAGGTTGTCAGCTTCAGTATAAAAACTCGTAGGTCGGGTAGATGTAAAATGTATCCAAAGTCAAGACCGTGAAATTCTTTTTAGTTCTTAATTCCTTATCCAAATAAGGACAGTAATTATTTTCAAAAGACCTTAGGAAGCCATAGGGTAGCCTGACTGCCTACAGAGTTAGCAGGAAGCTCATCGTAAAACCACGAGTCTCAAGCAGAGAAATCAAAACCATAAAGCTTGTTTATGTTTTTAGCAGCCGCAGGCTTAAAAAAATGGTGCTATCCAAACCCTCCTTGACAGTAGTGACAGCTTGGAGGGGGTTGGATCCTGAGCAGGATTTGAAGGTGTTGCTGGGGGCAGATGTACCAAATCCTAAACATCCTCCAGCCTGACAGATTCAGGGTCTCTCTATCTATCTTAATATCTATCTCCTCCTTTTCCTTTATCCCCCTCTGAGGTAGGTTAGGCCGAGAGACTGCGACTGGCCCTAAGTCTGTGGCCGAGCAAGGATATAGAATTGTAGAGTTGGAAGGGACCGTGCTGGTCATCTAGCCTGACCCCCCGCGATGCAGGAGCCTTCTTGTCCAATGTGGGACTAGAACCCACCACCCTGAGACTGAGAATCCCGTGCTCTACCGACCGAGCTATTCTGCATAGTATTTGAACCCGCGCCTCTCAAATCCAGCACCGCAGTGGTTTTGTACCAACTTAAACCTTTCCAGCTCCCCCCCCCCCCCAAATACGGTAGTTCTTGGAATTGTAGTTTGAGTAAGATGCTGGGCATTTGCAGAAAGAGATCCGTAATCTAATCTCTCTCACACACACACCAGAATGGTACCAGAATTCCCTGAGAAGATGGAATGTCTGCTAAACTGGCCAAAGCCCTTCAAGTTGACACGCCCTGACCCGAATGTACCATATTGCAATATGGCTACTTCTTCAGTGGAGACCGATTCGTTCACGGGGGCCCTTGCTCCCCCCACTCTTCCCTTTCTCCTGACTTCCCTTTCTCTCTCCCAGAGCTGGAGCTGGTGCAGAACGCCTTCTTCACCGATCCGAACGACCAGAGCGCCTGGTTCTATCATCGCTGGCTCCTGGGCAGAGGTACGACAGCCATGCGCGTTTCCTTGTTCGGTGAAGTGGGGAGAAACGGGGGGGGGGGGTCCCCACCGGGGTGGAGACTGGCGTTGTCAGGAGATCCCTGTTCCCCTTGCAGAGCTGCCCCACTGCAAGAAGTGAAAAGAACAGGGAACCAGGGAGGTTCACCTTTAGTAAGGCCAGGGCCGGCACGTCCATTAAGGTGAACTAGGCAGTTGCCTAGGGCGCCAGAATGGAGGGGGCGCTGGCCAGCCTGCCCCCCGCCCCCGCCCGCCGCTGCCCGGTGCCACCCCAACCAGCAGCGGAGCAAGCAGCTTGGGGCAAAAACTGCAGCGGCGGGGGTGCCAAAATGGAGGGGGCGCTGGCCAGCCTGCACCTCACCCCCTGCCACCGCCCGGTGCCGCCCCAACCAGCGGCGAAAACCACGGCAGCGCGGGGCGCCCAGCCAGGCAGGGGACGGGGCACCGTACGTCATGCGCAATGACATCACGTGGCCCGCCCCCTCGCCTAGGGCGCCAAAATCCCTAGCACCGGTCCTGAGTAAGGCAATTCAGAAACTACAATTAATCCAGAATACAGTTATTTTTTACACAGCGTCATAAATTGTCCTTTGTTTCCTTAATATCCTTCAGGGGAAAATAATAATAATAATAATAATAATAATAATAATAATAATAATAATAATGATGATGATGATGATGATGATGATGATGATAATAATAATTTGTTATTTATACCCCGCCCATGGGTTTCCCCAGCCACTCTGGGTGGCTTCCAACAAAATATTAAAATACAATAATCAATCAAACATTAAAAGCTTCCCTAAACAGGGCTGCCTTCAGATGTCTTCTAAAGGTCTGGTAGTTGTTCTCTTGGACATCTGGTGGAAGGGCGTTCCACAGGGCGGATGCCACCACCGAGAAGGTCCTCTGCCTGGTTCCCTGTAACTTGGCTTCTCGTAATGAGGGAACCGCCAGAAGGCCCTCGGAGCTGGACCTTAGGGTCCGGGTAGATCGATGGGGTGTAAACGCTCCTTCAGGTATACTGGGCCTTTGAGGCCGTTTAGGGCTTTAAAGGTCAGCACCAACACTTTGAATTGTGCTCGGAAACATACTGGGAGCCAATGACTCTCCCAGTCATTCTTGCCAATTGGATGTCTCTCCTGTCGCCCCCACAGCTGACCCAGAACCGACAATTCGCTGTGTCTACGTCAGCCGAGAGGACAACTCCTTAGCAGTCGCCTTCTCTCACCCTGTGGCAGTAAGTTTTGGAAGGACGGGAGGAAATTGAGGCCCCGGTGCCGCCCGCCTAGCATCCTCGAGAGCCAAGGGTCTTCCTCAATCTCTCTCTCTCTCTCCCCCCCTCTCTCTCTCTCTCTCTCTCGTTTTTTAGGTGGCACCGGCGTCTCACGACCTGATTGTGTTTGGAGACGAATCGCCCCTTGTCGTACGCTGGCGCACCCCTGATAGGAGAAACAGGCCTGGGTTTATGTGGGTATCCTACAGACCTCTCAGCAGCGAGAGTCGGGGAATGTGTACCTTCCACTTTGTGGGGAACAGGCAAACGTGGAGATTTGAAAATGAGTTTTATTTCACGCAGGTTGGCTCCCTTAACAAGCCACAGTTCCCAGAATTATTTTATTTTTCTTTCTTTTCTTTTCCCCCCATTATTGATCTTTATTGGTTTTTCTTTTTCACCATACCAGACATAACATAATCATGTATTTTACATTCTTTTTCTCATTTCCATCTTCCATTTTTGCTACTCAATTCTTTCCTCATTAACTTCTGATTACACACATTTTTCCTATTCCTCCGATGACTTCCAAATCCTCCTTAGCTGTCTTCTTTCACTCAAATTTTACATCGCTTTGTTTTGTTCCCAGAATTCTTTGGGGGAAGCCATGACAGTTTTAATATTTTATTTATTTTTGTGTGTGTGTAAATTTATTTGGTTTTTCAAATTAAATTTTCCAGTCACATATCCAAGTTACAACATAAAAACAAGATTCCAAGGAATCTCCTCCCCTTTGTGGGTCCCATTGCTAATCATTTCCTCCTGCGTCTTTTACGATAACCCAAATCTTTTACCTCACCGTCGTGTCCAAAATTCACCGTTAAACTACAAGTGATATTCCAGTCCTACTAAGGATTTTGACTGTTTGCAATGGTTTTTCAGATAAGTTATACCCCATTCCTTATTAAAATTTTGGCCTTCCAAAATTTGACAGTTTAAAAAGTGGTGTGTTGCTGCTTTCGGTGCAGATAGGGCCCTTTTCAGTGCCTAGGTCAAAGCACTCTGTACGTGGTCAGAGACCCCGCGGTTTCGCTATTTGGCAGTGAACCTTAGTAGTTAAAAGCAGGGTCTGAGGTCTGAGGAGGGTGAGAGCCGGGGCTTCTTTGGATGTGACGGAGGCAGTGGAATAACCTGTCGGCTAAATTTGAGGGAAGGGGCTTTGCCAGGAGCTCTTGATCCTGTGGGGTGAGAGGAATGCAGCTGCTCTGCCAGTGATTTCGGTTTTCCTTAAATCGTGGCGTCTCCCAGCTCTGCGACTTGCCAGCTTCCGCCCTGAATGACCACTGGCCGCAGCACACGTTCCGGGTCTTATGGGCAGAGGGCCAGTCCCAGAAGGAGTGTGTCCTTTTTAAAGGTATGTATGTATTTACTTAGTAGACGTCTTTCGCACTCTGCACCGTAAGTTCCCAGGGCTGTTTACAACCGCAAAGCATTATGGGTTGTGTCCAATGCTAGTCTTGTTGTGAACCACCCTGAGGTCAGCAGATGAAGGGCAGTATACAGACTGAATAAATAAATAAAAGACTCGAGAGTAGACCCGCTGGAGCTACTTGGCATAATTGACATTTAACTGTGGTTGGGGGTTGGACTAGATGACCCTGGGGGTCCCTTCCAGCTGTACAATTCTGTGATTCTGTGACAGGACTAACACGTATTAGACTAACTGCTACACTTTAGAGCAGGGTGGTCCAACCTGTGGCTCACGAGGCCTTTTTTGGCGGCCCTCTGCAGCATTCAAGAAAAAAAACCTTAATGCCTTAAATTTTTATTTTTTGTGTCATGCGTTGCTTTTGAAAGCGCATACATCGGTTTGTGTATTGAATTTCTTTAATGATTAAATATATCACATTTAATAACTGTGTTTTATACATTTAGTTAAATGTATTGTGTATATTTAATTTGAGACGTGGAAGTTTAATTCAGTGTGTGTGTCGCTCGGGTTCTGTGTCAGAAGTGCTCTTGCGGCCCACTTGATCTGAGATGGTGTTCCTGCTTGGCAGGGGGTTGGACTGGATGGCCCTTGGGGTCTCTTCCAACTCTAGGATTCTATGAGAGGTTGGACCGCCCTGCCTTAAGAGGTTTTTAAAAAAAAACAAATATTCATTCATATCCATGAGTCTGAATAGGACTAACACTGGGAAACAACCCACAGTTAGAGAACCATGTTTAGGAGGAGGGGGATCCTTTTAACTGACTGATTAAAAGTAAAGGGACCCCTGACCATTAGGTTCAGTCGTGAACAACTCTGGGGTTGCAGCACTCATCTCGCTTTATTGGCATACAGCATCCGGGTCATATGGCCAGCATGACTAAGCTGCTTCTGGCGAACCAGAGCAGCGCACGGAAACACCGTTTACCTTCCCGCCAGAGTGGTACCTATTTATCTACTTGCACTTTGACGTGCTTTCAAACTGCTAGGTTGGCAGGAGCTGGGACCGAGCAACGGGAGCTCACCCCGTCGCGGGGATTCGAACCGCCGACCTTCCGATCGGCAAGCCCTAGGCTCTGGGGTTTAACCCACAGCGCCACCCGCGTCCCTAACTGACTGATTAAAGAGATGCAATTTCGGTGGAATGTGTAGTTTGAAGATGCCAAGTGCACCTGTCTGGAGAGGAGATTTTAGGGGGCCAACGCAGAATCCCAGGCTGCTGTGGGTGGCGGAACTATTATCCCATTCTTAACCCCGGAGAAGATCAGCAGGAATAGAGGTGGCCTTTCAGGCGTTTGGGGGCAAGAATGGTTCAGGGCTTTAAGCGCCAAGAGAAATATAGGAAGTTGACTTTCTGCCAAATCAGACCGTCGGTCTGTCTATCTCAGTATTTTCTTCACTGACTGGCAGCAATGGCTGTCCAGGATTTGAGGCAGGAGTTTCTCCCAACCCTACCTGGAGATGCCAGGAATCGAACCTGAGTCCGTAAGTGACTGCAGAGGCCAATTCTGGATCCACACGTCCTTCCACAGTGGGGACATTGGTTTCCGGGTGGGAGTTGATCACGGTGTGGATTTGCCAAGCGTGCCTTCCTCTTAGCACGTTTCTCCCTTGCGTCCTGAGTTCGAGTGTCTTCAAAGCCCACGACACCTTTGGTAAAGGCTGTTCTCCAATTGGAGCGCTCTCCCCAGAGACCCCCCTCTCAGATGGGGGGGTTTCCTGCCAGTGACCCCACTCGCTTCCTTTCCCCAGTACCCCCCCCCACTTCCTCACCTCCTCGATTTAACCCCTTGCCCCTCTCTGCCCCCCACAGGACACAGGGATTGCTGGAGCCAAGATTCAGTCACAGAGGAGCAAGTTTTCAGGTAAGTAGCCAGGGGCAGAGGGCTGAAGCCGGGGGGGGGGGGGAGAGGGGCTGTCTCCTACGGACAGGAACCTTTAAAGAACATTCTTCCAGGATCCACCGTATGTTGCACTTTGTTGTTGGCATCTGTCCGTCTCGAGAGACAATGGAGTGCGCCTCTCGGGGTGAAGTCAAACCACGGTGATAGCAGCACCAAAGTGACCTCACCTATGGAGGTCTTGGGCTGCCCGGACAACAAGACCCCCATCTTGGTCTCGCTGATGTGGTCCAACGGAAATCAGAGCAAGTGTGGTGTAGTGGTTAAGAGCGGTGGACTCGTAATCCGGTGAACCGGGTTCGCTTCCCCTCTCCTCCACATGCAGCTGCTGGGTGACCTTGGGCTAGTCCCACTTCTCTGAAGTCTCTCAGCCCCACTCACCTCACAGAGTGTTTGTTGTGGGGGAGGAAGGGAAAGGAGAAGGTTAGCCGCTTTGAGACTCCTTCGGGTTGTGATAAAGCGGGATATCAAATCCAAACTCTTCTTCAAGACGTTTGGTGCCAGCTTGGCTGCAGGAGTTGCTGGAAGGATGCGTACAAGGAGCCACGCAACCGACTGTTGACCAACATGAGTCAACAGTGTGATGCAGCAGCTAAAAAAGCCAATGCAATTCTGGGCTGCATCAATAGGATTTGCTCCCAAGCCTTTTCTTCTCCTGAAGTTATTCTGCAAGGCAGAGGAGGTTGAGGATCAGAGTTCTCCTTCTCCTAGATGGGCTGCCTTGCCAGGTGGACGAGCCCCATCTTGACGGTGGCCACTTCCTTTTTCAAAAATAAGAACCAAGTCGCAGCAGGCAGGGTAGGCCTTAAAATGGCTCCTTGCTGCAATAGCTTGGGACGAACCTTCCATATTCAGGGGAAATTCCTGGAGATGAGCCACAGGGTACGCCTCTTTCATTTCTATATTTATGTCCCGCCAAGGTAGCCAACTATGGCGTCCTCTAGACTCCAGCTCCCATCATCCCTGAGTGTTGGCGAGGGTAGTCGGGGCTGATGGGTTTTGGAGTCCCAGCAATGTCTGAAGGGGAACATTACAAATAGTCTCCATCGCTCGTCCTCAATTGGTGGATCAGGACGTACTACTAGGCCTGAGGCCTGATCCAAGGTGGGCCGCAACTGGAGCAATATCACCACGCAAATATATGCTAAAAGATGAAGAAATGGGTCCCCCAAATGCATGCCTAGGTTAAAGGTGAGTCGTGGGCCTGAAAAGATTGGAAACTACTGGGCCAAATGGTGCCCTGCCAATGTTGTGGACTACAACTCCCATGATCCCTGATCCCTGACCATGCTGGCTGCTGGGAGTTGTAGTCCATAACATCTGGAAGCCACCACATTGGCTACCCTTTGTGTCTGCTGCTCTTCTCCCCCGACCCCGTTTCCCCCTCACAACAGCCCCGTAAGGTAGGCTTGGCTGAGCACCTGCAGACATTTGGGGCAGCAGGGCTCCGCGGGTGTTTAGATCTTCTTGATTGTATCTTGTCATTGCAATGATTATCTTCTGTTTTCATGGTGCCTTATTGTATATATTTACCACCCCCGTGACATTTTACGTGAGTCGGCAGTATAAACAGAAGAGGGTGCGAGGAGACATTGGTGAGTATTGGGGGGCTAGAGGGCTGAGTTTGGGTTTGGGAGATGCGGGCTGAAGCGTAACTCGGGACTCCCTTCTCCCCAGCCTCAGCCTTCCATCCATAAAATGGGAACATCTGCGATCTGCATCACAGAGTCGTGGGGATGAGCAACGCATAAATTACAAAGCACTTTGCAAATTAGGAGCACTTGACATAAATGGCGGTTATTATTAATCATAGCCCGGCTCCTAATTCTGCCAAACCTTGTAGATTATGGCTCCGGGGTGCAGATCCTGCTAGCTGGCCTGCTTTTAGCTTATTTGGGGGGAAGGGGGCATTTTGTAATTGCTGGCTGCACAGATATCCGTTGCATAGATCAGGAAGAAGTTGCATGTCTCATGGGACTTACTTCTGAGTAAGCGCGTCCAGGAGTTATGAGACACCCTTCTCTGGCAAACCAGCAATCGCCTCGTGTAGATGGGGTTGACCAGAAATGCCCTTTTCAACTGAAGCGAGGGATAGGTAGCCGAGAGGGGAAGTGGTTTGGAAGATTTCTTCCAAACGGGGCCGGTCGGTCGGATGGGGGAAGGATGTTTCATAAGCGCGACTCCAGGAAGTGGTTTGTTTCAGCTGACTCACCCAAGTGAAAGGGAGACACAGCTCTGGGGTTAACGGGGCTGTCAAATGCGGTCGCTGCAAAACAACGCTGCGTGTGACACCATTTCCAGGCTGCGGTTTCGTCACGGTCGAGGCACCCCACGCAACCGAGGTCGTTGTGCCCTCCCTGAGGGTTCAAGTAAAGATCTGAGCGCCTGATGCCATATAGCAGGGGTGGGGAGCCTGGAGAATAATCACGACTCCCTATACCAGGCATCCCCAAACTGCGGCCCTCCAGATGTTTTGGCCTACAATTCCCATGATCCCTAGCTAACAGGACCAGTGGTCAGGGATGATGGGAATTGTAGTCCAAAACATCTGGAGGGCCGAAGTTTGGGGATGCCTGCCCTATACCTCTTTAAAAGGTAAAGTCCATTAGGTCCAGTCGTGACCGACTCTGGGGTTGCGGCGCTCATCTCGCTTTATTGGCCAAGAGCCGGCGTACAGCTTCCAGGTCATGTGGCCAGCAGGACTGGCGAACCAGAGCAGCGCACGGAAACGCCGTTTACCTTCCCGCCAGAGAGGTTCCTATTTATCTACTTGCACTTTGACGTGCTTTCGAACTGCTAGGTTGGCAGGAGCAGGGACCGAGCAACGGGAGCTCACCCCGTCGCGGGGATTCAAACCTCCGACCTTCTGATCGGCAAGCCCTAGGCTGTCTGGTTTAGACCACCGCCACCCGCATCCCTCTTTACCTGGCCCTTAAAACTGTCACCAGGATGCATAACCCCTTCCCGAAACTCACGGTTCCTGCATTGCATCCCAGGGGTTTCTCCAGCCGCTCTGGTTAGCTACCGACAGCTTATAAAACCACAGTCAAACTTCAAGCATTAAAAACTTCCCAATACAGGGCTGCCTTCAGATGTCTTCAAAAAGTCAGAGACAGTGGCTCCTTGGTTCTCAAACGCCTTGGTACTCAAACAACTTGGAACCTAAACACTGCAAAGTGTTCCGGTTTGCGAATGTTTTTCGGAAGTCAAACGTGCTCCGTTTGGAGTGCCACACTTCCATTTCGAGTGTTACGCTGAGGTCTGTCTGTTTCGGCTATTTATTTTGCATTTTTGCTTCTGCCGCTCTTTTTCGTTTTGTTTTTGTGACTGTGTGGAACCCAGTTCAGCTACTGATGGATGGATTGTGTGACTGCAGTACGTTGTTTGTTGCTTTCACTTTATGGATCAGTGGTCTCGTTAGATAGTGAAATTCATGTTCAATTGCTGTTTTAGGGGTTGTTTTCCAAAGTCTGGAACGGATGAATCCGTTTTGCATTACTTTCTATGGGAAAGCTCGCCTTGGTTTTGGAACGGACTTCCGGAACGGATTAAGTTTGAGAACCAAGGTACCACTGTAGTTGTTTTTTTCCTTGGCATCTGATGGGAGGGCATTCCACAGAAGGAAGTGATGCCCACTGGCTGCATATATCTTCCTTTATACATAACATAAATGTTAGGGGAGGGTGGTACCTAGGGGTGAGACACGTCCTGCCAGCGTGGTGTAGTGGTTAAGAGTGGTAGACTCGTAATCTGGTGAACCGGGTTCGCGTCTCCGCTCCTCCACATGCAGCTGCTAGGTGACCTTGGGCTAGTCACACTTCTCTGAAGTCTCTCAGCCCCACTCACCTCACAGAGTGTTTGTTGTGGGGGAGGAAGGGAAAGGAGAATGTGAGCCGCTTTGAGACTCCTTCGGGGAGTGATAAAGCGGGATATCAAATCCAAACTATTTGAGAGAACAAAAGGCTCAGGAATAAAACCTACACAAATCTGGAGTGGAGTCCCTAAGGGGGTTGGATGGTGCCTTGTACACCTCCTTCCGGCAACTCCTGCAGCCAAGCTGGTGCCAAACGTCCTGCTCTGCTTTCCGTTGGACCATATCAGCCAAGCCGAGAGGGGGGTCTTGTCGTCTGGGCAGCCCGGGACCTCCAGACACACTGCCCAGGCTTGCGCCCCGGGGAGAAGATCACTTTGGGGTTGCGAAAACGGCGGTTTGACTTCACCCCCCCCCAAAGGCACACTCCATTGTCTCTCGGGCCTCTCCTTCCTTGGAGGTATTTAAGCAGAGGTTGGGAGGTCATCTGTCATGGATGCTTTAGTTTCGATTCCCGCATTGCTGGGGGTTGGGCTAGATGACCCCGCCGGGTCCCTTTTCTACGATTCTGTCACAGAGGCTACCTCCTTTCCTCTTTCTGAGAGCTAGGATCAGAGGCAGGGGAAGGAGCAGCCTTAGTCATGCCAGGAACTGCAAGTAGTATTGGTAATTTTTGGTTTTCCTGCTGGCAAGGTCCTCTCTCTCGGTTGTAGAACTGTAGAGTTGGAAGGGGACGCAAAGAATCAACTCGTTCAGCCCCCTGACATGTCTTCTGGGCCTTCATTCAGAGATTGGTGGCTGAGGGGACACTGGTCTCTCTCTTTCTCTCTCTTACACACACACCCCTTTCAAGAGTTGGCCATCGCCCTGGCCTCCCACAACTCCTCACTTTCCTTCTCCTGCCGCAGGTGTGAGCTATCCATTGAGAAGTCCACAGTACTGCAGTCGGAACTTGAATCCTGCAAGGAATTGCAGGCCCTGGAACCGGAGAACAAGTGTAAGTCTCTGGGCTGCTCTTGCATGTTCTCGACACCCTTATTTGTGTCACGCTAAGGTAAAGGTAAAGGGACCCCTGACCATTAGGTCCAGTTGCGGATGACTCTGGAGTTGCAGCGCTCATCTTGCTTTGTTGGCCGGCGTACAGCTTCCAGGTCATGTGGCCAGCATGACTAAGCCGCTTCTGGCGAACCAGAGCAGCACACGGAAATGCCGTTGACCTTTCCGCCGAAGTGGTACCTATTTATCTACTTGCACTTTGACGTGCTTTCGAACTGCTAGGTGGGCAGGAGCTGGGACCGAGCAACGGGAGCTCACCTCGTCACGGGGATTCGAACCGCCGACCTTTTGATCGGCAAGCCCTAGGCTCTGTGGTTTAACCCACAGCGCCACACGCTAAACCAGCACATAATTCAACGGGGGGGGGGGGCGGTTATCCCCAACTCTGGCAGTGGGGGGGGCGAGAACCAGGATTTCGAGACAGATGTCCTTAGGCAACTGTGGCAGCGCTGTGTCTATATTCTGCGATCACACTGAATGCATGCAGAATTGGAACAGAATCCAGCATTCTAAGCACCAGCAACGTTAATGAGCTTTAAAAAAAAAGCAACAGCATCCACCATGTTGCTAGTCCTTAAGACTTGGGAGTGTCTGGGCAACAACTGGCTGAAACCCCAGCAGCTGAATTTGGGAACCGGTCAGGTATAGTGGGGTGGAAACCATCCTATGATTAGCAAAAAGCATGGTAGTTCTTTTAAATGGGGTTGGTTTTTTTTAATTAATTTATCGTTTTTGTCCCCTAACGTGTATTGTTTTTGTTTGCCATCCTCGGTTCCTTTGGGAGAAGGTGGAAATTTAATAAATAAATTATGCAGAAAAAATAAATAAACGAAGGTGAACACAGGTCACAGAATTCCGCTTTGCCTCTGCACAGAATTCTTGTCTTCAGTTAAGGCGGGGAACCAGTTCCAATTTTTCTTTTTTTTATGCACTCTCTCTCTCTCTCACTTTCTAGGGTGCCTCTTGACCATCATCCTCCTCATGAGGGCCTTAGACCCCTTGGTTTATGAGCACGAGACCCTCAGCTACTTTACGACCCTGAAGGTGAGCTCGGTGGGGTGGGGTGGAAAGCAGAGCGGAATTAATTCAGCTGCACCCCAGATATCCTGTCCCCCTTCTGTATCAGCAGAGTCGGTTTGCAGAAGTGTTTGGAAAATAACATTTAGGGGGGAAACACCCCACGTACTCACAGACTTATTTGGAGTTGGGGGGCGGGAAATGGGGCCGGAATGGAGTGTCCTTACAGAGGGCATGGCTGGCTGGAACCCTGAACAGACACACCCCACAGAACCACACTGCGTTGTTTTGTTGCTGGCCCCACTTGTCCACATTTACTGCCCCCCCCCACCTCCTGGTTGAAGGTTATCTGGTGACAATGGTATCTCTGAGCTTGTGTAGAAGTGCCCTTTGTTCTTCAGCAAAATTTGACACACACACACACACACACACACACACACACACAGGGCAGACCAGGCAGCTGGCTCTAGAGGCTCTGTAAGCCTACATTGGCTCCCAGTACGTTTCTGAGCACAATTCAAAGTGTTGGTGCTGACCTTTAAAGCCCTAAACGGCCTCAGTCCTGTATACCTGAAGGAGCGTCTCCACCCCATCGTCCATCCCGGACACTGAGGTCCAGCTCTGAGGGCCTTCTGGCGGTTCCCTCACTGCGAGAAGCCAAGTTACAGGGAACCAGGCAGAGGGCCTTCTTGGTAGTGGCGCCCGCCCTGTGGAATGCCCTCCCACCAGATGTCAAAGAGAAAAACAACTACCAGACTTTTAGAAGACATCTGAAGGCAGCCCTGTTTAGTAATAGTAATAATGATAATAATGATAATAATAATAATAAATTTATTATTTGTACCCCGCCCATCTGTCTGGAATTCCCCAGCCGCTCTGGGCGGCTTCCAACAAAGATTAAAAATATATTAAAATATCACACATTAAAAACTTCCCTAAACAAGGCAGCTTTTAATGGGAAGCTTTTAATGTTTGATTGATTATTGTATTTTAATATTTTGTTGGAAGCCGCCCAGAGTGGCTGGGCGGGGTATAAATAATAAATTATTATTATTATTATTATTATTATTATCATCATCATCATTCGAGAATGCCTGCTGACCTCTGCTTCCGTTCTCCTTTACTCACTTGCCCTCCCCAGGCAGCTGACCCCATGCGCTCGGCCTACCTGGACGACCTCCGCAGCAAGTTCCTGATTGAAAACAGCATCCTCAAGATGGAATACGCCGATGCCCGTGTCGTGGACTTGTCCCAGAGGGTAGGAGGCCTGGGAGGGTGGGGGCTGGCAGACGGAAAGCAGAGGAGGGACCAGGAAGGAGCCTGAGGAGGGGAGCGGATTCTGCGTGGAGTGCCAGGGAATAGCCGGGAAGCGGGGAGATTGGGAGCAAGGTCCTGGTACGTCCCATTGTTGTCAGGGACAAGTCGGACGCGGGAGGAACCAGCTGGGGAACCTCAGAGCCCGGGGATTGGACAACGATGAGCGGACAGAGGGAGAAGACGGGGAGGAGGAGATGTTGGAAGCTGGGGAGGCAACAGGGTTTAGTGAGCGGGGAGAGTCTGTGGCAGAGAGAAGTCCAGAATCGGATGCAGAAGATGAAGCAGGAGGGAGGCAGAGGAGGGTCTGGCTGGTGAAGAGCCACGGGTGTCTCGACTTCCTGTAACAAGCTCCCCTCTCTCCTGGTCTCCCAGGACCAGAAGAGGCATGAAAAGGGCAGAGGAGAGGTTGGCTGCAGGCAGGCACAGTCTCCGATTGCTTGGGGAAAACCCTGGAGAGGAGGGGACCTTCAGTCTCAGCAACTGCTTCCTGGCGGCAAGACCTGCCAGAGAGGCGTTGCAGTGCTCACTGGGCTTGACAATCCTGCGCAGATCCTGTTTTTACAAATAAAGAGCTAACTCCACTCATGGCGTGTGATATACGGCTGGCTGGCTTCTGACACTCCTTGAGCCTGCCTGTTGGTTCCTCCAAGACTTGGAGTCGCCAAGTGAGATGGACTAAGGTCCGGCAGGCATCTGTTTGGCCACTGAGGGGGACAGGATGTTGGCCTGATCTAAGACGCTCTTCTTAAAGAAACGTCCACCTTGAAATGGCACATAGTTTGGATGCTCGGATGCAGAGTTCAGCAGAGTTCTCTTAAGTGGCAAGAGATTGTAGAGTTGGGACCCCGGGGGTCATCTGGCCCAACCCCTTGCAACGCAGGCATCTTCTTGCCTGATGTGGGACTCGAACCCACGACCCCGAGATGAAGAGTATCATGCTTTACTGAGCTAGATGGCCCTGAAAGGTGGGAGAGGAGTGTCTGCTGGGCGGAGGGGGGGGGAATTAGCTCAGACATGTGAGGACTCCCCATAAATGTTCTTTCCACCACCCCACCCTCTTTTATTGTCATCTCCCCAGGGCCTCACCATTCTGTGCCACCTGGAGCACCTGCTTCTGGTCACTCACATGAACATCTCAGAGAACCTCCTCCACTGCTTGCCCCCCACACTGGCCATGATGCGCTGCCTTGAGGTGAGGCTGCCCCCCCACCCCCAATTGCCCAGCGATGGGTGCCCGTCTCTTAGGACCCCCGGCCTTCCTTTGAAGCCCTGTCTCCCCCAACACCTTGGCTCAATAACACCTTCAGGCAGAGGGCACACCGTGCGCGGAACCTCGGGGAAGCCACAACTATGACATTGAACAGAAAGGGGGCAGATTTTGGTGTCGCACGTGGCACCACTGAAATTTGAGACCCCCCAGGTCCACCGCTGCTTCAGGGCGAACCGGGGAATCTGGGGAACTGGGTTCGCGTCTCCGCTCCTCCACATGCAGCTGCTGGGTGACCTTGGGCTAGTCACACTTCATAGAACTGCTGGAAACTTCTGGAGAAGTCCTCTATTCGTACTGCTTTCAGTTCCCTCGTCACAGCAGCTTGGACGTGTGAAATGTTGGGAAATCTGCGCCCTTTCAGTGCAGATGTCAGTTTTGGAAAAAGAAAGAAATCAGATGGGACCAGATTGGGAGAATATGGAGGGCAGGACAACTCAGTAACCTCGGTAACGTTTTCACACGGATTATGCAATTCTTCCGTCATCGTTCGGACGCACAAATAAGTCACAAACTCTGTCGACATTTGCCGCCCTTCACAGAAAGGCTTAAACAACTCAGTGTGGTGTAGTGGTTAACAGCGGTGGACTTGTAGTCTGGTGAACCGGGTTCGCTTCCCCGCTCCTCCACATGCAGCTGCTGGGTGACCTTGGGCTAGTCACACTTCTCTGAAGTCTCTCAGCCCCACTCACCTCACAGAGTGCTTGTTGTGGGGCAGGAAGGGAAAGGAGAATGTGAGCCACTTTGAGACTCCTTTGGGTAGTGATAAGGAATAAGGAATAATTTTTTTTGGCAATGTATCAATCATACTTGGAATTTTGCTTCGACTACATTGCAATGTAAGAAAAACGTACCTCATACAAACACTATTCCCCTCACGCTACAACAGCACAACAAAGGAACCCCATAACACCAACTGACCTCCCTTCCGCACAAAACTACAAATTCAACAGTTTGATAGCACAAGGGAAAAAACTATTCCTGTGCCTAGACGTTTTTGTATATAAAGTCCTGTAATGACGTCCGGATGGAAGTAAAGCGGGATATCAAATCCAAACTCCTCTTCCTCTTCCTCTTCTTCAAGAAGGATACGGACAAGCTGGAACATGTCCAGAGGAGGGCAACCAGAATGGCCAAAGGCCTGGAAACGATGCCTTATGAGGAACGGCTTAGGGAGCTGGGTATGTTTAGGCTGGAGAAGAGAAGGTTAAGGGGTGATAGGATAGCCATGTTCAAATATATAAAAGGATGTCATATAGAGGAGGGAGAAAGGTTGTTTTCTGCTGCTCCAGAGAAGCGGACACGGAGCAATGGATTCAAACTACAAGAAAGAAGATTCCACCTAAACATTAGGAAGAACTTAATGACAGTAAAAGCTGTTTGACAGTGGAATTTGCTGCCAAGGAGTGTGGTGGAGTCTCCTTCTTTGGAGGTCTTTAAGCAGAGGCTTGACAGCCACCTGTCAGGAATGCTTTGATGGTGTTTCCTGCTTGGCAGGGGGTTGGACTGGATGGCCCTTGGGGTCTCCTCCAACTCTATGATTCTATGATTCTTCTCCTCTGTTTTGCCTCAGGTGCTGGAGGCTGACGACAACCAGATCGAGACCCTCGAAGGCCTGCCCCCGCTCCCTCGCCTGGAGGAACTCTCCCTCTGCAACAACCGTATCCTTGGCGCTGTGCAGGGTCCGGGGCCGGTGGGGGTTCGCTCGGGGCAGGGTAGGGGTGCTCTCTCTTTGGGAAAGGAGAACCCCTCTCCTCTCCCTCTCTCTGGCCACAGTTCTCCTTGACTCCGCTGCCCCTCCCTCAGGCATCCTGCAGCCTTCCGGGCTCCGCGCCCTCGCCTCCTTCCCCAAACTCGCCCACCTCAACCTGCAAGGCAACCCTCTGTGCCAAATCCCCGGCGTCCAGTCGGAGCTTGCCGCCTTGCTGCCGAATGTGGGCACCATCCTGACCTGATGGGTTTTGCAGAAGACCCCTGCTCGACACACGCACACACACACCCCATCACCCCCACACACACACACACACAGTTCCTCCCCATGCACACACTGACCCCCTTTTAATTTATTGGCATGAGGGAATGATGAAATAAAAGAGGTAATTGTTGCTGTGAGTCGTACCGATGTCCAATCCATGCAGCAGAAAGCGAGGGGGTCCCAGGAATGTCCCCCCGTTCCTGCTGCTGCTGCTGCTGCTCCCCTCACGCACATCACAAACGCATACAGTGGTACCCCGGCATAGCTGTCAACTTTCGGATTTGAAAATAAGGGATTTCCCACAACTTTCGGATTTGAAAATAAGTGGTGCCGCGAGGGCGGTGCAATGGCACGAAGTAGCCTCGCCACCCTGCGCTCCAGAGGCTGCGTGCGAACGGGTGAGCGAAAGAGCGAGCGCGTAGACGGCAGGCAGGCTGGCTGTCTGGTTGGGCGTGAGGGTCTGGCTGCACAAGGCATGCAAGCTCCACCCCCGTCGGTCTCAGACTCCTTATTGGCAGCCGAGCAACGCAGCTGAGGAGCCTCCCTGGCCGGCAAGGAGGGAGAGGAGCTGCTTCCTTTGGAATCTGGGAAATTTGAGGGATATCAACAATCCGGGATAGCAGCGGGAAACGGCATTGGAATAAGGGAGTTTCCCCCCCAAAAAAGGGAGGGTTGACAGCTATGTACCCCCGGTTGCGCACTCAATTTGTTCCGGGGTGCCATTTGCACCCTGAACAGTGCGCAACCCAGATGGCGCTTTTGCGCATGCGTGGGAGCACATGCGTGATCCACGGACCGCGCGGACATGTGCAGAAGCGTCCGCGCTCCGTGTTACACTTCCGGGTTTGCGGAGTGCGCAACCCGAACGTACGCAACACGGAGCGTACGCAACACGGGGTACGGCTGTATTGAATGTAGCTGAGAAAATGTGCAGCCTCAGAAATAATATCCTCACAATGGCCGGCCATAAAAGCCCAACCGTTCCTGAATGATCTCCCAATGAGGACTGGAAGTTTCTGGGACTCCAGCTCCCATCAGTCCCCAGCCTGCGTGGCTGGTGGTGATGGGAATTGTAGTCCAGGAACAAGTGGAGAGCGAAACTCGACATCATCCCTGCCTTAAAAGTTCCAGCAGTTTCTAGATGATCTTCCAGGCACAAATCTGGTATCCGCTGATGAAACCTTGGCCGGTGAATCATGAATACACATTCCGGCAAGAACAGAAATTGTGAAGAAGGCCATCACGCTTTCCTTGGTAATACGGATGAGAGGCTTGTGTGTGTCATATTAAAAAGAAAGTCTTTCCCAACCACCAGCACTACCAGGCGGACAGAGGCCGGATTAACCACTTAAAAAGGAAAACTTGCTCATTTATTTAAACCTGCAATTCTAAATACACTTCCTCATGAGTAAGCCCTGCTGAACTCAGTAGGTCGCAGTTTCTAAGCCAGGCATCATAGGCTTCCGCCAAAAATGCCGCAGCCCGGCCTAGACCCATTTTAACCTGGGCTCACATTTTGTAGCCGGAGATTATAGGAAGAACTGGGGTCAGTTCTTTGGTTGTGTGCTGGAAACCCACACTCTAGAGCAGCCCCATAGAAATCAACGACCGGGAGACCTACCTTAAGCCCATCAGCTCCAACGGATCTACACATGAGTAAGACTTAGTTGAATACACCCTCTTGTCCAGGCACAGGCAAACTCGGCCCTCCAGATGTTTTGGGACTACAACTCCCATGATCCCTAGCTAACGGGACCAGTGGCCAGGGATGATGGGGGTTGTAGTCCAAAACATCTGGAGGGCCGAGTTTGCCTGAGCCTGCTCTTTTCCCTAAGTCAGTGATGGCTAACCTTGACACTCCAGATGTTTTTGGGACTACAACTCCCATCATCCCTGACCACTGATCCTGTTAGCTAGGGATGATGGAGTTGTAGTTCCAAAACATCTGGGGTGTCAAGGTTAGCCATCACTGCCCTAAGTTGTGTGGAAGCCAGCAATAATACTTTACTTGGCCAGGCTTCAGAATTGACAGGCGACTCGACTGCGACTCCAGTTCCCGCTTCTTCGATCCACCCAAGGCTTCCTGTACCTCGCCTGCCCGCCTGCCTCCACCCACCCGGAGCCAGAGGAATCTGCTTTGACTTGTCCCAGCCAGGGAGAGCGCAGACACCTGTCAGCAGCCTTGACATCTTGGCTGCTGCTCTGCATTCCCCGTGCGCAGGGTCCCGCGACAACCAGCCTTAGACGGCTTTAGGACAGAGGGTTGAACGAATTCGTGGGTCATAACGTTCTCAATAGCTGCCAGCCGCCAGGTCTGTGCTTTGCCTACACGGTTGATGCCTCTGAATGCTGCTTGTTGGAAACCTCAGCGTTGCACCCTTGTTCAACGTCGTGGACTGACTGGGTGCAGAGCGGGGGCACCAGCTGGGGAATAATAATAATAATATATTTTTATTTATACCCCGCCCTTCCCAGCCAAGACTGGGCTCAGAGCGACTAACACCAATAAAATCACAACAAAACATACAAAACAATCAATTAAAATGCAGGTTAAAATACGATTTAAAGTTTAAAGTGCAGCCTCATTTTTAAGTAGCCCACCAATCAAACCATAAAGGAATGAAACATCAGGGTTAAACTGAAACCAACGCAAAGGCCAGGCGGAACAGCTCCGTCTTGCAGGCCCTGCGGAAAGATGCCAAATCCCGCAGGGCCCTGGTCTCTTGTGACAGACCGTTCCACCAAGTCGGGGCCAGTACTGAGAAGGCCCTGGCCCTAGTTGAGGCCAGCCTAGCATCCATGTGGCTCGGGACCTCCAAAATGTTATTATTTGAGGACCTTAAGGTCCTACACAGGGCATACCAGGAGAGGCGGTCCCTGAGGTACAAGGGTCCTAGGCCGCATAGGGAATCACCAGGGAAGAAGGCTCAGAGCCTGGGGAGCGGTGGTGGGACAATTGCGAGTGGTCAGCTAGACTGGGAATGGCCACCGAGACCACATAACACCGGTCCTGAAAGACCTACATTGGCTCCCGGTACGTTTCCAAGCACAATTCAAAGTGTTGGTGCTGACCTTGAAAGCCCTAAACGGCCTCAAAGGCCCAGTAGACCTGAAGGAGCGTCTCCACCTCCATCGTTCAGCCTGAGGTCCAGCTCCGAGGGCCTTCTGGCGGTTCCCTCACTGTGAGGAGTGAGGTTGCAGGGAACCAGGCAGAGGGCCTTCTTGGTGGTGGTGCCCGCCCTGTGGATGTCAAGGAAATAAAACAACTACCGGTATCTGACTTTTAGAAGACATCTGAAGGCAGCCCTGTTTAGGGAAGTTTTTTATTTTTGATGTTTTATTGTGTTTTTAATATATTCTGTTGGAAGCTGCCCAGAGTGGCTGGGGAGACCGAGCCAGATGGGTGGGGTATAAATATATTATTATTATTATTATTATTATTATTATTATTATTATTATTATTATCATCATTATCATTATTATCATTATCATTATTATTATTATTATTATTACTACTACTACTACTACTATCATCATCATCATCAGAGGGAGCAAACTGGAAGGAGGAGGTAAGATAAGATAAGATAATTTATTGTCATTGCACAAGTACAAGCACAACGCTATACAAGTGCAACGAAATTGCATGCCATCCCGTTAAAAAAACAGAAAGAAACAAAAAACAGGACAAAACACACACACACACCAAAAAAAGCCACACATACACACACACACACACACACACACACACACACACACACCCATCACAGCTCTCCAAGGTCATATTATCTGGTTACAGCATTTAAGATGGTTATAGCTCTTGGGTAGAAACTGTTCTTCAGTCTATTTGTTCTTAATCTAATTGTTCTATATCTTCTACCCGAAGGCAGTGGTGCAAAGAGACTATATGCTGGATGAGATGGATCCTTTAAAATATTGTTAACCTTTTTAAGGCAACGGGAACTGTATAGTTCTTCCAGAGATGGGAGAGGATGACCAATAATATTTTGGGCTGTGGTTTCGGAAGCTGAAGAAGCAACAGGGTTTAGCGAGCGGGGAGAGGCTGTGATGGAGAGCAGTCCAGAATTGGGAGGCTGGAGAGGACAAGGGCCCAGAGATGAGTCCGGCTGCTGAAGAATCCAGGGAGTCTTCCTCTCCTGCTGCAACCATCTCCCGTTCCCCCTGTTCTCTCAGACCCAGAAGAGGCATGAAAAGGGCAAAGCAAAGGGAGACAAAATGAAGGAGCCTTGGGTTGCTTGGGAAGGATCCGAGGGAGGAGGAGATTTCAGGAGCAGTGGGAAGAAGGCAGAGAATTTCAGTCTCCACGACGGCCTCATTGGGGCCAGACCTACTGGGAAAGAGTTGCTGTGATCACAAGGCCTGAGCTGTTTTGGTTTCTTTGAATAAAGAGTTAACTTCATGGGCATTTTGGGAGTTATTGCTGCTCCCGACTATCGTCGTGAGACTTGGGTCCCGCTTGAAGGTTTACCCACCACATAGCCCCTGTGAGAACAGGATGCTATTGTTGATGTTGTTTATTATTTATTGAATGTATATACCACCCTACACCTGGGAGTCAAGGCGGTTCACAGAATAAAATCAAGATATAAAACCACAAAATACATAATAAAACAACAACAAACCAATAGCCCCCCCAAAAAACCCCCACACATTTTTAAAGGGCATAGGATGTAAATCAGATCAACCAAAGGAACATTTAGCCTGGTGCCTAAAGGTCTATAATGAAGGCGCCAGGCGAACTTCCCTGGGGAGAGCATTCCACAGACGGGGAGCCACTGCAGAGAAGGCCCCGTTCTCGTGTTGCCACCCTCCAGACCTCTCGAAGAGGAGGCACACGAAGGAGGGCCTCAGAAGATGTTCTCAGGGTCCGGGTCGGTTCATAGGGAGAGAGGCGGTCCTTGAGGTATTGTGGTCCTGAGCCGTTTAAGGCTTTATTGGTGAAATCTAGCACTTTGACCAGATTGGCTGTTGGCCTGATCCAGCAAGCCTCTTCTTGGCATTCTTCACTCCATTAAAATAATAACCATTTCCCTTATTTGTCCCGCTGTTGCTTCACTCGCCTCCCGTGGAAACTGTGACCCAGATGATGAGCGCATCATGCAACAGTTTGCCACATCTCCTGCACGGGGCTGTTTGCTAAGAGGCGAAGAGTTCATTGCAGCAGCATCTCAGGGGCATGCCATGGAGCAACTTATTTTTCTGCGTCAGCCGTGGGTTTCCCCTCCTTCCACAAGTTCTTGTGAAAGCCTCGCTTTCTTTTTATTTTCTGTTTCTTCTTAACTGCATAATTGGCAGGACATGACCCGCCACGAGGTACGTGCTGGGAGGAAAACAGAGTTTCCACTCAGCTCTGACGCTTAAAATGATTCCTCCCCCCCCCCACCCCCGGTCCCTGTTGCTGCTTAATCAATGCTTTGAGTTGATTAATCTACCCATTTAAGGCCATCCTGACAGCATACATTCAAAGCACTATGATCATAGCTGTCAACTTTCGGATTTGAAAATAAGGGATTTTTCAAAACTTTCGGATTTGAAAATAAGGGATGCCGCGAGGGCGGTGCAATGGCACCAAGTAGCCTCGCCACCCT
Organism: Darevskia mixta; assembly: GCA_034641385.1. Lineage (NCBI taxonomy): Eukaryota > Metazoa > Chordata > Lepidosauria > Squamata > Lacertidae > Darevskia > Darevskia mixta. Next base: position 471,973 of record JAWWNH010000044.1, on the reverse strand, counting down.
GCGCTCCAGAGGCTGCGCGCAAACGGGTGAGCGAAAGAGCGAGCGTGTAGATGGCAGGCAGGCTGTCTGTCTGGTTGGGCGTGAGGGTCTGGCTGCACAAGGCATGCAAGCTCCGCCCCCAGTCGGTCTCAGACTCCTTATTGGCAGCCGAGCAACGCAGCTGAGGAGCCTCCCTGGCTGGCAGAGAGGGAGAGGAGCTGCTTCCTTTGAAATCCGGGGAATTTAAGGGATATCAACAATCTGGGATAGCAGCGGGAAACGGCTTTGGAATAAGGGAGTTTCCCGCAAAAAAAGGGAGAGTTGACAGCTATGACTATGATCCAACCTTAAGAGGTCCTGGTTTCCCCCCAAAGGATTCTGGGAGCTGTAGTTTCTTAAGGAGACCTCCAGTCCTCTTAGAACCATAGAGTTGGAAGAAACCACCCCCTGCAGTGAGGGAAATCTTTTGCCCAATGTGTGGCTCAAACCCACAACCCTGAGATTAAGAGCTTCAGTTCCCAGAGTGGCGTAGACAATACTGAGCTAGATGGACCAAGGGTCTGATTCAGTATAAGGCATGTTCCTCTGTCCAAGCGTCCCTTATTGCTTCCTTGGATTCAGTTGGAGAACATCGTTCCCATCATTTTAGCACACCCAAAAACTTAAACAAATCCTTATTTCCTAATGAATAGCCTTTGGACTATAAGGTAACTTAAATAGAAAACTTTTTCTAGAAAGATTTTTCCTCCCAAAGCATTTTATTTTAAAAATCAGATTTAAATTTTTTTTTAAATCAGATTTTTTAATTATTATTTTTAATTTTAAAAAATCATTGGTTTTTATCCACTCTGCTTCCGGCAGGGTTGGTGATGTGAGACCCCTCTCTCACACAGAAACCAAGCAGGGTCAAATTCCCCACTTACTGGCTGTGGGGAGCTAAATCCTGCTTTCTGCGTGAGCAGCAAGCCCAGCCATGTTTCTTCTTCTGCCCCACCTTCCGACATCACATACGATGTGAGATGTGGGGCCGCTAGGCATTATTTGGGGGCAGTGCCGGATTTATGCATAAGCTAAACAAGATCTAGCTTAGGGGCCCACTCTCTTGGGGGCCCCGAAAAATTTTTTAAGGGGGGGGAACCCTGGATGTACATTTCCAAAATATAAGATAAAAAACAAATAAAACAAAACCTACATACAGCAACAGTGTTTTGTGTTGTGTAGGCTCCTATGATGTAAGGAATGGGCCCCGCCTGCTAGCCTGCTCCCTAAAATATCCCGGGTTTGCTCCTTTCTATATATAGGGTGCCTACATTCTGCATGGACTGGTTGCACGGCAACATGGGCAAATGGCTTGAGATACCTATGAGGTCCATAAATTACCATATAGCATATATTCAGCCCAAAAAACAGTGGCAATTTGTTGTTGACAAAAGGACAGCTGGACAGGGCTCCATTACTTTGAGTAGCTTAGGGCCTCATCAAACCTAAATCCTGCCCTGGTTGTTCCATATACTGTAGTTAGTTGGTTCTGTCTACACTGAATGACAGCAGCTATCCTGGGTTTCAGACGTAATGTTTTCCAGGACACCCAAGGATTGATCCTGGTTTGCATGCACGGCAGCCCTTTCCTCCGTCCTTCCTTGGGTGGGCGTAATATGGGAGAACGACGACACTTCCTGGTCACCTACGGCACTCAAAGTTCTCTTCCAGGCGATCAGGGAAAGGAAGCATCACCAAATGCTTCCTTCCCTATTTTATTGTTAAATGATTAACACAAGAATCCCGGGAATGCAAACGGCGTAGTAAAAATTCCTGGGGACTTGTAACATTGGAGATTTAATTGCAAGGTTGACACGTTCAAAATACCTTTCTTCCTCCTGATACTTATCTGTCTACAGTTGCAAGAAAACCATTAATGGCTATTTTAGCAACTCGGTTTGAAAGAGGGATCGTTCCACGTTCTGGGTGTATGGTTCCCGTTTTCGCCTTGGGTCATGCAGGGTTTTTTTTGGCAGATTTCTTTGCGGTGTTGCCCAGAAACCTGCAAATCCTGTCCGATCAGAGCTGACAGCAAGAACAAAAGACTTGGGCTGCAGACAGAGTCAGACCACCATCCATGCGGCCCACTATTCTCCATTCTTCACTGACAGCTGCTCTCCGAGGATCCCTCGATTTTTATTTCTTTTTTTATAAATATTTTTTATTGATTTTATACGAATACAATAATTAAATTCACATATTATCTTCTCTTCTTATACCTTTTTGGCTATTTTTTATAGCCGTGACTTCCTTCAAAGCTTCCTTATGACTTTCTAAAATCCATATCTTACATTTATATTTCTTATATCAATCATTGTCCTATTATATTTCTCTCTAAATTGATCACTATAAATTCATACTAACAATGATACTTCTTCCTTGATCTACATATACTGTATACGATGCACGGGGACCTTCCCACGGGAGTTGAAGGAGGCAGTGGTGCGTCCGCTCTTAAAGAAAACATCTCTAGATCCTTTAGATCTATCCAATTACCGCCCGGTTTCGAATCTTCCGTACCTGGGTAAGGTAATTGAGAGAGCGGTTGCTGAACAGCTTGGTGGATTTCTGGAGGAAACATCGGCTTTGGATCCATTTCAGTCCGGTTTTCGCCCTGGTTATGGGACCGAGACGGCTTTGGTCGCGCTAACAGATGATCTCCGTAGACAGCTGGATCGAGGCGGGTCGGGACTGCTGATTCTCTTAGATCTGTCAGCAGCCTTCGACATGGTCGATCATGAACTTTTGGACCACCGCCTTGCCGACGTGGGGATTCAGGGCACAGTCCGACAATGGCTGCGCTCCTTTATCTCAGGTCGGGGACAGAGAGTGGCGCTAGGGAAGGAGTTGTCGCCGCGGCACTCCTTGGTGTGTGGAGTTCCGCAGGGCGCAATCCTTTCCCCGATGCTTTTTAACATCTTTATGCGCCCTCTTGCCCAGATTGTCCGGAGTTTTGGGCTGGGTTGTCATCAATACGCTGATGACACCCAGCTTTATCTGTTGATGGACGGCCGCCCTGACTCGGTCCCAGACACACTGACCAGGTGTTTGGAAGCTGTGGCTGGATGGATGCGTGGGAGCCGGTTGAAGCTAAATCCTTCGAAGACAGAGGTCCTCTGGCTGGGTCGGGGCGACATGGGGCTGGGGGGCCAACTCCCATCTCTTGCGGGGGCCCAATTAGTGCCAGCGCCTTCTGTCAAGAGTTTGGGTGTAACCTTCGACGCCTCCCTTTCTATGGAGGCGCAGGTTGCAGCCACAGCAAAGGTGGCATTTTTCCATCTTCGACGGATCAAGCAGTTGGTCCCTTACCTTTCTCGCCCTGACCTGGCCACAGTGATCCATGCGACGGTCACCTCCAGGCTTGATTATTGTAACTCGCTCTACGCGGGGCTGCCCTCGAAGCTGACCCAGAAACTCCAGCGGGTGCAGAATGCCGCGGCGAGGCTCCTTACGGGGTCCTTGCCGCGGGACCACATTCATCCAGTGCTTTACCAGCTTCACTGGCTCCCGGTGGAGTACAGGATCAGGTTCAAGGTGCTGGTTTTGACCTTTAAAGCCTTATGCGGCCTAGGACCCTCGTACCTACAGGACCGCCTCTCCCAGTATGCCCCGCAAAGGACCTTAAGGTCCACAAACAACAACTTGTTGGAGGTCCCGAGCCACAAGGCTGTCAGACTGGTGTCAACCAGGGCCAGGGCCTTTTCAGTTCTGGCCCCAACCTGGTGGAACACTCTGTCACAAGAGACTAGGGCCCTGCGGGATTTGTCATCTTTCCGCAGGGCCTGCAAGACAGAGTTGTTCCGCCTGGCTTTCGGATCGGACACAGTCTGATGGTTTCCTCCCCTGGTTTTGTCTTGGGCGACAAATGAAGTGGCATTTTTAAATTGGTTTTTTAATCTGTATTTTAATTAATGGTTTTCTGTATATTTTATTGTAATTTTTATTTGATGTTAGCCGCCCTGAGCCCGGTTTTGGCTGGGGAGGGCGGGGTATAAATAAAAATTTATTATTATTATTATTATTATTACAAAGCTTCTTGCAGTCCTACCAACGTATTCAATTGAATATTTTCCTTTAAATAGTCTGCAAATTTAGCCCAGTCTTTGATGAACTTCTGGTCCCGCTGCTCTCGGATTCTCCCCGTCATTTTGTCCAATTCTGCATATTCCATTAATTTCATTCGGATCCCTCGATTTTTCACGCCCCATTACCTGAGATATCTTTTGGGTGCGGGAAATCGCACCCGGGCACATCTTCTCCCGCCGAGCTGCGACTCTCTGTGACGTGGGCAAGAAATATCACGTTAAATGTCCTTTAAAACTAGTCTCCAGCCCACCTTTCTGTCGGTTGCAGGTGCGCTGAACCGTCATTTGGCCCTGCGACCACGATTTTAAACCGGCAGGGCAAAATTTCCAAAAGCTTACGAAGGGGCAGCCTAGCTGGAAAAGTGTGCTGCGTTTCTAGGCAAAGCCCAAATATGTGCACCACGAAAATCAGGAGCTCCCAAAATCACAAGTGCTTTTTTTCTGGGGGGACACAGAGGTACGCATACCCCTAAACATTCTGTGAATCTTTGTACTTTTGTCCATTTACTGTATTTATTTTTCCCGATTTGAACTATAAAAGGGTGATTTTCTTGAGTCTGTAATAAAAAAATTTAAGGTCTTATATATATAATAAATGTTTATCAATGTACAGAGGCGTAGGAAGGTCAGGTGGTACCCGGTGCGGAAAATTTCTTGTCACCCCCAAAAATTGATTGATTTTTTTTTGTCTGCAAAAATGGTTTTACGTTATTTCATATTTTCTTACAAAGGAATAATAATAAGTAAAAATAAACTTTTATTTATATCCTACCCTCCCCGGCCGAAGTCGGGCTCAGGGCGGCTAACATCAGATACATAACATTGATATAAAATCAAACAATAATTAAATTACCTCCTAAAAACATGTCAAAATCCAATTAAAGTCTAATGAGATGGCTTTCCACAGGGTTAGGGTTGGGAACAGTAAGTGCTCCATGTAATTGAAATTTCAGCCTTCACGACATAGGAAAACGGCCAAGTAAACAGCTATTTTCGTGGAGGAGGGTCAAGATATTAACTTTTATTATTAAAGATATTAATGTGCATGAAATTTCATATATAGCAATATAATCCCTAGTGTAGTAAGATAAGACCTTTGGAGCAGGCATTTAAAAAAAAAAAAAGTTTTTTATGAACCACCCTAGTAGGGCAGTAATTGTTCCTTGATAATTTGTCACCCCCTCCATGATGGAACCTGGGGTGGACCGCCCCCCCTGCTCCCCACTTCCTACGCCCCTATCAATGTACCAAGCAAACACGTACATAAATATATAAACCACATGTCTGAAGCAGCACAGGAAGACAGTCCTGAAACCATTTTGACTCCCAAACTGACCAAATGTTTCTCTGCAAGGGTGTGTGTGTGTGTGAGGGAACCTTCCCATTGTCTCAGTAATTAAGTGATTCCCATCTCAAAGAAATGCCCAGACTATCAGGAAAGGCAATCAGATAAGACATCAGATAACCTGGCAGACAAGAGATAAACAACGCACTCAGATTTCTGTTGTAGACCGCCTTTTCTATGATGTAGGTATGATGTATCTGGGGGGTGGTCTTGGACTCCAGAGCGGGCAATTTAAATGTCTATAGAAGGGCAGGCACACCTTTGTTCTGGGTCCTCCTCCTTTCTCCTGAGTGTGAGGGGCGCACCCTGTTGCAACAGCTTTAATAAAGATCAGGCTTCTTAGCTGCTTTGCTTCTCAATATTCTCTGGTTAAAAAGGTAAAGGGACCCCTGACCATTAGGTCCAGTCGTGACCAACTCTGGGGTTGCAGCGCTCATCTCGCTTTACTGGCCGAGGGAGCCGGCGTACAGCTTCCGGGTCATGTGGCCAGCAGGACTAATCCGCTTCTGGCAAACCAGAGCAGCGCACGGAAACGCCGTTTACCTTCCCGCCAGAGCGGTACCTATTTATCTACTTGCACTTTGACGTGCTTTCGAACTGCTAGGTTGGCAGGAGATTCTCTGGTTGGCCTCTCTGTTATTTTCTCCTATCGATGGAGAACCTACAAAGGACTCTATAAGGGCTCTTGTGTACCCGTAAGGGAATAAGGGCAGATTTTGTTTGTTGTTGTTGTTCAGTCGTTTAGTCGTGTCCAACTCTTCGTGACCCCATGGACCAGAGCACGCCAGGCACGCCTATCCTTCACTGCCTCTCGCAGTTTGGCCAAACTCCTGTTAGTAGCTTCGAGAACACTGTCCCACCATCTTGTCCTCCATCGTCCCCTTCTCCTTGTGCCCTCCATCTTTCCCAACATCAGGGTCTTTTCCAGGGAGTCTTCTCTTCTCATGAGGTGGCCAAAGTCTTGGAGCCTCAGCTTCAGGATCTGTCCTTCCAGTGAGCACTCAGGGCTGATTTCCTTCAGAATGGAGAGGTTGGATCTTCTTGCAGTCCATGGGACTCTCAAGAGTCTCCTCCAGCACCAGAATTCAAAAGCATCAATTCTTCGGCGATCAGCCTTCTTTATGGTCCAGCTCTCACTTCCGTACATCACTACTGGGAAAACCATAGCTTTAACTATACGGACCTTTGTCGGCAAGGTGATGTCTCTGCTTTTTAAGATGCTGTCTAGGTTTTGTTTACAACAAGTCAAAATGAAAGTACCCCTAACAGGTTTTTTTATAGGAAAAAAGCACTGCTCCCAACCCTTATGCCCTCCCGTCTGCAACCTGAACCCCCAAATCCAAACCCAGACTGACTCCCTGCCCCCCCTCTCCTCACCCCCCCTTCCATCCCAACCTGCTCTCCCTGATGCTATTCCGGTCCATCCAGCTGATTAATTCCCCAGCCGGCGTGGCCTGGGTGGGGCACCCTTGGGAGAATTTCAGATTGAAGGAGATCCACGAGGCTGTTCTTCTAACTTCCTTTTCCTCTGCACTCTCCATGATCCAGAAGTCAAAACCAGCTCCTCCCAGTGCACACAGAGAGAGCTTGCGGGAACCTGTTCTGGAGTGACACCCCAGCTTCTCCCCTGGGAATGTTTTGCTTCCTTCTTCCACTTGAGTCAGGGGGTGGTCAGCAGGGATCTCTCCGGATCTCCGGCCGCACCAAGCAGATCCTCTTCCTTTCATTTCCTCCTCACTTCCAGATTTCAAGGCCTGGGTCCATTTTTGTGCCTGCCTCAGTTTTCAGATCTCTGGAATGGGCTGAACTGCAGGCCACAGTTAAGCACGCCTTATTTTTTAAAGTGCATTTGATGTGCAATTTAAAGCACATGACTTCACCCAAGGGATTCTGGGACCTGTAGTTCCCCCCTCACAGAGCTACCATTTCCAGCACCCTTAGCAGACTACAGTTCCCATGATTCTTTGAGGGAAGTCATGTGAATTAAATGTGTGTTGGATATACTTTGCATTATTATTATTATTATTATTATTATTATTATTATTATTATCCCACCCTTTTCTCTTCCAAGGACCTCAGGTTGGGGGTACATGGTTCTTCCCCTGTCCTCATTTAATCCTCACAACAACCTCGTGAGGTAGGTTAGGCTGAGAGACAGTGACTGGCCCCGAAACCACCCAGTGAGCTTCATGGCCAAATGGGAGATTTGGAGCCTAGCTTCTCCCAGGTCCTTGTCTGACACTCTAACCACTTGGCCACACTGCCTAAAATTTTTGCTTGCTTGTTTCATTTGCGAATCGCTTCCGATGCGGCACCTCAAGGCGATTCGCAACAGGATAAAAACATACCTTAAGCAGTTACCTATATAAAAACAGAGCCACTGCCTTTATGAAAACATCTTAAAAAGCAATTATCTATGTCTTCTGCCGGGTGGCGGCTGATAGGAGTTGTAGTTCAAATTGGCTGGAGGGCGCCGGGAAGGCGGAAACAACAACATCCATTCGAATCCAATACAGATACCAGCTGGGATAAAGATCTCCCTTTGGGAGGTTTATGGAAAGAGGAATGCCTTTAGAAGGTGCCGAAAAGAAAACAGAGATGGCGCCCGTCTGGGGTGTAATGGGAGGCAGCTCCAGCACTCTGCAGAAGAACATGAGAAAAGCTCTGCTGGATCCGGCCAGTGGCCCATCTAGTCCAGCATCCTGTTCTCACAGTGGCCAACCTGTGGGAAACACAAACAGCATACAGTATCACAGTGGTGATAATATGGACCTTTCTTACTAAGCTGTGCCTGTGATATTCGCATGTTCTGTTGACCAGAATGTATTATTTAGGTAGGTGATTTGTGATATTATGTGAACATTTTGTATATGGTATATTAGGTGTTGCATTGTAATTTGGGTATTGTTTATACTATACAGAACTGATGAAGCAGTAGTGCGAAACCTGAGCAATATCCGGAGGACAGGTTTTCTCCTTCGTTCTTCCGTCGCTTCTTCTTCTCAGATGCCATTTATATTTAGTTTGGATTGATGGTGACACCATTGGATTTAGACTATCTTTTTCTTCTATCATTGTGTCCAGCAACTGACATTGTCTTGTTCATCTGTTACAGTCCATTCACCATCAACCTTACAGGAACTTCTCGTTGGCACTGGGAGTTTGTCATTACACCTATCTATTGCTGAATGGTTCTATTATATAAACGTTATACATTTTATTATACATGCGATATGTACATGGTTTCATTTATTATTCGGCTTTATTGTAAGGTTATCGGTTCCTCATAAGAGTTTTGTATGTAATCTTCATTTTAGTGTCAGCCATTGTGTGGTCAACCTGTGGGAAAGCCAGCAAGCGGGATTCGAACACAGGAGCCACTCTCCCCTCCTGTGGTTTCCAGCAACTGGTACCCAGAAGCATTGCTTCCTCCAAATGTGGGGACAGAGGACAGCCACTGTGGCTGCTAGTCATCGATAGCCCTCTCCTCCATGAGTTTGCCTAAGCCTCTTTTAAAGCCATCCAACTTTGTGCTTCCTGTGGGAGGGAGTTCTGCAGTCCCACTCTGCACTGTGTGAAGATGGACTTCCTTTTATCTCCTGGCATTCAGCTTCTTTGGAGGTCCACAGATTCTCATATTATGAGAGAGGGAGAAGAATCTTTCCTCTGTCCACTTTTCTCCAGGCCAGGCATCATTTTATAATCCTCAAATATCTCAAGGGCTGTCACACAGAGGATGGAGCAAGCTCTCCTTCTCCTGCTCCGGAAGGCAGGACTCGAACCCATGGCTTCAAGTTGCGAGGAAGGAGAGCTCAATGAAACATCAGGAAGACTTTTCTGAAGGCAAGTGCCATTCGCCAGAGGAACAGACTCCCTCGTAAGGTGGTGGACTCTCCTTCCTCCGAGGTTTTTAAGCCACCTGCCATGGATGCTTTAGCTTAGATTCCTGCATTGCAGAAAATGTTTCACAGATGGTATTTAACTCACAGAGCCTAGGGCTTGCCGATCAGAAGGTCGGTGGTTCGAATCCCCACGACGGGGTGACCATTAGGTCCAGTCGTGTCCGACTCTGGGGTCGCGGCGCTCATCTCGCTTTATTGGCCGAGAGCCGGCGTACAGCTTCCAGGTCATGTGGCCAGCATGACAAAGCCGCTTCTGGCGAACCAGAGCAGCACACGGAAACGCCCTTTACCTTCCCGCCAGAGCGGTTCCTATTTATCTACTTGCACTTTGACATGCTTTTGAACTGCTAGGTTGGCAGGAGCTGGGACCGAGCAACGGGAGCTCACCCCGTCGCAGGGATTCGAACAGCCGACCTTCTGATCGGCAAGCCCTAGGCTCTGTGGTTTAACCCACAGTGCCACCCACGTTAAATATGCAGGGATTTATGATATGCAAAATGACTAGATGACCCTCGGAGTCCCTTCCATCAATACGAATCTCTGATTCTATCACGGTTGCTTCTCATGCATTTTTCTCCAAGCTCGAAGTCCCAAATGTCTCCATCACCTTTACCATTTTGCATGCCCTTTTCTGAACCGCGGAGCCCACTTCCTGGATCCGGCCAAAGGCACATTGAGACCAGCATCCTATTCTCATGGTGGCCAAACAGATACCTCTGGAAAATGCCCAAGCGAGACCTGTGGCGAGAGAGCCAGTGTGGTGTAGTGGTTAAGAGCGGTAGACTCTAATCTGGGGGACCGGGTTCGAGTCTCCACTCCTCCACATGCAGTTGCTGGGTGACCTTGGGCTAGTCACACTTCTCTGAAGTCTCTCAGCCCCACTCACCTCACAGAGTGTTTGTTGTGGGGGAGGAAGGGAAAGGAGAATGTGAGCCGCTTTGAGACTCCTTCGGGTAGTGAGAAAGCGGGATATCAAGTCCAAACTCTTCTTCTTCTTCTTCTTCTGACTACAGCAGCGCAGAAAACTATTTTATCGGACATTGTCTCCAGGAGGACTTATCTAGCAGAATAAGATCACTTGGGTATAAATGAGGGGTGAGATGATCACATGGATGAGAAAGTGTAGCGGGCAGAGAGTTGGAGTAGGATCTCAGAGGGCTGGGTTCGAATCCCCGTTCATCCATGAACTTCTCCAGGTCAGATGCACTCTTCGTGTAACCTACCTCACAGGGTTGCTGTCGCAAGGAGAAAATGAGAAGCGGCAGAGTCCTGTGTATTGCGCTCCTTCGGATCTAAGCGCAATAATAAGATTATGTAAATAATAGGTAATATCTCTGCATTTGTTGAAATGGCATGAGATTGTCACAAGTGGAATAAGCTGCACCTGTTGCCTTTCTGCCTGCTGGGCATTTGTTCCAGACACAGGAGCCTTCCCGGGAAGAAATTCATGGCATGTGATTGCAGCAATATTTTGGCAGGGAGAACAAGGGTGATTTAATTCATCCCAAAGCCAATCTCAGCTGTCAACGATGATGAAGTACAGAAGTCTCCTTGGGATCTGAAGGGTTTTTATCCATTAGGCATTTCAGTGCAAGTGCTCGCCTTCCGGAATACCGCATCGGATAATAGCAAAGACAAAGTGCCTCTGAGCAGCTGCAGAGTGCCTTTTCAAAGAATCACAGAATTGTAACAACAACAACAACAACAATTTTATTTATTTATACCCCGCCTAACAGCTCCCAACAGAATATAATAATAAAAAAGCAATAAAACATCAAACATTAAAAACTTCCCTAAACAGGGCTACCTTCAGATGTCTTCACAAAGTCAGATAGTTGTTTATTTCCTTGACCTCTGATGGGAGGGCGTTCCACAGGGCAGGCGCCACCACCGAGAAGGCCCTCTGCCTGGTTCCCTGTAAGTTCACTTCTCGCAGGGAGGGAACCGCCAGAAGGCCCTCGGAGCTGGACCTCAGTGTCCGGGCTGGACGATGGGAGTGGAGACGCTCCTTCAGGTATACTGGGCCTTTGAGGCCATTTAGGGCTTTCAAGGTCAGCACCAACACTTTGAATTGTGCTCGGAAACGTACTGAGAGCCAATGTAGATCTCTCAGGACCGGTGTTATGTGGTCTCGGCGGCCACTCCCAGTCACCAGTAGCTGCTGCATTCTGGATTAGTTGAAGTTTCCGGGTCACCTTCAAAGGTAGCCCCATGTTGAGCGTGTTTCAGTAGTCCAAGTGGGAGATAACCAGAGCATGCACCACTCTGGCAAGACAGTGCACAGGCAGGGAGGGTCTCATCCTGCGTACCAGATGGAGCTGGCAGACAGCTGCCCTGGACACAGAATTGACCTGTGCCTCCATGGACAGCTGTGAGTCCAAAATGCCCCCCAGGCTGCGCACCTGCTCCTTTGGGGGCACAGTTACCCCATTCAGGACCCCAAGGGTCATTTAGTCCAACCCCTTGCAACGCAGGGACCCTGGCGCTTGACGTGTACATCGCCGCGCTTGCTTTGGCACACGTACAAGCTAAAGACGCACACCCAGCAGATTGCATCGAGGCGTGGATTGCGTGTTCATTTCTCTATGGGATGACGCTTTCAAAGCCAAGGCTGAATCTGCCAAACTGTTTTCGTTGCTTGGAAACAACCCTGGGATGTTTTGAGTGAGCGGCGCGGACGAAGAGTGCCTCTGAGCAAGCGCAGAGAGTGATTCCCTCTCCGCAGCATGGCAAGAAATCGTTCCCTGTAGTCACATCCATACATGTAATGCATGGCTAGTTCCTGGGAACTCTAGTTTGTTAAAGGTGCTGTGAGCTGTGAACTACGGTTCCTGGGATTCTTCGGTGGAAGCTGTGTGTGTTCTTTAAATGTGCCTGAGGCTCACAAGGTTCCAGAAAAGGAGTCTTTCCTCCAGGATTAAGCCCCAGCACATCCTTATTTCAAAAACTTTAAGCCCTGTTTAAATGTGTGAGGGTTAGAGAATGTTCTGGAAGGGCTGAGAAAGTCCAGAGAGAAATAGTTTAGTTTTGCTGTTTCCAAGAGCAGAGACATCCCAGGCAGAAGGTCAGGTTGGCCAATGTCTCTCTCTCTCCCCCCTCACACACCACCCCCTCATAGGGCTCCTATTTGGGTTCTGCGATAGGTAGAAATTCAACAGGGGCTGTTTTCACCCTTGCAATATCTCCAACTCGGAGCTGTGAGGAACCTTTTGACAGCATGGAACTCCAACTCCCATCAGCCACAGACATTTTTTGGTGTGTTTTCATTATGTATTTTGTGTTTTCATCTTGAATTTTTATGTTGTGGACCGCCCTGAGATGAAGGGTGGTATACAAATTTAATAAAATAAACACTTTCTGCCAGGAAGAAAGCTGTGTTTACCTATTATTATGAGCCCTGTCCCTTAGTATGCTTTCTGTGCCACAAGATGGGCTTTAAATTTATCACACATCGTATGCTGAAGAAGTAACACCGAAACAGTGACTTTATCCGGAAACGCTGTCCGTTAGAATATTATATTCACTAGTGTCTTCACTTCGGCTTCGCTGGAATACTATAATCACCGTGTTGAATTAGTAGAGACTATTTATACACATTATATTTTGTTACATTGATAGGAGGAATTTCCCTTGGAATGTTTATGCTTATTACTAAAGCTCTTTAGAATTTATATTCATTGCTCTCGGTCTCCTGTTGCTGTGTTCTTTGATTCAGGAAGAAAACTCCTGCAGACTCCTCCATCCCCCCCCCCAACACACCCCCAACCCGCACAGGCCTTTGGAAAAACCAGCGATTTTATGTCCCGGTCACTTGCTGTCTCTCGGCCTAACCTACCTCAAAGAGTTGTTGTGAGGAAGAATTATCATTATTATTATTTATATATCATACATGATATATAAATATCATACCAAGCAAACCACCCTGAAGCACCCGAGATGAAGGAGGGTGTTATGTACTGAGTTGAATAGGATCCAAAATGCAGCAGTCCGGTTGGTCCTAGAACAATAGGATCCAGGAGCCACCCAATCCAGCTCCAGGTGGAAGGGAATCCGCAACCTGATTGGCCTACAGGAGTATCCCGGAATTAGCCAATCACGTGGGGCCCATTGTGTAAATAATGTATATCAGGCATGTCCAACAGGTAGATCGTGATCTACCAGTAGATCACTGGACGTCTGTGGTAGATCACCGGTAGATCAATGGCTCCCCCCCAAAGAAGCTAAAAAAACTTTGGCTCCCCTAAAAAAAACTCACCACCTTTGCCCTGCACCCCTAAAATGACCTGAATCACCAAAAACCGGGTTTTCCTTCCTAAAAAAAGCTCAATGTCACTTTCCTCCTTTCTAAAGAAGCTCAACAACTTTTACGTGAACCCCCAAAAAGCTCAACAACTTTGACCTGAACCCCCCAAAAGGGGGTAGATCACTGCCAGTTTTTAACTTTGTGAGTAGATCACAGTCTCTTGGAAGTTGGCCACCCCTGATGTATATAAAGCAGACGTTTTGGGGAAACTTCCATTCCTCGCTACTATGAGCTGAATAAAGAGCATGAAATCCACACTTGACTCCGAGTATATTTCAGAGGGGATGCCAAAGCAATGGATAAATTAGAAGAGTATTTAAAATGCATCACTCTGTGTGTTTGTTTGTTTGTTTGTGTGTGTGTGTGTGCGCGCTGCACCGGTTGAACACCTACCTGTTGAACCACTCTTAAAGGAGCAAGGGCCCAGCTGATCCTTCAACAAAGGGCTTGCTACCACACCTTTCTCCATCCCTCCTGCACTGTGCTGCTCCCTCCCGCAACCTGCCCCAACACGCACCTCAGCTCCAGCAGATGTTGCTGCCCACACCCCTAGGAACAATCTTTCTCCCAAATCTAGCTCTGCCTGGGATGCGGCCAGGACTCCTGGGTCCTAGCTCCAGCTGCAGAGTGGAGTGGGTGCCCAGGGGCCAAAGAGGAACGTTCGGCCCCATACACACACACACACCATATTTTAAAGAAAACAGCCACAACCACGCACTCAGCAAGCACCCCTGGCGACTGGATCAATCAATCAAATCTTTATTACGGTCATAGACCAGCATAAGCAGGGGCGGGGGGTGTAATAATAATAATAATAATAATAATAATAATAATAATAATTTATTATTTATACATCACCCATCTGGCTGGGCTTCTCCAGCCACTCTGGGCGGCTTCCAACAAAATATTAAAATACAATAATCCATCAAACATTAAAAGCTTCCCTAAACAGGGCTGCCTTCAGATGTCTTCTAAAAGTCAGATAATTGTTTGTTTCCTTGACATCTGACGGGAGGGCGCTCCACAGGACGGGCGCCACCACCGAGAAGGCCCTCTGCCGGGTTCCCTGTAACTTGGCTTCTCGCAGGGAGGGAACCGCCAGAAGGCCCTTGGTGCTGGACTTCAGGGTCCAGGTAGATCAATGGGGGTGGAGACGCCCCTTCAATCATTTAGAATCTGTAAAACATTTTGGGAAGCTAAAGAATATTAAAACAGAAGGTATATCTAAAAGACTATAGCAATCTAAAAGAAACTAGCAGAATCTAAAAGAAGGGTTAAGAACATTAAAAGGGATACGGAAGAGCGTAAAAGGTTAGTATATAAAAGACCACAACTATCAGTTTAGAGAGCGCTCTGATGTGAGTGTTCATTCAATCTAGTTTGTGGCACAGATCATCATTTGATGGATTTTGAACACTGATGTGCAGAGTCTGGCAACGTCGTATGTTGTGGCAGGATTGGTATCTGACAGCAGCAGGGAGGTATCAAATTGTCCTGTGTGCCCTGGGTGCTTATGGGGTAGTGGGGTAAAGGTAAAGGTAAAGGGACCCCTGACCATTTGGTCCAGTCATGTCCGACTCTGGGGTTGCGGTGCTCATCTCGTTTTATTGGCCGAGGGAGTAGGCGTACAGCTTCCAGGTCATGTGGCCAGCATGACAAAGCCGCTTCTGGTGAACCAGAGCAGCGCACGGAAACACCGTTTACCTTCCTGCCAGAGCGGTTCCTATTTATCTACTTGCACTTTGACATGCTTTCGAACTGCTAGGTGGGCAGGAGCTAGGACTGAGCAACAGGAGCTCACCCCGTCGCAGGGATTCGAACTGCCGACCTTCTGATCAGCAAGCCCTAGGCTCTGTGGTTTAACCCACAGCGCCACCTGGGTCCCTAAAATGTGCGCTTCTCCCCGTCGGGGAATCGAACCCCGGTCTCCCACGTGACAGGCGGGGATACTTACCACTATACTAACAAGGACTTCGCTGGGTAGTGGGGAGGTGAGGCTAATACGCATTTCTCTATATTGTATATAGGCAGTGGAGAAACACATGCTCTATTGTTTCTGTTTGAACCTGGTGGCTGTAGTTTGTTAAGGGTGCTGGGAATTGTAGCGTTGCAAAGGGCAAACTACAGTTCCCATAGTTCTTGGTAGGTGGGTGGAAAATGTGCTTTAAATGTACGTTGTGTACACAGCCTGGGAACGGGGAAGGAGTCCAGTCCAGGGGGAGAAAAAGCTTCGCTCAGGACTCCTGGGTTCCATTCCCAGGCCGACGCTCCTCTCATTGCATCCCAAATGATTTATTGGCATCCCTTTCCGTGTGGGATTCAAGGAACTTGCAACAAGTAATTACTGGGACAGTGACTCAGCCTTGCAAGAGTCGTCCTTGGAAAGAAGGAGGATTTATGAGGAGGGAGCAACTTTCAGGGGAAGCGACTGTGACTTCATTCCGTTTACAGTCATGGCACCCCAAATTGGGCAACGGCTGTGGCTCAGGAATGCAGCAGCCACTCTGGGTGCAGAAGGAAGGCCCCGGGGCTCAATCCTGGCTGGAGAGCTGCTGCCAGTCAGTGCAGACATTCCCTTCTGGGCGGAGCCAGAGGCCAAAGTAGGCGGAGCATTTGCATCGCTGTGGTCTAAACCACAGAGCCTAGGGCTTGCTGATCAGAAGGTCGGCAGTTCAAATCCCCGCGACGGGGTGAGCTCCCGTTGCTCGGTCCCTGCTCCTGCCCACCTAGCAGTTCGAAAGCACGTCAAAGTGCAAGTAGATAAATAGGTACCGCTCCGGCGGGAAAGTAAACGGCGTTTCCGTGCGCTGCTCTGGTTCGCCAGAAGCGGCTTAGTCATGCTGGTCACATGACCCGGAAGCTGTACGCCGGCTCCCTCGGTCAGTAAAGCGAGATGAGTGCCGCAACCCCAGAGTCGGTCACGACTGGACCTAATGGTCAGGGGTCCCTTTACCTAAGGCCCTGTGATTTTACTTTCTTGGGTTCCATGATCACTTCAGATGGTGACAGCAGTCACGAAATTAGAAGACGCCTGCTTCTTGGGAGAAAAGCAATGACAAACCTAGACAGCATCTTAAAAAGCAAAGACATCACCTTGCCAACAAAGGTCCGTATAGTTAAAGCTATGGTTTTCCCAGTAGTAATGTACGGAAGTGAGAGCTGGACCATAAAGAAGGCTGATGCTTTTGAATTCTGGTGCTGGAGGAGACTCTTGAGAGTCCCATGGACTGCAAGAAGATCAAACCTCTCCATTCTGGAGGAAATCAGCCCTGAGTGCTCACTGGAAGGACAGATCCTGAAGCCGAGGCTCCAAGACTTTGGCCACCTCAGGAGAAGAGAAGACTCCCTGGAAAAGACCCTGATGTTGGGAAAGATGGAGGGCACAAGGAGAAGGGGATGACAGAGGACCAGATGGTTGGACAGTGTTCTCGAAGCTACCAACATGAGTCTGACCAAACTGTGGGAGGCAGTGGAAGACAGGAGTGCTGGCGTGCTCTGGTCCATGGGGTCACGAAGAGTCGGACATGACTAAACGACTAAACAACAACAACAAGAAGCAGGAGACCCCATTAGCTAAAGTGGTACCTCAGGCTAAGAACAGTTTCAGGTTAAGAACGGACCTCTGGAACGAATTAAGTTCTTAACCTGAGGGTTAAGAACCTGTACAACCAAGAGAGGGGATTGGTTTTTAAAGTGAGTCTGACCAAACTGCGGGAGGCAGTGGAAGACAGGAGTGCCTGGCGTGCTCTGGTCCAGGGGGTCACGAAGAGGCGGACACGCTAAACAACAACAACAACAACAACAACAACAACAACAACAACAACAACAACAACAAAGGCCTTGTTTGCACTACTACGCCTTTAAGGACCCTTCTTTCCCTTCAAAGCATTCTGGGTGCTGTAGTTCGTTAAGGGTCGCTGGGAGTTGTAACTCTCTGAGGAGGTGAACTACAGTGCCCAGAATTCTCTGAGGGGGGAGGGATGTGCTCTGGATGCGTTTTAAAGGCACAGTGTTGTATTCACAGCCTGGTTTTCTGCACGCACAAACACTTTTCTCTTATCTGCCCTCCAGGGAAGCAAGAGGCTTTAAGAGAATAGAAGACCAGACAAACATCTTTCTACGTTGCTGTTATTCACTTATTACCCACACTTCACCCAGGTTGCAACATTAACATACATTAAAAGCAGTTTAAAACAAGTTGCATCCATAAAAACAAAGTAACGTTGCTTATTGGATTTTATTGCGCTAGCCCAAAGGCCATGCCAACATACGAAGAAATCAAAAGGAGGTTGAAAAAACAAACAGCAGTCACTACATATGCAGTGAAACTACGGTCAAATCCACCAAAATTTCTTATTACACAGAATAAAAATCAATTCCCAAATAAAATGTGCAAATTAGATCTCAGAGTCCCTTTTGCAAATGGCCCATCCAGTTCTTTCTTCCTAGGTAATGGCAAATGGCCTCCACGCGTGGTTGCCCACACAGACAGACTAAAAGGCAGGTATGAGGGCGATCTGGCAGTGACATCTGTCACCCCATTGATTGCCAGGGTTGATAAAAAATAAGGTGGGTTTTAAAAAACAACAATATAGAATCGCAGAGTTGGAAGGGACCCTGGGGTCATCTAGTCCAACCCCTTGCAATGCAGGAATCTCAGCTAAACCATCCACAGCAGATGGCAGGGGCGCCAACTCCAGGGGGGCTGGGGGGGCCGGGCACCCACAATTTTTGTTGTTGTGGGTGCCCAGCGTCCACCCTCCGCTGCCAGCTGGCTGCCACCGCCTTGATAATTTTTGTTGCCCTTTTCTGAACGTTTTCCAGCTCAACAATATCCGTTTTGAGTTGAGGCGACCAGAACCCTACACAGTGTTCCTGATGTTCTTATATCGTAGATTTGTATTTGCAGTTTTATTCAGCGGGTCTCCCCTCCGCCTCCCTAGGCTCGGCTTTTCTCACGTGCGTGTGCCAAGTGTCGCCTGCTCTGGTGCCACCGCAGGAAATCTGGTTGCAATAAATGATTAGAAACGCAGAGTTGGAAGGATGGTCCGACCCCGCTTCTCGGTGCCGTGTCTAAAATGCAGGGTGCAGCCTTGTGCCACGGATAGAGGGTCCCAAATTCAATCGCCGGCCTGACAGATGACTTTCTATTTCTAATAATAAACGCTTTTATTATGGCACTATTATTATTTAGACACATCTTTGTACACAAGAGAGACTTCAGTGCCAGAACTTGCCTCTGGAGCAAAATCCACACCCACACACCGGGAATCCTGCGAACTGCAGTGCACCCCTCGCAGAGCTACAATTCCCAGCACCCTTAGCAAACTACACTTCCCAAAATTATTTTGGGAAAGGGTGGAAACGTGTTTGAGATGCGTTGTAGAGACATGATAGACTTGGGGGGGGTTTTAAGGTAGTTTTAATTCTACTAGTGTTTGTGGCTTTTTTAAAACAACAACATGTTTTTAACTCTTTGAGTTTTTCTCTGCACGGTTTTAACTTCCTTGGTCTGGAGGAAAGGCAGGATGCCAAATATGGACGAGGGCCATGGGCGCATTTCTGGGGAAGCCTTGTACCTTCCACCCGCCCCACGCCTTCTCCTGCAGACCCACACAGCCCGGGCACCCAGTTCATCCCCTCCTGCTCGCCTCCCCCTTGCCTCCTCCTGGTGGGCACCGTGCCAGCCCCCCCCCCCGGCAAGAGAGGAGGGCGAGGGAGGAGGATGCTTCCCTCTTACCCCGTGGTGCAAGAGGTGCCTTTCCCTCCCCGGATGTTTCTCATAGTTGTGACACCCAACCCAGGCGGCTCCACCCCGCGCTCCTGACAGAAGACAGGCGCTGGCAGAACCCTCTCCACTTCAGAGAGCTCCGAGGAGAGGCAGAGGCCAGACGGGAGCAGGTCGACCTCGGCTACTGAGTGCCAGGTGGGTGCCAGTCCTGGTGCGCCCTCGGTGCCAAGAGCGCAGGGATCGTCAAAGGCGCGCCCGGGGGACCGCGGGTGGGAGGAAAGGATGGCTTCGCCGAGAGTTTGGAAGGAGGGCGCGCCAGGGGGCACGGGAAGGGTGTGGGTGCCAGGGGGCACGGGTGGAGCCCGAGGGGTGATGGACCCTTTGGAGGGGCGTCCAGGGATCAGTGGAGGACAGAGGGACTTTGTTGCACATGCTGTGTGTTGTTGTTTTTTTGGGGGGGTGGCGAGAGTGCCGGTGTGGGTGTTGGTGCCAGGAGTGGATGGGCTGTGCGGGTGCTTGGCCCGCAAGCGGGGAGTTCCGCAGGTCAGTGGGGCGAAAGAGCGACCTAAAGTTTGCCTGCGGGTTTTAAAACTCCCGAGAAGTTGCTATAGGTCTCTAGATCTTAAGCATTCGTTTGAAAGATGGGGGTTGTTTTTTAAGGGGGGAGAGTTGGCCTGGAAGAGGGGGTGACCCAGGAGGGTGGGTGGGGGGTCTAGTCGGGACAGGGGAGGACAGGGCAGTCACAGGTGTGAATGGAGAAATCTGCGGGTGGCGAAAGATTTTGGGGAGGGAGTTGAAGAAGAGTTGGAGAAAATGCCTGGAAAGAGACGTGCGGTTTTGCGTAACGCGGGAGGGGGCATGGAAGAGGGTTCAGGAGGGTCTCATGTCAGAGAGGGGGGGCAGTATTAATGACCGGGAGGTGTGTGTAGGTGCTGGGGAGGCGAGCACTGAAAACATTTTGAGGGTTTGGAAGAGGTGACTTTCCCAGTGATGCAATGGTGGGGAGGTTTTTTGGGGGGGAAGGGAGGGGGGACTCACGGAACTGGGGTGGGGTCCAAATGTATTAGGCGGCCAGCTCAGCTCAGGACTTTGGGGCGGAGGTCCCTGACCCCACTCAGCAGAATGGGCAGTGGGTCGCACCCCAAACAAGCGCAATAATATGCTTTCCTCTCTAATGAGGGACACCCCATTAGCCCATTAAGTTTAGAATTCAATATTATCCAACCGCCCCACTGAGGAAGCCCCCCCTCTTGTTATCCAGTAAGTTGGTGGGCGCCCATTTCAATAGGGAAGGGGGCTTTTGAAAACGGAGAACAGCAACTTGACAAGGTTCGGGGGTCAAAGGACGCCGGCCTTAGAAGATGCTGCTGGCCAGTGTGGACAATACAGGGCAGGATGGAGCAAGAATCTGACTCGGTTGTAACATCCCAGTTGAATGATGTCAGGCAGCTCTGGTTTGGTGGCAGCGATTCCCCGGTGAGGATTTGCAAGTTGTTAGAGACGGGTGAGCCTTGTTTGGGAGGGCACCTCCCTCTTGATGGGTGCTAGGAAGAGGGCAGGGCAGCGGTGCCAAGGGGCAGAGGGTGACGGGTGCCAGGCGATGCAGATGAGCTGCGGTTAAGGAAATGAATGAGCTGCTCATCTCAGCTGGAGACAGAGGAGAAATTGCGGGGCTGTGGGCTTTGAAGGTTGAAAATAGGGCTTCCCCCTCACCTCTCTCTCTTTTAAATAAATATTTCTTTCTGATCCTGTAAGTCAGGACTGGGCGGCTAAGGGGACACCTTCGCATTTTGCAAGGCGGGTTTGGCCAAACTGGAGAGGGACTTGCCCGCGGCACCTGGGGATGTTCCACGACTGAACAGGGAATTTCCTTTACAGGGGCCCTATATAGGGAAGCTTTTAAATGTGTGGTGTTTTATTATGTTTTTATATCTGTCGGAAGCCGCTGAAAGTGGCTGGGGCAACCCAGTCAGATGGGTGATGATGATAATTTATTTTTATTTATTTATTTATTTATTTATTTGTTTGTTTGTTTGTACCCCGCCCATCTGGCTGGGTCCCCCCAGCCACTCTGGGCGGCCTCCAACAGATATTAAAATACATTAAAATATCACAGGTTAAAAACTTCCCTAAACAGGCTCCCTTCACGGTGAGGTATTATAATAATAATAATAATAATAATAATAATAATAATAATAATAATAATAATAATTTTTACTCTGCCCTGTTCTGGAGTGTGGCCCGAAAACAGGCGAAGGGGTGTGTAATTTTGGGTATTGTTTTTAATAGGCTAATTCAAGAAGAGGGAAACAAAAATTTTAAAAATCCTTCCAGTAGCACCTTAGAGACCAACTAAGTTTGTTCTTGGTATGAGCTTTCGTGTATTTGAAGAAGTGTGCATGCACACGAAAGCTCATACCAAGAACAAACTTAGTTGGTCTCTAAGGTGCTACTGGAAGGAATTTTTTTTTAATTTTGTTTCGACTATGGCAGACCAACACGGCTACCTACCTGTAACTCCAAGAAGAGGGGATTTTGGAAATTGATTTGCAACGGAGGCTGCTTGGAGCGATTCGGAGGCAGCGACATCCCAGAAACCAGGGCCGAATCATTCAGAAGGTCCTAGGAAACGTGGGATGTTGCCCTCTCCTGAGACGTCAGATCATTGGGATCCAGCATTGCCTCCTGCTCTGGCTGGCAGCAGTGGCTCTCCAGAGTTTCGGCATCTCTCCCAGCCCTCCCCAGGGATCCATTAAGCTTGGGACCTTCTTCATGAAAGGCGGGCGCTGAATCTCTGGGACACAGCCCCCTCGCCCTGGTCACACGGCAAAGGGAAAGGAAATCGAGCAACAGGAGGGCGTGAGAACTGATGCAAACCTTAAAATCTGGAGATCTGGAACAGCTAAAACAGGCAAGGTTGGGGAGGGAGGTGTGCTATCTGATTCAGTTGGTGGTGCAGGGATTTTAGGGGTGCTGAGGAAGAGGGCGAGCCGTTTTGGAGGAGGGAGTTTGAATTTGCTGCCAAGGAGTGTGGTGGAGTCTCCTTCTTTGGAGGTCTTTAAGCAGAGGCTTGACAGCCACCTGTCAGGAATGCTTTGATGGTGTTCCTGCTTGGCAGGGGGTTGGACTGGATGGCCCTTGTGGTCTCTTCCAACTCTAGGATTCTATGCTAGCCCCTGAGTTCTTTGGGGTGCAATGTGTCGAGTTTCAAGAATGCATATATTTTTTAATGGTTCGTTTCTGAATAGATGGGGCAGTTTGTAAGCTGCGGTTTCTGGCCTAGAAACCCCCTCTGTCTGGCGTGATACCGTGCGTCGGAAGAAACGTACTTTGCACACGCTCAGAGACGCTCTCTTCTTGGGTGAAGTTGCATGCCCCGTTTCTCTGCTGGAGTTTATTTCTTCAGGGTATGTGGATGTGGGCGGAACTGTACAGCACCTCTGACCGTAAATATAATTCTTAAAAAAATAAATAAGGCAGCACCCAAACGAAAACGAGAACAGAGCATTTCCTCGGTCGACTTCCACTTTCTGTTCCTCCGTCCTGAGAGAAAAGGAGAGTTGGAAGGGGGCCTCAAAGTTTAGCCTAGGCACCCCCCAAACTCGGCCCTCCAGATGTTTTGGGACTACAATTCCCATCATCACTGGTCCTGTTAGCTAGGGATGATGGGAGTTGTAGTCCCAAAACATCTGGAGGGCCGAGTTTGGGGGTGCCTGGTAGCCCAACCCGCTCCAAAAGGAGAGAGCCGCTTTGACGGCATCCCTTCTAGCAGGGCTCCTGTGGGGCAAGCAAAAGTTCAACAGAGGCAGATATTTTTTTCTCTCTCCAAGCACGGAGGAAGCTGCGCCTGTTGGATTTCTGCCTGCCGTGTCGTTGTTCGAAGGCCTTGCGAGAGATGGGGGTGGGGAGGGATATGGCAAGCGTGGATTGAGGATCCTGGAGTTCTTGACGAGCCTCCACACCTGCTGTTGGGAAAAGGATGGCAAGCCAGGACTCCTGGGTTCCCTGGTTTGGCCCCGGGGCTTGCTTAGGTCTTGCTTCATTACAGCTTAATGGCCCAACCAGAAACTCAGTTTCACCTGCTCCATCCAGCTGAACCGGCAAATCGCACACCTTGGCACCATCATTAACTCCACGGAGCCCGTCCCCATTGGCTACCTGGCCAGCGAGTGGGTGGGGCACCTTGGGAGATGAGCAACTCTTTCCTGGGAAGGGATATTCCCAAGTCTTCAGTCCTCCCCAACGCACACGCAAGTCCCTCGCCTCAGCCGCGCCTCAGCTCCTTCCTGCATTCCAGGCCCCGAGGACGTCCACCTGTTCAGCCACCAGGATGGGAGAGGAAGTTAATTTCCTAACCACCGCGCAAGAGGGCCTCTGAGCATGGGCAGAGTGCTTTTCTTTCCGTGCAGGGGAAACCCAACCTGCAGCAACCCTCCACCCCACCCCTGAGACTCCTGGGCTTGGTGGGAACATCGGGAAGCTGCCTTGTAACGAATGGATTCATCAAGGTCAGGGCAGCCTGCTCTGACTGGCAGCAGCACGGCAGGAGTGCAGAGAGGGGGAATTGCCAGCCTTACCTGGATTGAACAAGGGACGCGGGTGGTGCTGTGGGTTAAACCACAGAGCCTAGGGCTTGCCGATCAGAAGGTCGGCGGTTCGAATCCCCGCGACGGGGTGAACTCCCGTTGCTCGGTCCCTGCTCCTGCCAACTTAGAAGTTCGAAAGCACGTCAAAGTGCAAGTAGATAAATAGGTACCGCTCTGGCGGGAAGGTAAACGGCGTTTCCGTGCGCTGCTCTGGTTTGCCAGAAGCGGCTTAGCCATGCTGGCCACATGACCTAGAAGCTGTATGCCGGCTCCCTTGGCCAGTAAAGCGAGATGAACTCTGAAACCCCAGAGTCGTCCACGACTGGACCTAATGGTCAGGGGCCCCTTTATCTTTACCTTTACCTGGATTTACCTGGGCAGATGCCCAGCCACTGAGCCGCGGCCCCTGTTGAAGAAGACAAACACTGGGGTGCTGCTAAATGGACTTCATCCATTGCACCCCTAAATCATAGTTGGTAGGGACCCCAAGGTTCATCTAGTCCACCCCCCTGCAATGCAGGAATCTCAGCTAAAGCATCCATGACAGATGGCCATCCGACCTCTGCTTGAGAGCCAGTGTGGTGTAGTGGTTAAGAGCGGTAGACTCGTAATCTGGTGAACCGGGTTCGATTCCCCGCTCCTCCACATGCAGCTGCTGGGTGACCTTGGGCTAGTCCCACTTCTCTGAAGTCTCTCAGCCCCACTCACCCCACAGAGTGTTTGTTGTGGGGCAGGAAGGGGAAGGAGGATGTGAGCCGCTTTGAGACTCCTTCGGGTAGTGATAAAGCGGGATATCAAATCCAAACTCTTCTTCTTATTATTAAAAACCTCCAAGGAAGGGCACAGACACAATTGGGCACTTGGTCGCCCCAACAACTCCCAGGTGCTTGAAACAAGATCCTAGTCCCTGCATTAATATCTTGCGAAATGCGTCTTTGTAGATAAGGATGTTCATATTTCTTCCCTGTCGACGTTCATCAAGGCTGCCACAAAGTGCTTGTTAGCTTTCGGGTTCGCATAGGAAACTTTCAGCTGAGGACTCTGTGGTATTCCCCAAAGTGGCACGGGCAGGATTTGTGCAAGGCCAAGGTATTTCAAGCATGCTACCGGTGGTCATGGGAACAAGCTCTTAAAGATAGCGACATTCCCAGCCAGCTGAGTGGAGGTTTAGAGAGAAAAGGCAACCGAGCGACGGGGGCAGAATGAGAGAGGTGCGTAAAAATTACGACGGGGGCACCGAGAACGGAGAAAAGCTGTTCTCCCACGACGCCGAAACTCGCAGACATCCAACGAAGCTGAATGTTGGGAGATTCGGGCCTCACAAAGCAAAGATTTTTTTCACCCGGAGAGCAGTTGAGCTGCGGAACTCACTGCCACTGGACGCAATGACGGCCACCCACTCAGGTGGGCTTGAAAAGAGGATTGACCTTAGAGAGAGAGAGAGCTCAGTAACAGGGATCTGGCTGGCTGCTGTGAGGACAGAATGCTGGATATGTATTTATTTATTTCAGTCAAGAACCTGTTGAGATGCTGGACTCGATGGGCCTTTGGCCTGATCCAGACTCCGTAAATTAATTCTGAGCCTCCCCCATCCACTCCCATGGCCCCACGCTGCGTGAACTGCACGTTCCATGCTACCTAAGACATCGCTTGAGAAATATTTGGCCACGTCATATGGAAAATAAGGCTACCACCCTGGACCACTATCCTAAATTGGAGGGCACAGGGCTCTGAATACTAACCGTTGACCATGGACCTGTTATTGCTCTCGCCATCCTGCTGCCAGGCTTCCCAGAGGCATCTAGGTGACCCAGTCTTTAGGCCTCTGGCTTGTTCCAGCAGATTGTAAGCTCCCTGGGGCAAGCTACTCTTGCGCTCTGCAAAGCTGATAATGGCCCTATAGAAACCAACAAGGATAAAGATGTAAATTCCCGTGTGTGCCGTCCTTAAAGGACCTGGGGCACCTTCCCCCTGGCTCCCAGGCTCATCGTGCTGGTTTCGAGCAAGGCATCCTTGATCCAGCCTTGCCCCAAATGGTGCAACATCCAGAGGGACCACAACCCCCATCTGGAGGGCGCCAGGTTGGGGGATGCTGTATTTCTCTTATGAACCTGCCTGTTGGTGGAGGTGAGTCCCCAGACATCCGGTGCTTCCACCTTTAGAAAGCACCGGAAAGGAGCTTCCACCTTTGGAAGTGGGTGGCTCCCAGATGCAGGGCCTTCTTTGTGGTGGCACCCCCGCTATGAGTTCCACTAACACCCGCCTATGCGGGAAAGGTTGGAATGTTTCCTTAGTGCCGTCTCTGTTGTCTTTAGGGCGTCAGGAACAGTCTACTGTGTTTACACTTTCCAAAGTGAGTAAAGTTGTTTGCTTAATCGTTATGGATATTGTTTTTTTAACGCCACTTGAGCAGCAGGTTTTACAGTGCCTCATTATGTTAACAGCCAACTGCGGTTTTAATTGTCAACAGATTTATCAGTTTTAGCTTTTCGCTGGGGTTGCGCCAGGTGTCCTGAAGGCAGCACGGAAGAGCGGGAAGGTCTAAAACGAACGAATAAAGTACATTTCGGGGGGGCAGGAATATTCCACCCAGACCTAAGCCTTGATCTTTTCGTGTGTGGATATTTTTCGGAAAAGGATGGACAGCGCAGCGTCAAAATGCTGTGGCAAAAGGCAGATCTGCACCGGTGGAGCAGGAAACTCTTAATCTCAGGGTCATGGGTGCGAGTCCCACGTTGGGCAAAAGATTCCTCCATTGGAGGGGGTTAGCTCTACAATTCTATGATCTGCTGGGTGCAAAATACCAGGAGTGGGTTTGTAAAAGCAGCACTAGTCGTTGCAGTATCAGCTTGCGACAATAAAAAGCAAGGCATGTGTTGCGCAAAGACTTGCAAAAGAAACCTTGTCTGTGACCCTAGAGAGCTGCTGCCGGTCAGTGTAGACAACAGCAATAAGGGCAACACAATGACCAATGAATATATCAGGCACTTCAATAAACAAACTAAATCTATATCAAGAAATAATCAAAGCCATTGAGAACATAACCTTATATCTGTATTAACCTGTGGGTCATTGCTGGTATTATGATCATTGATATTGTTTTGTAGTTGTGCTGAAGAAGACTCCTGCGAAACAGTTTTGATTATCCGGGATCGCTGTGCACATTACTACTGGAACTACTTGGACGTTATTGCTACAGCATATTGACTGTCTACGTCTTCTTATGAACATTGTTACCTCATTTCATTTAGAGACTTATATTTCATGTTCTCAATGACTTTGATTATTTCTTGATATAGATTTAGTTTGTTTATTGAAGTGCCTGATATATTCATTGGTCATTGTGTTGCCCTTATTGCTGTTGGTCAGTGTAGACAGCACAGGACAGGGTGGATCAATGGCCCGACTTATAATAATAATAATAATAATTTATTATTTTTACCCCGCCCATCTGGCCGGGTCTCCCCAGCCACTCTAGGCGGCTTCCAACAAATATTAAAATACATACACATGTCACAGATTAAAAACTTCCCTGAACAGGGCTGTCTTCAGGCATTTTCTAAATGTCAGATAGTTGTTAGTACCTTTGACTTCTGATGGGAGGGCGTTCCACAGGGCGGGCGCCACCACCGAGAAGGCCCTCTGCCTGGTTCCCTGTAGCTTTGCTTCTCACAGTGAGGGAACCGCCAGAAGGCCCTCGGCGCTGGATCTCAGCTGCTGCCGGTCATAGCGTACTCTGACCGGCAGCAGCACCCCAAGCCCTCAGGCAGAGGCATGTCATCTGGTCCTCTGGATGTTGACCCACCCAACTCAGAACTCTTCTTGTTGTTCCTGTGAGATTTATCGCCCACCTTTCCCCCTAAGCTGTTATTCTTGGGAGCAGCATTTCAGACCGGCCCTTCCTGGAGATAACGGGTTTTTTAGCAGGGACCTTTCGCCCTTCTACTTTGCTGTGGCCTCTTCCCAAAGTCCTGTTTTCGACGTGCGTGGAAATACCCAAGGCCTTGAATGTAGCCGCCCTCCCTCAATTCAATTCCAGCTTTACGAAATCATCCTTTCCTCTCTTTCGCCATCCCTGCTGGACGCAAGGCCCTTCTGCCTCCTTTCCCAGCTCCCGACGTCCCTCCCTTCCTCCTTTGTAACATCTGTCCACATCTGGAGCCATGTCAGCTAGAGCAGCTCTAGGGCAGGCGGGCAGAGGTCGCCCGATATGTTCTGGGGCGCCCGCCCAGCCCTTTTTTTGTCTGCCGCGTGACCCTCGGATTTCCACATCGACGCGAAGGCTTAGAGATAGGGGCCCTCATGTCCAAAGTCACCGGACAGCACCGCTGAGTCAGGAAATATTTGCATGCCAAAAGGGGAAGGGAGCCTGGAAAACAAAACAAAAACCCCAGGGATTAAGAGGTTGGGCACTGGATTTCAAAGAGGCAAATTCCAGGGTGTCTGGCTTTCTTGGGGGGGTGTCTGGGTCAGCACAG
This sequence comes from Darevskia mixta, assembly GCA_034641385.1. Lineage (NCBI taxonomy): Eukaryota > Metazoa > Chordata > Lepidosauria > Squamata > Lacertidae > Darevskia > Darevskia mixta. Next base: position 443,525 of record JAWWNH010000044.1, on the reverse strand, counting down.
CCAGGATTTTGGGGTTTCCCCCTAGACATATTCTTAGAAATGAGGTGGAGGAAGGAGCGAGGGTCATAGATCAGGGACAGAACACCTTAAAAGTCGCTTGCTTCCTCCAAAGAATTCTGGTAACCTTGGTTTGCTGGGAACTGTAGCTCTGGGGCAGATAAACTACAGTTCCCAAGGTTCTTTGGAGGGACGTTGCCTGCTTTAAATGCACACTGTGTCCACAGCCAGTGAGCATTATAGCCAGGGCCCTTGGGATTCATAAAGCCAGGATCCTGCCTTCTTCAACTTGGTGCCCTCCAGATATATATTGTTCATCCACTCTGGGAATTGTAGTTTTGGGAGGGGAAGTGCACTTTTAAATGTATGGCCTGGCTTCCACCAGCCAGTGGTCAGTGGTCAGTGGTCAGGGATGACAGTCGGAGACAGGGTGGATTTGATTTAAATCAAATTGATTTAAATCACAATTTAAATCACAATTTAAATCACTAGTCAGTAAGACTTGATTTAAATTGTTTTGTTTTGTTTTTACAGAAAGACTCATTCTTCCTGGTATCATCTTAATATTTACAACCAGGTGAAGGTTTCCTTTTTGGAATAATAAATTTTCAGAGCAGTTTTTACAGTTATGTCAAACATTACAGATTTGGTTATACTGTTAGAAATGCATAGACCGATAATTATGAAATTATTGTTAACTGTTTATATTTGGACAATGAGTATTACCTTTTTTATATCTATTTAAAATTTGGGATAATTGGAGTATGTGACATGTAAATTGGAAGAGGTACAAATGCTATGATATAGAAATGAATTATGAAAAAACCATGAGACGGGAGGGAGGGGAAGAGCAAGAAGTAAAATTAATAATAAGGTTGTTTTGATATACTATAAAATGGAAATTAAATAAAATATTATTTAAAAAATAGAAAGGTTTTTTCCTTCGAAAGCATTTTATTTTAAAAAACCAACTTAAATTTTAAAAATCCAATTTATAAATAAATAAATAAATAAAATAATAAATAAACAAACAAATAAAATAATAAATAAATAAATATTTTTTATTAAAAAAAAATAAAAATGATTTTTAAAAAATCCACCCTGGTTTTCTTGCTTTTTTATTGCAAGATACTGACCAGTTTGTAACCCTACAAATGGCAAAATTTTTAACTTCTGTTCTGACATACAAGAGACGTAATGGACTGTTAGTAGGAAATTGAAATTGCTTGGAAGCAACATTCACATTATTTGTGTATATATATATATATATATATATATATATATATATATATATATATGTATATATAAATATATATATAAATATATAATATATATATATATATAAAATATATATAAATATAAAATATTATATATATATAGTCTTTTATTGCCACTAATTTTATTGTCACCAATTTTTTAAAATTCAATTGTGTGAGTGTAACTGCTGTTCCGGCGTTTTCTGTCTTGTCTTGCTATGAGCTTAGCTTAAAGCTGAAATAAAGTATCCTTCCTAATCCACCCTGGTCAGAGATCAATCACTCTGCAAGCTGTGAAATAAAGCAGAAAGAGCAGATTGGGACACAGAGGGGGCTATCACTTTAAAGAAGGGATTGGCCCTTGAAATGAGTCTCACCTGGCAAGCATCTTCTGGCCATATAATCCCAGGTTTTCAGAGGCTGCGGAGAACACCCACAGGAAGTGACAAAGGGTAGCTTAAAAAATGAATGGCAGAGCTGGTGTTTAACAGCGTCCCAGCCCTGGAGAAGAATGTAGAAAGAAGCCTGGCTTGATGATGGAAGAGGCTTTAGAGGAGAGTCATACTCTCACTCGGTTTATTTGTGTACCAATTCATTTCCCTGGCTGCCAGGAGGAAAGCGAGGGTTTGTGGTTTCGGCTGGGTGGTTGCCACCTTTTGTTCCTGGCATGGTTGCTGTGCTCTTGACAGAGGTGTGGCAGTCCCACATTCAACAGGCGGTGTGGCAAGTTGGGGGAAACACCCCCTGTTGAATTCTGGAATTCCATGCCTTCTCTCCAAGGTATGAGAACCGATTTTTTTTCTAGCCTTAGAAGCTGATACAGACAGAACTCAAATGAAGAATTATCGTCCAATTTCATTGTTAAATGTGGATTATAAAATATTTGCAAATATAATGGCCACAAGACTGAAAAGAGTGTTGAAGGATTATATCCACAAGGACCAAGCAGGCTTTTTGCCTGGTAGACATATGAATGGAAATATCAGGAATTTAGTGGATATTTTAGAAAGATTGTAAAAGAAAATTAATACAAAAGCTATATTAATGTTCATAGATGCTGAAAAGGCCTTTGACAATATTTATTGGAGTTTTATGAAGATTTTTTTTGTTAAAATGCAGGTTGGCTCAAACTTTTTGAATGGCTTAAATGCCATCTATTCTGAGCAAAGAGCTAAGATCATAGTGAATAATGTGGTATCAGAGGAGATTAGAATCGAAAAAGGGACCAGACAAGGATGCCCAATTTCCCCGTTGTTATTTATAACAGTTCTGGAGGTCTTGCTGAATATGATTAGAAAGGAAGATGGAGTCAAAGGAATAGGGGTGGACTTCTGAGTTGTCTAAGCTGGGAGCAAGTCTTTGCAGGTGGACCAGAGGGGGAACTTGGATTCCGAAACAGCAAAACGCCTGCTATGTTTCTTCTGCACAAGCAAATCTTCAGTTTTATTCTCCGTTAATTAATATTAATTAATGATTTGGTTGACAAGCTGATAAGGGACCTCACGTGTCGAAACGGGAAATGTTAATTCAATATATACGCGCAGGAACTGATGTATGGATATTGTGATGTTCTGTAAGGTTTGAAGGTAAACTAGGATTATTTGGGGAATATGATGCGGAAGAACCATCTAGGAGGGCGTGCGGGAAGTCAGATTTGGGGTAAATGCTAAATTTGTTCCGATTTGGGGAAATGTTAATTTTGTTTTGATTTAATTTGTTTTCATTAGTGACCAATTTCTTTAAAAAAAAAATCAATACAAAAGATTTGCCAAGAGAAATCGGATCGCGAGTCAGTGTGGTGTAGTGGTTAAGAGCGGTGGACTCGTAATCTGGTGAACCGGGTTCGATTCCCCGCTCCTCCACATGCAGCTGCTGGGTGACCTTGGGGAGGGAATGAGCAACGGGAGCTCACCCTGTCGCAGGGATTCGAACCGCCCACCTTCTGATTGGCAAGCCCTAGGGCTGGCCATGGGTAGGCAAACTAAGGCCCGGGGGCCGGATCCGGCCCAGTCGCCTTCTAAATCCGGCCCGCGGACGGTCCAGGAATCAGCGTGTTTTTACATGAGTAGAATGTGTCCTTTTATTTAAAATGCATCTCTGGGTTATTTGTGGGGCATAGGAATTCAGTCATTCCCCCCCCCAAAAAATATAGCCCGGCCCCCACAAGGTCTGAGGGACAGTAGACTGGCCCTCTGCTGAAAAAGTTTGCTGACCCCTGCCCTAAGCTCTGTGGTTTAACCCACAGCGCCACCCGCGTCCCCAGCTGAGTAGTACAGACTTGAAATTCTGCCCCCGGAGCTACAGTGCCCCCTAGTGCCGGGAAAAGGCGTTGTTTGTATTCACTGTTTCTTCTCTTCCTTCCCTGCAGACAAGATGCCGGTAGCAGACACCCGAGGGGACGCGGGCCGATGGACCAATGTCAGTTACCGCGTGCGGCAGCCCAACCAGCCGGAGACGGGGCCCAGGAGGAAGAAGCGGAATTGGTTCCACAAATGCTGCGCCTGCTGCTCGGGCCAGGGGGACGACGACTGGGGTCCCGCGCCCGGGGAGGTCCCAGGAGCCCGGCGAGAGCCTGTTGTCCGAGGTGAGCTGCTTGGGCGAGGGTGTGCGAGACACTTGCCAGGCGAGAGGGGCGGGGTGAAAGCGGAAGGCCCCCCCTTTTTTGCACACATGAGTTTAAATCCAGCAACTCCATCATCATCCCTTTTAATTTGTATACCGTTTTCTATCTTCCAATACCCAAGGCAGTTTACAAGCTGAAGAAACAATAATAATAATAATACAGTAATAATAATAATAATAATAATATTTTTTTAAAATTTGTTTTTTATTGAGTTTTTGCCACAAACACATATCACAATCACTTCACCATCAACCATACATACTAACAAACAAACTAACAAACCCATACTAACAAACAACCAAACAAAAATACATACCAACAAATAAACAACTAAAATTCATTACATAATCAAAATTGTATATATCCTTTCCATACAATACTAAAGAAAAATGTCAATGTATATTATCATATTCATAGAAGACTTCCCTAAGCTTCTCTCTTTATGCACCTTCTGCATTGAGTACCCTCCAATAATAATAATAATAAATTTATTATTTGTACCCCGCCCATCTGGCTGGGTCTCCCCAGCCACTCTGGGCGGCTTCCAGCAAATATTAAAATACAAATATTAAAATACATTCCAGCAAATATTAAAATACATTCCAGCAAATATTAAAATACATTAAACAAGGAATGTACACCTGGCTTATAACAATCTAATGCAAGACAAAAATGTGATAATGAAACATGGCTTTAAAATAAGCAACCTACATCAAGTAAAGTAACATTCAACAATCATTAGAATAGTATAGAATAATAATAAAAAGTAAAGGGACCCCTGGCCGTTAGGTCTAGTTGCGGACGACTCTGGGGTTGCGGCACTCATCTCGTTTTACTGGCCGAGGGAGCCGGCATACAGCTTCCAGGTCATGTGGCCAGCATGACGAAGCCGCTTCTGTCGAACCAGAGCAGCGCACGGAAACGCCGTTTACCTTCCCGCTGGAGCGCTACCTATTTATCTACTTGCACTTTGACGTGCTTTCGAACTGCTAGGTGGGCAGGAGCAGGGACCGAGCAACGGGCGCTCACCCCATCGCGGGGATTCGAACCGCCGACCTTCTAATCGGCAAGCCCTAGGCTCTATAGAGCGAGATGAGCGTCGCAACCCCAGAGTCAGGGGTCCCTTTACCTTTACCTTATATATAGGGTGCCTACATTCTGCACGAACTGGTTGCATGGCAACATGGGCAAATGACTTTTGATACCTATGAGGTCCATAAATATAGCATATATTCAACACAAAAAACAGCTACAATTTGTTGTTGACAAAGGACAGCTGGACATAGAAAGGGCCCCATTTCCTTCAGTAGCTTAGGGCCTCACCAAACGTAAATCCAGCCCTGAATGTCAGGGGGTTTTCAGGCAGAGATTTTTGCATTGCAGGGGGTTGGGCTAGATGAGCTTTGGGGGTCCCTTCCAACCGTACAATGCCAGGATTCTAAGACCAGCTGCTGACGCTTTTCCTTCCTCCCTTGAGCAGAGGGCATGCTGGTGGTCAGCGGCGTGGACCTGATGAGCGGCCGATCCAGCAGCAACCGCCGAGCCCACCACACCGATGAGTACGAATACGATAATCTCATCCTCCGCCGCGGGCAGCCCTTTGACATGAAGCTCCAGTTCCGCCAGCCGTACGACCCCGAAGAGCATCGCATCTGCCTTGAGTTCCTAATCGGTGAGCGTGCCGAGAGATGGCGGGATATCCGGCCGTCGGTCGCGGAGGGGGAGTGGGGCGGGGGCCGTCGCTGCTTTTAAACAGAGCTTCTAGTCCTCATGATTGAGCTGCTGAGTTTGGAGGGACTAGGCGAGACGGAAGCGGGCCAGAAATAGCCGCCCAATGCTCTTCAGCACACCTCGGTGTCGTTCAAGTAACTCCGCTTTTTCTCCCAGTTGCAGAATCCATTGCCACAGTGGTATCTTGGTTCTCAAACTTAATCCGTTCCGGAAGCCTGTTCCAAAACCAAAGCACGCTTTCCCATAGAAAGTAAAGTCCGTTCCAGACTTTAAAAAACAACCCTGTGGAATCTGCTTACATCAGAGGTCAAGGAAATAAGCAGCCCTATTTTTAAAAGACATCTGAAGGCAGCCCTGTTTAGGGAAGTTTTAAACATTTAATGCTGTATTGTTTTTAACACTCGATTGGGAGCCACCCAGAGCGGCTGGGGAAACTCAGCCAGATGGGCGGGGTACAAATAATAAATTATTATTATTATTATTAACCCCTAAAACAGCAATTTAACATGAATTTTACTATCTAACGAGACCAATGTGCTGCAGTCACACAACCAATCAATCAGTAGCTGAACTGGGTTCCGCACAGTCACAAAAACAAAACAAAAAAGAGCCGCAGAAGCAAAAACGCAAAATAAATAGCAAAAACAGACAGACCTCAGCGTAACGCTCAAATGGAAGTGCGGCACTCAAACTGGAAGCATAACACTCAAAGTGGAGCACGTTCGATTTCCAAAAAAAGTTTGCAAACCGGAACACTTACCGGTACTTCTGAGTTTGCAGTGTTTGGGTTCCAAGTTGTTTGAGTACCAAGGCATTTGAGAACCAAGGTACCACTGTATAGGGTTGATGCCTAGCTTAAAGGTAAAGGTACCCCTGACCGTTAGGTCCAGTCGCAGAAGACTGGGGTTGCGCCGCTCATCTCGCTTTACTGGCCGAGGAAGCCGGCGTACAGCTTCCGGGTCATGTGGCCAGCATGACTAAGCCGCTTCTAGCGAAAGAGTAGCGCACGGAAACGCCGTTTCCCTTCCCGCCGGAGCGGTACCTATTGATCTATTTGCACTTGGACGTGCTTTCGAACTGCTAGGTGGGCAGGAGCAGGGACCGAGCAACGGGAGCTCACCCCGTTGCGGGGATTCGAACCGCCGACCTTCTGATCCGCAAGCCCTAGGCTCTGTGGTTTAGACCACAGCGCCACCCGCGTCCCCTGATGCCTAGCTTAGGGAAGTTCAAAAATGCACGAGGGAGGCGTCTAAATGGACCTCCTCCTTCTTGGGAAGCGAGGACGGGTGAGAGGGCTGTTGTTTTCGTTCCCAGAGGCATGTGTCTGAATGTAGAATAGAATAGAATATCTTTATTACGGCCATAGGCCCATATTTAAATAACAACACACAATACACAATAATATACCTCATACAGCAAAATAAAATGGGGCATGAGAGAATAAAATAGATTAGATTAGTTCAGTCCATATAAATCCTATCCATATAAAATTATAAAATTATAAATTCCATTTACAAAATAGGAACGACAAAACACTTAGCTCATCAGATCACCAATATCAACCATTTGGACGGAATATCAATAATCATATAGTAACCCATTTTTCCTCTTATAGGATAGAACTACAATCAAATATCTAGCTACAAGAAGTGATCTGCTCGGATCATTGTCCTGTAGCAGATATATTAACTGGGACTCCGGGGTCTCATCCAAAGTTTCTAATATTAAAGGGGATAAAAATCTAGTCCGAGGGACCGAATGCAGGGGGCAACAGAATAATATATGATGAAGGGATTCTATAGTTCTGTTGTCACATGCACACAGAACTGAAATCTGACCTTTGGAAAACCTATTGCTCTGTCTGAATGTATGAAGCAAGAGGGGATGATCTAGCAGGCCTGCCCTGCTGCATATTTTTTACAGGACCTGCACCCCTCTTTGCACAAATAATATTCCGAGCAGAGAATGTAAGTTTCCCCTGGTGCAAATCATGATGTTTATGTTTTATGCCTAGCACAAATAGTCACTTTGGTGTTGCTAACTCAGCGAAAACAACGCAGGAGGCAGCAGCTAGGAGTTACGGGTTTCTGCAGCCGCAGCAGGCGCTGTGATTCTCCAGTGGTTTGACTTCACCCTTGGAGGTGCACTCCATTGCTTCTCGAGACAGACAGATATCTTGTGATTCCTGCATGGCAGCGGGGTGGGGTGGGGTGAACTTAAATGACCCTCTACCGTTCTGTAATGCCGCGATCCTTCCCAAAGTTCAGAGATGAGCCAAAACGCTTAGCAGGGCTTTGCTCAGCTGCCCTAAGTGAAGCAAGGTTGCTTCTGAGCATGTGCAAAGTGCCTTTCCCTCTCCTGCCCATTCTCACCCACGCCAAGCATTTCCTGGTCAGAAAGTAACCGTGACAGGGTTGAGATGCATCTCAGCTTCTGAGCATGTGCAAAGTGCCTTTCCCTCTCCTGCCCATTCTCACCCACGCCAAGCATTTCCTGGTCAGAAAGTAACCGCAACAGGGTTGAGATGCATCTCAGCGTGCCACAAATTTCACCACGGCTGCAGTGTTCCCTACTGCCGTCCGAGCTGCAGGCAGAAATTCACCGGGTGAAGCTTGATTCCCAGCCTGTCCTCTTGGATTTCTGCCTGCCCTCCCCTTAGCAACACAGTTGCACCGGCAGCAGAGCCTTCGCTCCCAGAGGACGTTCCCCGTTTAGTGGCGAAACTGGTCTGTGCTCCTTATCAGGCCTCTTCTCTGCTCAAGTGGGCGAGGAATCTGGCTCTCAGCGTCCCCGGGACGGGTTGCTAAACTTCGCTCGGGAGCGCAGGGTTTGGTAACGGGGCTGGGCTGGCAGGCAGCCTGTTTTCTTGGCTCCCGGCCCAGCCGTTCCCATAATTAAGCACTCGTCCCCCACCCCACCCCAACACCGCCGTTCTGTTCCTCCTTGCCCGAGATTAAAAAGAGAAAACATCGCACCCTCTGATTAGCTTGCAAGGCCGGCCGCCTCTGTAATTTCTTAGGTTTGGGGGCCAGGGGGGGCCTTCTGCATTCCACAGCATCTGCTGGGAGGTGAAGGTGTTCCTTTGACTGGCCCACCCAGAATCACAATACGGCCCCCTGCCCTCAGAGAGTGCAGACGTGGCGTTTTAGGAGAGGCATGTTTTTGAAAAGACGTCAGAGGTAGGTGGCAGAGGTCGGGCACCTGCTCTGCATGCAGAAGTCGCAGGTTCGATCCCTGGCATCTCCAGGTACAACTGCGGAAGTAATAATAATAATAATAATAATAATAATAATAATAATAATAATATTTATACCCCGCCCATCTGGCTGGGTTTCCCCCCTCTGGGCAGCTCCCAACAGAATATTAAAAACACGATAAAACATCAAACATTAAAAACTTCCCTAAACAGGGCTGCCTTCATATGTCTTCCAAAAGTCAGATAGTAGCTTATTTCCTTGACATCTGATGGGAGGGCGTTCCACAGGGCGGGCGCCACCACCGAGAAGGCCCTCTGCCTGGTTCCCTGTAACCTCACTTCTCCCAGGGAGGGAACCGCCAGAAGGCCCTCAGAGCTGGACCTCAGTGTCTGGGCTGGACGATGGGGGTGGAGACGCTCCTTCGGGTATACAGGACCGAGGCCGTTTAGGGCTTTAAAGGTAGCTGGTGGTCAGAAACCCAGGTCACATAGAATCAAAGAGTTGGAAGGGATCCCAAGGGTCATTTAGTCCAACCCCCTGCAAGGCAGGAATTTTGCGCCCAACGTGGGGCTCGAACCCACAGCCCTAAAGAGTCTCGTGTTCCATTGACCAAGCTATGAGCCAATGACCGCACCATACCTTTAAAGCACATAGCTCCCCCGCCGAGGAATCCTGGGGACTGTAGTTTACCTGTCGCAAAGCTACGAGTCCCAGCGCCCGGAACAAACAGCAGTTCCCAGGAATCTCTTTAGCTGTGACTCCTGCATTGCAGGGGGTTGGAATAGATGATCGCGAGGAGCCCTTCGAACCCCGCAGTTCTCTGAGTCTATGAAATGAGCTTTGAGGTGGTGTGGTGTGGATGTGGCCTCTTGTCAGAGGAGATGACACTGGGCTGGATGGTCAAATAGTGAGACATGATGTAAGATAGTTTCTTAATTCCTCAGCCCCGTGCTCAGTTTCCAGGGGGCAGAGAAGGGGGACAATTTAGGGCAGGGGTAGCCAATGGGAAGGGGTAGCCATTGGCTACAGCCACCGACTACCCCTCTATTCTGCGTTGGTCAGACCCCCACCTGGAAAACGGTGTCTGGTTCTGGGCGCCACATTTTAACAAGGATATTGACAAGCTGGAACGTGTGCAGAGGAGGGCGACCGAGACGATCAAGGGTCTGGGAAAACAAGCCTTATAAGGTCCGGTCAAGGGAGTTTAGCCTGGAAAAGAGGGGATATGATAGTCATCTTCTCAGGTGCTGTCACATGGAAGATGGAGCAAGCTCAGTTTTTTCCTGCTCGAAAAACCCATTTTCAGGACTCGAACCCATGGCTTCAAGTTACAAGAAAGGAGATTCCGACTCAACGTCAGGAATAATTTTCTCACGGGAAGAGCGATTTGACAGTGAAACGGTCTCCCTCTCCTTCCCTGGAGGTTTTAAAGCATAGGTTGGGTGGCCATCTGCCATGGATGCTTTAGCTGAGATTCCTGCAATGCAGGGGGTTGGACTAGATGACCTTTGGGGGTCTCCTTCAGCTCTGTGATTCCCTTGGCCATTGCTTGGAGGTAATGTGAGTTGCAGGCTGGCAAGACCTGAAGGGCCATTGCATTGTCTGCCTGTGGATTGGAGAGTTGGTCGGCTTTTGAATCCTGCTTGGATTCATTGAGGGGAAAGGCATACAGCACAGTGGGAGAGCTATTGCTTTGCATACAGACAGTCTCAGATTCAATCCTAGGCATTTCCAGGTCGGGCTTGGCTGAAATCCCAGAGTGGTGCTGCCAGTCAGTGCAGGCATCTCTGAATTAGATGGGCTGGGGTTCTGACTGTGTGAGGAAGGATTCCCCTGTCCCTGCCTATGATGGTGAAACACGGGGTGGCCATGTTTTGCAGGTAGATCTGAGATTTAGTTTATGGCATCACCGCTGCAGCCTGGAAGGCACGGAAGAGGGAGTCAATGAAAGGGACCTCTGAGCAAATGCAGAGTTCCCTCACTGCTGGAGAGACTTCTCACCCCAAAGACCCCGGAGAGTCCCAGTTACTGGTAGAACAGATCGTCTGAGCTGATGATATTTGACAGCTTCATATGCCCATAGCTGTCAACTTTCGGATTTGAAAATAAGGGATTTTTCCCAACTTTCGGATTTGAAAATAAGGGATTTTCCAAAAACTTTCGGATTTGAAAATAAGGGATGCCGCGAGGGCAGTGCAATGGCACCAAGTAGCCTCGCCACCCTGCGCTCCAGAGGCTGCGCACGAACGGGTGAGCGAAAGAGCGAGCGCATAGACGGCAGGCAGGCTGTCTGTCTGGTTGGGCGTGAGGGTCTGGCTGCACAAGGCATGCAAGCTCCGCCCCCAGTCGGTCTCAGACTCCTTATTGGCAGCCGAGCAACGCAGCTGAGGAGCCTCCCTGGCCGGCAGGGAGGGAGAGGAGCTGCTTCCTTTGAAATCCGGGAAATTTAAGGGATATCAACCATCCGGGATAGCAGCAGGAAACGGCGTTGGAATAAGGGAGTTTCCCGCCAAAAAAAGGGAGGGCTGACAGCTATGCATATGCCCCTAGGAACTGGTGTGGGCGATGGAGGGCGATCTGCAGATCAGAAGGCGGTGTGCTCTTTTGAAAGAAATCAAGCATTGGGCAGGATGCGTTTAATAAGATAATTGAGGACATTGGTCCCAGGGACCATCAGCATCAAAGGGAAACCACAAAACTGCCCGGTGCTGGACAATTGATGGGGACGGATGCTCCTGCCCAAATTGCCCAATTTGGTGCCCACATAATTATTTGGCTGGAGGAAATCAGACCCAGCAGAATCCTTTCTTCTCTGCCCGGCTAATCACACAGATCCTTACCAACCCATTTTTATTTTTTTTTGCCGGACGAATGAGGTTGCTTCCGGACAGCCCATTTCCTTGACCGTTCAACCCTGCAGGGAGAGGAGATGACATTTACCATTTATGGAGCATCCTTCCACCCCGATTGGTTTGTGGGGAGGTTTGAGGTTTGATGGCGTCAGTGTCACACTTTCTGCCTCGTTTTCCTTATTACAAAAAAAAAGCACCCCATTTTGTAGGGGAGAGGGTTTGTTGTGCCACCGGCGGTACGCGATGGAGCGCCACCCCAAAATAGTGACAGTCTGGAAGCACCCATTGTCTGGGAATTGAGCAGTCCTCCACGCACTCATCAAACTTCGTTTCCAGCCATGTTCCCTATAAAAGCAGGAGTATTTTAGGATGTATATTACTGTATATTCCTGGGTATAAGACTACTTTTTAACCCAGGAAAATCTTCTCAAAAGTCGGGGGTCGTCTTATACGCCGGGTCGTATTTCTTATACGGCGAGTATATCCCAAACTCTATATTTTAATTGGAAAAGTTGGGGGTCGTCTTATATGCCCAGTCGTCTTATATGCCAGAATATACGGTAATTGATTGCCTGATTTTATGTTAATGTGTTATTTGATGTTAGCTGCTCTGAGCCCGGTTTGGGGCGGGGAGGGTGGGGTATAACTTATTATTATTATTATTATTATTATTATTATTATTATTATTGGTTCATTCATACATTAAGTTGTGTTGGGAATGGATTGAGAAATCATATTGTTGTCAATATCCCTTGGCCGAATGAGAGGCTGGGAAGATGTGCTGGCGTCAGGAAGAGGGTAGTTCATAATTAGGAAATGATAATGACTTGTGCAAGCCCAGCGTTCCCAGTATGTGCTGGGATCCGTGCTGCAAACTGCCGAGAATCTAGAGCAGGGGTCAGCAACCTTTTTCAGCCGTGGGCCGGTCCACCGTGCCTCAGACCATGCGGTGGGCCGGACTATATTTTCAAAAAATAATAATGAACGAATTCCGATGCCCCACAAATCACCCAGAGATGCATTTTAAAGAAAAGCACACATTCTACTCATGTAAAAACATGCTGATTCCCGGACCGTCCGCGGGCCGGATTGAGAAGGAGATTGGGCTGCATCCGGCCCCCTGGCCTTAGGTTGCCTACCCCTGATCTAGAGGCACTCCAGAGCTTTTCATCCAGCTGTTTTGCACCTGTGGAATTAAAGGGAGCTTCCAAGCCATGGGAGGGGAGGGGGGGTCCCCCAAATTCCAGAGCCTCTGGTTTAGGAGGCCTAAAATGGGACCGCAGCAGCCACTGATGGTATCAGAAACCTGCCGGGCGCTTGCCAGCTCAGATCTCCTTGGCGGTGTTGCTGGCAAACGGGTTGCCCCACCCTGATCCCGGGCAGGATTCGTGCGTAAAGAGGATGTGGCCTGCTGCATCGGTCCATGAAAGGTCCATCGTCGTGCCTTTCGTAGTGTGTCCACCACATCCCTCCAGGAAGGCCTGCTAGGAGCAAGGTGATGTGTGAAGGCACTGGCTCACTCCTGCTCTCTGGGCCCAAGCAGGTAGACTGCAGCTCTCCATGGAGTCTCCATGGCGGGATTAACGATAGCAGCCATCTTTTGTCATGGTTGGAGGGAAGGTTAATAATAATAATAATAATAATAATAATAATAATAATATATTTATTTATTTATTTATTTATACATACATACATACATACATACATACCCTGCCCATCTGGCTGGTTTTCCAACAGAAGATTAAAAATACATTAATACATCAATCATTAAAAACTTCCCTAAACAGGGCTGCCTTCAGATGTCTTCTAAAACTCAGATAGTTGTTTATTTCCTTGACATCTGGTGGGAGGGCGTTCCGGAGCGCGGGCGCCACCACCGAGAAGGCCCTCTGCCTGGTTCTCTGTAACCTCACCTCTCACAATGAGGGGACCGCCAGAAGGCCCTCGGAGCTGGACCTCAGTGTCCGGGCAGAACGATGGGGATGGAGACGCTCCTTCAGGTATACTGGACCGAGGCCGTTTAGGGCTTTAAAGGCCAGCACCAACACTTTGAAGTGTGCTCAGAAACGTACTGGGAGCCAATGTAGGTCTTTCAGGTGTTATGTGGTCCCGGCGGCCACTCCCAGTCACCAGTCTGGCTGCTGCATTCTGGATTAATTGCAGTTTCCGGGTCACCTTCAAAGGTAGCCCCACGTAGAGCGCGTTGCAGTAGTCCAAGCGGGAGATAACCAGAGATTCCGCTTGACCCTCCTTGGTTAAGGCTATCCCGTTAAAGGAATCTGTGAGGATTTGCTTCCGTCCGACGCCCAGATGGGGGCTAGGGCCAGAGAACTCCTCCAGCGGAGACCCCTTAGCGCAGGGGTCAGCAACCTTTTTCAGCCGTGGGCCGGTCCACCGTCCCTCAGACCATGTGGTGGGCCGGACTATATTTTGAAAAAAATAATGAACAAGGATGTTTTAAAATTTAGGAGTGTGAAAGCTGTCAAAGAGGAATGGCAATGAATTCAACAGAGGAGGACTTGAGAAAGTCAATCGAACTATGAAATTGAGAAAGAAGGGATGCCTGGCCCACAGAATTGGGCCAGGCCTAAGCAATGATATTGAACACTGATAGTAAGGTTAAATGTATAATGAATAAGACTATCCTGGTGAGAGAGGGGGATATATGTGGCTTCCCACAGTGAGAGGTGGGAAGTATGGAAAATTTAACCGATATGTTATGTGCTTTAAAAATTGTAAAAACCAATAAAAAATTTATTTAAAAAAAGAAAAAAGAAAAAAATAATGAACAAATTCCTATGCCCCACAAATAACCCAGAGATGCATCCTATATTATAATCTTCAAGTGTCCCTGCGTCCACCTGCAATTTTCTGTGTGTCACGGAAGTAAATTCTGCGCATGGCACAGACGGACGCAGGGATTGGAGGGGGCGGAGAGGGGGGCGGGACGACGCAGAGACACTTCCGGCCGGGCGAAACTGCGCCGCCGCCATTGCCGGGGGGAAGCGGCGCAAAGCGCTGCTCCCGCTGCCGCCCGCCGCCGCCCGTCTATGGAGGCTCCTGCTGCCGCCGCCGCCCGCCTATGGAGGCCCGCGCCGCTCCCGCCGCCTATGGCAGCCGCTGCGGCCGGCGCTTGCTCAGCCTGCGGGGGCCGTGGCCGAGAAGCCGGCAGAGAAGGAGGCCCCCCATCCGGCACGCGCCCTTCCCTGCGCGCTGCCCAGCCGGCAGGGGTCCGAGGCGAGGACCCAGGACCGAGGGCCAGCCGGTCGCCCCCGCCGAAGCCTCCTGGTCCCCCGGCTCCTGCTGCTCCGGCTCCGGCTAGCGCCCGTTTTCTCAATGGGCTTAATATACTAGTTTTAAATAAAAGCACACATTCTACTCATGTAAAACCACGCTGATTCCCGGACCGTCCGTGGGCCGGATTGAGAAGGCGATTAGGCCGCATCCGGCCCACGGGCCTTAGGTTGCCAACCCCTGGGTTAGGGATACCCTAAGCTCGTAGATGAGAACGATTCAGCTAATCTTCTTGGAAAGAGCCTCTTGCCAAGTCTTCTGAGGAGCACATTACAGAAAGATGTTAATTATACTCTGTGCAAGATGAGTTCCTTCCTCTCTCCTGTCCTGGAATGCCCTATCGGTCGGGTTTCATGGGATGCAGAGCCTGAGGCCTTCATCTCAACTCTCTGCCCTTCAGAAGTTGTGCAACTCCCATCAGCCCCAGCCGGCACCAGTTTGGGGGAAGGCTCTCCTCCAGAACGGGGGTGCCATTTTGCACACCTCAGCTGTGTCCCTGTCCTCCTGCGTAGTTCCCCGGCTGCCCCCTGGAAACCTATAAAACGAATGTGCTTCAACCTATGGTTTTGCGCGCAGGTGGAAATCCACCAGGTGCAGCTTCCCAGGAGAAACACCACCTGTTGGATTTCTGCCCGCCACACGGCTGCTGAAAGGCACGAGGCTTGCGCCACAGGGTGGGAGGGAGAGTCATGACGCGGGTGACACAGCGGTGGGACCTCTTGCCAGCTGCAACCTCTCTGGGTGTAGGAGGGAGGAGAAAGGAGTTGATATGGAGGTGCCGCACCCCACTTAAGAACAGGTTTGGCTCTTTCCTGCCCCGACCTGCTTGCTGGAGGCTGGGAGCGAACATGAGGAGGTTTGGGACACGACCTGCTCCCGGTTTCCCTCCAAAGGATGCGAGGAGCCACCTCGGCCCAGCTGCTGGGTGTGGGTCTACTCCGAGCAGGGAGTGTGCGCTGATCTCTCTGATCTGGTTCTTTTGCACAAGAGCCGAAGCTAGCTTTGTCGGCAAACGCGCCGCAGTTCAACAGGTGCTGTTGCGGAGTGCTCTTCTCCTCACTGCCAGAGCCCGCCAACCAAATATTATTTTCGTATTGCGTGTGTAAATCCTGTGTTTTCCTGCGAGAAGCTCAAAGTGGGACGCCTGGTTCTCTCCCTCCCCACACAACAACCCTGCGAGGTAGGCTAGGTGGAGAGACGGGCAGAGACTGGGCCTAGTGGGCTTCATGGCCGAGTGGGGATTCGAACTATAACCACTACACCTCCCGGGCACTCATGACTGTATTATATATCAAATTACAAAAATCCCTCTGATGCAAATACTTCTATTATTTTTCTCCTGCTGCTCCTATTTTGAACCCTGCCCGCAATTTTATTTGTTTGCAGTGCTTTTCCAGAAAGTCCCCCATTCTTTTGTTAAAAGTTCGTTTTCATCTCTTAATAATGCTACCGACTTTGCCATTTCCACATAGCCCCATCGGCTCTCAGGGCCCAAGCTTTTCATTCATCGCTCTGCCCATTTTCGCCTCTGGCCCTTCCCCCACCAGTTTGTGGCCCCCGGAAGGTCATGCTCAGAGAGAAATGTGGCCCTCAGGGCTGGGGAGCGGGGGGGGGGACCCTCACGAGAGTAGCCAACTTTCTCGGCACGCCTTGCTCCTGTGCCTCTCGCAAGTGAAATAAACAGAAATCTGCTCTTATTCCCTTATGGGGTATACAAGAGCCTTCCCAGGTTCTCCATCGGAAGGAGTAAATTACAGAGGCCAACCAGAGAAAAATTGAGAAGCAAAATCTTTATTATATCTGTTGCAACAGAGGCCCTCACTCCCAAAATGGAGGAGGGAGGAGGAACCCACAACCATGGTGTGTCAGCTCCTATATATACTTTTGAAATTCCCCCCCCTCCCGCTCAAGACCACCCCCCTATACATCATACATACATCACGAAAAGGGGTGTAACCCAGGACCACCCCAGATACATCACAGTTACATCATGAAAGGGGAGGTCTGGTAGCAGTAATCTGAGCATCCTTGACCCTCCCTATGCCTCCTCTTGCCCTCCACCCAAAAACCCATCAAGTAAAACAAAAGAGATATTTACATTTCCCTGTTTCCCAGCCAAGTTAATCACACCCTTTTGCCTGGCACTCAGGTAACAGGAAGCCAGGATTATCACTTTATTTTCCTGAGACAATCCCCACTCCTTCCTTGCAGAGAAACAGTTTGTCAGTTTGCGAGTCAAAATGGAGACAGGCCTGTCCTCCTGCGCTGCTTCAGACATGTGGCCTTGTTTTGCTTGGCACACTTATGAACAATTTTTTATTTTATATATATATATATATATATATATATATATATATATATATAAAATTATGTGTTGATATTCTTACAACACAACACAAGCAACTCTGATCCGACTTTTCGGGTGGCCAAATATTTGTGAAAGGCAGAGGAGCAGCCTTGCTGGCCTTTGGGAGGGTCATTTGGCAATTGTCCTCTGTTTACACCGCAGCCGTGTTCTTTTTTGGTTCTCCGTTCCCGCTTCTGCGGTCGGCTTAAATGCATCTTTCTGAGGCGGTGGTGGAATGCCTTGGGTCAAAATATCTCGAAACACAGGCCCACCGAGGCTGCAGAGGTGGAGCACATCTTGCTTATGCTTTGCAGGCTACCTGAGGTGAAAACAGCCACCTCCTTGGCCGCTTCCAGGCCTCGCTTGATAAAGCCAGCAGTTCCTGAAATCCTAATATCAACAAACAAAGGAAATCGAGCGGGAGAAGCAGCCAGGCCTGTGTTTTTTGTGGAGAAATGTTCTGTGACCCAGACAAAAAAAACAGACTCCGAGTTCTGGCTCTGTGCGGAGAGATGTATGTTTCTCGTGCCCTTGAGGTTCAGGGTACTTCTGAGCATGAACAGAGTAGATAAGAGAAAATTTCTGCATACAGATAGGTGCGCGGTTGCCACCTTTCCCTCCTGGGCAGAGCTCTTGCGCTCTTAAGAATTGGGTGGCAGGCAGTGTACGGCTAGAAATGATATTACAGCTGGCCATATGAACTGCTTGTTAATAGGATCTGGCAAGGAACTCGGCAGCCCAGCAGTGCGTACGAAAGGGCATTGCACGAAAGGGGAGATGGCTTTGCAAAAACGGGTGCCTTAGGCCAAGTTGCATACTGTACATATATTGGGAGAAATTCGCACTGAAAGGCTAGCGGGTTTTCATGAGGACTCAAAATGCACTGAGTTCGCCCATCCCTCTCTGCCAGGCTCAGCGGGGCACCTGCCAAACCCAGGGCGAGGCACATTCCTGTAGCTGAGGCAAGTGGGTCCTGGGTTTGAAACCTGAGAAGGCAGCTCAGCGGCAAGGAGGGCAGCTGTCAGGGCTCAGGGGCGTAGCAAAATTAAATTTTTTTTAATTTTAACTTCATTGAAAAAAAGAGATAATAGACACACACACACACACAACCCCCCCACACACCTCACAAAGTGGCACCATCAGAGGGGGGTGACACTTTTTAATTTTGTTTTAATTTTTGTTTTAATTTTTATCATTTTTTTATTATTATTTTTTATTTTAACTTTATTGAAAAAAAGAGATAATAGACACACACACACACACACACACACACACACACACACAACCCCCCACACCTCACAAAGTGGCACCATCAGAGGGGGGTGACACTTTTTAATTTTTTTTTAATTTTTATTATTATTTTTTATATTTTTTTATTTTAACTTTATTGGGGGGAAAAGAGATAATAGACACACACACACAAAACCCCCACACCTCACAAAGTGGCACCATCAGAGGGGGGTGACACTTTTTATTTTTATTTTATTTTTATTTTTTTACATTTTTATTATTATTATTTTTTATTTATTTTAACTTTATTGGAAAAAAAGAGATAATAGACACTCACACACAAAACCCCCACACCTCGCAAAGTGGCACCATCAGAGGGGGGTGACACTTTTTTATTTTTTTTAATTTTTTTAAAATTAAAGTGGTGGGGGGTGACAAACAAAATTCCGCCCCGGGTACCACCTGGGCTTGCTACACCTCTGTCAGGGCTGAAAGGCAATGATCTGGACAGTTTGCGGCGGGCCACATGACCCGGAAGCTGTATGCCGGCTCCCTCGGCCAGTAAAGCGAGATGAGCGCCGCAACCCCAGAGTCGTCCGCGACTGGACCTAACGGTCAGGGGTCCCTTTACCTTTACCTTTAAAAGTCTGGAACGGATTAATCCGCTTTGCGTTACTTTCTATGGGAAAGCGCGCCTTGGTTTTGGAACATGCTTTGGTTTTGGAACGGACTTCCGGGACGGATTAAGTTTGAGAGCCAAGGTGCCACTGTAGTTGGCGGACGCAGGAAGTGGATCTCTCAGCCAAACGGTCTTGCCTTTGCTTCTCCCTGCTAATCTCTCTCTCTTTCTCTCCCCGCAGGTCCATCACCGCAGACCTCCAAGGGGACGTACATTCTGGTTCCAGTGGGCAAGGCCATGGACGGAGGGCTCTGGTCAGCAGAGGTGACCGACACAGGCACAAACAACATATCCCTGCGGGTCACCACCTCGCCCAACGCCGTGATCGGAAAGTACCAGTTTGGGGTCAAGACGCGGACCAAGGCGGGCGAGTACCAGATGCCCTTTGACCCCCGCTACGATATTTACATCCTCTTCAACCCCTGGTGCAAACGTAAGTTGGCCGGGGTTTTTTCCCTCTCTCCCTCTTTGTGTGTATGTGTCAGCAGAGCACGAGGCTCTTAATCTTAGGGTTGTGGGTTCGAGACGCATGTAGGGCCAAAGATTCCTGCATCGCAGGGGGGTGGAGCTAGATGACCCTCAGGGTCCCTTCCAACTCTATGATTCTATGAAGCTGCAGCGGTTTCTAATAGCCAGTAAATGGAAGTGTGTGCTGTCTCTGACAGGGGAGGCAGAAGATAGAATTTCATTTATGAAAAGATAGGGTGAGGAAAAGATAGAAAGAAAAGAGTGAGCGAAAATGGGGGGGGGGAGAGAAAATACTGTTATTTTACCATATATTAATATATAGGTGTGTATATTATTGCCTTACTGTCCCAACACACATATGGTTGTCAATGAGCTAATATATCGGTATTCTGTGTAAACTCATTCCGAATATCAGTGTGTTTCTCGGCGCATATAAACATATTTAAAGTCAATAAAAGAAGTTTACTCACATCCGTTCACCGTTGGATTCCTGAAGGCAGGTAAAGGTAAAGGGACCCCTGACCGTTAGGTCCTGTCGCGGATGACTCTGGGGTTGCGGCGCTCATCTCGCTTTATTGGCCGAGGGAGCCGGCGTACAGCTTGACTAAGCCGCTTCTGGCGAAAGAGCAGCGCACGGAAACGCCGTTTTACCTTCCCGCCGGAGCGGTACCTATTTCTCTACTTGCACTTTGATGTGCTTTCGAACTGCTAGGTTGGCAGGAGCAGGGACCAAGTAACGGGAGCTCACTCCGTCGCAGGGATTCGAACTGCCGACCTTCTGATCGGCAAGCCCTAGGCTCTGGGGTTTAGACCACAGCACCACCCGCATCCCTTCCTGAAGGCAGACTTAGTTACAAATATGTACATGTGGATCTACCCCATATGGGGGAATAATCCCAGTGCTTCTGCTATCTGAGAGCTAGCAGAGCAGTCCTAGCTAGAAGCTGGTCAAACGAAGAAAGAAGTAAAAAAAAAAAAAAAAAAAAAGAGGGAGGTGTGCTGAGTGAATTGTTCTTTTTTTACCTGGACAGGTAAGGTCACTCCCACCTTCTATCACATGCAAAAGGAAGGATGCTCCAACCAGGAGGAACAGGAAGTTTCGACTGGCTGGCCCAAACATCCCCTCGCATGTCTTCTCTAGCATTTCAAGGAATGTTGTACTTGACTGCCTCTCATAGA
Source organism: Darevskia mixta (assembly GCA_034641385.1). Classification (NCBI taxonomy): domain Eukaryota; kingdom Metazoa; phylum Chordata; class Lepidosauria; order Squamata; family Lacertidae; genus Darevskia; species Darevskia mixta. The sequence goes on along the minus strand of JAWWNH010000044.1, from coordinate 422,672 downwards.
TCACACCCCACATTTCAGGCCAGAGCATAGCTGTCAACCCTCCCTTTTTTTGAGGGAAACTCCCTTATTCCAATGCCGTTTCCCTCTGCTATCCCGGATTGTTGATATCCCTTAAATTCCCCGGATTTCCAAGGAAGCAGCTCCTCTCCCTCCCTGCCGGCCAGGGAGGCTCCTCAGCTGCGTTGCTCGGCTGCCAATAAGGAGTCTGAGACCGACTGGGGGCGGAGCTTGCATGCCTTGTGCAGCCAGACCCTCACGCCCAACCAGACAGACAGCCTGCCTGCCGTCTATGCGCTTGCTCTTTCGCTCACCCGTTCGCGCGCAGCCTCTGGAGCGCAGGGTGGCGAGGCTACTTGGTGCCATTGCACCGCCCTCGGGCATCCCTTATTTTCAAATCCGAAAGTTTGAAAAAATCCCTTATTTTCAAATCCGAAAGTTGACAGCTATGGGCCAGAGTCTTTCTCCGATTTTACGGGAGGGTCTCGTTTTCCTAGCCTCCTCGCTGCTGGAACGGTCTGGCCAGCAAAGGCTTGTCCGGATGCCAAGAACCACGGGAAAACGGTCTTATCTGTGTCCCACGCACACACCCTGCACGTAAAATGGGAATGATCTGCGGGTGGGGGGGGGGTGGAGAAAGGAAACCTTTTATCTCCAGTGGAATATGTTGAATAAAGCACCAAAGAAAATAAATCTCTTGGCTCCGCATTGTAGAGTTTTACAAAGGCCAGCTGAGCAGAACATTCAGGGAGTGTCAGGATAAGGGATGCAAAATAACAAAAGGCACTCTGCGCATGCCCCTGGGGCGCGTTCCAGAATGTCCAGCCCTCTTCAGGGGATGCTCTGCTCCCTTTCCCTCAGAAAGGAAGAGTCGGGGAGCTTAAGTTGAGCTCACGAAAAGCAGAACTCCACTACAATCCGAGGCAGAGCTGGGTTTGGAAAACGCAAAGCAAAGGGTGCCTCTGAGCATGCGTAGAGCACCCATTTTCCTTCAAGCTGAAAAAATGATTGCAAAACACACACACACCAAAAAAAAGTGACATAGGTGGCATTGTGGTCTAAACCACAGAGCCTAGGGCTTGCCAATCGGAAGGTCGGCGGTTCGAATCCCTGCGACGGGGTGAGCTCCCGTTGCTCGGTCCCTGCTCCTGCCAACCTAGCAGTTCGAAAGCACGTCAAAGTGCAAGTAGATAAATAGGTACCGCTCCGGTGGGAAGGTAAACGGCGTTTCCGTGCGCTGCTCTGGTTCACCAGAAGCGGCTTAGTCATGCTGGCCACATGACCTGGAAGCTGTACGCCGGCTCCCTCGGCCAGTTAAGCGAGATGAGCACCGCAACCCCAGAGTCGGACACGACTGGACCTAATGGTCAGAGGTCCCTTTGCCTTTACCTTTATGTCATATAAAAGCATAAAAACAATATAACTTAAAAAACATCAACAAGACCCACACAGATGCTACTAGCCCAGAGTTGGAAAGAAGAAAGAGTCCCTGCCAGAGAGGAATAGTAAACTAAGCTGATGGATTATGCCGAAATGGCAAAACTGACTGGAAAGCGCAGGAAACAAGAGGGCAAAAACTTTAAGAAAGAATGGGAAAGATTCATAATTTATTTAGGGGATCACTGAGCAGATGAAAACATTACCAGGATTTTAATCACACTTGTAATGTAATAAATACGATGGACAATATGGATAGATATAAACAGTGCTTTTTTCTGGGGGGAAATAGGGGGACGCATACCCCTAAACATTTTGTGGATCTTTGTCCTTTTGTCCATTTACTGTATTTATTTTTCCCGATTTGAACTATAAATTGGTGGTTTTCTTGAGTCAAAATGAGAGTACCCCCTCAACATTTTTTAAAAAGAAAAAAAGCACTGGATATAAAATGTAGATTATGATATAATATGCAGTTGAAAACGTTGACATTAGGATCCCCGGAGAAGGGGTGGGGGGAAGTCACGAGATTCAGAGAAATCTCTGTCTATGGGAATTTTATTTGGCTTTGTTATAAATTTAAATTGGATAGAAAACATGATCATAAAAAATCAACAAGAAAACACAATTAAGATGACAGGGAGTCAAAATATTCTCCCATTGGTGATTTTTGCCCACGCATTCAGTGCTCTCTCTCCTCCTTTAAAAGGACTGTAATTTTGAAGCTCCCGAATTTGCCCTTAACATCCCCTCTTCCATTTTTCCCCATTCAGAGGATCCTGTTTACCTGGCCCAGACCAATTGGCTGGAGGAGTATGTGTTGAACGAGTCGGGGAGGATCTACTATGGGACCGAAACCCAGATTGGGGAACGCACGTGGAATTACGCCCAGGTAGGCCCTGGGTGGCTCAATGGCAGGATGCAAAGTGGTCTAAGGTCTCAGGGTACTCAGTACTGTTTACATCAACCCTCAGAGATGAGGCTGTCAGCCACTACCAGCCCTCTTGTGCAAGGTGAGAGGGCCCACAAGTTCATTGAACCTGCTTCTGGCTTCCATGACTTCTCCTAAACTTCCTTAAAAACTCTCGAATCGCGATTCAAGGCGACTTTAACAGAGTGGAGAACTGGGCCAAAACTAACACAATGGATTTCAATGGCAGGAAGAACCAACAAATATAAGATGGGGGGGCATAGTGTCAGGATGTCCTACACACGAGTAGAACCTTGGCAGAGACACATGCCCAACTGGCATGTTCCCTCCCTCCTGGGCGATCATTCGGGAGCTTCAAAAGCATTCCTCAGCCCGAACATCACAGCGACTGATGCCAGAAGACATCAGCACACTTAGGGATCCGCAAAGGTTTGCGCAGTTGCGTAACAGAACTCAGCATTTAGGCTAATCTACTTTATTTACATATAAATACACGTGGAGCACTGCAACATGGCTCCCGCTCTCTCTATCATCAGGCAGCAAAGAGAAAGAACAAAGGACAATAGTCCCACTTCAGGGAACACAGTAAGACAAACATCCTGTCTTCATCACATCCCATTCCTGTGGAATCAAAACACATACCCAGTCATGTGATAGACAATAAACCCATGACTGCGCACGGGGAATGAATCTCCAACACATAGTACATGTGAAAAGGATCTAGGGGTCTTGGTGGAGCACAAACTGATCGTGAGCCAACAGTGTGATGCAGCAGCAAAAAAGGCTAATGCTATTCTTGGGTGCATCAACAGAAGCAAAGCGTCCAGGTTAAGGGAAGTCATGATATTGCTCTGTTGTGACTTGTGTCCAGTTCTGGGCGCCACAGTTTAAGAGGGATATTGACAAGCTGGAACATGTGCAGAGGAGGGCAACCGAGATGATCAAGGGTCTGGAAACCAAGCCTTATGGGGAATGGATGAGGGACTTGGGTATGTTTAGCTTGGAGAAGGGATGAGACGGAGAGGAGATATGATAGCCATCTTCCAATATCCCGAGGGCTGTTCCATGAAAGATGGAGCAAGCTTGTTTCGTAGGACCCATACCAATGGATTCAAGTTACCAAAAACGAGATTCCAACTAAAGTTGTGGATTTTCCTTCCTTGGAGGTTTTTAAGCAGAGGTTGGATGGCCATCTGTCGGGGATGCTTTAGTTGAGATTCCTGCATTGCAGGGGGTTGGACTAGATGACCGTTGGGGGTCCCTTCCAACTCTATGATTTTATTAATTTTCCTCCTCTTTAGAATCATTTGCACATTACACCCCAGACTGTCAGACACCCATTAGGAGTGTTTAGCAGTGCCAACTATGTTTTTTAAATATACCGTCTTTTTTCGCTCTATAAGGCGCACCTGACCATAGGACGCACCTAGTTTTTAGAGGGGGAAAAGCCCCAATTTTTTTTTAGGATCAGCTCAAATTTCTGCAGTTTCTTTTGCAAAGGAGAAAAGCCCCATTTTTTGAGGATCATCTCGAATTTCTGCAGCTTCTTTTGCAAAGGAGAAAAGCCTCATTTTTTGAGGATCAGCTCAAATTTCTGCAGCTTCTTTTGCAAAGGAGAAAAGCCCCATTTTTTGAGGATCAGCTCAAAGTTGTTGAGCTTACTTTGCAAAGGGAAAAAAACCCTGTTTTATGGGGTTTAACTCACAGTTCTGCAGCTTCAGGAAGCCATTTCTACAGTTTCCAGACAGATAATCTAATCAGCCAGTCACATGTCGCTGGGGAAACAGCCTCCCTCTGCCAGAGGGCGGGGCTGGAATCTCTCTCCCTTATCTCTCTCCCCGATCGTTTGCTGAGCAGCTGCTCAGCGGGCTTCCTTTCAACACCCGCTTCTCTCTCTTTTTTTTTTAAAAAAAAAGCAGGATCTGCTTTTGCCCCTGGGCAGTTCAGCTCCAGGGACCACACATTCGTTCCATAAGACACAGAGACATTTCCCCTTACTTTTTTAGGAGGAAAAAAGTGTGTCTTATGGAGCGAAAAATACGGTGTATATATATATATATATATATGAAAAACTGACATTTTTCAGTTATGAATGTGTTGGGGGATACGCCCTGAGAAGCATGAAATGAACGGAAATATGGATAAATGCCCCACAAGCAAATTGGGAGGCGTGAAGGATAAAAGCTCATATAAAGTCCAGATAAAATCTAACCCACATGTTAGCTCTGGGCAAGCAAATCAGGACGGCTTATTATTATAGGCCTTCTAGAAGAGAACCAAAGGTCCCTCTGACTTCTTTCGAAGATAACAGAGCAGCACTGAAGCGCCTTGTGTGGTTATTCTGGTTATCTGCCAGCAGGAGGCGCTGTTGCTTGCACCGTGGTGCCTTGCAGTTTTGCTTCTGCGGGAGATCTTGACGGTGCCTTTAGGTACCCAGAGCAGTTTGGTGTGTGTGCATGTGAGAGATCTTTGAGTGTGCCCCCTTCTCCTCTCCCCCCACAGTTTGACCAGGGTATGTTAGATGCCTGCCTCTACATCCTGGACCGTCGTGGGATGCCGCACGCGAGTCGTGGAGACCCCATCATGGTTTCGCGGGTCGTCTCTGCCATGGTGAGCCCTCGGGACAGTTTCGCCTTCCTGCCCGGCAAAACTTGCTTGCGTGTTTCCTTTTTAAAAAAATTTTCTTCTTACTTTCTGTCTTCAACTTGCACCCCTCTCTTCAGAAAGCTTGTAGCACCTGCCTTTCTGCATGGAGAAAGTGGTTTGTTTATTGCAAACCGTTTATTGTTTATTGGATATAATCCAAGACAGAAGTACTGTTCTTGGGGGACAGGGGGCGGGCAGGTGTGGGGGACTCCCTGGTCCTGAATGGGGTAACTGTGCCCCAGGTGCGCAGCCTGGGAGTCATTTTGGACTCACAGCTGTCCATGGAGGCGCAGATTAATTCTGTGTCCAGGACGGCTGTCTACCAGCTCCATCTGGTACGCAGGCTGAGACCCTCCCTGCCCGCAGACTGTCTCGCCAGAGTGGTGCATGCTCTAGTTATCTCCCGCTTGGACTACTGCAATGCGCTGTACGTGGGGCTACCTTTGAAGGTGACCCGGAAACTGCAATTAATCCAGAATGCGGCAGCTAGACTGGGGACTGGGAGTGGCCGCTGGGACCACATAACACCGGTCCTGAGAGATCTACATTGGCTCCCAGTACGTTTCCGAGCACAATTCAAAGTGTTGGTGCTGACCTTTAAAGCCCTAAATGGCCTCGGTCCTGTATACCTGAAGGAGCGTCTCCACCCCCATTGTTCAGCCCGCACACTGAGATCCAGCGCCGAGGGCCTTCTGGCAGTTCCCTCACTGCGAGAAGCAAAGCTACAGGGAACCAGGCAGAGGGCCTTCTCGGTAGTGGCGCCTGCCCTGTGAAACGCCCTTCCAGCAGATGTCAAGGAAATAAGCAGCTATCCTATTTTTAAAAGACATCTGAAGGCAGCCCTGTTTAGGGAAGTTTGTAATACTTTGTATTTACTTTGAAGTTTGTAATACTTGTAATGCTGTATTGTTTTAATATTTGATTGGAAGCCGCCCGGAGTGGCTGGGGAAACTCGGCCAGATGGGCGGGGTAAAAATAATAAATTATTATTATTATTATTATTATTATTCATATCATAACTTCATCTCCATGGAGCTGGAGGGTAGTTCTCCGCACCTCGTCATTTTATCCCTACAACAACCCTGCGAGGGAGGTTAGCCTGAGGCAGGAACAAGGTCACCCTGTGAGCTTCATAGCTGGGTGGGGATTCAAACCCTGGTCTCCCAGGTCCAAGTCTAACCACTATGCCACCACAGGCTCCCTGGTAGATCTCCTTTTTGGGATCCCTAATATCCTTCCTGCCTTTGGCCAGTATACCCAAAGGAGCGTCTCCACCCCCATCGTTCTGCTCGGACACTGAGGTCCACCTCTGAGCGTCTTCTGGCAATTCCCTCATTGTGAGAAGACAGGTTACAGGGGACCAGGCAGAGGGCCTTCTCAGTGGTGGCACCCGCCCTGTGGAACTCCCTCCCACCAGATGTCAAGGAAATAAGCAACTATCTGACATTTAGAAGACATCTGAAGGCAGCCCTGTTCAGGGAAGTTTTTAATGTTTGATTCTACAGTGGTACCCAGTTTAAGAACAGCCCTGTTTATGAACTATTCGATTTACGAACTCCGCAAAACCGGAAGTAGTGTCCCGGCTAGCAAACTTTACCTTGGTCTAAGAACGGAATCCGAACAGTTGAAGGGCACCAGCGGTCGTAGGCCTCATTAGGGAAAGCATGCCTCGGTTTAAAAATGGTTTTGGTTTAAGAACGGACTTCTGGAACGGATTAAGTTCGTAAACCGGTACCACTGTATTTTTAATATTTTGTTGGGAGCCACCCAGAGTGGCTGGGGAAACCCAGCCAGATGGGTGAGATATAAGTAATCAATTATTATTATTATTATTATTATTATTATTATTATTATTATTATTCCTATTGCCTACACACTTCGGATCCATATTTCTGCGGCACCACCAAGTGGATTAAGCGCCGCGGAACTTCTTTATCTTAGCATACCTCTCTCTCATTGTAGAAATGAACCGTTAGAGGTGCCGCCATAAAACTAGGCTACTTGCAAAGCTGAGCAGGAACCTGTACGGGGAACCCTGAGCTGAGATTCCCTCATTGCAGAGGGTTGGACTAGTGGACCCTCGGGTCCCTTCCGACCCTACAAATCTATGATTCTACTAACGGCGAAGCAATGAAACCTTGTGTCCCTCCGGGGCTGACACGGCACTTGCTAACCGTGCTGATTCTCCCCATCCCTCTCTCTCAGGTGAACTCTCTGGACGACAACGGGGTGCTGGTCGGGAACTGGACCGGCGATTACTCCCGCGGCACCAACCCTTCGGCCTGGGTGGGCAGCCGAGACATCTTGCTGAAGTACCACAAGACGGGCTATCCGGTTCTCTACGGGCAGTGTTGGGTGTTTGCCGGAGTCGTGACCACAGGTAGTCTGCGGGGAGCCGGGACGAGAGTGGGCTCTGGAGAAGGGAGGAGAAGGGCTTGGACCATAGCTGTCAACCCTCCCTTTTTTTGAGGGAAACTCCCTTATTCCAATGCCGTTTCCCGCTGCTATCCCGGATTGTTGATCTCCCTTAAATTTCCCGGATTTCAAAGGAAGCAGCTCCTCTCCCTCCCTGCCGGCCAGGGAGGCTCCTCAGCTGCGTTGCTCGGCTGCCAATAAGGAGTCTGAGACCGACTGGGGGCGGAGCTTGCATGCCTTGTGCAGCCAGACCCTCACGCCCAACCAGACAGACAGCCTGCCTGCCGTCTACGCGCTCGCTCTTTCGCTCTCCCGTTCGCGCGCAGCCTCTGGAGCGCAGGGTGGCGAGGCTACTTGGTGCCATTGCACCGCCCTCGCGGCATCCCTTATTTTCAAATCCGAAAGTTTGAAAAAATCCCTTATTTTCAAATCCGAAAGTTGGCAGCTATGGCTTGGACAGAAGAAGGAAGGCCTTTCAGGATCAGGTCCATGTGCTCCAGCACCCTGGTCCTCAAAGGGGCCAACTAGAGGCTTATCCCTCCCCATTCCTCCTCCTCCTCCTTGTTATGGAACGGTCTTTACACTCCGGAAAGACACAGCAAAGACACATGCCCGACTGGCATGATCTCGCCTTCCAAGATCGTCCGGGAGCTTATCAGCTTCTTCAACCCGAACATCACAGCGACTGGTGTCGGCAGACATCCAGCACACTCATAAATCAGCAGTATGTGTGCGCAGTAGCGTACAGACACAGCAGCTCAGCATTGTAGCTAAAACTACTTTATTACATATTTACATTCACGGAGCTCTACATCATGGCTCCTCTCTCTCTAGCATCAGACAACCGAGAGAGAGAACAAAGGATAAGAATCCAATTTAGAGGGTACATAGCAAAACAAGACTTCCTGTCTGCCGTCACTTCCTCCTTCCACTCTGTGGGATGAAAACATAAATACAGTCATGTGATAACAATAAGCCCATGACTGAACACAGGGAATGAATCTCATAACACTCCTTGTCCCCCCAGTCCTCCGGTGCCTGGGCATTCCCACGCGGACCGTCACCAACTACAACTCGGCGCACGATACGGACGTCAGCCTCACCATGGACATATACTTTGACGAGAACATGAAGCCGCTGGAGAACCTCAATGCCGACTCTGTTTGGTAAGCACCACGACCCTGCCGCCTCCGTCTCGGGTTCTTACATTCAGGAGGAAGGGGAGACCCAGGACGGCCGCCACCCAAGTACCCCGTGTTTATTTTTTATTTATTTAAAAAGTCTTTATTTACAATAGTTTTCTGTGTATAAGACTAGGTTGTTTCCTTTAAAAACTATGCTAAAAAGTGGTGGTTGTCTTATACATGGAGAGTGCATAGGGTGGACATTTGATTGGTTATTGCCGCGGCTGTCAGTGGCTATTGGGCGTGTTATTGGTTGCTGGTGTTGATTGGCTGACGTTTTTTGTGCTGGGTGCGGGTGAGCCATTTTCGGCAATCCCCACTAAAAAAAAGCTCAACAGCCCTGTGCAACCCCCCCACTAAAAAGCTCAATAATGCTGAGCTATCTCCCCCCATTTTCTTAAATTTGAGTCCCCCAAAATAGGGGGCATCTTATACATGGGGGCGTCTTATACATGATATTTTCAAGTTTATACATTTCATTAGTTTTACAATCCATTTGACTCCCTTTCCCCTCTTTCTGCGGTTCCTTAAAAAATTTTTTTCATATATTTTGCATATCCAAATTCATTTAATTTGCTCCTTTAATTATCTACTTTAAATATAAACTCTTAAGAAACTGCAGCTTATTACAATAATCCTGCCAATGTTTTTTATCTGTTTGCAATTTATCTATAATAATAATAATAATAATAATAATAATAATAATAATAATAATAATAATAATATCTTTATTGTCATCTTAAATATTCAATAAACCATTTCCATCCTTTTATAAAAAAAAGTTTCTTAGATTGATTTCTTATTCTTCTTGTAAGTTTTGCCATGTCTGCATATTCCATAAGTTTTTGTATCCATTCTTCCTTTGCTGGGACTTCTGCTTCTTACCACTTCCAAGTACCCCATTTTAATTCTCCCCCCCCCCCCGTCCGGATGCAGGAATTTCCATGTCTGGAACGACTGCTGGATGAAACGGCCCGATTTGCCTTCAGGGTTTGATGGGTGGCAGGTAGTGGATGCAACGCCCCAGGAATCCAGCAGCGGTGAGTCAAGGAAAGCTTCCTGCACACACAAAAAGACTCTGATGTCCTCCAGCTGTTTTGGACTCCAACTCCCACCAGCCCCAACTGGCATGCTGGAGTTGTAGTCCAAAACTCCTTTACTGCACTGGCGCACCAGCGCTGCAGGTGGCTGGAGGCCGGTACTGCAGACACCCAACCAGCAGGGGTCAGGTGACTTTGTGAGCCAATCAGACTCTGTTTGGCCCCATAAAAGGTGCTTGAATCACTCAGGGAAACTCCTGAGTTCGAGTATTGAGGAAGAATCACCTGGTAGGGAGAACAATTTGCTTCGTGGTTTCATTTTCAAGCAACACCTGCCACCTGGTATGGACGGCAGTTCAGATCGAGCCGCAAGGAGTTCCGCAGATTAACACTGGAAGCCGTTGTCTGTTCTGGAAAGGGGATGGGGAGTCTGACACGGTGCTCCATCTCATCTCTCCCCTGCTTTCCCCGACAGGCATTTTCTGCTGCGGTCCCTGCTCTGTAGAGGCCATCAAGAATGGACTGGTCTACATGAAATACGATGCCTCCTTCTGCTTTGCTGAGGTACGTGTTTCTGAATGATTTTGCATGTGCGAATGCTGCTGAGAGAAGCAGGGCTGCCCTCCATGCCTGGTCATGTCACAGCATCTCTGATTCAGGCTTGGAACCTTCAGCACCAAGGAGAGCTCCCCAGGAATGCAGACGTTGATTCCATCACATACAGTTGCAATCGAAATTATTCCACCCCCCATTTGCAACTCAGGTTTATTCTCAAAAATTTGCAGACTTTCAACTGTTTGCAAGGAGCAAATCCAACAGAACCAATGGCAATCACTCCACACATCGGATGCGTCGAGTGGTTCCGCCAAATTCAGCTGAAAATGCAACTTATAGTGAGACTGGAGAAGCCAGGATAAGTTGCGTTTTCAGCTGAATCTCGCCTGATTTGCAACGGGGTGGAATAATTTCAGTTGCAGCTGTGGATAAGCAAAAGGTTAGAGCAACCTTCCCCAAACTGTGCCCTCCAGATTTTGCTGGAATCCAGCTCCCATCAGCCCCAGTTAACACAGTCAAAGGCTGAAGGTGATGGAAGATTTCAACAACATCCAAAGGATGTCATATTGAGGAAGACTGCTCAGAGACACATTCATAATAATCCTTGTCACCACTAAACTTGATTTTCTGCTATAACTTCCAATGAAATTGAAATATCCATCTATCTAGATGGGTAGATAGACATAGAGATACAAGGTATTCGCCACAGAAATGAGAATGAACACCTTATAGATCTCTCTTCAAAGTTTACGGTAGCAATTTTGAGCTGGCAACACTTTGCTGTGGACTGTCGGCCTGTTGATCTTGTTGTGACTTGACTTCTGGGTAAACCTTCTCTAGGGATCATATAGGTAAAGAGGAGAAGTAATAATAATAATAATAATAATTAATAATAATAATTTTAATTTTATTATTTATACCTCGCCCATCTGGCCGGGCCTCGCCAGCCACGCTGGGCAGCTCCCAACAGAATATTATAAACACGATAAAACATCAAACATTGAAGACTTCCCTAAACAGAATAAAAAAAATTCCTTCCAGTAGCACCTTAGAGACCAACTAAGTTTGTTATTGGTATGAGCTTTTGTGTGCATGCACACTTCTTCAGATATGGGTTGCCTTCAGATGTCTTCTAAAAATCAGATAGTTGTTTATCTCTTTGACATCTGATGGGAATGCGTTCCACAGAGCAGGTGCCACCACCGAGAAGGCCCTCTGCCTGGTTCATTAAGCAAGGTCCAGGTCCAGTTTTTGGACAAGTTTAGCTCAGCTGGTAGAGCATGAGGCTGTGACCCTCAGGGTCAGGGGTTCGAGTCCCGCGTTGCGCAAAAGATTCCTGCATTGTAGGGGGTTGGACAAGATGCCCTCTTGGTCCCTTCCAACCCTACAGTTATGTGAAATGGCAAGGGGGCAGAGAGATAATAATAATAATAATAATTTATTATTTGTACCCCGCCTATCTGGCTGGGTCTCCCCAGCCACTCTGGGCGGCTTCCAGCAGACATTAAAATACATTAACACATCACAGATTAAAAACTTCCCTGAACAGGGCTGCCTTCAGGTATTTTCTAAATGTCATGTAGTTGTTGATCCCTTTAACCTCTGATGGGAGGGCGTTCCACAGGGCAGGCGCCACTACCGAGAAGGCCCTCTGCCTGGTTCCCTGTAGCTTTGCTTCTCGTAGGGAGGGAACCGCCAGAAGGCCCTCGGCGCTGGATCTCAGTGTCTGGATAATGGCTGAATAAGGGCTGAATAATGGGAGTGGAGACGCTCCTTCAGGTATACAGGACCAAGGCGGTTTAGGGCTTTAAAGGTCAGCACCAACACTTTGAATTGTGCTCAGAAACATACTGGGAGCCAATGTACGTCTCTCAGGACCGGTGTTATGTGGTCCCGGCGGCCGCTCCCAGTCACCAGTCTAGCTGCCGCATTCTGGATTAATTGCAGTTTCCGGGTCACCTTCAAAGGTAGCCCCACGTAGAGCGCATTGCAGCAGTCCAAGCGGGAGATAACTAGAGCATGCACCACTCTGGCGAGACAGTTGAGGGGACAGATGCCCCTCTACCCCCAAACAGAACCATGGGCAAACACAGGGGTGTTGGTTTTTACGGCGGCAGGCCTGCTGGTGGGTTTCTCTGACCCACTTTCTCTCTCTCTCTCTCTCTCTCGGCAGGTGAACAGTGACAAGGTGTATTGGCAGCGCCAGTCTGACGGCAGCTTCAAGATCGTCTATGTGGAGGAGAAGGCTATCGGTCACTTGATCAGTACCAAGGCGGTGGGCTCAAATCAGCGCCATGATGTCACTGACATTTACAAACATCCTGAAGGTAATGTGCTGTGTGGACAAGGGGACAGACAGTTGGGATTCCTGAGGCAGGACAAACACAAATTAACAACAACAACTTATTATTTATACCCCGCAAATCTGCCTGGGTTCTTGGTTTCCCCAGCCACTCTGGGCGGCTCCCAACAGAATATTAAAAACACGATAAAAATATCAAACATTAAAAACTTTCCTGAAAAGGGCTGCCTTCAGATGTCTTCTAAAAGTCAGTTAGTTGTTTATTTCCTTGACATCTGTTTTTGTTTTTCCAAAAATTTTATTGGTTTTTACAATTTTATAAGCACATAACATAACGGTTAAATTTTCCATACTTCCCCCCCCCCCCACTGTGGGAAGCAACATTCATCCCCCTCTCTCACAAGGGTAGGCATAATCATTGTACATTTAACCTTACAAACAGTATTTAATATCATTGCTTGGGCCTGGCCCAATTCTGTGAGCCAGGTATTCCTTCTTTCCTCAATTTCATATTTCGGTTGACTTCCTCGAGTCCCCCTCTGTTGAATTCATTGTCATACCTCTCTAACAGTTTTCATACTCCTAAATTTTAAAACATCATAAAATACAAGAATCATTTCCTTGACATCTGAAGGGAGGGAGTTCCACAGGGCGGGTGCCACCACCGAGAAGGCCCTCTGCAACCTCACTGCTTGCAGTGAGGGAACTCTCCAACATTTCTCTTATATAGGGACGTCCTATTCAATAATAATAATAATAATAATTTTAGTATTCATAGCTTACTCATCTGACTGGGTTGCCCCAGCCACTCTGGGCGGCTTCCAAGCTATATAAAAACATAATAAAACTTTTTTTATTAAAAAAAACTTCCCTATACAGGGCTGCCTTCTGATGTCTTCTAAAGGTTATGTGGTTACTGTATCTCCTTGGCTTGGGGGCTGCATAACTCCATACCCTCCGGCATTTCTCTGATTAAAAATAGAAATGTTCAAAGGAAAAGCGGGGCATTCCGGGATCAAATCAGAAACTGGGACAACTTCTGTAAATCCAGGACTGTCCCTGGAAAATAGGGACACTTGGGGGGGGGAGGTCTGAAAATGTGGACCCTTACTTCTTGGGATTTGATGGGGGTGGAAACTGGATCCCCTCCAATTCCACTCGTGTTTCAATGTTTTGAAATTGCTTTGGTTCAGTTCCACTGGAATTCCAATAGGCAGTCTGGATTTTGGAAAGCCTTAAAGGGTTTAGCTGCACCTAGGAAGTGTCCTCAAAGGGTTTGTGGTAGGCGAGGCCTCGTGACAGTAGTTAAACCAGAAGCTGCCACCATTTTATGCTCTTGCGAGGGGAGAAATAATAATAATAATAATAATGAAATGGTGGGAAGGTTTTAAAAAAGCACCATTCCATGTGCAGCTTGCGGACCTAACATATAGAATAAGAGAACAAGGAGAACATACGCTTAAAGAAGACTGGAAAATGTTTATTGAATATATGGAGGGAAACTGTGTTTATTTGAAAATGTGGGCAGCATTGAGATAAATTCAACAGTGTAGATAAGTTTTGATGGATGTAATAATGGAATACTGAATGGTTTAGTTTATATTATTATTGTTGTTGTTGTTGTTATTTATTGAATTTATATACTGCCCTATACCCAGGGGTCTCAAAATCAAGATATAAAACCACAAAACACCTAATAAAAATAAAAACAACAACCCAAAGCTACCCCCCCCCAACACACAAAATACATTTCAAAAGGGCATAGGATGTAAATCGGATCAACCAAAGGCCTGGTTAAAAAGGAACGTTTTTTGCTATAAAATATGCAGGGATTTATGTTTTGCAAAATGAACCGTGGAAAGAGAAGAAGGGAAGCCATTGGTATTTTAAGGTTGTTTGAATGGATATTCTGAAATGTAAAACAGAAAATTTAATTGAAATTACGGGGGGAGAAATTGGGACGCGGGTGGCGCTGTGGGTTAAACCACAGAGCCTAGGACTTGTCGATCAGAAGGTTGGCGGTTCGAATCCCTGCGATGGGGTGAGCTCCCGTTGCTCGGTCCCTGCTCCTGCCAACCTAGCAGTTCGAAAGCATGTCAAAGTGCAAGTAGATAAATAGGTACTGCTCCGGCGGGAAGGTAAAACGGCGTTTCCGTGCGCTGCTCTGGTTCGCCAGAAGTGACTTACCGTAGTCATGCTGGCCACGTGACCCGGAAGCTGTACGCTGTCTCCCTCGGCCAGTAAAGCGAGAAGAAGAAGAAGAGGAGTTTGGATTTGATATCCCGCTTTATCACTACCCGAAGGAGTCTCAAAGCTGCTGACATTCTCCTTTCCCTTCCTGCCCCACAACAAACACTCTGTGAGGCGAGAGGGGCTGAGAGACTTCAGAGAAGTGTGACTAGCCCAAGGTCACCCAGCAGCTGCATGGTGAGGAGCGGGGAATCGAACCCAGTTCCCCAGATTACGAGTCTACCGCTCTTAACCACTATACCACACTGGTTCTCAAGCGAGATGAACGCCGCAACCCCAGAGTCGTCTGCGACTGGACCTAATGGTCAGGGGTCCCTTTACTCTTTACCTATGGGAGGGAAATAAATAAAAAGCACCATTCTAGGCAGTTTGGAATGAAACCGTCTTCCCCCGGGATCTTCACCTGCCTCCTTGGCCCCTGAGCGCCTCTCTGCATCCTTCTCCCTCTTTTTCTCCCTCTCAGGCTCCGAAGCCGAGCGCAAAGCGGTGGAAACGGCCGCCAAGCACGGCACCAAGGCCCACATCTACACCAACAAGGAGTGGGGCGATGACATCTCCGTGACGGTGGACACCCAGGAGGCCTACACGGGCCAAGACATCTCCTTGAGGGTCATCCTGAAGAACCGCAGCTCCATGCCCCGCAGCGTCTCCCTCAACCTCTTCGTGGCCGTCATGTATTACACCGGCGTAACGGGCAGCAACTTCAAGCAAGAGAAGAGGGAGGTCCAGGTGCCGGCCAGTGGAAGTACGACACCTTATTTATTTGGGTTGGGTTTTTTCCCCACATTCATATACCACCTTTTTCTTCTTCCAATGATCTCAGGGTGGTGGGCAGGCTTCTCCTCCTTTTCACCCTCACGACAGGCCTGCGAGGTAGGCTAGGCTAAGAGGTTGGCCCAAGGTCACCCAGGGAACTTTATTATTATTATTATTATTATTATTATTATTATTATTATTATTTATTGAATTTACCCGTATTTTTCGCTCTATAAGGCGCACCTGACCATAGGACGCACCTAGTTTTTAGAGGGGGAAAGCCCCATTTTTTTGAGGATCAGCTCAAAGTTGTTGAGCTTTAATCAGTGAGTTGTTTTAATCAGCGTGTATGGTTTTAATCAGTGTTTTTGTAGCTGTTTTGTTTTTGCGTGGAGTGCCCTGTCTGGGTGGATGGAGCAGCCAAGTAATTTCGTTGTTCCCGAAGGGGACAATGACAATAAATATATTCTATTCTATTCTATTCTATTTCTTACTTTGCAAAGGGAAAAACTCCTGTTTTATGGGGTTTAACTCACAGTTCTGCAGCTTCAGGAAGCCATTTCTACAGTTTCCAGACAGATAATCTAATCAGCCAGTCACATGTCGCTGGGGAAACAGCCTCCCTCTGCAAGGGCTGTAATCTCTCTCCCTTATCTCTCTCCCCGATCATTTGCTGAGCAGCTGCTCAGCGGGCTTCCTTTCAACACCCCCTTCTCTCTCTCTTTTTTAGAAAGCACGATCTGCTTTTGCCCCTGGGCAGTTCAGCTCCAGGGACCACACATTCGCTCCATAAGACGCACAGACATTTCCTCTTACTTTTTAGGAGGAAAAAAGTGCGTCTTATGGAGCGAAAAATACGGTAACCTGCGCCTCTATGGACAGCTGTGAGTCCAAAATGACTCCCAGGCTGTGCACCTGGTCCTTCAGGGGCACAATTACCTCCTTCAGAACCAGGGAGTCCCCCACACCCGCCCGCCCCCCAAAAACAGTACTTCTGTCTTGTCAGGATTCAACTTCAATCTGTTAGCCACCATCCATCCTCCAACCGCCTCCAGACACTCACAGTTACTGCAGAGCGGGCTTCTGAGATCTTTGGAACTTGCCGAAGACTTTTCCGCAGACTGTGGCAATCGACTGAGAGTTTAAGGGATAAAGTAAATAGATAATAAAGCGGTCCGTCTCTCGGGGAACCTGGTCCTGAGCTGCGTAGAGCCGCAGGTTGTGGCGCAGAGCTTGTCGTGATTTTCGGTCCCAGTTTGCATAACCCTTCCCCTGCCTTTCCCTTCCAGGCCAGGCTGTTCCCATGGTGGTCTCCTACGCCGAGTACAAACCCCACCTGGTTGACCAGGGAGCCATGAAGCTGAGCATCTCGGGGAAAGTGGCTGAAACCGGACAGGTGATCGCAAAAGAGCACACCTTCCGTCTGCGGACGCCGGACCTCACTCTGACGGTATGGCACCCGGGCTGTGGTTTAGAGTCAGGAGTGAGGGAACCCTTTGGGGTGGGGGGCTTGAGGGCCGCATTCCTTTCTGGGCAGCCTTTGGAGGGCCAGGTGCTGCGGTGGGCGGGGCCAGAGACCAAGGAGGGTGGAGCAATGGATGTAAACGTTGCCTTTGTGTGTAATTTCCTCGCTGTCCTCCATGTAGACAAGCCAAAGGGAATTCAATGGGTTTGAGGTGTGGAGCAAGAGTGTCCGGAGGAGGGTTTTGAGAGCCAGATAAAGAAGCATGGGGGGCCACAGGGATGAGGTCCCACACCCATGGGACTATGCCTAGGAAACCGGGTGTTTGTGATGGGAGTCCGGGGCCACAGGAATGCCAGTGGATCCCAGGCAGTTTTCAACACCCCAGTTGACTCGAATGGATCCTTAACGAGCATTTTAGTCCTGTTAAAAAAACAAAACAAGAACTGCAAAGAATATACAAAATTTGGGGGGGGGGGAATGATTATAAAAAGTGGAGATAAAGAAAATACAGTGGTTCCTCGGTTTAAGAACAACCCTGTTTAAGAACTATTTGGTTTACGAACGCCGCAAAACCGGAAGTAGTGTCTAAAGCAGTGATGGCTAACCTTGACACTCCAGATGTTTTGAGACTACAACTCCAATCATCCCTGACCACTGGTCCTGTTAGCTAGGGATGATGGGAGTTGTAGTTCCAAAACATCTGGAGTGTCAAGGTTAGCCATTACTGGTCTAAAGCCATTTGCCCATGTTGCCATGCAACCAGTCCATGCGGAATGTAGGCACCCTATATATAGAAAGGAGCAAAGCAGGGATATTTTAGGGAGTAGGCTAGCAGGCGGGGCCCATGACTTGTATCCTAGGAGCCTGCACAACACAAAACACTGTTGCTGTATGTAGGTTTTATTTGTTTTTTATCTTATATTTTGGAAATGTACATCCAGTTGTTGTTGTTTTAATTTTTGGGGGGGGGGCCAAGAGAGTGGGGCCCTAAGCTATAGCTTGTTTAGCTTATACGTAAATCCGGCACTGCTCACACTTGACAACGCTTTCTCTCTCCTCTCCTCTCTCCCCCCCCCCCCCAACAATAGTTGCTGGGCCCAGCTATCGTTGGACAAGAAACCCAAGTCCAGATTGTCTTCAAGAACCCACTTCCGGTGACGCTGACAGGGGCCATCTTCCATATGGAGGGGTCGGGGCTCTCCACCCCAAATACAATGACCGTGGGGTGAGTAAACCTACCTTTCCCAGGATTCTTTGGGAGGGGGCTGCCATTTAAGTGCGTCCTGCATCTGAAACAATACCCATCTTCCCTTCGCCGGAAGATTACCCAGGTGCTATACGAAAGCGTTCAGCACAATTCACATCGCGTAATACAGATGCAATTTTAAACGCTCGACAAATCAGAGCCGAAAGGAGGGAAAGGGCAAATGAAAAACTCCCCAAATTTGATTCAACCTACAAATCAAAATAATAAATTATATTAAAATAATATTATTATCGTAATATTCAGTGCTTTTTTTCTGGGGGGACGCAGGGATACGCATACCCCTAAACATTTCGTGAATCTAAATTCAGCCTCATTGAAGGGCAGTACTTCAATATGAATAGGAAAATGAGAGTACCCCTAACCATTTTTTTAGGGGGGGACCACTGATAATATTTATACCCTGCCCAACTGGCTGGGTTGCCAGATGGCTCCCTAGTTTTCATTTTGTCCTTAATTCGGGAGTTGCTTATGACAGAGGCTTTGGGGTGGAACCTTAAACCAAATTAGTGAAGAGTTGACCAAAGTAAGGCAGAATGTTTCTAGTAAGAACTTGCAATTAGGTTCTCACATACCTAGAATTGGAGGGTTAGACTCCTCGAGCCCTGGCACCGGACCAGGACATGGGTGGCGCTGTGGTCTAAACCACTGAGCCCCTTGGGCTTGCTGATCAGAAGGTCGGCGGTTCGAATCCCCGCGACGGGGTGAGCTCCCATTGCTCTGTCCCAGCTCCTGCCAACCTAGCAGTTCGAAAGCACACCAGTGCAAGTAGATAAATAGATACCGCTGCGGCAGGAAGGTAAATGGCGTTTCCGTGCGCTCTGGTTTCCGTCGCGGTGTCCCATTCTGCCAGAAGCGGTTTAGTCCTGCTGGCCACACGACCCGGAAAGCTGTCTGTGGACAAACGCCAGATCCCTCGGCCTGAAGCGAGATGAGCGCCACAACCCCATAGTCACCTTTGACTGGACTTAACCGTCCAGGGATCCTTTACCTTTTTACTTCCAAACTCTGGCCTTTCTGAAAACACAAGCTGGGGAACCTGACTCTCTTTTTCTCCCCCTTTTGCAGAAATATCGGCCCACACCAAACAGTGACACTACGACAGACGTTCACGCCTCTCCGTGCAGGCCAACGCCAGCTGGTTGCCAGCCTGGACAGCCCTCAGCTCTCCCAGGTCCACGGGGTGCTGACGATCGAGGTGACCCAGGGCCCCCCACGAGGCCCCTCGTCGGCTTCTCCAGCCCCTGTTCGGGGGTCTCCGGCCCGCGGACGAGCTTCCCCAGCCCACGGACGGGCTTCTCCAGCCCCCGCCCGGGCCTCGCCTGCACCTTCTCCCGCCCTCGCCAGGGCGTCTCCGGCTCGCCAGCCAGCAGGCCGCAGCAGCACAGCCAATGCCCGCGGGTCTCCGGCCCGCCAGCCAGACCCTCGAGGCTCCCCCAATGCCCGTGGGTCGCCGGCCGTGCGGGCGGGGCGGCCGGTCTGAGAAGACCTTTTTAGCTTTTTATTTTTTAATGTCATGTACTGTGTGATGAAATTGCATATGGTGCCAGCAGAACTGGGAGCTACATGGGGCGGGGCGGGCTACGCATGAGCCACAGAATCACAGCAGTTCTGCAGGATGCGGGCATGCCAAGGCCTCAATATTCGGTTGTCTCTCAGCCGTCCATCACCCACATACAGCCCACCCTGCCCGTTATTTGCCATCGCCCAGTTATACCTCTGCTTTCCCCATCCCCTCACGCAATTTGTTCTGTTGTTCCTTCCCCTTACCCGCTCCCCACAAAACTCGCAACTCTGAGCCCACGCCGGCCTGCCCCTCTCTGCCTGTCCATCCACCTCCCGCCTGAATGTTTGCCATCCCCTCACATACCTGCACTGTCAATTTCACTCTCTCCCAAATCCACGGGCCAAGCGTTTCCAGCACCCTACAAACCCACTCCCTCTTTCTTTCTCGCTGGGATCCCCCGAAAGATTTTTTTGTAATGGTTGTTCTCTTTCGCTCCTTCGCACACTTTTTGTTTTTGAATAATACACTCTTTCGCACAGGCACAATACTTGCTCCCCCCCAAAAAGGCAAGCAATGAGCTTCCGAAGGGAGAAGATACACAGATTGTTGTTGTTTTTTAAGTCCTCCTAAGTGAATCTGGTTTGATCCCCGCCATATCCACTGGAAATTTAACACCACATTTACATTAGATTAATCTTGCCCCTTTCTTATCTCTCTCCTTGGTCCCCATGCAAGAAGGTTATCATGCACCTGTTGTGGGATTTTTCTCCCTGCCCTCCTAAAATAGCAACAGCAAGGAAGAGAAGGGAAACTGCTTGAGGAAGGCTACTAACCCACTGCAAAATGCATGGATTGGCCATTGGCTGCCTTGCCTACATTCACTTATTTAAATGTATGCCCACACCAAATGTCCACAGTCTTCCTTAACTTTGCACTGAAGCCAAGCTGTGCGTTCTTATAAAAAGAAGAGCCAAAATAACATGTTCGTAACTAGCCAGATGACAGCTCTGTGATTATGTGAAGATACGATAAATTGCGCTACATTTAAACTACGTGCAAACGAGTGAAGCCAAAGCCTGTTACCTGTACTATTATTTTTCACACTTAATATAGGTATTTATTTGAAAATAAAATGATTTTTAACTCTAAACCTGGCTTTTTAAATGGTTGTGTGGGTTTCTTCTTTTCTTGGAGCACTCAACATGTCACAAACCCACATTAGCAGCTGTTGCATTTTGTGGTATTGTCCAGGCTGACCTCCCCTCAAAGCCACGTTGCCTTTTCCTTGCACATCCTCTCTCTCCTATATAGTATTTGCACTGGTCTGTCGTCACACTGTGATTATGACAGCCACTAGGGGGCACCACTTCTTCTTCTTTGGCGATCCCTCATAGCCGAGTAAGATCGTCTTCCATAAACACGGTTTTAACAATGAGTCCGTAAGTGACTGTGGAGGCCACTTCTGGATCCACACATCCTTCCGCAGTGGGGACATTGGTTTCCGGGTGGGAGTTGATCACGGTGAGGATTTGCCAAGCATGCCTTCCTCTTGGCACGTTTCTCCCTTGCGTCCTGAGTTCGAGCGTCTTCAAAGCCCATGACACCTTTGGTAAAGGCTGTTCTCCAACTGGAGCGCTCGCAGGCCAGTGTTTCTCAATTGTTGGTGTTTATACTACATTTTTTTAAGATTTGCCTTGAGAGTCTTTAAACCTCTTTTGTTGACCACCAGCAATTAAGCTTTCCATTTTTAAGTTGGGAATAGAGTAGTTGCTTTGGAAGACGATCATCAGGCATCCGCACAACATGACCAGTCCAACGGAGTTGATGTTGAAGAATCATTGCTTCTACACTGGTGATCTTTGCTTCTTCCAGTACATGGGCTTTAGTCCGCCTGTCTTCCCAAGTGATGTGTAAGATTTTTCGGAGATACCGTTGATGGAATCTTTCGAGGAGTTGGAGATGGCGTTTATACGTGGTCCATGTTTCACAAGCATACAGTAATTCACACCAGGTACGTGGATGGAGCCAAACTTGGCCCTTTCAGGTATCCATTTGGGTTATTTCAGGAGGAGGAGTATAGGAGAATTAGGAAGCAACATGACCTGCTTGGAGTGGGGGGGTGTCCTCCCTTTCTTTCTCCCTGGCTCCATGGGAGGCTTCCCCCACCCCAAAGGCAAGAGAGCAAGCGAAGGGGATTTTTTGTGGGAAGAGAGGCTGAAGGAGCAGATATTTCTGACATTTTTGTAGGTTCAGAAGCTGAGAAAGAAAGAGCCTATTATATCACTGGGGAAGGAAAGTGAAGTGTGAGGAGGGGAGATGTGGTCATGGAGAGGGAAAGGGAGAAGGGAAATTTGGTCTTGAGGGTAAACTGAGGCAGGGTGAGAGGGGATGCTGCTGTAATTCCGCAGAAGAAAACTCGGAAGGAAACTGAAGCAGAGTCACCCCTAGTAGAGCTATAAAAGGGGTGGTAAAGGTAAAGGGACCCCTAAACATTAGGTCAAGTCGCGGACGACTCTGGGGTTGCGGCGCTCATCTTGCTTTACTGGCCGAGGGAGCCGGCGTACAGCTTCCGGGTCATGTGGCCAGCATGACTAAGCCGCTTCTGGCGAACCAGAGCAGCGCACGGAAACACCGTTTACCTTCCCGCCGGAGCGGTACCTATTTATCTACTTGCACTTTGACGTGCTTTCGAACTGCTAGGTTGGCAGGAGCTGGGACCGAGCAATGGGAGCTCACCCTGTCGCGGGGATTCGAACCGCCGACCTTCTGATCGGCAAGCCCTAGGCTCTGTGGTTTAACCCACAGCACCCCCTGCTGTGAAGGGGTAGTAGTGTCCTGTATCTCATTGCTTGGATTAGCAATTTCCAGTTAGAGAGTTGAGGGGGTGAGAGACACAAATTTTAAACGTCACTGGATGAGAAGTGAGTTTCCTTTGAAATGAGTAAGGCTGACAAACTCTGCTCCTATTTCCTTTTTGATAGTCACAGTCTGAATAAGGATGCCCCATATCGTACATCTACTAGACAGCAAGACAACCCCCTTTGAGACATATCAGAATTATCTCTGTTCAATAGCTTTATTTTGGGGCAGTGTAGAGGTGGAAGAAAGGCCCCATCCCTCTTCCGCCTGAGCTAGTTGCTCCTATGACAATAGGTACCTTGATTCTCAAGCTTAATCCATTCCGCAAGACCGTTCCAAAACTAAAGCGTTCCAAAACCAAGGTGCGCTTTCCCATAGAAAGTAACGCAAAATGGACTAATCCGTTCCAGACTTTTAAAAACAACCCCTAAAACAGCAATTTAACATGAATTTTACTATCTAACGAGACCATTGATCCATAAAATGAAAGCAATAACCAATATACTGTAGTATAAAATAAATAAGACATTATTGTAGATGATAAAAATTAAAGTTATTTTTTTTTTCTTACCTGCACTGATGATAGTCATTGTTTGGATGGGGGGCTTTTATCCATTTCTGCAGTCACACAATCAGTCAGTAGCTGAACTGGGTCCCACAAAAACAAATTAACCGAAAAAGCCTCAAAAACAAAAATGCAAAATAAATAGCAAAAACAAAAGCGCCTAACTTAATCAGTTCCGGAAGTCTGTTTGACTTCCGAAATGTTCAAAAACCAAGGCACAGCTTCTGATTGGTGCAGGTGCCCCAGAAACAATAGCCGACAGCCGCATTGGACGTTCAGCTTCCGAAAAACGTTCGAAAACCGGAACACTTACTTCCGGGTTTTCAGCATTTGAGAATCAAGGTACCACTGTATAAAGACATGTAAAAAGGATGCTTAGCTAGGACCGTTAATTCAACAATGACTTCTTTGACTACTTCAGCAGCCCATTCTATTCCAGACTCCCATCTTACAGATACAAAACCACAGCCTTGGGGAGCGGGGGGGGGGGGGAACGACCTAAAGGCAGCATCCAATTCTGTGTCCAGGGCAGCTGTATACCAGCTCCATCTGGTACGCAGGATGAGACCCTCCCTGCCCGCAGACTGTCTCGCCAGAGTGGTGCACGTTCTGGTTATCTCCCACTTGGACTACTCTACGTGGGGCTACCTTTGAAGGTGACCTGGAAACTACAACTAATCCACAATGTGGCAGCTAGACTGGCGACTGGGAGTGGCTGCCGAAACCACATAACAGTTGTCCTGAAAGACCTACATTGGCTCCCAGTACGTTTCTGAGCACAATTCAAAGCGTTGGCGCTGACCTTGAAAGCCCTAAATCTATTCGGTCCAGTATACCTGAAGGAGCGTCTCCACCCCCATCATTCAGCCCAGACACTGAGGTGCAGCTCCGAGGGTCTTCTGGTGGTTCCCTCCCTGTGAGAAGTGAGGTTACAGGGAATCAGGCAGAGGGCCTTCTCGGTGGTGGCACCCGCCCTGGAATGCCCACCCATCAGATGTCAAGGAAATGAACAACATCTGACTTTTAGAAGACCCTGTATTGGCAACCCTGTATTGGGAAATTTTTAATGTCTAATGTTTTGCATTTTTTTTATGTGCTGTATGCCACCCAGAGTGGCTGGGGAAACCCAGCCAGATGGGTGAGCTATAAATAATACAATTATTATTATTATTATTATTATTATTATTATTATTATTACAGTATTACAAGATGTGCATTGGATGTTGCCTCTCTCATGTAGAGTGGTACCTCTAGTTATGGACTCAATCCGTTTTGAGGTGCCATTCGCGCCCCAAAAAGTCTGTAACTAGAGCGTCTCTTCTGCACACGCACACACACAAGGCGCACACACTTCCGGGTTTGCTACGTTCACAAGCAGAAAAGACGCAACGTGAACGTAACGCAACATGAGGTATGATTGTACAGTATACACAAAGCCCAGCCTGCAACAAAGCAGTAGCACTGGACCACACTGCAGGGTAGCTGTATATTCTTGCTCCCAGCACTGGTTCCCGACGTGCAATATTAACCTCGGCCTACACTGCAGGGCAAGGGAGCCAGGTGGCGCTGTGGGTTAAACCCCAGAGCCTAGGGCTGGCCGATCGGAAGGTCGGTGGTTCGAATCCCTGCGACAGGGTGAACTCCCATTGCTCGGTCCCTGCCCCTGCCAACCTAGCAGTTCGAAAGCAGTCAAAGTGCAAGTAGATAAATAGGTACCACTACGGCGGGAAGGTAAACGGCGTTTCCATGCACTGCTCTGGTTCGCCAGAAGCGGCTTTGTCATGCTGGCCACATGACCCGGAAGCTGTACGCCGGCTCCCTCGGCCAGTAAAGCGAGATGAGCGCCGCAACCCCAGAGTCGGACACGACTGGACCTAATGGTCAGGGGTCCCTTTAAGGGCTGGTGTAACGCGCTTGGCCCCGCCCACCTGCACCTGGCCAGGTGGGCCTCCTGCTCTGAAATCTGCATAAACTCCTCTCTCGCCCCACCTCCTCGTTCCTGGTTGGCTGCTTGCTCTGTCAGAGGCCGCGGTTCCCAGAATGACCGCCAGGGGCCGTTGTGTGGCTCACCTTGAGCCGCTGTGGTGTGGAAACCGCGCGTCTCCAAGGTTTCCACGGAACGCCAGCGGATGTGACGAAAGCGCCGGGGTGACGTCAGGCGCATCCCCATAGAAACGCGCCGGAAGCGCGGCGGGACATAAAAAAACGAAATGCCCGGGGATAGCGGTAGAAGGAGCAGAACCGAGCGAGCGTCGGAGCTGCGAAGCGGCTCAGGGTCCCGACAAAGGGGAGAGGGAACCGTTAAAAGGGCGCATGCGCAGCCGGAAGTGAAGGCGCCGGAAGCCCGGCCGAGGGCTAGCGGTTGCCAAGGGCAACGAAGAAGGGTATGACGCTTGTTTATTGGTTTAGTTATTGCGCTTCTATCGCGCTTTTCACCCGCACAGGGAGCTGAAGGTGGCCGGGACGGTTCTTCTGCCCTTGCTCAGCCCACAACAACCCCGCGAGGTGGGCTAGGCCGAGTGGAAGTTGGCAGAAATTATGCCTGGCATGGAGGGCGGTAGAGTTGGAAGGGACCCTCGAGGGTCATCTAGCCCAGCCCTCTGCGATGCAGGAACCTGCCAAGGAAGGAGCCCACCACCTCCCGAGGGAGTCCGTTCCACTGTTTAATGGCTCTTAACTTTCAGGAAGAGCAGAGAAAACGAAGGTCCTCCTCCACACGGTGGCACACAGTTAATCTGCGGAACTCTCTCCCTCAGGAGGCAGCGATGGGTCAGATTGCATCAAATAAACAAGGAATATTCGGTGTTACGTTGGAGGGGGATGCCAGAAAACCTGGAATTACGTTCACGTGTGGTGGGGGTGTAAATACGTATAATTTTTCTGGCAAAAGGTGTTTAAGGAGATAACGGAAACCACTGGGTTAAAGCTGACCAAAAGTCCAGAGGTAGCATTGTTATCGATTTACGATGGGGTGGAAGGTTCGCAGGCTAGGAAGGACTTGCTCACAAATTTATTGGCAGCTGCACGAATTATGATAGCTAGGTTAATCTGCGGAACTCGCTCCCTCAGGAGGCAGCGATGGGCACCAACCTGGGTGGCTTGAGAATGAGGCCGGGCAAATCGATGGCTGCCAATGGCTACTGGCCACTTTGTTCAGTTTCCACAGTCCGGGGCAGTTTCCGGAAACCTCAGGAGGGAGAGAGGGGCTCTTGGGCTTCGGGTCCTGCTTCTCGGTTTCCCACAGGCATATGGTTGGCCACTGTGGGAAGAGGATGCTGGGGTAGAGGGGTCTCTGGCCTGATCCAGCTTCAGGGCTCTTCTTCTTACGTTCCTATGTCACCCAGGGAGCTTCATGGGCGAAGTGGAGATTTGAACCCTGGTCTAGCAGGTCTTATTAGTCTGACGCAGAACACTACTATACTGTGGTGGTGGTGGTATATGTAGGGGTGGGAGTTGCCTTCATTGGAGGGAGGGTCACACAAAATGGAGGTGTGATGGGCAATGGAGTGGGGCCTTAGGGAGCAGCTGGGCGAATTAAGTGGGTGGGGTAAGAGGAGCCAAGTGGGTGGGGCCTTATTCTGTGGAAGGGGTGGGGTCGGAAGGGGAGATGGGGCTGCTGCCTGAGTGCAGAGGAGGCTAGGAAGCTGTGGGTGTAAGAAGCTAGGCCAGGAATAGTCTTTCTGAGTCCTGAGTCAAATACCTTGGACACGGAGATCCAGCGCCGAGGGCCTTCTGGCGGTTCCCTCACTGCGAGAAGCAAAGCTACAGGGAACCAGGCAGAGGGCCTTCTCGGTAGTGGCACCCACCCTGTGGAATGCCCTCCCTTCAGAGGTCAAAGGGATCAACAACTACATGACATTTAGAAAATACCTGAAGGCAGCCCTGTTTAGGGAAGTTTTTAATCTGTGACATGTTAATGTATTTTAATATTTGCTCGAAGCCGCCCAGAGTGGCTGGGGAGACCCAGCCAGATGGGCGGGGTACAAATAATAAATTACTATTACTATTACTGATTGTGGCATTTTTTCATTTACTGCATTTCTATCTCAGCTTTATCCTCCAAGGAGCTCAAGGTGGAGTACATTGCTTTCCCCACCTCTTCCTAATTTAATCCCCACAACAACCTTGTGAGGTGGGTTTGGCTGAGAGGCAGCGAGCGGTTTCCAAGGTCAACCCGTAAGATTCATGGCCAAGTGGGGATTTGAACCCTGATCTGGCACTCCATCCGCTACACCACACTCTCTCGCAGTTGCCAGCCTCTTCCCGCTGTCACTCGCTTCTTACTTTTCCTTCCACCCTTCTGCTTTTTCTCCCCTCAGGCGATGGCAGCCACGGTGGTGGAGGAGGAGGAGGCAGAAGCCGTAGCAAGGGCGGCTCCTGACCCCTGCGTGGCGTTGCGGCTCGTGGCCGCGGCGGCCTGGCACGTGGTGCAGAAGCAGCAGGTCCACGACTTCCCCCGCGTGCTGGCGCTGCTGGAGGCCGTGAAGGAAGCGGCGCCTGACTTGGTGCACTTCCGGCACCTTGCCAAGCTGCGGTTGGGCCTGCAGGCAAAGGTGGGTCTCAGGCCAACGTTTTCCGTGTGTGCAGATGTCATGCCGTGGCATTGGCGGGGCGAGCGGAGTTAAAAACGAAATAACCAGAGTGTTTTTTCTTTTATCTACCACTTGACTTTGGGGGGTGGGGGGAGGAAACGCTTCAAAGCAGTTTACAAAAAGAATAAAACAATAAAATTGTCAGTAAAAAAACCCCAGCTTAAAGCACATGTCAACATTATAAATGTCTGAGTAGGCTGGCCTAAACAAAGAACAGTCAAGTGAAGGCGCCAGCCTAATGTCCCTATGTCTCAGTAGCCTGGTCAGTCTTTGCTGGTTTTCACTTATTATTACCAAATGGCTCTTTGATCCTTTCCTCCCACCCCTGTCCCACAAGTTCTCCCAGGTCACCATAGAGCAGGGGTGGCCAACTCCCAAGAGACTGCGATCTACTCACAGAGTTAAAAACTGGCAGTGATTTACCCCCTTTGGGGGGGGTTCAGGTCAAAATGGAAAGCCATTTTTTGGGGTGCAAAAGTGTTGAGCTTCTTTTAGGGGAGCCAAAGTTGTTGAGCTTCCTTGGGGGGAGCCAGTGATCTTACCACAGACATCCAGTGATCTACCGATAGATCACGATCTACCTGTTGGACGTGCCTACCATAGAGGAGGTCAGCTCCCTTGACTTTTCGTTTTTCTCCTGCATCAGGTGATCATGAGCATGCTTCAGGAGCAGCAACCAAATGGGAAGATCTACGATGCTCTAGATACATTCTTTCCAGAGGGGGGGACTCAGCCCCACACCAAAGCTGTGAGTGTCTGCATATATGTTCAGCAGAGCCAAACTGCCCTCTCCTTCCCTGCCATGCTCCTTCTAGGCTGCCCACCTTTCATTAAGGAGCAGCCGTCCCTGCTTACTGTGGCCATCTTTCCCTTTCACCCCAGACGCCTCAGGACGTGGAGATGGTGCAGTTGGCTCTGGAGAACTTCCGGGATCTGGTGTTTTGGTTGCTGAGTGACCGCAAGGAGAGGGAGAAGTATGTGCAGGTGAGGCTGAGGGACGATGTTGAGAGGAAAAATCGGGCTGGGGTGCACTTGAACTATGCAAGTTTGGTTGTTGGTTTGCTTATCTGTGTTGGGCAGAAGTTGGGATCGAAGGGACAGGCTCATTAGTTCCTCCATCCTCAGAAGCTATGGGGTACGGGGTTTGCAGCCCAGGAAGGATCATTTTCTGTGGCAGCTACTAAATAAGACAGCTTCTGTCAAATGCTGAAAACGCCGCACCTTTTCACCCTGGTTTTTTTTACATTTGGGGGTATATTTCCAAGACCCATATTGGTTTTGTGATTGCAAGCTGATTAAGCTATTAATATGGTATTCTGGTTGCTTGCTGTAACCTGCCCTGGGACCTTGGGGTGAAGGGAAGGTTAATGATGATGATGATGATGATAAAAAAATTCTTTCCAGTAGCACCTTAAAGGTAAAGGGACCCCTGGCCATTAGGTCCAGTCGTGTCCGACTCTGGGGTTGCGGCGCTCATCTCGCTTTATTGGCCGAGAGCCGGCGTACAGCTTCCGGGTCATGTGGCCAGCATGACAAAGCTGCTTCTGGCGAACCAGAGCAGCGCACGGAAACGCCGTTTACCTTCCCGCTGGAGCGGTCCCTATTTATCTACTTGCACTTTGACGTGCTTTCGAACTGCTAGGTGGGCAGGAGCAGGGACCGAGCAACGGGAGCTCACCCCGTCACGGGGATTCGAACCGCCGACCATCTGATCAGCAAGCCCTAGGCTCTATGGTTTAACCCACACCACCACCTGGGTCCCTCAGTAGCACCTTAGAGACCAACTAAACTTAGTTGGTCTCTAAGGTGCTACTGGAAGGAATTTTTTTATTTTGTTTCGACTACGGCAGACCAACACGGCTACCTACCTGTAACTAGATGATGATGATAGAATGGGACATGCTTTGCATACAGAACATCCTACATTTGATCGGGGCATCTTCAGTTAAGTTGAGAGATCATGGAAAGTATTTTTTCTACCCAAGAGCCGCTTCAGGGATAAGGAACACCTGGCCCACCAGATCTTTGTGGTCTCCCAACTCCCATCAGCCCCAGCTACATGGTCAGTGATCAGGGATACTGATCATAGTGCCCCGACTTCTGCCAGGGCCCCACGGGCTCCCCACCCGATAACAGAAAATGCTGGGGCAGGTGGACGCAAATGGCCAATCTCATAGAAGGCAGATCCCCATTCTGAAGATGGGTGCTGGAATAGAGCTTCGGTTGGAGGCAATTGCAAACATGCTTGGATTTTTTGCCTTTTAGGATCACCTGGAAAAGGATTACGGAGAGGCCTTTATGCAGGTGGTTGAAGAGCTCTTTCACGACTACCTGTGGCAACTGGAGAAAACCCTTCCTGAGCCCCATTTGCAGCAGGTACCAGGCGGCAGTAGCAGCAGGGCATGGGCTGGAACCAAGCGGTGAGCCGGCAGTCCACCACCGCCCTCACCTTCAGCACTCCTGGGGTGGAAGGGCCCTGTCGCTCCATGGTAGGGCACAGGCTTTATGGACAAGCCTTGGCCCTCACTTTTGCCTCCCCCCTTCCCAGCTGCTGGACGCCGCCTGCCTCCAAGGGCCGAGCCGGACTCCCCAGCCGGACTCCAGCATCCTCTCGGGCTACCTCTCCGCCATGGGGTACCAGACCGCAGGTAGGTGACGAAGGAATTTGGCTTGCGGCCCTTGGCCTTCCTTCCCTGTGTGTCCTTTGTCTGCAACTTCTTACCCTTCTTCCAGGATTACCTAGGCACCCACCTTCCCCCCGCCTGTCAAGCTCCCTAGTTCACAGCGAGGAGGAGGGGGAACACAGGACACTTGAGCCCCCCCAGGCGCACGCATACAGGAGTAGTTCGCCCTGCGCCCAGGAACAGTAAGTGTCTCCTTGTCTTCCTCATTTCCCCGATTCTCCTGCCCCTTAATGGCTTGTTCCATCTTCTTTTTTTCTCCCTCCTTTAGGGATTCCCCCAGACGTCGACTGGGCAACCAGGGAATGGGTAAGTAGTCCTGCTTCTATGAATCTCCCCACTATGTGGGCAAGTACAGTTCTGGGAATTGAATGTATTTATTCCCCCCCCCAAATAGTTTACTCCAGCCTCCCTGCCTTGGTAACCCTCCATGTACAATGGGCTACAGGTCCCATCAGCCCCAGCCAGGGATAGTCATAACCCAAAAGCAGCTGGGGGGTCAGCAGCTGAAGAAAAACCACATGAAGATTCACTGGCGGGTGGTTCCGGCGTTTGGATTTTTTGCAGAACAAACGTGCGGATTTTACAGTAGAAAGCAGGGTTGGCCAGCCAGGTTTTGAAGGCTGGCTGTTTTCCCTCCCCTGTGAGACCTCTTCCCTGCTCCCCAAATCACCCCGCTTTTTCCCGTTCTGTGTTTCGGCCTCCCGTTTCCGGGAACATCTCTCTTTCTCTCTAGGAAGGGAGTGTACCAGGAGCAGATAGGGTGGAGGGGCTGTGGCATGGCGTAGGTTTGGAACGACCAGGGTTAGAGGAGCTCAGCAGGGACCTCAGTTTCCCCACTACCACCCTCCCCCCTTGCTAACTGCAGGCCCCTGATCTGACGGGCCTGCCCCCAATTTCCACATCCCCTCCCCTTTCCAAAGGAGGGTAGAAAAATCCCGGGATGCCACCACATTCTCCTTGCACTGACCTGGGGAGAAGATGCAGCCTTGGCTATGCAGGGGAGCAGTGAAGGATGTGCCAAGTACCCACAACCCCTTTCGTTCTCTTTCTAGAAGAAGTCGAGGATATTGTCCTGGATTCAAGCAGTGAAAGCTGCAGTTCCCATTTCATGAAGGTGAGGAGCGAGATATTCAGCATGCCATTGGGGGCGGGGGGTTGAGAGTGCTGGTGTCCCTGGTGAGTGTTGAAGGAACAGCTGTGGGGCTTCTCTGAAGCCTTTTGGCTCAGCCCCGTAATCCCCCCATCCCCTCCTGGAGCAGCCAGCTGGGGCTGATGGGAGTTGTAGTCCAAAACCGAGGGCCCTCAGTTGCGAAAGGCTGCCGTGCTGTAACTGTAAGCAAGCTCATGCATGCGCAACTGAAACGGCTGCATCTTGCTTCCCTATACCTCGTCAGATTTTAGATTGTAAGCTCCTCAGGACAGGGACCTATCCTCTAGTGCTCTGCAAAGTACCGTGTGCACTGATATTTACTGTATTTTTCGCTCCATAAGACGCACTTTTTTCCTCCTAAAAAGTAAGGGGAAATATCTGTGCGTCTTATGGAGCGAATGTGTGGCCCCTGGAGCTGAACTGCCCAGGGAAAAAAGCAGATCATGCTTTTTTTAAAAAAAGAGAGAGAAGGGGGTGTTGAAAGGAAGCCCACTGAGCAGCTGCTCAGCAAACGATTGGGGAGAGAGATAAGGGAGAGAGATTCCAGCCCCGCCCCCTTGCAGAGGGAGGCTGTTTCCCCAGCAACATGTGACTGGCTGATTAGATTATCTGTCTGGAAACTGTAGAAATGGCTTCCTGAAGCTGCAGAACTGTGAGTTAAACCCCATAAAACAGGGTTTTTTCCCTTTGCAAAGTAAGCTCAACAACTTTGAGCTGATCCTCAAAAAATTGGGGTTTTTCCCCTCTAAAAACTAGTTGCATCCTATGGTCAGGTGCGCCTTATAGAGTGAAAAATACTGCAAATAAAGCTGATGGAGATGGGTCGAGTGTGTCCCTTCTTGAGCTTGAAGAGGAGATGTGCCGGTATGATTTGAAGGGGCTCAGCTAGCCAAGGCCTCTTCTCCCTTTCTCCTCCAACAGGGAGAGTACCAGTGCACCAGACATAACACCCTCATCCCCACGTTGCAGAAGTACCTTAGCAACACCAGGAATCAGTGAGTGGCTGCCACCCCCCTCCCTTGCCTAGGAATGGCCACTGTTCTTTGCCACACCTTAACCTCTTTCTCTCCTCCTTCCCTTCCTCCAGGTGCGCTAGTTCTTCAGGCTCAGCAAAATCCCATCTAACATGACACCTGACCCACTGGTCTCCTCCTCCAAACATGCCCGCACAAAGACATTTTCAGAGCTTTATTTTTTGGTTTTGGCGAAGAGTGCAAAAGCTTCTGGCGCTGTTCCACTGTTGTCTTTTCCCAACCCGTCTTTGGCCTGGCCCACGGAAAACGCCTCCCCTGCTCCCCTTTCGAGTTTGGTCTCGGGAAGGAAAGACGCAAATTGTGCAGCGCAGAAGCGGGACTGTCGTACAAATACTGGAATAAAATAATTACGCAGACGCACGTCTCCTTTCTACTCACAAGAGGAGGGCGGTCTGCCTATACTGGACTGAGCAAGGAATGCAGTGGAGGGGAGTAAGGAGTGCCAGCCTGGCGTCGGGTGGATGTGGTCAGCGCCAGGCCTGGTGCTTGTAAACCTGCCAGCGCTCCAGCTTGCCAGCCTGTGCAAATACTCCCACTGGAGTGACCCAGGAGCGGCCGCCGTCTCGTGGGGCGGAGGTCAGGGCTGGCTGGCCTCACCGAAGATGGGGTTGGCTTGCTGGGTGACTCGGATGAAGGTGGTCCTGCGGCTGAGCTCCTTCAGCTTGGCAGCCCCCACGTAAGTGCAGGTGGAGCGGATGCCGCCCATGATGTCCCGCAAGGTGTGCTCCACGTCGCCCTTGAATGGCACTTGCACCACCTTCCCCTCAGATGCCCTGCAGGGAGAGGAGGGAGATATTAGCAGCCGGGCAGGGGCTGTGTCCAGCTCCCCCTCCTCGTACATTTAGCATGTATTACTGGAGCTGCAGAGAAGCTCTAGGCCCCAGCCTCATCCAGCCGTTTTGGAGGAACCATCCCTCCCTCTCTTCCCAGGCTTGACATCAGGCGCAGGAAAAATTCAAGCTGAGACTTGAGCGTGCTCACAAATCCTCCTTTGCTTGAACCTTCAACACCATAATCCTTATTAGAAATAGAATCATAGAATTCTAGAGTTGGAAGAGACCCCAAGGGCCATCCAGTCCAACCCCCTGCCAAGCAGGAAACACCATCAAAGCATTCCTGACAGGTGGCTGTCAAGCCTCTGCTTAAAGACCTCCAAAGAAGGAGACTCCACCACACTTCTTGGCAGCAAATTCCATTGTCGAACAGCTCTTACTGTCAGGAAGTTCTTTCTAATGTTTAGGTGGAATCTTCTTTCTCGTAGTTTGAATCCATTGCTCCGTGTCCGCTTCTCTGGAGCAGCAGAAAACAACCTTTCTCCCTCCTCTATATGACATCCTTTTATATATTTGAACATGGCTATCATATCACCCCTTAACCTTTTCTTCTCCAGGCTAAACATACCCAGCTCCCTTAAGCCGTTCCTCATAAGGCATCGTTTCCAAGCCTTTGACTATTTTGGTTGCCCTCTTCTGGACACGTTCCAGCTTGTCAGTATCCTTCTTGAACTGTGGTGCCCAGAACTGGACACAGTATTCCAGGTGAGGTCTGACCAGAAGCTCTAGGCCCCAGCCTCATCCAGCCGTTTTGGGGGAACCATCCGTCCCTCTCTTCCCAGGCTTGACATCAGGCGCAGGAAAAATTCAAGCTGAGACTTGAGCGTGCTCACAAATCCTCCTTTGCTTGAACCTTAAACACCACAATCCTTATTAGAAATATTTTCTCTACTGCCAGAACTGCCATGGCTTGTTTCCACAGCCGGCAGCCACCTGGACCCAGCAGAAAAGGAGAGTTTGTGTGGCTAGAGAGGCAAAGAGGCATCTTGCCCCATCATTCCACTTCCTGCATTTAATTCTTTGATTCTGTGAGGAGCAACTCCCTTCATCTCTTGCTATTGGCCATGCTTGCTGTGGCTGATGGGAGCTGCCAGAGTTTTCCCACTCATGCATCACAGCAAGGATGCTGCTGGGTTAAAAATGCCACAACAACTTGAGCCAGGATCACAAGACTCCTTGCCTTCCCTGCTTTTCCACCTGATGACTCCCTCCCTAGACCTTGTGAGGTTCCCCCCCCCCCCGGCCTGGCTGACCTTTCCCTTTCCCTCACAAAAGCTGTCCTGTGCTCTATTACTAAAGAAATAGGAGTCCTTGGAGAATTCAGGAAATCAAATAGCAAGGTTGCAAGGACTCAGGCCAGGACGGCAATGAACAAATATGACACAAATTCCAGTTGCAATGATTTTTAACTCCAGGACAAGGCCCTGTTTCATTTATTCTTCATCAGCTCTAGTTTCTCAAAGTACACTTTGACTATGAAACTAAGAAACTAGTCCTGGAGTTAAAAAAATCATTGCAACTGGAATTTGTGTCATATTTGTTTATTGCCATCCTGGCCTGAGTCCTTGCAACCTTGCTATTTGATTTCTTGTGCTTTATTACTGACATGCCCTTGCCTGGCCCTTAGCGATCAGATTTCCACCCAAGAGACTACAATTGTGCTTTAGTTCCCTCTGCAGTCATACCTTGGTTCTCGAACAGAATGCATTCCAGGAGTCCGACTCCCGGAACCGTTCGAAAACCAAGGCGCTGCTTCCAGTTGGCTGCAGGAGCGTCCTGCAGCCAGTCGGAAGCCGCACCGAATGTTCGGCTCCCAAAAATTGTTCGAAAACCAAAACACTCACTTCTGGGTTTCGATAGTTCGGGAGCCGATTTGTTCGGGAGCCGAGGCGTTTGAGATCCAAGGTATGACTACTTCAGATGCTCAGGCATGAGGGTTGATACTTATGTAGCCCAAATAGCACCTGCATGCAAGGAAGAGGTATTGGCAGACTCGGCCTGGCAGAAATAGGAAAAATCTGGAGTAGGGGAATGTTCCACAGCTCACCACCATTGTGTAGGCCACAGCTACCAATGAGGACTGAATGTGCTCGGTGGCTGCGGAACATTGGCTGGTTTTTATTTCAGGAAATTTATATGCCGCGTGATCGTAGACAAAAAACCACGGTGGTTTACAAAATGAATAAAGTCATTAGTAAAAACAGCTATTCAAAACATTCAAAAGCTAATTAAAATCAAGAATAAAAACATATTAAAACTCGCGTCGACATTCCGCATACCCTGCAAGGCTTGCCTAAACAAAAATGTGTTCAGCAGGTGCCAAAAAGAGTACAGTGGAGGCAGCTGCCTGTTGTTCAAGAGGCAGGGAGTTCCAAAGATCCACTTCCTGCCCATGCAGGTGTTAACGTGGCGCCTGTGCTGATTCTGCCGATAGAAGTGGCTGAGTGAGCGTAACGCTTTTTGGTGTTTTAATATTCTGCTGGCAGCCGCCAAGAGTGGCTGGGGCAACCCAGTCTGATGGCTGGCGTCTAAGGAATAAATTATTATCTTACTAGTTGAAGGTAGCCCATTACAATAACGGGCGCTAGAGGAGGAGGAGGCAGCAGAGGCTGGCGGCTGACTGCAGCTGACAGGTGGCCCCGGCGGCGGCTTCGGGCGGGTAGGCCTCGGGTGAAGCCGGGGGCTCGCGTGATCGGCGCGGCCGGGGGAGAGAAGGAGCGTGGCGGCACTGCCCCAAGTGACAACGCGCGTGCGCCGCTGCCTCCCGGACACGCCCCCCTCTCCGGCCGCTCCAATGCCTGCGTCCCTGTTTGGGGGGGGGGGGGAAGTAGAGCTCTCCAATCCATGCGTCCCTGTGGGACATGCACACTCGCGCAGTTCCACTGACACACAGTGGACGCAGGGACACTTGAAGATTATTATATGTGATTGCCTAGAAAGGGGGCGGGAGGGATGAGAAGAGTGTCTTGGCGTAAGGCACACCTGGCAGATCGGAGCAGCGAATCGGGAGTGCTTCTACCCTGCAACATTTTACAGAGAGGAGTGAATGTGAACTGGGTAACGGAAGGGGGAAAGGAGCGAGCACAGACTCTTATTTCTGCCACCGTACCTGTATTCTGCCACACCCCCGGCATACTTCTTCATGGCTACCTCCGAGCTCATGCCGTAAAAGAGCTTGTACTTCTTGCCTTCCTTCTCAATGAGCTCCCCGCCAGATTCGGTGTGCCCTGCCAGCATCCCTCCCAGCATGACGAAGTCCGCGCCGGCACCTGCAGCCACAACAGAATTGGGAGGCGTGTGAGACAAGCGGCTTTAGCTGCGGGACCCAGAGAACCTCTCGGGGTTCTGCCGCCACCCTGACCCAGGGAAGTTGGAGGGACGGGGTATTTTATTTTTACCAAAAGCTTTTGCAACATCTCCTGGGCAGCTGCAGCCTCCGTCCTGCAGGAGAGAGGGCGGAAGGACAATCTCGGCATTCCTCGTTCAATCTCCCCATGGCTGCCATCCTAAGCGCCTGCCTTCGCTTGGCAAAAGGCTCGGGCAAGTCTCTAGTCCTCATGGCCGGAAAGCCTATGCTTAGAGATCGGAACCAGCGGCGCAGCTGTCCTAGAGTTCTAAAACCGGATCAAACCCTCTGCAGCGGTCGGGGCCGCCCCTCCCAAGACCCCCTACAAAATGGCGGCCAATTGAAGGGGCAGGAAAAGGGAAAGCTCACTGTAGGGGCAGGGAAACGTGGGGTTTGCCTGGATGCTTTGTCATGCCACAGGCAAGAGAAAAGCTTGATCCCAGGACAAATTGTAGTTCAAGAACAATGGGTGGGCAGAGCTTCCCCTTCCGCCCCTGCCCCAAAGGGGCTCCAGCATAGTTAAGGCTCCTGCCATCCCTTTGCCCACTGGACCTGGCAAGGGAGCAGCCGGGCATCTCACCGAGATGATGTGCCCATTGAGGCCGTGGGCGGCGTCGGCACATTCCATGACAGCGCTGAGCTGGGGGTAGCCGACCCCCGTCTTCTTCCGCGTGGTACAAACCGAGCCTGGGAGGAGACAAGGCAAGTGGCTTATATATATATAGTTTTTATTAACTTTTCTGTTTTGCAGTTTACATCCTAAAGATACCAGTGACTTCCCTTCTTCTCTTTCCATGGTTCACTTTACATATCATAAATCCCTGCATATTTTACATAAAACTGTACCTATCAGTATTCCATTATTGCATCCATCAAAACTTATTTGCACTGTTGGATTTATCTTAAGACTGCCAGCGTTTTCAGCTGTGCACAATTATTTCCCATATCTATATATATAAAAATGTTCCCATTGCGTGCGCGGCGGACCCAACCGTGCTCCGTAACCGCTGGACCAAATCGCATCAAATTTAGGACACATCGTAGCATGACCATCAAGGAAGGATCTGGCGTAATAAAAATTCAGAAAAACCACACCTGTCATACCTAAAATAAAGAAAAACCGCAAAAAATTCTGTCCCACATATGACACCACCAGCAAAACAGCTCCCTCTAGCGACGGCTATGCTGGTACTACAGCTAAAAAAGCAAGACATTGGTGCACAAATATGACCTCACAGCAAAACCTCACCCTCTACCAACAGCAGGCCTGTCTCTATTTTCACTCCCAAACTGACAAACTGTTTCTCTGCAAGGAAGGAGGGGTTGATTATGTTAGTGGCTTCCTGGTACCTGAGTGCAAGACAAGGATGTGATTAAATTGGCTGGGATACGGGGAAATGTAAATATCTCTTTTGTCAAAGGCACGCTGGGAAATGGAGGCCACTGCCTCTTGCAGTTAACTAGGCCGGACCAGCAAGGCATGCTGGGAAATGGAGTCAAGGCGCCCTATGGGTGAACTAAGCTCTTTCGCCCAAACCGCAAGGCATGCTGGGAAACAGTGGGCTTATTATCCCAACCAACTGCTCGCTCAAGGCACTCTGGGAAATGGAATCAAATCCTCTCTGTTGAGGGTTACTAGCACTTTTCCCCTTGAAAGGCCACAGGCAAGGCACGCCGGGAAATGGCCACCGTGATCGTCCCTCAGTGATCTCCCGAGGTGTGTTTTTTATCTGTGCGTTTCCATAGTGCTTTTCCCTCAGACGGCGTCAGAGGCCTCCTTCCTCGGCTTTTTCTGCCACAGGCTGCGAGAGGGCACCTGAGCGCGTGCAGAGTGCACACGACGCCGGCGGGGGTAGGTGGGGGTTTATTCTGGCTGCGGCTGCTGCTGATGGTAATAAGCATAAAATCAGCCACAGCAAAGCGTGGCCGGGCCCGCTAGTATTCAATAAACGTTTTCCAATCTTCTCTAATGACGTATGTTCTTCTTGTTATCTCATTCTATATGTTAAGTCCGCAAGCTGCGCATATTCTGTCAACTTACGTTGCCATTCTTCTTTAGTTCGGACCTCGCTCGTTTTCCATTTTTGGGCTAACAAAACACTGACCACAGCAGTAGCATGCATAAATAACCTTTTTTGACCCCTGGGAATCTCAGTCTGAATTATCCCCAACAGAAAGGACTCTGTGGTTTTTTTGGGGTGGGGGAGTACTTGTAAACATTATTTTTCCAATTCATTATGGATCATTTCCCAACACACTTTTACCCTTTGCAAGTGGTTTAACCTAGCCAGCCTGCCCTTTCAGAGGGACGGAGAGGGTTGGGGCAGGGCAGGACCTTGAAAGACCTCCTGTCTTCCCTCGATTGAGATTCGACAGGTGCCCCCACTCCCAGGACAGATGGCCATCCAGGCTTTGTTTAAAAAAGAGCACCATTTAAAAGGAATGGCTGAGGCAGCTGGGTGTGTTTAGTCTGGAAAAGAGGAGACTGAGCGGAGATATGATGGATATCTTCAAATATCTCAGGGGCTGTCACATGGAAGATGGGGCAAGCTTGTTTTCTCCCGCTCTGGAGGGTAGGACCCAATCCAATGGTTTCAAGTTACAAGAAAGGAGATTCCAACTAAACATCAGGAAGAACTTTCTGCCAGTAAGAGCTGTTTTGACAGTGGAACAGACTCCCTTGGGAGGTGGTGAGCTCTTCTTCCCTGGAGGTTTTTAAGCAGAGGTTGAACGGTCATCTGTCATGGATGCTTTAGTTGAGATTTGGACTAGATGACTCTTGGGGATCCAACTCTGCAATTCTATGAACCCGTTCCAACGGCTTGCACCAGCCATCAATATTACATCATAGGATTGACATGTCAGCGGCATTGCCCACCTGCCAAATTTGGCACAGGAGGGGGCAATCCTGATAAAGATCTAGCTAGCGGGGTCAGAAAGGTTCTCCACACCTGCCCTAAAGGACCACTTCTGCCTATCAACCTACCCAGACAGAGCATAATCGGTGAATAAATAAGGGTCCCTTCAGTTTAACACAAGACTGCTACCATAACCCAAAGACGGATCTGACCCCCAAAAAGCTTACCCATCCTTCTACACTTACCTGGGCCAATCCCCACTTTGATTATATCAGCTCCTGATAAGATGAGCTCTTCCACCATCTCCCCTGTCACCACATTCCCAGCCTGGTGAAGAGAAAAACGTCTGACTTGTAGGACCAAAAAGGCTGGCTTGGGTGAAACATGCCATGGTGGGACATAGGGGTGAAATTCTGAAGCCTTCAAGACAAAGGCTACACCATGGTGTGGAAATAATGTGAGGGATGTGGGAAAAAAATAATGGGACGTGGTCAGGAAACACAGCTAGCCTTGCCATATAGTCCTATACGTTCTGGTAACCTCCCGTCTCGACTACTGCAATACACATCGATGGGCTTTCACTAGGGCCCAATTTAACGCCCTTCCCTCGGCGCTATTAACTGGCAGATATCACCAGACTCCGCTAGAACAGAGATTATGCCCCTGTGCTAATAACGAAATTGAATCAATCGGGCATGTACTTCTGCACTGTACATTGTATCAAACCACAAGAAAGGAGTTTAATTGAACTCCTCCTAAAGAATTTACCGGGCCGATCACCGGAAACATATATTAGATACTTAATAGCGGACTCTAATCCAGAGATCACTAGGAGTGTAGCTAAATTTTGCTACATCGCGTCAAGACTAAGACATACCCCAACTACAACCAACAACAGAGATAAAGACTCTAGTTAACCCCTTAGAAATGTTACTAAAGTGACAGACTGGTGAGATATCTCACAAATTTTAAGCTTAAAATGTGATGATTTTAAATTTAAATGTGATTCAGTGTATAGATGATATTTTCGATCTGAATTGTTTTATGCCTTTCTGGTCTATGACCGCAATAAAGACTTTCATTCACTGCAATACACTCTACTTAGGGCTACCCTTGAAGACTGCCCAGACATGGCAGCAATATCGGGAGTAAAATAAATAAGGAAGAGCCCTGCAGGATTGGGCTGAAGGCCCATTAAGTCCTTATAGTGGCGAAGTGGATGCCGCGGAGGGAAGCCCAAGAAAGATGAAACGTACAATGATGGTGTGATCCGGAAACCGCTTGCGCACGTCCTTCAGGAACTGGACAAAGTGCTCAGAGTACCCGTTGGCCACGTCCAGGCAGATGTAGCGCACCTGCGGCACCGTCTCGAGGATCTGCTCCAGCTGTTCAAAGTCGGAGGGGCCGGTGCCTGAACTGGCTGCCACGTTCTGGGGAGAAGCACCGGGACAGAATGTAAAGAACTGGACAGGGAGGAGATAGGATTGCCCTATTCCCCAGGGCAATTTGAGACGTGAGGGCGACTCAACGGATGACCCAGGAGAGGAGCTAATGTCAGGTGGCCTGAAGCCCAAGCGAGGGTGACAACATTCACTCACCAGCAGGCATTCTGGGTTCTCCGCCGCAAACTCCTTCCACTGGTCCAGACTGTAATGTTTGTGGATAGTGGTGAAGAGAGAAAACTGGGGAGAGAGATGGAGGGGAAACAGACAGTGAGGAAACAGCCCTAGAGCAGGCATCCTTCAACTCTGGGTGTCCTGGTGTTACTGAGACTACAACTCCCATCATCCACAGTCACCTTGGGCCGATGGTCAGGGATGGTGGGAGCTGGAGTCCTATAAACAACCAAAACCACCACACAATGGCTGAAACTATAATAAAAGATTTACTGGAATCCTCTTCTGAAAAACTAATAGTCTTTCAATAAAGCCACATGATTAACAAGCCATATATGCGTGATATAACAGAATGTATAATGTTCACGTGACTGAACCATTCAGCAACAGGTTGAGTATAGCCACAAAATCTTGGTGCCAACAAAACGTTCACAATTGGTTGATGGTGAGTAGATAGTAGAATTCTTCAATGGTTCAAAGCAAAAATCTTTTTGCTTTGTAGATGAAGCATATTTATATGAGTCTTGCAACATCACCATCCAGCCGAAATCAACACAAGTGGCACATGAGAAGGACGAAGAAGACCTGTCCTCCGGATTACTCA
Source organism: Darevskia mixta (assembly GCA_034641385.1). Lineage (NCBI taxonomy): Eukaryota > Metazoa > Chordata > Lepidosauria > Squamata > Lacertidae > Darevskia > Darevskia mixta. The sequence continues at coordinate 380,782 of JAWWNH010000044.1, read as the reverse complement.
CAGGTTTCGCTATATAGCTTCATCAGTTCAGGTTAAGCATTCTGATTAGCACAACATGCGAAATATTCCACAGGCACAGCTTGGAGGGCACCCAAGGCTGAAAAACATTGCCTTGCAGGTACCCCAAATAGGGATCAGGTATTACATTTCCCCCCTCCCCTCTATCCACCTTTTACTGCTGATCAGGTGAACTCCGATAAGGAACTCCGGGTTAACCTGTGATTTCCCTGTGAACCACCCTGAGATATTCCAAGGAAAGGTGCTGTACAAATTAAATAAATAAATAAAATTAAGTAACCAGTGATCCCAAAGCTTGCCAGGGCTAGCAGGGAGCAGCGCCTCTGCTGAAGCAGGAAGCCCTTGCAGCGCCCAGGTGACCAGGCCGCCTCGACAGCCACCGTACCTTGCAAAGGACCTTGGCCATCTCAAAGGTGCCCACGGTGTCCATGTTGGCAGCAATGATGGGGATCCCTGTGTATGTCTGCTTGGAGTTGCGGAATATGAAGGACCTCATGAGATCCACCTGGGAGGGAAGGAAACCAAGATATCATCCAGGATATAGTCTCTTTGCACCACTGCCTTCGGGTAGAAGATATAGAACAATTAGATCAAGAACAAATAGACTGAAGAACAGTTTCTACCCAAGAGCTATAACCACCCTAAATGCTGTAACCAGATAATATGACCTTGGAGAGCTGTGATGGGTGTATGTGTGGCTTTTTTTGGTGTGTGTGTGTTTTGTGCTGTTTTTTGTTTCTTTCTGTTTTTTTAACGGGATGGCGTGCAATTTCGTTGCACTTGTATAGCGTTGTGCTTGTACTTGTGCAATGACAATAAATTATCTTATCTTATAAAAGGTATAGGGCTGCAAGAGCAATATGGCCTGAGAGTCACTGCTCCTAACTTCTGAGGTGTCACTTAATGATAGAAACTAGTGTCTCCCAGTATGGAGCAGCAGGCGGGGGAACCTGTTTCTCCCATTTTCTGTTGCGGCTTAAACCAAACATCCTGCAGTACTTGCCCGTCATGGAGCAATCTGATAAATCGATGGCTCAGCCAATGCTTTACCTCCGGAAGTTGTTGTCCCTGATATCCCCAGTCATCAGGATGTAGGACCGGGATGCAAATATCAGGTCCAGGCTAAGCATGAAGTGTGAGGATGCCGATGTCTTTAATTTAAAAAGGTTGCTAGCCCTCATGGCTTCAAAGCAAACATCTGTAACGTGACCCTGTGACAGGGAAGTGCCCCTAAGCCCATTCCAGCCAGCAATTACAGCAAGTCCAGCCAGTGAGGGAAGGGCTTCAACTATCACAGGCATCCCCAAACTGCGGCCCTCCAGATGTTTTGGCCTACAACTCCCATGATCCCTAGCTAACAGGACCAGTGGTCAGGGATGATGGGAATTGTAGTCCAAAACATCTGGAGGGCCGAAGTTTGGGAATGCCTGAACTATCAGATTGGTCTCCATTTAAATGTCCTTGCTCCGTTCAGTGTCCCACACTTGTGTCTCAGCAAACTGTAACATACAGGAGGGCATCTAAGCAGCATTCTCACCTCACTGCGAGACTTGAGAGTGCTCCGTTTCGGCCTCAAGAGGACATCCTTGAAGTCTAACTTAATGTCATTGTCGATGTGTGGCATCTTCGACCCCTTGGAAGGAAAGCAAAAATTGCACACTCTGGGACACCGGGCAGAAAATCCTAGCCTATTCAACCTGGACAACACCAGCACTAATCAGTAGATAACAAATTAACGAATCAGTGAACATAAGAACAGCTCTGCTGGATCAGGCCAGCGAACCATTGAGTCTAGCTTCCGGTTCTCAGTAAGCCCAAAAGCAGGACCTGAGCACAACTGTAGAACAAATTGTTTTCGGTAGCGTTGCCTGTTTAAGACACACATTTCTTTTCAAAGCCAATTTTGTCAATATTGAAACTGAAAATATTTTCCTATAGCAACCAGCAGTGGTTTTTGGCATTAAAATGCAAGTTATCTTACAGGCCGTGACTTGCGTTGCTTCCACGAACCATGGCTTGCTAACACTAACAGCCGTTCATGACCTCTGCCTCAGTTTCTCGCAGTGATTCCACGCATGCCACTCTGTGGAAAAACACTAGGCACATTGTATCTCTGATCTCCACATAATCTCTGGTCTTCTGGTCCCCAGTTAAGTTGTTTGTCCAACTACAACTCCATCTGCACCACCTCTCAGGGGCTACCTCTTGGCCTTCCAATACCATTAACGATTAAGACACCCCACGACAGACTTTAGAACCTCAACCATCGTCTCCCTCTATGGGCTTGTCACCATCTGCAAGGCCTTGACGAACCTCGTCCTGAGCTGTGGCATCCAAACCTAGCAGCAGCTCTTATCGCCAAGGGAAGCGGAGACGATTACAGGCTTTTGCAAAGACTTTGCACCTCTCATCTTTCATTATTGCGCCGGTTCCAGGAACACCACCCTGCATCCTAATGCTATAAATTGCCAGCAAGTTTCAAAATGGATGTGCTTCCAGGGAAGCGCCTGTATAACTGACCCCAGCATCTGAGCACGCCTGCGGGGCGGCTGACTCTCTTAAAACCAGTGGGGCGCCACTGCCAGCATACTGGGAGAGGGGCGCATATGACACAGAACCATCAAACCCACCACCTGACCCCTCCCCCAGCAATGCACTGCCATGTTAGCATAAGTCATGCTAACTCTGCCTCGCTGCCCCGGACCCCGACCCCACTCAGAGCGAGGGGGACGTGGGTCACATCACGAATGTGGGGTTTGTTTTGTGGGGACAAGTGCGAGGGGCCGGGTTGAGCCCTACTTCCGGTGCACCCTTGGGCACCCCCCGCGCGCACTTCCGGTTGCGGCTACCCGATCTCAGACGGCAGGAGTCAGCGCGAGCCTCTTTTTCACAACGGCGCGGTTCCACCCGGCTTCTCGCCACTCGGCCACGCCCCCCTTTCCTCCTGGTCCTTCTGGACCTCTTCGGCGCACTGCCTTGTGGACCTTGTAGTCTTCTCCCCTAACTGCCTATAACAGCGAGCGCTCGCTGGACTACAACTCCCACAAACCAACGCGCCTGGAACCTCCCTCGGGAAACGTTTGCCTCACCTGCGTGCGTGAGCGCGACGGCGTATCTCGCGCGAGCCAATCAAGAGCGGAGAACGACAGGAGGGGGAAAGACGGCTGCTCCCAGCGGGCGGGGCACGGCGGAGATGGGTTTCTGCCGCAGTGCCTGACGGGAGATGTAGTCCGAATAAATTGAAGACGGGGCGCGCGAAGCAGAAGTGAATGGCTGGCGAGCAATTAAGCAGGGCTGGAATTATAGTCCCGCCCATTAAAGCATTTTAGCGACGGCTGCTGCGGCAGTATGGAACAAAATGCGCGGGAGACGTAGTTCATAAAGGTTCAATTATGTGGAGAAGACTCCATCTCCCATAGTGCACTGCGGGTGCAGTAAGCGGAAGGGGGTCGAAGAGGTGAATTCAAGCGGGGATTCAGCCGCGGAACAACGCCGCAGGCTTTATCTCGAACTCTAAACGTCTTTACTGGTTTCCTTTTTAAAAAGAGGCAAAAAAAGACTGGAAGGCCCTTTGTGTGTAGGGAGGGGGGGGAAATACTCTGAAGCGGAAGTGACGTCAGATAGGCCGGAAGGAGTGCGGGAGCGTGAGGGAGGGAAAGAGCGCTCCTGTTCTGCTTCCGAGGTCAGAGGTCGAGCGGCTGACTGAAGAGGCTGGTCACGATGCTGATCAAAGTGAAGGTAAGGGAGGCTCTCGGCGGTTCCCCACTGGCAAGAGGGGTGGAAGAAGACCCGGCGGGGGGGGTCACCTCCTCGTGTCCCGGGGCATGACGGGATAGCTTTGAGGCTCCCCTCGCTCCTGCCGCGGTGCATTGTGGGGCACCTGCAGGCATTTCCCCCCCCCTCGTCCAGCCCCTGTTGTGTTGCGGGTGGGGCTCCTCCCTTGGCCAAGTGCAGAAAAAGAGGCTCCTTTCACAGCTTCCTCCTGGAGGCAGGAGGTGAATAGGTAGAGCTCTCTTCTCTCCCCCCCCCTCTTTTCACTGCGCTTCACCTGCTGGATTTCCGCCTGCCAAATACGCTCAGGCGCGGGTCCCGACTCCCTCGCATCCTAGTAAGTGCCTAGGGATGGCTAACCTTGACACTCCAGATGTTTTGGGACTACAACTCCCATCATCCCTGACCACTGGTCCTGCTAGCTAGGGATGATGGGAGTTGTAGTTCCAAAACATCTGGAGTGTCAAGGTTAGCCATCACTGCTAGCTGTGGAAAGGCTGGTCCATGTCATTTCAGACTTCAAAACTAAGCCGGGTCGGAATAAAACATCACAGGAGAATAAAAGTACTACTTTAATGCAATATTAAAAGGTCAAAAGAGGGGGAAATCGCAAAGTTTTTATAGTAACTGACTTGTCTGTCTGGGTCAAAGCCTAATCACAATCATTGTATGATAGCGGGGAGCTGATAGTCAGATATATAAGCCTCAAGAGATGCCCAGCATTTGGGAGTCGTTGAAAAGGCACAATTGCCAGAGTACCACAACTATATATACTTACTGGTACCACTTGGGCATGGTAACCTCATGATCATGACTGCGAAGTCATCCTACCACTTTATTTTGACAAACAAACCTTTTGGACCTAATTTCTGTGACCAAACTGTACATAATAATTTTCTTTTGACTACTAGAGAACAGCAATTGGGTTGACACACATTTGGTCTTTGATTAAATTTGTTCTTAGTTATTGGTCAGATAAGGATTTTGACCAGGCCTATTTTGACCCGAATAGACAATTTGTTACTGCATTGTTTTGTGATTTTATTTGGACCGCATTTTTATATTGTTACATTGGATTAAAGTACATTATTTTCCTATTTCAAAGTATTTTACATTTTTTTTATTCCTACCCAACTTAGCTTTTGAGTCTAGCTTTGCAGGTTGGAGTAATATACCCTTTCATGTGTTGGTACATAGCATTCATACACATGGGAACTTTTAGATTATATATATATATATATATATATATATATAAACAAGAATAAACAGAATAAATTATCCCTTTGCCCAAAATTTTGTATTTATGAATAAAATATACTAATGCAGTATATAAATTTACATTAACATTTTAATTCATTATTTAAGCCTTTTTTTTCTTAGCTGGCCTGCAAATGAAAAAAAAAAGACTAGAATAAAACAACAATTTAAAAGACAACAGTAAAGTGAGCCCATCAGAAGCTTAGATTCCATCAGAGACTAGGTTATAAACCATTGTATTATGGGTGTTAGTTCAGAATTTGGTATTCAACTCCACAGTTTAATGAGTGGCTCAAAGATGGTGCTGAAGAGCTCCACTCGGTGGTGCAACTGGAGGAAATGTTTAGTTGAAACTGCATCATATTCAGCTGCAAACACAACATTAAATTAATTATTTTGTCACTAAATACTGGGGTCAAATAGAGCTCAGAAGTTCTGCTGGAACAGAGATAGCAAGCTTTTTTTGGCATGACTGTTGCTAGCACTGCTTCATAGGTGGGAAAGGTGCCAGGGGATTCAATAAACTGGGGTGCCACCACCCAGAAGGCTCTAAAGTAGCCTCCCTGACCTTGTGCCCTCTAGACATTTTGGACTACAACACCCACCAGTCCCCAGCCAGCACAGGTGATGGGACTTGTAGTTCAAAATATCTGGAGGACACTGGATTGTGGAAGACTGCCCCTAGATCTTATACCTTGCCTAGAGTTGTTCGTGTTGTAGGGGCACTCACAAAAGAGCTTCCTTGGATGTTCTTGCTGCACTGGAGGGAGAGAATAAGCGGGAAGAGGTGCTCTGTTCAGATGAAGTTCTAGGCCAGGCAATAATAATAATAATAATAATTTATTATTTGTACCCCGCCCATCTGGCTGGGTCTCCCCAGCCACTCTGGGCGGCTTCCAGCAAACATTAAAATACATTAACACATCACAGATTAAAAACTTCCCTGAAGTTTCCCTGAAGCCTTCAGGTGTTTTCTAGCTCGGGGGTCGCATAACTAGTTAGCATGCCAGAGTCTCGTTCGTTATCGAATTAACCAGACAAATCGCTCCACCAACTAAGAACGGCCATGCACCACCACACACAGCATCGAGAAAGAGCTATCAATCTGTCAATCCTACTCGGTAGTGGCACCCACCCTGTGGAACGCCCTCCCTTCAGATGTCAAAGAGAACAACAACTACCAGACCTTTAGAAGACATCTGAAGGCAGCCCTGTTTAGGGAGGCTTTTAATGCTTAATAGATTGTTGTATTTTAATGTTCTGTTGAAAGCCGCCCAGAGTGGCTGGGGAAACCCAGCCAGATGGGCGGGGTATAAATAATAAATTATTATTATTATTATTATCCTTTCCGTGTCCGGGCCGGGTGAGCTTTCCCGGCATTACCTTTAAGCATCTTTTCCTTTTGCCATCTCCTTATTGGCAAACTTGCTGCCAAATGGGGAGCTACCTGCTCTGTGTGTGAATCTCGAGGCTTTCTGATCATCAGGCCGCACCCCAGGAATCCCATTTCATGAAAAATGCTAACGCCACCGTCTTCTGTCGACTTGACAGGACTTGCTTCTGGGTTTCAGAGCCAGCAGCTGTGCAAAGGGAAATGGTTTTAACCCAGTGTTTTAAATTCCCCCCAACTGCTTTGGCATGCAGTGGGATGCTGCCTGCCTCCCACTTCCTCTGGTGTTCAGATTGGAGATGGGTGGAGAGATTGCCTCCTGTTTCAAATCTGAGTTGTGGATTTTCCCAGGGCAGAACTGGGATGAGCCGGGAATGTTGGAGTGAGGGGTTCTGGGATACTGTCTCTGGTTCATGATGGAAGAAGAAAGCCGCAAGCTCCAGCTCTGAGTGTGATCAGAGAAAGGAAGGTTCTGGCGGTTCCCTCACTGCGAGAAACAAAGCTACAGGGAACCAGGCAGAGGGCCTTCTTGGTGGTGGCGCCCGCCCTGTGGAACGCCCTCCCATCAGAGGTTAAAGGGATCAACAACTATATATGACATTTAGAAAACACCTGAAGGCAGCCCTGTTTAGGGAAGTTTTTAATCTGTGATGTGTTAATGTATTTTAATGTTTGCTGGAAGCCGCCCAGAGTGGCTGGGGAGACCCAGCCAGATGGGCGTGGTACAAATAAATTATTATTATTATTATTATTATTATTATTATTATTATTATTATTATTATTTATAATGAATTCTGTCCGAGGAGATGGTGGGAGCTACAATCTGATGCAGAATGAGAAGGTAGTTTGGGGAGGACCGTAAGCTCTCAAAAAGCACCCAGCCCCACCTTTCTTTTGGAGCAGCAGGAGGAAAAAACGCCTGTCTTCTAGCCTTGCTGCCTGTAAAGGCGGCTGAATCATTGTGGGGGAGATAGGTGGCTGCTGGTGGCTGAGACCTCTCTCTTTCGTTGCAGACGCTCACCGGAAAAGAGATTGAAATTGACATAGAACCCACAGACAAGGTACCTTGGGCAGACAAACATGGCGGGTGGGATTGTGATGATGACGATGACGACAGCGGTGCTCTGCATCTAGCAGAGGATACACCTGCTTGGTTCTTCCATTCTTGTATATGGAGAGGAACATGTTATTTGCCCTGGTGTGTGGGGCTGCTTTGTGTCGCTGTGGGTCCTGCCCAGCCCCTCACACCAAGGCAAACAACATGTCTCTCCCTTCCTCAAGTCCAGTTATGCTGAACTGGCTGAGATCAAAAAGGCCCCCTCCCTGTTGAACTTCCAGTGTTGGCGAAACAGGCATTTTAAGTGAGTTGTTTTTTCTGATCTTGGGTTCCTTTTTGCAATGTATGCTGCATCGCTGCTGTACACCTCTTAGAAACTATGGCATTTAAGTGGTACAGAAATTATACCATGAAGACGAATGGATCGATCCAATTGTGGAGGGAAAGGGGCTTTGTTGGTACATGTCCTCTTTATGGGACGCGGGTGGCGCTGTACGTTAAACCACAGAGCCTAGGGCTTGCTGATCAGAAGGTTGGCGGTTCGAATCCCCGCGACAGGGTGAGCTCCTGTTGCTCAGTCCTGGCTCCTGTCCACCTAGCAGTTTGAAAGCACGTCAGAGTGCAAGTAGATAAATAGGGACCGCTCTGGCAGGAAGGTAAACGGCGTTTCTGTGCGCTGCTCTGGTTCGCCAGAAGCGGCTTTGTCATGCTGGCCACATGACCCGGAAGCTCCCTCGGCCAGTAACGCAAGATGAGCGCCGCAACCCCAGAGTCGGACACGGCTGGACCTAATTGTCAGGGTCCCTTTATGTCCTCTTTCTTTTGCCCCCCCCCCCAACTTGGCCTATTATCAGTCTGGCCGGATGGTGGAGCTATTCCTCCCCTGCCGTCTTGCCCTCAGCTAGTGGGCAGTGAGCCAAGGGGGTCCCTCCATCCTCTTGAAAGGGCAGCCAGGACTTTGCTGGGCAAGTGTGACATCTCCTTCATCAGCGCAACTGAACCACAATGCCGATCCACCTCCCAGTCACATTGGTCACATCTGAGAAACAGTTGAGAGGTTCATCAGATCCTCCTGGGCACATTCAGCAGCTTTTGGGGTGGAGGCCACAAGGATGCGGAGGCCCAGATGCTCGGATGTTGCCCTTTGTGACAGCGAAACGGATTGAAAGAGTCAAGCAGGCCGTTTTTTCCCCTGAGAAGTGAGTTTTCCCTCCTTCAGCCTTGCCCACTAATGTTGATGTGAGGTTGCAGCTAAAAACTGCTCTGGATAGACTGTGACCCTTTTCTGTTCTCCCTCCTCTCTCTCTTTCTCTTCTCTCTCTCTCCGTCCCCCGTCCCCCCAGGTGGAGAGAATAAAGGAGCGAGTGGAAGAAAAAGAAGGAATCCCGCCACAACAGCAGCGCCTCATCTACAGCGGCAAGCAGATGTGAGTCCATGGGGAGCAGCGGTTGCTACCCGGTGTATTGTGAGGAACGCCTGGCATTTGTAGGGCCGCTAGGGCATAGGCTGTCCTAGTGCGTTGCGGGATAATTGTTTTATAGGATGGTGGCCCTCAGGTCTCACCAGGCCAAGCCACAGCACCCGGCCCTACAGGTATGGGGCAGGTGAAAACCTGGCTTAGCCGTAGCGGGGGTTGCAAGCTTGGAAAACACAGGGCAAAGTGCTGCAGTAGACAGCGCTTTGGGAAGGCATGGCAAGGCCCAGCTGGTTTGTCAGCCCCTTTTCAAAATGTTGCAGAGCGCTTTGCAAAGCATTTTACAAGGCTAGCATGCGACAGAAAAGCCACCTGATGCTATTGTGGCATCAGGTGATTGGCAGGTGGTGGCCCCACGAGGGGTGGACGAGATAATGATCTGGCCCACTGGCGTTTCTATGCTGCCTTTCCATGAAAAAAACACCCCCAAGGTGGATAGCGACAATAACAGCCGCAATATTTTATATTTTATATGTATATGTTTTTTAAAAAGCAATATTGCAAGAATGTCGTATGAGCCTGAGGGGTAAGAGCAGAGGGGGGAAAGCCAGTTAGAAACGTAATTTCATTTAAAAGGCATATTTAAACACAATAGCAGCAGAAGAAAGCAGTTGAGCCCAAACACCTGCTTTAAATGAAAAGGGCTTTCCCTACTAGAGAGGGTCATCAAGAAGAGTGCTAGACCAGCCTCCCTCAGCAGGACGTTCCAAAGTTTGGGACCAGCCACTTCAGTTGAAATTCCTGCATTGCAGAGGGTTGGACTAGATGGCCCTTGGGGTCCCTTCCAACTTTACGATTCTACGAAAGCCCTTCTTCAAGTTCCTGCCAAACCCATTCCATATATCAGTGGGAGAGAGAGAAGATCGTCTCTGGAAGCTCTGAGCACCCCTGGCCACCTCAGAAGGACAGTTGCAACGCGCCTGCGTGTATTATCTGGCCTGTTGCTCAACTACACAATACATCCAATACATGAGAGCCAGGGTGGTATAGTGGTTAAGAGCGGTAGACTCATAATCTGGGGAACTGGGTTCGCTTCCCCGCTCCTCCACATGCAGCTGCTGGTGACCTTGGGCTAGTCACACTTCTTTGAAGTCTCTCAGCCCCACTCACCTCACAGAGTGTTTGTGTTCCTGACGTTTAGCTGGAATCAGTGGTGTAGCAGTGTTTGCTAGTCCCCAGGGCACAGAGGGCGAAGAGAGCCTGCTGTGCTAGCCCAGGCCTTGCCACTGCCGCCCTGGAGCGCCCTCCTTCCGGGAACAAAGTGGGGTTACGTACGCTGTGCCGCTTGCCAGCCCACATTGGGGGGGGGGGACGCGACGACAGCCGGCTGATGCAGCCTTTGGTGGTCGGAGAGCCAGTGTGGTGTAGTGGTTAAGAGCGGTAGACTCGTAATCTGGGGAACCGGGTTCACGTCTCCGCTCCTCCACATGCAGCTGCTGGGTGACCTTGGGTTAGTCACACTTCTCTGAAGTCTCTCAGCCCCACTCACCTCACAGAGTGTTTGTTGTGGGGCAGGAAGGGAAAGGAGAATGTGAGCCGCTTTGAGACTCCTTCGGGTAGTGATAAAGCGGGATATCAAATCCAAACTCTTCTTCTTCATCCGTGAAGACCTTTTCCCAGTCTTTGCCAACCTGGTGCCCTCCAGTGGTTTGGCAAGTCTGATGTAGGGGAACGCTGGGAAAGAGAATTATTTCGGGCAAAAATGTTTGCCTCAGTTAATAATGAATGAAATAACGTTATTATGGGGCAAGCCCATTTACTTCCTTCAATGATATCTTATTGTTGGGATATGAGCAGGGTAAAAATATTATTATTGCTACAACTTGGTGAGCGACAGCCGTAATGTGTTGCTCTGTATTACATGCCTGTTGCTGTACTACGCCAGTCTGTAGAGCCCCAGCCCCGGGGGCTTATGGGAGTTGTAGTCCAGAACGTTCGTAGGACTCCAGCTTGGCCCAGGGCGCTCTAACCACTCCTGCCTTCGTCTCTTCCCAGGAACGACGAGAAAACGGCCGCCGACTACAAGATCCAGGGCGGCTCTGTGCTCCATTTGGTCTTGGCGCTACGAGGGGGAGGCCTGCGATGATGGCGCACCTGTCCCTCGCCGCGTCCCCCTCCCCCCCTCCCCACAAAGGACAGATCTGCCGTTTGCGTGTGGGACACCGCCAGGCTGCGCATAGCTACTCTCCCAAACCCTTTCTTCCTCCCGGATCCAGGGAGAAAAAGGCCGCCGCCGCCCACCACCCCGGAGATCTTCTGCAAGCTGTCGTTTGAGGGAGCTGCCATTTAGCAGGGGCAAGGGGGGGAGAGTCCATGGTTTGTTGCCTTCCTGGGGGATCCCGCATCCCGCCAGCCCCGATTCTCCTCATGCATTTCCACCCCGGCGACTTCTCAAGTCTATGCTCGTTGGCTGTGTTTCTGCCTCCCCTTGTTCAAATGTCCTCCCTGCCCACCCCCCCCTTCCCGCAGTTGAAATGGCTGAATGTTAAATAAAGATGTTTCACGTGGTTTCTTGAGTTACAGGCTCGTGACTGTGTTTGACTCTGCTTACGATGTGCCTTTTTCACTGGGGTATTCGGGATCCTCAAGTCAAAAGTGGCTCAGAAGGCATTTCCTTTCCTCTGGGATCTATAGCGTGTGTGCTTGTATATGTATGCACAGGGCAACAAGGGCTAACAGCTGCATTTCCCAGATTTTTTTGCGGAGGGAGCCATGACAGTGTAGTGCAGGGGTCAGCAACCTTTTTCAGCCGTGGGCCGGTCCACCGTCCCTCAGAGCATGTGGTGAGCCAGACTATTTTGGGGGGGGGGGAGAACGAATTCCTATGCCCCACAAATAACTCAGAGATGTATTTTAAATAAAAGTGCACATTCTACTCATGTAAAAACACCAGGCAGGCCCCGCAAATAACCCAGAGATGCATTTTAAATAAAAGGCCACATTCTGCTCATGTAAAAGCACGCTGATTCCCAGACTGTCCGCAGGCCGGATTGAGAAGGCGATTGGGCCACATCCGGCTCCCGGGCCTTAGGTTGCCTACCTCTGGTGTAGTGGTTAACCCCTCCCGCTGCCATGTTTAAGGCAGCTTTTATTGGGTCAGAACCACAGCGGGCCAAATAAACGTGGAGTCCGCTGGACTGTTAGTTACACAGGCTTCTAGAGAGACATTCCTTCGCCTTAGCTTTACAGAGGCGTAGAAATTAAATTTCAGACGGAAAGCAGGGCTCCGTTATCAGAGCTGGATGCCTGACTCGGCGGGAAGAGTTTCTACTACCTCTCACTGATCTGAGGCAGAGTTTTTTCCTGCGCAAACATTCCTCGTACAGTCTGAGTAAGCAGAATCTCCTAGCAAAACCCTTCCGCAGCAGCCTCTTTTTACATCTCTTCACACGTGGGCTGCCTGTCCGTGTATACATCAGGACGTTCCCCCACTACAACATTTATACGAAAGGATGATGTTGGAAGCAGAGCGAACTCCACAAACGTTCATTTCCTAGTCGTGAAATTTCTGGGGTTTGTGAGGGTTTTTGCCTTATTCGGGTGAGAGAAAGTGCTGACGCCGCCAGGGAGCAGATCCTTGCTGTGTGTAGCCGGCTGACTTGATGTCAACCCAGGAGTAGCCAATGGCATTGCCTCTGGGTGTTGAACTACAACTCCCATCATCCCTGACCATTGGCCGTTCTGCCTGGGCGCATCAGAGTTGGGAGTCCAACAGCCAGACAGCACCACATTGGTGCTCCCTGCCATAGGCTGTGCCAAACCACCGCGTTTCCTCAAAACACTTTCCTTGTGTCACATGGAAGGAGTCACAGCCTGTTCCCAGAAATCAGCTGGGTTGACTGGTCCAGTGCAATCCTAAATAGGTCTGTCCCACTGTCTGACATCTGAGGTTCATAGCTCTGGATGACTTTTTGAGACGGAGCTCTTCTTAACTATATATCTAGCAAATCTGGATGCTACAGATGGATTTATTTAGGTGGTTTTTATGCAAACTTCCATGTTTTGAAGAAAAGAGCTCCAGCAGCTTACGACATCCTAAAAACAGCTTGAAAGCCAAATACAAAACCTACAGTAAAAAATTCTTAAATCGCTCTGATATTCTGCTATGCCCCCTTTAATCCCAACAGAAAGAACATTGTCGCTTTATTTAAAGAGATGCCAGAATTAGAAAAAAATATTTAAAGCGTGTCCAAAATTTTTAAATTTTTTTTTAAAGAGGTGCCCAAAATAAAACTAAATAGTACCCAAATTAACATTTTGTTTAAAGAGGTGGTTGTTGTTGTTGTTGTTCAGACGTGTCCGACTCTTCGTGACCCCATGGACCAGAGCACGCCAGGCACGCCTAGAATCATAGAATCATAGAATCGTAGAGTTGGAAGAGACCCCAAGGGCCATCCAGTCCAACCCCCTGCCAAGCAGGAAACACCATCAAAGCATTCCTGACAGGTGGCTGTCAAGCCTCTGCTTAAAGACCTCCAAAGAAGGAGACTCCACCACACTCCTTGGCAGCAAATTCCACTGTCAAACAGCTCTTACTGTCAGGAAGTTCTTCCTAATGTTTAGGTGGAATCTTCTTTCTTGTAGTTTGAATCCATTGCTCCGTGTCCGCTTCTCTGGAGCAGCAGAAAACAACCTTTCTCCCTCCTCTGACATCCTTTTATATATTTGAACATGGCTATCATATCACCCCTGAACCTTCTCTTCTCCAGGCTAAACATACCCAGCTCCCTAAGCCGTTCCTCATAAGGCATCGTTTCCAGGCCTTTGACCATTTTGGTTGCCCTCTTCTGGACACGTTCCAGCTTGTCAATATCCTTCTTGAACTGTGGTGCCCAGAACTGGACACAGTATTCCAGGTGGGGTCTGACCAGAGCGGAATACAGTGGTACTATTACTTCCCTTGATCTAGATGCTATACTCCTATTGATGCAGCCCAGAATTGCATTGGCTTTTTTAGCTGCTGCATCACACTGTTGACTCATGTCAAGTTTGTGGTCTACCAAGACTCCTAGATCCTTTTCACTTGTACTGCTCTCAAGCCAGGTATCACCCATCCTGTATTTGTGCCTTTCATTTTTTTTGCCCAAGTGTAGTACTTTACATTTCTCCCTGTTAAAATTCATCCTGTTTGCCTTGGCCCAGTTCTCTAATCTGTTAAGGTCATTTTGAAGTGTGATCCTGTCCTCTGGGGTATTAGCCACCCCTCCCAATTTGGTGTCATCTGGGGTATTAGCCACCCCTCCCAATTTGGTGCCTATCCTTCACTGCCTCTCGCAGTTTGGCCAAACTCATGTTAGTAGCTTTGAGAACACTGTCCAACCATCTCATCCTCTGTCGTCCCCTTCTCCTTGTGCCCTCTATCTTTCCCAACATCAGGGTCTTTTCCAGGGAGTCTTCTCTTCACATGAGGTGGCCAAAGTCTTGGAGCCTCAGCTTCAGGATCTGTCCTTCTAATGAGCACTCAGGGCTGATTTCTTTAATAATGGATAGGTTTGATCTTCTTGCAGTCCATGGGACTCTCAAGAGTCTCCTCCAGCACCAGAATTCAAAAGCATCAATTCTTCGACGATCAGCCTTCTTTATGGTCCATAATAACAATGAATCCAATAAAGAGCAGCCACAATCAGAATTTTATTCGAAGTGTGCACAAAATTATTATTTATTTCATTTCTATACCACTTTATATTTTTAATAAAAAATCCCAAAGCGGTTTGCAGCATATTAAAACATCAATTAAAAAAATCCAGAATCAAACATTTCTGAAGAAAATCAAATACAGTCAAAGCAACATCATTAACAGAAAACTAAAATATTAAAAGATTTCAAAATAAAACATCACAAAGGAGGTCAACTACAGAATACATGTTTAAAGCGAAGTTAACAAAAACCTTAAACATTTCAAAAAGAAAAGCTTTGCTAAATGAAGTCAAATATAAAATACACATTTAAAGCAGTGCTCATATTTTATTCTTTTGTTAATTATGCTGTTTTAAATGTGTATTTAAGCATGACAAAATCCACCGTCCTCGCCTTTCCTTCGCTGCCAATTCCTGCAAAAAATCACAGCCCATCCTTTTTTTAAAAAAAAGAAGGAAAGGAAAGGGGGGAAAGCCCTGCTGTGTTGGCAATCTCCTGCCCCCGCCACAACCCCCCGGGCCTGAAGGGGTTAACCCGGGGGCGGCCCTGGAACGCTCTCGCAGCCGCTGTTTGCATCCGGAGCTTCCGCAGCAGCAGCACGTGGCTCCTCGGCCGGCTGGTGAAAGAGGAAGCGCCCGAGTGACAGGCAGCCTGTCATTCATAATCCGCCGCCGGATTCTGCAGCTCCCGTTGCTCCTCGCAGGAAGAAAGCGGGGGCCTGATTCGCAGCTCCACCGGCCCCTGATTGCCTCCTTTTTTAAAAAGAGAGAGAGGAGCAAAGTCTCTCTCTTTTCTTTTTTCTAGAGTGCGACACACCTACTTTTCTGTTCCTGTTTTTGCTTCCTGGAAACATAGAAAGGAGATGAGCAAACGGCCGTCGCTGGTTGTGTTTGACTTGGGTAAGTTGCAGTTACAGGTAGGTAGCCGTGTTGGTGTGCCATAGTCAAAACAAAATAATAATAATAATAATACTGTAATAATAATAATAATAATAATAATAATAATAAATCCTTAGGTGCTACAAAGGTCTCTAAGGTGCTACTGGAAGGAATTGTTGTTATTATTATTATTAATTTTATTTTTTTATTATTATTATTGTTTTGTTTTGTTTTTGGTATGAGCTTTCGTGTGCATGCACACTTGCTCCGTCGTTGCTTTGGCGCTTATCCTGGATGCAAGCCTTGCGCTGCCGTCCTGTGTGTACACACACACACACACACACACACACCCCGTCTGGGTCCAGGGGAGGGGGCGGATCTTAAGTTTGGGATGAAAGAAATTTCCATCAACCAACTCCCAAGAAGTTCCAGGATTCCACCTTTCTGCTTTCCGCCTGGAACAGCTTTGCCACAGGCAGAGGTTCAACAGATGTAGTTCTCCCACCTTGTGTTTGTTAAATGCCTTTATTCCTTCCTGCTCTGCAACTGTTATGTTAAGTTGTGTGTGTGTTTGGGTGGTGGGAAATCCAGGTGGCCCTCCAAGCTCCTCTGTCTGGCCCCGAGGATTTTCACCTCGGGCCAAACACCCTCAGCCCCTACTGAGCATGAGGCTCTTAATCTCAGGTCACATGGGGCAAAATTCCTTCCTTGCACAACGGGGTTGGACTAGATGACCCTCAGGGATCCCTTCCAACTCGACAATTCTATACAGTGCTCTTTTGCTTCATACCCTCCTGGAGTATTTCTGCCTGGCTGGAAATGTGTCCTTGAAGTCTGGTAGTTGCCTGGATGGAGGGATAGCCAGGGGGTGTCGGGGTGGGAATGTAGAAACTAGCTTACTCTACAAAGGTAAAATTCGCACTCGCTGCCCCACCCATTTCTGCCTTTGCCCGCTTTGCACATGTGGCCCCCAGAAGGTTGTCCGGCCCTTGGGCTGAAGACTCCACCCCCAGATAGATTCTGCCTTCAACAAGCAGAATCTGTAGTAAAAGGAAGAATGGGAATGAGTTAAGCAGGTGAGAAACGTGAAGTTTTAGGCTTATGTTTTGGGGGTCAGGGGAATTCAAGGTCAACTGATCTCTCTCTTACAGATTACACCCTGTGGCCCTTCTGGGTCGACACCCATGTGGATCCCCCCTTCCAGAAAAGCAGGTGAGATCTTCAGATGAAGGGTGGTATACAAATTTAGTAAATAATAATAATACCGGTATGTATTTATAGGACTGGCAGTGTTTTTGAGGGTGTTTCAATGTGCATTTTAATCTGTTTTTGGTTCATTTTCATTTCTCAAAAGTCTTAAATTATTGTTGTTCATTCTTCTTACTGGTAATTGCATTGTGGGCTTTTTTGTTTTTTTTATTGTTAAAATACACTTTATTTATAATTCTTAAAAACAGAACACAATTATACATACAAAAAAAACCAAAACCAACAAAAATATACAAAAACAAACTAACATAATCTAACAGAAAAGAAGAAAAATAAAAAGAATACCGTATACAACAAAAGCAGACCATATTAGAAAAGATAAAAAAGGAACAACATTTAAAATATGACTTCAACTTGTTTGTACATCGCTTCTCTTTTTTCTATCATTGTTTTATTCTTTTTTTTTGCAAACTTCTTTGAGGGGTTAGTTGTTGCTTTTTTACAATCAGCTTTTACAAATTTTACGAAATAAACAATGATGGATTTATACTGGACTGTCCACACACACCATGCCGCTTATTACATTCCCTGATGCGATGCTTCTCTAAGGTTACCACGTCCTTCCTATGCAGACAGGCAACTCTTGCGCTGTAGCGCGGCGAAAACGGGGGAAATAAATACAATGTCGAAAGGGAGTTCTGCGTCTAACTTCCCTGAAACCATCATGAGCACAAACGGTCATGAATGCGCAATACAAAGGGCCTTTCGGGGAGCCGCTTATTCCCCCCACCTGGGGGGAGACACTGATGTTTGTTTTACGCTTAGAGGGCTCTGCGCCCCTAAAAGTCGTGCAGCAGGCAGGAACCCAACAGGTGAAGCTCTCCTTTGTGTCCTGGGGAAAACTGTATCTGTTGGATTTCTGCCTGCCGTGTTAAAAACACATATACCTTCCCCACACTTTTTTGTTTGTTTTAAAGGCAACAAACCTCACGGCTCTTTTGTCAATGTTCCCCTCAGCGATGGCTCAGTACAAGACCGCAACAGGCAACCCATAAATCTGTACCCCGAGGTGCCGGCTGTGCTGGAGCAGCTGCATGCTGAGGGGATCCCTATGGCGGCTGCCTCACGGTGAGTCCAGATCCTGCACCCATCCCTGCAAGCCCCAAACGGCCTCCATTTATCCTGGGTTACTTGGCTTGGACTCCGTGTCAACCTACACCGGTAAACGGGGAAATCCACGCCATGTTTGCTGCATGCCAACCACCCTAATCTCGAGTGTTAAAGTTCTGTTGTGTGACTAGTCCCTATGAAGTCCTTTTAAATGTGTTTGTAAAGGTAAAGGGACCCCTGACCATTAGGTCCATTTGCTGATGACTCTGGGGTTGCGGCGCTCATCTTGCTTTACTGGCCGAGGGAGCCGGCGTACAGCTTCCGGGTCATGTGGCCAGCATGACTAAGCCGCTTCTGGTGAACCAGAGCAGCGCACGGAAACGCCGTTTACCTTCCCGCCGGAGCGGTACCTATTTATCTACTTGTACTTTGACGTGCTTTTGCTAAGTTGGCAGGAGCAGGGACCGAGCAACGGGAACTCACCCCGTCACAGGGGTTCGAACCGCCAACCTTCTGATCGGCAAGCCCTTGGCTCTGTGGTTTAATAATAAAAAATTATTATTATTTCCTACATACAGAAAATACCTGAAGGCAGCCCTGTTTAGGGAAGTTTTTAACTTGTGATTTTGATGTATTTTAATATTTGTTGGAAGCCGCCCAGAGTGGCTGGGGAGACCCGGCCCGATGGGCGGGGTACAAATAAAAAATTATTATTATTATTATATAACCCACAGAGCCACCTGCGTCCCAAATGTGTTTATTGGCTTGCTTTTCTTTCTTGTCCTTGATTTCATTACGCATTTTGTGTTCTCCTGGTGCGCTTTCGTGTTGTGAACCACCCTGTGATGGTCCTTTGGATTGCGGTGCTATTTTTCTAGAAAAAAGAGGAACTTGCCATGAACTTGTTCTCTTACAACGCCAGTGGCACCAACCGGAGAGGTGCCGGAACCGAGTTCCGGCATGTTCCGGCTGAGAAAAATCCCTGAGCATACAAATTTAATCTTGGTTGACGATGGGAGACAATGGAAGAATGTGCCCTTGAGAGGGAGAGGTCACGATGTTGGACGGTTGCAGTGCCTGCTGTTGCTGCAGAGACAATACAGGAGAGACATGTTTTGTTGCAGCCGGGGCAGAGGAAGGCTTCCGGTTGCCTCGTGGCATTTCTTCCCTCCGTGCTCCTCCCAGCGGTCATTTCTCCTGAGGTCCCTGCTACTGATGCACGACTTGACTGGCTGTCTCCAGGCCCTGCAGTTGTCTGCGAGGGATATTATTTAATAAACAATACTAATAAGTGATCTCAAATATGAATCCCTCCCTCTCTCTTCCTAGGACAGGTGAGATCCGAGGGGCTAATCAACTGTTGGATCTCTTTGGCCTGAACCGCTTCATCCGCTACGCAGAGATCTACCCGGGCAGCAAAGTCACCCACTTCGAGAAGTAAGGGAAGACCTACATCCCATTGGGGGGGCATCTGGGCCTGGGGGTGACTGTGAAAACAGGAGCCTGGACCAGATGCCCTGACAGCAGAGGCGTAGGAAGGTCAGGTGGTACCCGGTGCGGAAAATTTCTTGTCAACATTGATTTTTGATTTTTTACTTTTGCCTGCAAAAATGGTTTTACGTTATTTCATATTTTCTTACAAAGGAATAAAAATAAGTAAAAATAAACTTTTATTTATATCCCGCCCTCCCCGGCCGAAGTCGAGCTCAGGGCGGCTAACATCAGATACATAACATTGATATAAAACCAAACAATAATTTAATTACCTCCTAAAAACATGTCAAAATCAAATTAAAGTCTAATTAGATGGCTTTCCGCAGGGTTAGGGTTGGGAACAGTAAGTGCTCCACTGAATTGAAATTTCAGCCTTCACGACATAGGAAAACGGCCAAGTAAACAGCTATTTTCGTGGTGGAGGGTCAATATATTAACTGATATGCATGAAATTTCATATCCTATATAATAAAGAGCCTGTGTCCGTCCGTACCACTTTCCGTCCGTCAGAGGAAATCGGCACTGCGCGTGCGTTCCTGTGACAGAGGGATTGGAGGACGCACACCAATAGGAGCGGGGGCAGTGGCGCGAAGCGCCGCTGCCCGCAGCCTCCTCCTGTCGGCCATCTTATCGCGCTGCCGGGGTGCCCCTATCCGCCTGCGCTCACCCGCTGCCGCCACCTCCAAGGCTGCCCCCGCTCGGCAGGCTCTGGCTGCGGCTCCGGTGGGATGCGCGGCGCCCCGGCTCGCCGCCGGGCTCGCCCTGCCCAGGCCCTGGCCCTCCTTCCCCAACCGCCTCCCCACACCGACTCCGAGCACCGGTTCCCGCGCGGGGGCTCCAGGCGGAATTCTCCATGCCGCGCTGGGCGGGGAGGCGGGACGAAGGCGCCTCGAGGTTCCCCGCGCCAGGCAGCAGGCAGCAGGCGAAAGCGGCCCGCCCAGAAAGGAGCAGCGCCGCCGCCGCCGCGCCGGGCTGCAGCAGCGAAGAGCAGGCTTCAGCGCCTGCACAAAGGCGGGCGACGGCGCTTGCCGGCGCTGGAAGCGGAAGAGCCCCGCGGAGGAGCGCCGGCTGTAGGCTCTGTGGGAAAGGGGCGGCGCGGAGGTGGGCAGGCGCGGACGAGGTCTGCTGCCGGCTGCGCTACCCACCCGGGACGGACGGAGGGCCGGGACGGACGGAGGGGGCTCTTTTTCTCCTCAGGTTCCCGCTCCTCCATCTGTGTGTGTGTGTGTGAGAGAGAGAGAGAGAGAGAGAGAGAGAGCTTTCTAGCGCCTGTTTTCGTTAACAGGCTTAATTTACTAGTATAGCTATATAATCCCTAGTGGAGTAAGATAGGAGTGTAGTAGTGTAGTAAGATTGGAGCAGGCATTTTAAAAAAAAGTTTTTTATGAACCACCCTAGTAGGGCAGTAATTGTCCCTTGATAATTTGTCACCCCCTCCATGATGGAACCTGGGGCGACCCGCCCCCCGCCTCCCACTTCCTACGCCCCTGCCTGACAGTGATGTCCCCCAAGTTCTGTCCTCCCTGGCCGTGCCTGTGAGGATGGCAGGGATTCAGCCGATCTAGGCCAACAGTCTGGAGGGCACCCTGTTGGCAAGGCTGGTCTATGGGAGCGACGGGACGATGAGTTCTCATTCTGCCCCCCACCTATTCCTCCTCCTCAGGTTGTCTCAACAAACCGGGGTTCCCTTTTCGCAGATGCTCTTCTTTGACGACGAAAGCCGCAACATCTACGACGTCAGCAAATTAGGTAACGGGGGGAAATGTGCCCGCGTGTGACCCCTCGCCCCTAGGCAGCGGGGGCTGCGGTCTGTGGGGCAAATGGGGGCACCCACCTTGCTCTGCCCTCGGCCAGCCGCCACCTGCCTGCCACTCTTACTTGCAAGGAGCCCGAGAGCCAGTGTGGTGTAGTGGTTAAGAGCGGTGGACTCGTAATCTGGGGAACCGGGTTCGCTTCCCCGCTCCTCCACATGCAGCTGCTGGGTGACCTTGGGCTAGTCACACTTCTCTGAAGTCTCTCAGCCCCACTGACAGAGTGTTTGTTGTGGGGCAGGAAGGGGAAGGAGGATGTGAGCCGCTTTGAGACTCCTTCGGGTAGTGATAAAGCGGGATATCAAATCCAAACTCTTCTTCTTCTTGGGAGCTGCTGTAGGTCAGTGGAGAGAAGCCTGAGCTAAGCGGAGCCCAAGGCAGTGTTGTAAGAATTTAAGAGAGTTATCTAGATAAAGGGTTCGATTCCGGGTGGAATCCTGAACCTCGGCAGGACGTTATTTTGAAACCCCTTCCTGCGCAGAAAAGACAGAGACCAGACCAGAGTTCTAATGGGAAGCAAGGCGGCTAGTAAGCCTGATCTTTATTAACAAACTAGTAAATTAAGCCCGTAAAGATTACGGGCTCTAGGCTGCCTGTCCGTGCTGCTTTAAAGCAGCAGGGACGGGCAGCCTCAGGAGCCGGCGCTCCCTCGGCCGGTCGCTCAGTGACGGCGGGAGCAGCAGCGCCGGGCGGGATGCATCCTGCTCGGCGCTGCAGCTCCCGGCGAGGGAGTGCCGGCTCCTGAAGCTGCCTGTCCCTGTGGACGGGCAACCTAAGGAGCCGACGCTCCCTCGGCCGGTCGCTCAGTGACCGCGGGAGCAGCAGCGCCGGGCGGGATGCATCCTGCTCGGCGCTGCAGCTCCCGGCGAGGGAGTGCCGGCTCCTGAAGCTGCCTGTCTCTGTGGACGGGCAACCTAAGGAGCCGACGCTCCCTCGGCCGGTCGCTCAGTGACCGCGGGAGCAGCAGCGCCGGGCGGGATGCATCCTGCTCGGCGCTGCAGCTCCCGGCGAGGGAGTGTCGGCTCCTGAAGCTGCCTGTCCCTGTGGATGGGCAACCTAAGGAGCCGACGCTCCCTCGGCGCGCCGCCCCTTTCCCACAGAGCCTACAGCCGGCGCTCCTCCGCGGGGCTCTTCCGCTTCCAGCGCCGCCTGTAGCCGGCGCTCCTCCGCGGGCCTCCTCCGCTTCCAGCGCCGCCAAGCCCCGTCGCGGGGTCGCGGTTGCCTGGCCATCGTGGAACGGCGGCCAGTGGCCGCCTTCTCCCCGCCAGCGGCTAAAAGATGGCCGACAGGAGGAGGCTGCGGGCAGCGGCGCTTTGCGCCTCTGCCCCCGCTCCTATTGGTCTGCGTCCTCCAATCCGTGTCTCACTGGAGCGCACGCGCGCTTCCGATTTCCTCTGACGGACGGAAAGTGGTACGGAGGGACACAGGCTCTTTATTATATAGGATACTGTTGCAACAGGGTTCTCCCTCACCACATGCTGATGGAGGAGCAACCTAGAACAAACGTGCGCCCGCCCCTATATAGACATTTTGAATCCCCTCCCCCGGACCAAGACCACCCCCCCAGAAACACCATGCATACACCATAGGAGGGGTGTAGGCCGAGACCCCCCCCCCAGATACATCATGGTTACAGCATGAAAGGGGAGGTCTGGTGGCAGCAATCTGAGAATCTTGGACCCTGACCCCTCTTGTCCTCCACTAAACAAGTGAAACAAAAGAGGTATTTACATTTCCCTGTTTCTCAGCCAAGTTAATCACACCCTTTTGTCTTCATCTGGGTTTGTTATCTCTGGAATGGCTACCTATCTGGCACTTAGGTATCAGGATGCCAGGAATTATCACTCAGGCAGAGGGAGGGCTGCTGAGTAGCTGGAGGGGCAAACCCCCCTTTGTTCCTGAGACAAAGAAATACACACATGTGGCCTTGTTTGCTTGGCACACTTATGAACATTATACATATATATATATATATATATATATATATATATATATATATACTTAATTTCTTATTACAGCTGACTCTGAATAAGTCAGCTTCCTACAAAGGGGGGCGGGGGGAGAGATGTGCCATCCAGTTTCCCCCCCATTTTGCTTCCATGCAGGAGTCACGTGTATCCTGGTCCCCAACGGCATGGATCTGTCCCTCCTGAAACAGGGCCTAGAAGCCTTCGCTCGCTCCTGAGTGCCGCTGCCGGCCGATGCAAACCGGACATCCCGTTCCCTCTCGTCATATGTGGAGTGTGCTTGGAGGGGGGCGGGATTTTGACCCCGTGCAATAAATCCTCTATGTGTTTCCCTGCCGTGCATCTTCTTACAACAACAATACAACAATTTTATTATTTATACCCCGCCCATCTGGCTAGGTTTCCCCAGCCACTCTGGGAGGCTTACAGAATATATACAACACTAGCTGACCCGGCCACGCCTTGCTGTGGCTGATTTGGTGAAATGCAAAAGTAAGATACAGTATGAAAGAGAACGCGTGTGTTGTGCTGTGCTGTTTAACGTCCACTGGAGGGCGCTATATTTTTTTGCACAAAATCACATTTTTACCTGGGAAAGGTGTGGTATTTGTGCAATGTAAGTACATATGATCACTCCCAGAATAAAACTGGAGCACAATTCAAAGTGTTGGTGCTGACCTTTAAAGCCCTAAACAGCCCCGGTCCTGTATACCTGAAGGAGCGTCTCTACCCCCACCGTTCAGCCCGGACACTGAGATCCAGCGCCGAGGGCCTTCTGGCGGTTCCCTCACTGTGAGAAGCAAAGCTACAGGGAACCAGGCAGAGGGCCTTCTCGGTAGTGGCGCCCGCCCTGTGGAACGCCCTCCCATCAGAGGTTAAAAGGATTAACAACTACATGACATTTAGAAAACACCTGAAGGCAGCCCTGTTCAGGGAAGTTTTTAATCTGTGATGTGTTAATGTATTTTAATATTTGCTGGAAGCCGCCCAGAGTGGCTGGGGAGACCCAGCCACATGGACGGGGTACAAATAATAAATTATTATTATTATTATAAACAATAATACATTAAGAAAAAGGTGTGAATGCCCAGAGCCAAGTGGGAAGAGACATGTCGGCCAGATTACAAAGAAGTGCTTTTAACATCTAGGGGACTCTAGATGTTTTGGGATGTCAGCCTCAGCCAGCTTGGCCAATTAAACAGGGATGATGGGAGCTAGGAGTCTTAAAACAGAGGAGAGCCAATGGCTCTCCGTGCCTGGTAATAGTAAACATGGACTGTTGTTGTTCAGTCGTTCAGTCGTGTCCGACTCTTCGTGACCCCATGGACCAGAGCACGCCAGGCACGCCTATCCTTCACTGCCTCTCGCAGTTTGGCCAAACTCATGTTAGTAGCTTCGAGAACACTGTCCAACCATCTCATCTTCTGTCGTCCCCTTCTCCTTGTGCCCTCAATCCTTCCCAACATCAGGGTCTTTCTAGGGAGTCTTTTCTTCTCATGAGGTGGCCAAACTACTGGAGCCTCAACTTCAGGATCTGTCCTTCTAGTGAGAATTCAGGGCTGATTTCTTTCAGAATGGATAGGTTTGATCTTCTTGCAGTCCATGGGACTCTCAAGAGTCTCCTCCAGCACCATAATTCAAAAGCATCAATTCTTCGGACTGATTGTCCATGTTTACATGATTGTCCATGATTGTTAAAAGGAGGGGAGCCCCCCCCCGCCTAATTCTCTCCACCACAGTGAAAGGCTATACCTGTTGGATTGTTAAATCTCGCGCAGCTTTTTAAAGATCAGGGGCGCTATTATGGGATGGGTGGGGCAGCTTGGGGTGGAGACCTCCAAACTGCAGGCAAAATGATTAATGTGGACTCAGTCCCCTAAAACCAGGTAGATCATATGGCCCCTGTACGAAATGGATATTCATAATTTAATTTCGAGACTACAAAATTCTGTTTAAGGATTGGAAAGAGGTTCTTTAGGGCGGCGCGGCTCCTTTAAGAGAGGGAGGGGGAAGAGAGCGAGAGACGTCACGTCATATGATTCCCCTGCCCACGATTTTGTCCCGTGCCCAGATTTGGTCCAAAGAGATAATTGGACCCTCACCGCAACCTCAACTTCCGGTTTCCCATGTGCGGGGTCAAGCGTGGTGGAACGATGGCGGAACCTATGGTTAAAAACCAATCCCAATTGCCAAAATCCAAACAGGGCAAGAAGTTCTCCTTTCGTTGCTGTTCTTTGAAGGAGCCATGGTGGTTTTTAAAAAAATAATAATTAAAAAAAATCCGATCACTGGCTTCATCCCAGTCTTCTAGAGTAAGTTATTTGCACTAGATTCTAAATTAAATCAGTAGGATTTGGGCCACGATTAATTAGCCTCATTGGGAATTAACTGCAGCGCCTGCAATTTATAAGTGAGTCTAGTCGAACCCATTTTTTTTAATGCAATTCCACTTCTATTTCCCCGCACATAAGAGTGTAGCCAGTTCAGATTGGGAACCTGATGTCTCTATGGAGAACTAGGAAGACTGGTATCCCTTTGCCCTGGTCCTTCCCTATTATCATGTGATTGGGGGGGGTGGAGGCGGTGTAAGGCTGGGAGGTGGATGAAGCCGGAAGAGGAAGTCCAGTGAATTACCAACCAGGCGAGATGAGTGGCTTGGGAAAGCTCTTCGGGAAGGGTGAGCCCCTACATTTACATTCCCCACCCTGAAGGAGGGTGGTATCGCCCAATCGCCATAGGGGATCACGGATAGCTGGGAGAAACCAACTGTGTCTTGGGGGGGAGGAGGAAGGAGAGAAAAAGAATCTGGCTTGGTGGAGGGAGAAAAACAAAGGAGGGAAACGTATTAAGAGAAGGTGAAGGGTTTATTCCAAGCTTTTTCGGGGGGGGGGGGAGTGGACTGTACCATATTTCCAAAAAGCGCTCTTTTTGGAGGGAGGGTTAACTATCTTTTCCCCCAGTACTCAGTTTCTGGGTGTAGGACGGCAGCTTCCCCCCACCATTTTGAAGCAGGGCAGGAGAGTCATGGAGAGGGGAGAAGTATGGCTGCTAGGAAAAGCCCATAATTCACCTGGGGTACCGCTTGGTGGGCTGACCAGTCTCCCTTTAGCACCATCCTTTCCAAGCAATGGTTCTAGTCCCTGTTGTTGCTGGCTCTCAGATAGGTTGGATTGATGCTGGAGGATTCATGGGGCAATAATGGGCGTTCTGGCTCTCTCCCTTCCCCACCCTCTCTGGCCGGGGCCCTTTCCAGGTAAGAAGGCCAAAGCCCCTACCCCGCAGGAGGCCATCCAGAAGCTGCGGGAGACGGAGGAGGTGCTGGTCAAGAAACAAGAATTCCTGGAGCAAAAGATCCAGCAGGAACTTCAGTCGGCCAAGAAACATGGGACGAAAAACAAAAGAGGTGAATGGCAGCAGTGGAGGGAGATATGGGGAACGTGGGGTCCAGGAAGGGGTCCAGTTAATAATAATAACAATAATAATAATTTATTATTTGTACCCCGCCCATCTGGCCGGGTCCCCCCAGCCACTCTGGGCGGCTTCCAACAAACACTAAAATACATTGAAATATCACACATTAAAAACTTCCCTAAACAGGGCTGCCTTCAGGTGTTTTCTAAATGTCAGGTAGTTGTTTATCTCTTTGACATGGGATGGGAGGGCGTTCCACAGGGCGGGCGCCACTACCGAGAAGGCCCTCTGCCTGGTTCCCTGTAGCTTTGCTTCTCGCAGTGAGGGAACCGCCAGAAGGCCCTCGGAGCTGGACCTCAGTGTCCGGGCTGAACGGTGGGGGTGGAGACGCTTCTTCAGGTATACAGGACCAAGGCCGTTTAGGGCTTTAAAGGTCAGCACCAACACTTTGAATTGTGCTCGGAAACGTACTGAGAGGCAATGTAAGGAATGTAAGGTTAAGGAAACAAAAACAGGGATTTCCTTCATCCCTAAAGCGGCAGCTTTGAGAGGGCTTTGCTTTCATAAGGACTAGAAACAACAACAACAACACAGTTTATTCGACCGTCAGTCAGAGCACAATCATTATCCATACAAAATTTAAAGAACATCTAAACATCTCGGAAAGCTTTACACTAAAACATACAATGAGAAGTAGATTATACATTTTGACCCATGTCAATACTGTCAATTCTAACCTTACGGCGTTTAAAGGCCAAAAAAAGAAATTTGGCCACCAAGAGGGTTGTGGTACCAGTAAAATTGCTCAGCAAAACAAAACCTGTCTTTCTCTGTCTACTAGGTTAAGTTGGCATAAGAGTGGGGCTATCAGTTTTTGTCTAAGATCTACGTAAAATGGGCAGGTCAAAAGAATATGTTCAGTTGACTCAACCGTTCCCAGGGCACAGGGACAAAATCTCAGAGCATATGGAACTCCCCTGTATCTTCCCCACAAAACCACCGTATCCAGAACGTTTAACCTAGCAGCTGTGAGGAGTCTACGGTATTCCACATAGTGGATTTCCGCCAGATAAGGGGCTGGTGAAATCTGGAATATCTGATCCAAAAAAACCATCCCCGGTTTCACACGGGCAATGTCCTCTTGTCTAGCAATGTCCCTCAATCTTTGAGAGATCACAAATTTAGCTTGACTGAATGTCATAGATTCCAGGAAGAGATGTGACAGTCCGCAGGTCTGCACTTCGTTTAAAGTCTCTTTTTCCCACGATGATTGGAAGTCATCCCTCAGTATCAGGGGGGCCATGCCCGCTGGGTTAAAACAAAGTTTAAGCCATAGCCAGAGTTTTGTCTTTAGGGCCACATATCGGAAGGCTTGCCAACCCACCTCTAATCTCATGACCGAGGACTAGAAACTTAGCAGTGTTAAAAGAAAAGGAAAGAAAATACACCACTCATCGGTTAACAAACATGTTATATAGAAAGTAAAATGTTGCCAAAAAGTAAATGTTACATATAAATAAAATAAAGTGGTGTATTTTCTTTTTCTTTTTGTGATGTCATATTTAAATTCACTTACACACACACACACACACACACACACACAATGAAAATAGAAACATAGCAGTGTCAAAACGAAAACTGGGGGATTTTAGGGAGCTGTGTGCCTGCTTCCAGCACACCCTACATTTCTGAGGAATGGAGCCCTGTAGCCTTAGGGGAGGAAATAGAGCGTTTGTAAAGTTTAAGGGGTGGGCTTTGTCAGAGAGCAAATGGAAATGATGCCTGCTAATAATAATAATAATAATAATATGATGCCACCCATCTGACTGGGTTGCCCCAGCCACTCTGGGCAGCTGTCAACTGAATATTAAAAACACAATAACACATTGCCTCTTTCCCTCCCTTCTTGCTCCAGCTGCCCTGCAAGCCCTCAAGCGGAAGAAACGCTACGAGCAGCAGCTGGGGCAGATCGATGGGACCCTCTCCACCATTGAGTTCCAGCGCGAGGCTCTGGAGAACGCCACCACCAACACCGAAGTGCTCAAGACCATGTCGGACGCAGCCCGAGCCATGAAGGAAGCCCATCAACACATGTGGGTCCCGGGGCTGTGGGGCCTTCAGGGCAGGCTCCTACGCTGTCTGGAGGGAGGGAGACGGGGTGCGTGTGCGGAGACTGGAACGGGCAAAAGAGAAGGCGGAGGGAGCAGCAAGCCCCGAGTGCGAAGGAGGAGACCCCGTCTGGCCACGTGCAGGCCCTCTAATTCAAGCACAATGCTGGCAGTTGTGGCTTCCCGCAAAGAATCCTGGGAGCTGTAGTCCGATAAGGGTGCTGAGAGACCCCATTATTCCCTTCACAAGAGCCATGGTTGTCGGGGCAGTTTAACAGCCACTCTCTCTTCCCGGGGGGTTCTGGGAATGGCTGCTCTGTGAGGGGGAATAGGGCTCTCCTAGCGACGCTTGGTGCCCTTAACGAACTACAGCTCCCAGAATCCTCTGCTCAGGCCGCGCCTTCTTGTTGGGCCTTCTCTGAGCCCCGCCTCCAGTAAGCTTACCTGGCTGGTCTGTGTCTTTGAACTTGTGTGCGTCTGGAAATGTGGCCCCCAGAAAGGGGGAAATGCAGCCCTTGGCTAAAGGTTCCCCTTTCAAAGGGTGGCTCCGTCCTTCTTAGTCCTGCCTTGTGCATTGTGTTTCGTGGCGGCAGCTCGCATTTTCGCACCTGGATCTCGGATTTGCCACTTACCTGCTCCCGTCTTCCAGCTCCTTTGACCTCCCCTG
The DNA here is from genome assembly GCA_034641385.1 of Darevskia mixta. NCBI lineage: Eukaryota > Metazoa > Chordata > Lepidosauria > Squamata > Lacertidae > Darevskia > Darevskia mixta. Next base: position 351,523 of record JAWWNH010000044.1, on the reverse strand, counting down.
CTTCTCTCGACGTGGAGCTTTCCTGTGCTTGAGTTGCGCTTTGGTGCGATGGCAAAAGCAGCCCCCCGCCCCACCTGCCCTTTCCGCTGTGTCTCACCCTCTTCCCCCACCCCCACCCCGTCTCTCCAGGGACATCGACAAAGTGGACGACCTGATGGCCGAGATCACAGAGCAGCAGGACATCGCCCAGGAGATCTCCGACGCCATCTCGAAGCCCGTCGGCTTTGGGGACGATGTAGATGAGGTAACGTCGAGAGCAGGGGGAACCTCTCCCTCCTGGAAAGTGGAGGGGGGGAGTTCGGTTACGGTTCTGCAGATCTGCCTTTGTGGGGGGCTGAGCCCCAGAGGAGTGGGGCGATGGGTGTTGGGGGGAAGTGGCAATGGGGTACCTGTTTGTGTTTCTACTTGTCCCCCTGCCTTTGCTGCCCTCAGGACGAGCTGCTAGCTGAGCTGGAGGAGATGGAGCAGGAAGACTTGGACAAGGAGCTTCTGAATGTTGGGGAACCAACCCCCGAGCTGCCCAGCGTGCCTGCCTCTCGCCTGCCCAGCGTGCCAGGTAAGGGGGCGTTGGGGGGCAGCGAGCTGGGCACAGGCCCCTGGGTCTTGGGGTGGCGTCACCTGCTGTTTCAGCTCCACTCAAAAGCCAACCTGGGTCTCTTCAAGTGTGACTGGACTACAGCTCCCATCCTGCCTCTGGCAGGGGTGGCGGCCCCAACAAATCTGGAGAAGTGGGTGGATGTAAAGTGAAAGGTAAAGGGACCCCTGACCATTAGGTCCAGTCGCGGACGGCTGGGGTTGCGGCACTCATCTTGCTTTACTGGCCAAGGGAGCCGGCGTACAGCTTCCAGGTCATGTGGCCAGCATGACTAAGCCGCTTCTGGCGAACCAGAGCAGCGCACGGAAACGCCGTTTACTTTGACGTGCTTTCGAACTGCTAGGTGGGCGGGAGGATGTAAAGTAGAAGCGTACAAAAATAAGCATTATTTTCCATCTGCTTCATTTCGAAAAACAAAATTTTATTTTGCGGCTTATGTTTTGAATTGGATAGGTATGGGGGCACCAAAAGCTTTTAAGTGCTTAGGGCAGTGGTGGCTAACCTTGGCGCTCCAGATGTTTTGGGACTACAACTCCCATCATCCCTGACCACTGGTCCTGCTAGCTAGGGATGATGGGAGTTGTAGTTCCAAAACATCTGGAGTGCCAAGGTTAGCCACCACTGGCTTAGGGTCTCCAAAGGTCTTAATCCAGCCTGGATATTGTCACCCTGTGTATATGTGTGTGTTCTTTTTGTCGTAACCTTACACAATCCTCTTTGTGACGTCTCCCTGAAAGCACTACAGTCATACCTTGGTTCTCAAACTCCTTAGTACGCATACATGTTGGCTCCCGAACGCCGCAAACCTGGAAGTGAGTGTTCCGGTTTGCGAACGTTCTTTGGAAGCCAAACGTCCGACGCGGTTTCCGATTGAGTGCAGGAAGCTCCTGCAGCCAATTGGAAGCCGGACTTCGGTTTTCGAACGGTTCCAGGAGTCGACTCCTGGAATGGATTAAGTTTGGCAACTTCTTTGGCGATCACTCGTAGCCAAGTAGGATGGTCTTCCATAAACACAGCTTTAACAGTGAGTCCATAAGTGAGGCCAATTCTGGACCCACACGTCCTTCCACAGGTTTCCGGGTGGGAGTTGATTACGGTGAGGGTTTGCCAAGCGTGCCTTCTACTTAGCACGTTTCTCCCTTGCGTCCTGAGTTCGAGCGTCTTCAAAGCCCATATAAATCCAGGAAATAAACAGGCACCCCGAGGCAAGGAGTTAGGTCAAGGCGGGAGCTCCAGGGACCATTTGGGTTGAAGTTTTGGGGTGCCGTTGCTACGTTTTGATTTCATCCTTTCCCTCCCTCCATCCTTTTGCCAGCCTCAAAAGTGCCCGCCTCCGCCGCCGCAGTGGACGACGACGACGACGAAGAAATGAAGCAGCTCGCCGCCTGGGTGTCGTGATGCATTGTGGGGAAACCGCCCTCCTTCCCTCCCTCCCCTTCCTCGGAGGGCTGGGAGACCGGAGAGGACCTCCCCCCCCCGCCTTCCTCCTTCAGTTCCAGATTTGGGGAGGGGTGGCGAACACCGACACCCCCACCCCCTCCGCCCCGCCCCTGCCTGAAATAACCTTACGTGCCGAATGTAAAGAGTTTTATATAGACAGATTTATATATATGAAATATATATATATATATGAACAGATTGTATCGTGGGGAGGGGGACGGGGGTTTGTCTTGGGAACGGGAGACTGGACCCCGCGTCACCCCTCTGTAAAACTCGAGGACCAAACTTTGCAAGCGTGTCTTGGTGCTTGGCCCTTCTTCCCAAGCGAACCCGAGACCCTCTCCGCGGTTGTAAACATGTGAGGGGGCTTCGGTTGGGGGGGGCCAGTCCCCCTCCCCAGAAATGAGGCAGAGGGGTTTCCACAGGGCTAAGTTCTCCCCCTGCCCTCGCTGCGAGTGGGATTGGGGCCTGTGTCAAATTGTGGGGGTTCAGTGTTCCTTCGCTCCTCCCGTTTGCTGGGCGGGGGGCTGGGGGGGCTTCATGCCTCATGCCTTGATCGTTCCCCCCCTCCCCAGCCTCTTAACTTTATCAATGCTACAGACTTTCTCCCCACCAGCATGTGGATTTAAAATGATAATAATGATGAATGATGCCAACCCAGCAGGGTGGGTGGAATTGTGCCAAGAGGGTGGGGAAGGGGTTGCGATGTAAAGAGGTACGTTCTTTCTCTTTCTCTGTTCCTATCGACAGCGTGTCTGTTTAAATGTGGCTTGGGGTGGTGTTTACATGTTATTTGCACTCGGATCTGTGCTAACCCGCTAACTTTTCGGAAGCTTTCTCTCTCTCTCGTCTTCGTCTCCGTCGTTAGTTTCTTCTTTTTGTATCTTCTCGTGGCCAAGAATTCAAGAGGGGGGAAGGGGAGGGATTTCTGCCGCCCCCCCTCACGCGCACATGCTGCAGTGGCCTTTACGACGACAACTCTGAAAATAAACGTGGCCGGAAATTTTTCTGCTGTTTCGTTGTTCGAAGAATGGGGCTGGGGAGGGAAGGGGCGCTCTTCAAATTCAAATTTCCCCTGGCTCTCTCTGTCCTCAGAGGCAGAGCCCTCCTGGATTGGACAGAGTGTCCCTCTGCTCCGCACACGGCCCAATCAGATGTGCCCAACGAAGCCACTGCCCGCCCTTCTTTGGCCCGAGCAATTAGTGGTAGACTGCTCCTGAGCTTGGAGGCTCTGCTTAGTTGCTGCGGGTAAGAGCGACCGCCAGACCTCTGTTCCGATTCCTCACTGGAAGCTGTCAGCACACATCGCTACATCTTAATTCAAACTATTTTGGGTGGAGAAATAGCACTTAGATTTTCTCATACTCTGAACCCGGCCTTCACTTTCATCGGTGTTTGCTGGGGGGGCGGGGGCAGGAAGAAGACCGTCTCTACTCACTTTGCATCTTTATAAGCTTCCCCACATACACTGCCCTGCATGATTTTTAAAGGTAAAGGGACCCCTGACCGTTAGGTCCAGTCGCGGACGACTCTGAGGTTGCGTGCTCATCTCGCTTTACTGGCCGAGGGAGCTGGGGTACAACTTCCGGATCATGTGGCCAGCATGACAAAGCCGCTTCTGGCGAACCAGAGCAGCGCACGGAAACGCCATTTACCCTCCTGCCGGAGCTGTACCTATTTATCTACTTGCACTTGGACGTGCTTTCGAACTGCTAGGTGGGCAGGAGCTGGGACCGAGGAACGGGAGCTCACCCCGTCATGGGGATTCGAACTGCCGACCTTATAATAATAATAATAATTTATTATTTATACCCCACCCATCTGGCTGGGTCCCCCCAGCCACCCGATTGGCAAGCCCTTCCGATCGGCAAGCCCTAGGCTCTGTGGTTTAACACACAGCGCCACCCATGATTTTTGCCCTCAACTAAATGGCACCTTTCTCAAAGAGCCACGTGGGGCTGAAATGGTCTGCTTTCTGAAACGCGGGAAGGCACTGCAGGCTATACAGTACGGACCAACGACTTTGTGTTTTGGTCCTCCGCTTCCTAAATCCTGCTGAAACCCCGCATGCCGTTGGTTGCCACGCTTGCTATCACTAAGGTGGCTCTTTTTTGCAAACTCCCAATTTCCTCGCTGGGGAAGGAGGTGAACTCGGGAACACAACAGAGGGTTGTTCGCACTGCACTTGGCGAGCGGGTGGAGGCTGAGGGAGGCAGGCAAGGGGTGGACATCGGGGGGGGGGGAGAAGAGGAAGAAGAGTTTGGATTTGATATCCCGCTTTATCACTACTCGAAGGAGTCTCAAAGCGGCTCACATTCTCCTTTCCCTTCCTGCCCCCCAACAAACACTCTGTGAGGTGAGTGGGGCTGAGAGACTTCAAGTGGGACTAGCCCAAGGTCACCCAGCAGCTGCATGTGGAGGAGCGGAGACACGAACCCGGTTCACCGGATTACGAGTCCACCGCTCTTAACCACTACACCACACTGGCTCTCCGACCACCGAAGGCTGCATCAGCCGGCTGTCATCGCGCCCCCCCCTGGGGTTGGCAGGCGGCACAGCGTACCTAACCCCACTTTGTTCCCGGAAGAAGGGCGCTCCAGGGCGGCAGTGGCAAGGCCCGGGCTAGCACAGCAGGCTCTCTTCGCCCTCTGTGCCCTGGGGACTAGCAAACTCTGCTACACCACTGATTCCAGCTAAACATCAGGAATACTTTTCTCACGGGAAGAGCGATTTGACCGTGAAACATTCCCCCTCGGAAGCTAGCTGACTCTCCTTCCTTGGAGGCTTTGAAGCAAGAGGTTGGGTGATCTGTCGTGGAGGGATCTAGTTGAGATTCCTGCATTGCAAGGGGGTTGGACTAGATGACACTGGGGGGTCCCTTCCAGCCCTACCATTCTGTGAAATCTCAGCCTTTTGGCTCAGTAACCGCAGGGAACAAATGTATATATGGTGGTTCGTGGTTTGTTTTGTGGGTGCGCGTTAAAAAAAGATGAAATCCCAGAGAAGGGATGAGCGTAACGGTCCGTGAGCCACCTTCCCAAATTGACTTCCGCGAAACCCCAAAGGACTGTTCTGTTTTCGGTTTTAATCTCGCATTTCAGAGATGGCACCCAAACGTCAGGTTCCAAAACCTCCTGCTGCTTTTCTTCCCTTAGGAAGGGGCTGCAACACTATTTCTGCGTGTTCCCAGCCCTCCTTTTCCCCCCTACTGTCCCTGTGCACACCCTAGACCACCCACCCCCTGGACTTTCGCCCCGCCCCACCCCACAGAAAATATCAGCCGGTCACTGCAGGTAAGAGACTCCAGCCTGAGATCTCCCCCTTCCCCTTCTTCCAAGATGTCTCCCCTCCTTCAGGCGGGCTTCTCCTGGTTCTTGCCCTTGATCTGCCCGGTGCTACGGGTCCGGCTGGCGGCTTTTTTTTTGTCGGGCGTGAAGGTGAGGGAGCGGGACTTGGTGCTGGGCGTGGTGGCGTTCTTGCTGGTGTCGGCTGCCCGGGGTCCGCAGATGGCTTCCAGGGCCTTGATCTCGGTGGTCGGCTTCTCGGCCAGGAACTTGAGCACCCAAGGGACTTTGAGCACCTCCAGGATGTTCAGCCGCTTGGAAGCCGGGCGGAGGATGCGGTGGACCAATTCCTGTAGTGGGGAGAGAGAGAGAGAGACAGGCCGTCCCGGTTGAACCGCTACGAAGGAGGAGGCTGCCGGATCCACCAGACTGTTCTCCCAGAACCATGCACCAATTCTGGGCTGCATCAATAGGAGTATAGCATCTAGATCAAGGGAGGTAATAGTACCACTGTATTCAGGGCCGGTGCGTCCATTTAGGTGAACTAGGCAACTGCCTAGGGCGCCAAAATGGAGGGGGCGCTCGCCAGCCTGCCCCCCGCCGCCGCCCCAACCAGCGGTGGAGCGAGCAGGTTGGGGAAAAAACCGCGGCGGCAGGGGCGCTAAAATGGAGGGGGCGCTGGCCAACCTGCCCGCCGCCCAGTGCCGCCCCAACCAGTGGCGAAAATCGCAGCGGCGCAGGGCACCCGGTGGGCAGGGGGCGGGGCACCGTAGTCATGCGCAATGACGTCACGTGCCCCGCCCCCTCACCTAGGGCGCCAGAACCCCTAGCACCGGTCCTGGCTGTATTCCGCTCTGGTCAGACCCCACATGGAATACTGTGTCCAGTTCTGGGCACCAGGGTTCAAGAAGGATACCGACAAGCTGGAACGTGTCCAGAGGGCAACCAAAATGGTCAAAGGCTTGGAAACGATGCCTTATGAGGAACGGCTTAGGGAGCTGGGTATGTTTAGCCTGGAGAAGAGAAGGTTAAGGGGTGATATGATAGCCATGTTCAAATATATAAAAGGATGTCATATAGAGGAGGGAGAAAGGTTGTTTTCTGCTGCTCCAGAGAAGCGGACACAGAGCAATGGATTCAAACTACAAGAAAGAAGATTCCACCTAAACATTAGGAAGAACTTCCTGACAGTAAGAGCTGTTCGACAGTGGGATTTGCTGCCAAGGAGTGTGGTAGAGTCTCCTTCTTTGGAGGTCTTTAAGCAGAGGCTTGACAGCCACCTGTCAGGAATGCTTTGATGGTGTTTCCTGCTTGGCAGGGGGTTGGACTGGATGGCCCTTGGGGTCTCTTCCAACTCTAGGATTCTATGATTCTATAAGATTGGCAAATGAATATGATTGACTTTATGGAACTCGCCGAACTGACAGCAAGACTGCGTGAACAGAGGGGGGATGTGGTGCAAGAAGATTGGAAGAAATTTAAAATGTATTTTAAAAAATATTGTAATATGGAAAGTATTTGAAAAACTAGGGTATAAACTAGAGTTTACCGGATCAAAATTGGGACTGAAAAATATCTCCGAGGTTAAAAAAAAGGGTAACATAATGATTAAATGAATACATGGATAATAAAAGGTTAAATTTGAAGATGAACTTGCCTGAAAATAAGAGTTAGATGTGAAACCAGGAAGGGAGGATAGGGGGAAGTCCCAGCAAGATGTTAAGGAAAATAGGTGAAAAATGATATATTTTATTGTTGTGTTTATATGTTTATGTTATGTTTTTTTTTGTAGTTTATGTGTTTGTTTTGTTTTATATGATAAAATGAATAAAACATATATATATATATATATATATATGAATTTGTCCATATTTTTTTCAAAACTACAGTCCGGCCCCCAACAGTGTCTGAGGGACAGTGAACTGGCCCCCTGTTTAAAAAGTTTTGAGGACCCCTGTCCTAGCCGATTTATGGTGGCATCTGGCTTTAGAGCTAGTTTCCTCAGATCTGGGCGGCATCTTTCTCCTGCTGCAGCCCGCAAGAGCCAACAATGCCACCCCAAATTGGTTTGGGGTCCCTGTAACTTTGGGTTGCTGAAGTGCCCGGGCCATCGTCCCACTTGCAGCTCCCATGGCGGTGTTGTTGTTCCTGGCGTCTGCAAAGCTCGACTTCTGCCGTTGGCGGGAAAGAACCCCCAGCTCTGCCCGCGGCTGGCATTTTTCGCCCTCTTCTGAAACTCCCAGGTGCCGGATGCCCAACTCCTTGGTCAGTCATTGGTCTTGCCAATCGTTGGAAACGGCTGACGTCGGGAGAAGGAAGGCTCCAGGAGGAAGGCACAGTGAGAGTCGGGGAACAACTCTGGCTCGGAGGAACCAGGTGATCAGCCAAGGGTGTAGCTGGCATTCCTGCCACCCCCGTGATAAAGCCTCAGGCTGCCTCAGGGTGGGTGGAGAGGTTCATGCAAGGCCAGCCTCGCAGTAAGTACGCCTGCTGCACTCGAGAGTATCGGCGCTGCAGCCAGGCTGCCAGTATTCCTAGGCATGTGAATGGCACTGGTTGGGAAAACCGCACCTGTTGGATTTCTGCCTGTTCCAAACCAGTTAAAAGGCCAAGGAGCAAATGGATTCCAATCAATTTGTATCATGTTGAATGTTTGGAATGTTTGGTTTCAATATTTAATAAAGATTGTTTTTAAAATAAAAATAAAAGGCCAAGGAGCATAACTGTCAACTTTCGGATTTGAAAATAAGGGATTTTTTCCAAACTTTCGGATTTGGAAATAAGGGATGCCGCGAGGGCGGTGCAATGGCACCAAGTAGCCTCGCCCCCCTGCGCTCCAGAGGCTGCGCGCGAACGGGTGAGCGACAGAGCGAGCGCGTAGACGGCAGGCAGGCTGTCTGTCTGGTTGGGCGTGAGGGTCTGGCTGCACAAGGCATACAAGCTCCGCCCCCAGTCGGTCTCAGACTCCTTATTGGCAGCCGAGCAACGCAGCTGAGGAGCCTCCCTGGCCGGCAGGGAGGGAGAGGAGCTGCTTCCTTGGAAATCCGGGAAATTGAAGGGATATCAACAATCCGGGATAGCAGCGGGAAACGGCATTGGAATAAGGGAGTTTCCCGCAAAAAAAGGGAGGGTTGACAGCTATGCCAAGGAGGAGAAGCTGTGAGTTGAGGGCAAGGGGACAGGAGACAACACGTCTTAATGAGGACCTCTGTGTGGCTTTTTAGGGGGCAGACACAGAAGCACCACCGTCCCGCAACTGCCCCCTAATGGCTTTTGAGGGTATTGATGTAGCACCCATGCAGCAGCACCCCCTAGTGGCATTTGAGGTTATGGGCCCAGCAGTACCATTGCACAAGCACCCCACAGTGGATTTTGAGGGAATGGATATAGGACCCCTCATATCAACACCCCCTGCTGGGGTATGGACACCACGCCGTGATCCCATGAGTAGGTAAAGGTAAAGGACACCCTGGACCAGGCATCCCCAAACTGCGGCCCTCCAGATGTTTTGGCCTACAACTCCCATGATCCCTAGCTAACAGGACCAGTGGTCAGGGATGATGGGAATTGTAGTCTAAAACATCTGGAGGACCGAAGTTTGGGGATGCCTGCCCTAGACGGTTAAGTCCAGTCAAAGGTGTCTATGGGGTTGAGGCGCTCATCTCGCTTTCAGGCCGAGGGAGCCGGTGTTTGTCCACAGACAGCTTTCCGGGTCATGTGCCCAGCAGGACTAAACCACTTCTGGCGTGACGGAAACCAGGGAAGCGCACAGAAACACCGTTTACCTTCCCGCTGCAGTGGTACCTATTTATCTACTCGCACTGGTGTGCTTTCGAACTGCTAGGTTGGCAGGAGCTGAGGCAGAGCAACGGGAGCTCACCCCGTCACAGGGATTCAAACCGCTGACGTTCTGATCAGCAAGCCCAAGAGGCTCAGTGGTTCCAGTGTTCCCCAACCTTGGGCCTCCAGCTGTTTTCGAACTACAATTCCCATCATCCCTGACCACTGGTCTTGCTAGCGAGGGATGATGGGAGTTGTAGTCCAAAAACAGCTGGAGGCCCAAGGTTGGGGAACGTTGGTTTAGACCACAGCGCCACCCGCATCCCTAGTGGCACTCAGTGGTATTGGCACGGCGCCCCCTGGTGGCTTTTGTGGGTACGGCTCCTAGGTGTCGTGCCGCTCACCTTGATTTCCTCGTTGATCTGGAGGTGGCTGGGGAAGTTCACCTCCTTCTGCGTCTCCCGGAGCAGCTTCTTGAGGTTGGTGTCGTCGAAGGGCAGGTGGGCCACCACCAAGGTGTAGAGGATGACCCCCATGCTCCAGATGTCGGAGAGGAACGGGTTGTAGGGCAGGCCCAGCAAGATCTCCGGGCAAGCGTAGGCGAAGCTGCCACAGTACGTCTGGCTCAGGTGCGAGAAGCAGCTCATCATGCGGTACGATGGCGTCGGGGGAGGCTGCGTCTGGGTGGACACCATCTTGGAGAAGCCAAAGTCCGAGATCTTGATGTTTTCGCGCTTGTCGAGGAGAAGGTTCTCGAGTTTCAGGTCTCTGCGGTCGGGAAAGGCAGCAGGGAGGAAAGGAAAGGAGACAGGGAATCGGGTGGGGATCTCAAGGGAAGTGGGATAGACCTGCAGGACTTTCTCATAGGGGCATCGCAGGTTCAGTCTCCAGTGTGGAAAGGATATTGCAGAGTTCTAATTAGACTTTAATTGGATTTTGACATGTTTTTAGGAGGTAATTTAATTATTGTTTGATTTTATATCAATGTTATGTATCTGATGTTAGCCGCCCTGAGCCCGACTTTGTCCGGGGAGGGCGGGATATAAATAAAAGTTTGTTTTTACTTATTATTCCTTTGTAAGAAAATATGAAATAACGTAAAACCATTTTTGCAGGCAAAAAAAAAAATTAAAATGGGGGGGGGGGTTTTGACAATAAATTTTCCGCACCGGGTACCACCTGACCTTCCTACGCCTCTGCCCATAAGGGAAGTGCTTCAAAGCTGTGTGTGCTTTGAATGTGACATGTATACAGTAGACCTGGTGCGCCCAAGTCTTAAAAGTAGCTGTTTCTAGAGGCAGCTTTGAGGACTGCCTCTTTTCCCGGCCTATCGCCATTTTCTCCTTTTACTCACCGGTGAACGATGGCTTTGCCGTGCAGATACGCGATCCCCAGAGACAGCTGAGAAAACCACTTCCCGGCCAGGGCCTCGGAGCAAGCTCCTGATTTCTGGATCCACTCGAGGACGTCGCCACAGGGTGCTAGCTCCATGATGATGTAGTGGCGAGAGGTGGTCTCGATAGCCTGGTAGAAACTGATCACGTATTTGTGGCGCAGGGTTTTCATCACCTGGAGAGCAAGGTGAAACATGCGCTTTGTCGGAAAGGATCCGGATTAAATTTGTTTCAGAAAAATCCTTGATGTATGCAGATGTTCACATTATAACCTAGGGACTAACAGATAGGAAATGGAAGTGGATCCTGCGAACTCTTCTGGTCACAAAAAAAGTTATATTATGAGGCTGGAGGAATAAATACCCACTATCGATTACTCATTGGCCTGAAGATCTGACTGCCTTCTCCATGTATATCTTGCAACCCTCAGTCTTGTTTCAATATTTGTTTGGACATATGGGTTGATTATGTTAATATACAGTCGTATTTGGATCTTGAACGCCTTGGCTCCCAAACGACTGAAACCCGGAAGTGAGTGTTCCGGTTTTTTAACGATTTTCGGAAGCCAAACGTCCGGCGCGACTTCCGATTGGTTGCAGGAGCTTCCTGCAGCCAATCAAAACCCGCGCTTTGGTTTCTGAACGTTTTGGAAGTTGAACGGTTTCTTCTGCTTCTCCCCCCCCCCAAGCACTACTCAAAGAGTAGACCTTCTATGGAGCTTAAATATTGAGGTGGACCTGAACTTTATTTGCTGTTGGTGCTAAGGGGCAAATCTGATTATTATTTATGTTGACGGTTTCTTGCTTTTTTTTTGGTTGCTTTTTAGGGAAAGGGGGGGTTTTTACCTGTTTTATTGCAAGCATAATACTTTTATATACACTGCATTTAATGCAATTTGTAAAACTACTCCACACTGAACTTTAAAAAAAAAATAATCAAAAAATTATATTTCTTCTGGGGGGAAACGGGGGGGGGGGGCGTTTCCCTCCCTCGTGGTTTCAAATTTTCCAGAAATTTTACATCTCTAGTCATATGGGAGGCAGGGGTTTGGGTTGTTATTGATTTTGATTATTGTTTTTGTGGTTTTATATTTTGATTTTTGATGGTTTTATATTTTGAAGACAGGAGTGCCTGCCGTGCTCTGGTCCATGGGGTCACGAAGAGTCGGACACGACTAAACGACTAAACAACAATTTTGATTTTATTCTGTAAACCACCCTGAGACCTGCGGGTATAGGGCAGTTTATAAATTATTATAATAATAATAACAATAGAATTGTTTTTATGGTGTTGTTTGCTTTTTGTTATATGGGGGGGGGGATTGATTTGCCCACATCTGACACCACTGTGCCCCTTCCACTCACTGCTCCCCCTGCCAGTTCTTGTTAAACTTTTTTTTTATATACTACAAAGCTTTAGGCTGAACTATGCTGAGGTTGTACAAATACCATATTAGCTTTATTTACTTTCGTTGACGGAAGCAACTCAAAGTTGCCTCGGCAAAGACCTGGTGATATATTTTATGGTGGCAGTGAGACAACGAAACAGCAAATATTAGAAAACTAGGGCTGGACTTTCCGTGAACAGATCGTGTGCCAACGTCTGGTGAAGTGGATTAGCAGAAAAAGTTACGGACAGATTGAAACATGTCTGGGGCTGATTCCCTTCACAGAACTGAGATTCCCAGAGTTCCCTGGGATCAATTGTAGCTCCCTGAGGGGGAGCAGGGGTTACCTTAGAAATCTCAGTACCCAGCATAGCTGTCAACTTTCGGATTTGAAAATAAGGGATTTGAAAATGAGGGATGCCACGAGGGCGGTGCAATGGCACCAAGTAGCCTCGCCACCCTGCGCTCCAGAGGCTGCGCGCGAACGGGTGAGCGAAAGGGCGAGCGCGTAGACAGCAGGCAGGCTGTCTGTCTGGTTGGGCATGAGGGTCTGGCTGCACAAGGCATGCAAGCTCCGCCCCCAGTCGGTCTCAGACTCCTTATTGGCAGCCGAGCAACTCAGCTGAGGAGCCTCCCTGGCCGGCAGGGAGGGAGAGGAGCGGCTTCCTTTGAAATCCGGGAAATTTAAGGGATATCAACAATCCGGGATAGCAGCGGGAAACGGCATTGGAATAAGGGAGTTTCCCGCAAAAAAAGGGAGGGGTGACAGCTATGGACTCTGTTTTCCCATAGCTCCAAGAAATGGAAAATTATTCAGCTGTCTGCCTGGAAGCAGAGCCTTTTATCGACCTCTAGGATTGAAGGCATCCAGCATCTGTCAATAAGCAATGTTTGTTCTTCAAAAGGAAAAAGGAAATTAACATATGCAAAGCCATAAAGGCCAAAGTCAACATTACACTGAAGCCAAGGGCAGCTGGGAAAGGTTTCTGATTTCAGATCTCCTGTGGCTTGCACTATGTAAGAATTTGGGGTTTATTCTGCACAACTGTTCTCTTGATAAGAGAAATTTAGCACTGAGAAAAGATTGCCATCCCTTGACTCCTCCGATGTGTTCTCAAAGTTGCAGTCCACAACCCACCCCCCTCCGGTGGTCCAGAAGCTTCATTTAGGTCAGGGGTCAGCAACCTTTTTCAGCTGGGGCCGGTCCACCGTCCCTCAGACCATGTGGTGGGCCAGACTATATTTTGGGTGAGGAAATGAACGAATTCCTATGCCCCACAAATAACCCAGAGATGCAGTTTAAATAAAAGGACACCTTCTACTCACGCTGATTCCCGGACCGTCCGCCGTCCGGATTGAGAAGGCGATTGGGCCGCATCCGGCCCACGGACCTTAGGTTGCCTACCCCTGATTTAGGTGGTCCGTGGCTCGTCTGCAGCATTTGCAGCTGAAGACGGGAGACGGCACACCCATCGCACAAAATATTCATATGGATTTTTAACTGCATTTTTAAAATCTCTCTGTTTCGTGTTGCAATTTGAATTCTATGGAGGCTGAAACAGAGCAGAAAATGGAGGTAATACAGCAGAGCAGAAAATGTGTAAGAAATAAAAGAATTAAAATAAAAATCGTACTGCGTCTAGCACACAGCTAATTACAACTGCTGCAATCGTGGTCTGTGAGGAAGACCCTCCTCAATTTTCAAGTGGTCCATGGGGAAGAAAATTTGGGAACCACTCTATTCTAAGATGTCACCATAAAAGTACCGGTATATTGTCTTCCCCGCCAGCAGTCTATTTATAACTCAGTGCTGCTTGCGCAAGTTTTTCCACAATGTCCTCATCAAAATGCTGTCCCATATTGCCCACCCCATTTAATCTGGATTTGCCATTTTGCTGTTCCTCCCACAAATCTCTTACGATTTCCCAACGGACACAGCAAATCTGGATTAAACGGGGGGCAAGGAATTCAGAGCAGCGTTTGGATGGGGGTGACGTCACGAGGATGCTCGAAACACACATGTCCGAGCCCATAGCCAAGTGTCCTGTGGCAGGGGCGTAGCAACGGGGGGGGCGGGGGGCGGGCCGCCCCGGGTTCCACCCCAGAGGGGGGTGACACTTTTTAAAAAAAATAAAAAATAAAAAAATATATATTTTTTTAATTTAACTTCATTGAAAATAAGAGATAATAGACACACGCACAACCCCCCACACCTCACAAAGTGGCACCATCAGAGGGGGGTGACACTTTTTATTTTTTTTATTTTTTTATTTTTATCATTTTTTATTATTTTTTATTTTAACTTTATTGAAAAAAAAGAGATAATAGACACACACACACACAACCCCCCACACCTCACAAAGTGGCACCATCAGAGGGGGGTGACACTTCTTAATTTTTTTTAATTATAATTATTATTTTTTATTTTTTATTATTTGAACTTTATTGGGGAAAAAAGAGATAATAGACACACACACACAAAACCCCCACACCTCACAAAGTGGCACCATCAGAGGGGGGTGACACTTTTTATTTTTATTTTTATTTTATTTTTACATTTTTATTATTATTATTTTTATTTTAACTTTATTGAAAAAAAAGAGATAATAGACACACACACACAAAACCCCCACACCTCGCAAAGTGGCACTATCAGAGGGGGGGGGGTGACACTTTTTAATTTTTTTTAATTTTTTTAAAATTAAAGTGGTGGGGGGGGGGGTGACAAAAAAAATTCCGCCCCGGGTACCACCTGGGCTTGCTACGCCTCTGTCCTGTGGAAATGCTCGGGGCTGGAAGGGAAATCCACACAGGACCGTGAGAGTAACCACCTGTATCTCCCTCGGCAGGAATTTGGTGAGGTAATCCTCTGAGGCCTTCTTCTTGGAGATGATTTTGATGGCCACCATCGTCTTCTGCTTGGCGAAATAGGCCTCGTAGACCGTCCCGTAGGAACCATGGCCGATCACTTTGCCGACCTGGTAACCATACTGGTCCATCACCGAGACGTAGGGCGTGGAGGCCGAGTGTTCAACCATGATTAAAGTCTTGTGTGCTGCCCCAAAGCTCCTTCAACCAGCCAGTGGCTTCTTGCTTCAGCTCAAGGTCTACTGGGAAGGTGCTCGATAGGATATATACTGTGAATAATTGTTAGGTAGGTCTAATGGGAAGGCAGTAGACCCAACCTGGTATGGGAAGGCTGGCTGGTCAATTTCTCCCAGCCCAGCTGAAAGGGAACTGGGTGGCACTTTATTTTGCCTTAATGATGGAGAGATCCAGTGGAGGATCCACCTATCTCACCCTACTTGTGTCCGGGATGAGCGAATCCAAGTTGGCACCCTTGCGATAGCTTCCAAGGAGGTAAGAAGACCCAGCCTTCTGACCCCCGACAACAACACCTTGACCCCCACCTCGCCCTCCACCAACCTGGATCCCCCCGGGATTCCGATGATGCCATAGCCGCGTCCCAACATTCCGCTCGCGCCCATTGGTCGGCGGGGTTCCGGTTCCTTGGCTGGCAGTGGGGGATTGTCTCGAGACAAAGGGTGCGGGGCCACCCACGGGCTGCGTCAGGATTCCAAGCCCTCGCCTCGAACAAAAAAGCAGTTGCCGGAAAGTAATCTCGCAGCACTGCAGGGCCTTCAGAAGCAAACGTGTGTTGAATGGAACTTCCCAAATTGGGCTCAGGAAAGGAGTTGAGGACATATACATGGGGGTTAGGTAAAGGTAATTGGCCAAGGGAGCCAGCGTACAGCTTCCGGGTCATGACAAAGCCGCTTCTGGCGAACCAGAGCAGCGCACGGAAACGCCGTTTACCTTCCCGCCGGAGCGGGACCTATTTATCTACTTGCACTTTGACGTGTTAAACCACAGAGCCTAGGGCTTGCTGATCAGAAGGTCGGCAGTTTGAATTCCCGCGACGGGGTGAGCTCCCGTTGCTCGGTCCCTGCTCCTGCCAACCTAGCAGTTTGAAAGCACGTCAAAGTGCAAGTAGATAAATAGGTACCGCTGCAGCGGGAAGGTAAACGGCGTTTCCGTGTGAGCGGGAAGGTAAACGGCGTTTCCGTGTGCTGCTCTGGTTCGCCAGAAGCGGCTTTGTCATGCTGGCCACAAGACCTGAAAGCTGTACGCCGGCTCCATCGGCCAATAATGCGAGATGAGTGCTGCAACCCCAGAGTCGGTCACGACTGGACCTAATGGTCAGGGGTCCCTTTACCTTTACAGTACCTTTAATTATCCACCTTACACCTTAGGTTCCCAGGGTGATTTGCAACATTAAATTACAATATCATAGAATCAGGGAATTGCAGAGTTGGAAAAGAATCCTGAGGGTCCTCTAGTCCAGCACCCTCAAGACGTGCCCACCCCCATCCTATTTGAAACCATACCGGATCCGCTTTGCAAATGTGCTAGCATTTTTGTTTTGCTTTTAATTGCTGTACCAAAACCGGTTCCAAGCAGCTTACAATTACAAAAATAAGGTGGATCCAGAAATATACACCTAGGTGCCAAAAGTGTCCCAGTTCCTTACTGCAGCATGAAGTCTTTAATAATTCTCTCTTTCTCTTTTTAGGTAACAATATTTGAATTCTCACTTTCTACTGAACGCACACAGGCCTGCGAAGCTATGGAAACAAGAACAGCCCTGGGCAGAAATGGTGTGAGGCGCCTCCGCTGCTAAGGCTAAAGGGTAGCCCTGAAATTATTGCCATGCTGTCTTTTCCTACTGAAGAGTTGTGGCCAGGGGGTGGCGGGAGGAGCTCCTCCTGTTGGATTTCTGCCTGCTGCAAAGGAGGCAAACACAATCTGAAGAAGTGTGCATGCACACGAAAGCTCATACCAAGAACAAACTTAGTTGGTCTCTAAGGTGCTACTGGAAGGAATTTTTTTATTTTGTTTCGACAATGAAAAATGCACTCTTGGCGTGATCAGAGTCCTTTTTCAGTCGCTCGTGCGAACACTCTGAAAAACACATTTTTTAGGGAATTAAGGAGAGAACCCAGGAGATCCGGCATCCCGCCCCCGCCGTCTTTATTTCCTGCCTCAGTTTTGCCTTCTTGGAAATGGAGCCTTTAAGGCTCATCCACCTTCCCTATGCCGATCTCCAGCTGGCGCCTGCCCCTTTAACAGGTGGGCGGGGCAAGAGCGGAAGAACCTCCTGCGGCGCGCGCGCGCGGAGGGGTGTGTGTTTCCCCCCGTCTCTATGGAGTCTTCCCGCCGCCGCGTCCCTCAAACTCGGAATTACGTCACCGTGCGGGCAGCGAGGCCCCCCGCGCTCTTGCTGAGGGCGGAAGCAGGCGACGGACGTGGCTGGGCCTGCCCTCGGAGATCGCCTGAAGGACCCCGAGGCGCCGCGAGCCTCCGGCCCCTCGAATGATCCGCCACAGCCATTAGCCGCCGCGCCTCCTCGTTGGCAGGGAGCCAGGGAAGGGCGGCGTTGGGAAGAGAGGGGGCTGGCAGCGGGGCTGAAGGGAGCAGTGGGGCCAGGCGCGGGCATGGGAAGCCCCTGGGGCTGAGAGGCGCTCCCCTTCACCCTCTGCGCCTGGAGACCCCCGCTTCCTCTCCCCCCGCCCCCGGGCAGAAGGAGTTGCAAGACCCTCAGGCAGCGCTAAGGGCAGCCCTAGAGAGAGAGAGGTGAGGTCAGGTGAGGAGTGGGAGCCTGTGCTGCAGAGGCTTTGGGGGGGGACATTTAGGGTATTTTGGGGGGCGGCAGAGGGGCACCTCCTCTGCTTGAGGTGGTGGGAAGCACCCAGGTTAGGCTTCCAGGGTGGGCGCTGGGGTGGGTGCAGGAGGGTCTTCCTAGGTTGCCATTGCTGCACCTGCAAAAGAACCCCCCCATAAGATAGCCCAACATAGCTCAGCCGGTAGAGCATGAGACTCTTAACTTGAGGGTCGCGGGTTCGAGTCTCACGCTGGGCAGAAAAGATTCCTGCATCGCAGGGGGTTGGACTAGATGACCATCGGGTCCCTTCCCACTCAACAATTCCATGTTTCTATGACCAGGAAGTACAGCCCCCCCCCCAACGCGCACACTCACCCTGCAGTGTGGCATTCAGAGTGGGCATCCCCCAAACCGTGGACCTAAGGGGACGGCCGCTTAAGGAAGGGTCCCCGATTGGCATGACCCGAAGTTGCACTTGTGTCCCGATGAATGAATGACCTGGGAATGACTTGCGGCTTGAATGAATGACCTGCGGCTTGAGCCTCTCCCTCCCCCCCCCCAGGTCAAAATTGCATCACCAAACGAGCCTTTGATAAGGAGCATAAGAGTCGCCTGCTGGATCAGGCCGATGGCCCACCATCCTGATCCCAGCATCCTGTTCTCTTTGGGGAAAGCACAGGAGCATCTATTTACTGCAGTGTTTTCCGGCACAACTGGTGTTTGGAAGCGTTGCTGCCTCCAGCTGTGGAGGCCATCCTGGCTAGTAGCCATCAGTAGCCCTCTCCTCCATGGAATTGCCCTGCATGTTGGTGGCCATCGCTGCCTCCTAGGGGAGCGAGTCCGATAGTTTGACTATGCACTGTGTGAAGGAAGACTTTAGTTTATCCGTCCTGAATCTTCCAGCATGCGGTTTCCTGAAGGCTGATCCCTGGCAGGGCCTTCGTTCTCCCTCTCCCCAAAAGCCGCAGGTGGTGGTACTTGTTGCTGTTGTTCAGTTGTTCAGTCATGTCCGACTCTTTGTGACCCCATGGACCAGAGCACGCCAGGCACGCCTATCCTTCACTGCCTCCCGCAGTTTGGCCAAACTCATGTTAGTAGCTTTGAGAACACTGTCCAACCATCTGGTCCTCTGCCGTCCCCTTCTCCTTGTGCCCTCAATCTTTCCCAACATCAGGGTCTTTTCTAGGGAGTCTTCTCTTCTCATGAGGTGGCCAAAGTACTGGAGCCTTAACCTCAGGATCTGTCCTTCTAGTGAGCACTCAGGGCTGATTTCTTTAAGAATGGATAGGTTTGATCTTCTTGCAGTTCATGGGACTCTCAAGAGTCTCCTCTAGCACCATAATTAAGGTCTTGGTCTTGGTCATAGTGGTGGTACTATGAGGGCACAAAAAATGCCCAGGTTGTCATGAGTTGGAAAGGTGGGCCATACTCATAGGTTTATGGGGTTGTTGTTTGTTGGAGGTGGGGGCAGGGGAGACCCAGCAATGGACTATAGGGAGTGATGGGGTATTTCTCAGGTGCTCTGATGTCAACAGAATGGTGTCCTCAAAACGGTTGGTTTCCGGGAGCTCCCCTAGTAAAGAATGGAAGCTCTTAAGTCTGCCATAGTGATGCCAAACTCTACAGGCACCGAGGAAGCCCCCAAGCCCACACTTGACACCATGTGTTTAAAAAGCATCATTGATACCACTTTAAATAGTCAGGGCTCCCCCCAAAGAATTCTGGGAGCTGTAGTTCATTGAGGGTATTAAGAGAACCCTATTCCTCTCACACAACAAGTCCCAGAGTTGTTCAACAATCAGTCCGTCTTCTCAGGGAATTCTGGCAACTGTGAGGAACAGAGGCTTCCTCACAACTCTCGGCACTGGTACCAAACTACAGCTCCCAGAATTCTTTGAGGGAAGTCATGGCTGTTTGCAGCTGTAATATAATGATTTAAAAATGTATAGGGTGAATGTGACCCAAGACCAAGACCTTAAGTTGGCATTGGCCAAGATCAGGGGTAGGCAACCGTGGGCCGGATGCGGCCCAATCGCCTTCTCAATCCGGCCATGGACGGTCCGGGAATCAGCGTGTTTTTACATGAGTAAAATGTGTCCTTTTATTTAAAATGCATCTCAGGGTTATTTGTGGGGCCTGCCTGGTGTTTTACATGAGTAGAATATGTGCTTTTATTTAAAATGCATCTCTGGGTTATTTGTGGGGCATAGGAATTCGTTCATCCCCCCCCCCCAATATAGTCCGCCCCCCCCACATGGTCTGAGGGATGGTGGACTGGCCCACGGCTGAAAAAGGTTGCTGACCCCTGGCCAAGATGGTGTCCCCAAAACTATAAATATAACGTGATTCCAGGGAAATTGTGCCTCGCTGAATAATGCTTTTCTGTTTTTCCTCCCAAAGCCCCAGCCCAGTTCCCACCCCCCCTTTCTCCTGTTACCACCCCATGATGGCCCGCCCCCCGCTTCTTGTCCTTCTCCTCTTCTTCCTCCTTTCCCTCTTATCCACGGCCTCTTCAGAGACCCACTATCAGCGGGGGGACCCAGTGATGCTTTACGTCAACAAAGTGGGGCCTTACCACAACCCCCAGGAGACCTACCATTATTACCAGCTCCCCGTGTGCTCCCCGGAGAATATCCGCCACAAAAGCCTTACCTTGGGGGAAGTGCTGGATGGAGACCGCATGGCCGAGTCGATGTACGAGATCCGTTTCCGGGAGAACGTGGACAAGAAGGTCCTCTGCGAAATGAAGCTCACCCCTGAGCAGGTAAACCCAGCCAGGAAATCTTGGATTCCAAGGTCTGTTTCATGGAGATGGTGTTTACCTCCTGGGTTCCCGGTTCTGCAGGACACCCCTAGTTTGGCTTTAATGTTTGGCAGCTGATTCCTGTTATTGTTTTCAGAGTCTGATATCTCAACACATGTTCCTCTTCTGATCAGCTTGGGCTGTAGGATATTGGGGGGGGGGGTGTCTTATTCCTGGCTCTGAATCTAACCTGGACGTTGTTGGGTTAGATTTCAGGGGTGGCCAACTCCCAAGAGACTGGGATCTACTCACAGTGTTAAAAATAGGCAGTGATCTACCCCCTTTCAGGTCAAAGTTGTTGAGCTTTTTTGGGGGGATTCGGGTCAAAATTGTTTTCAGGGGGGAGATAAAATGTTGAGCTTTTTTTAGGCCACAGTTGTTCAGCTTCTTTGGGGGGAGCCAGTCATCTACCAGTCATCTACCGCAGACGTCCAGTGATCTACCAGTAGATCACGATCTACCTGTTGGACATGCCTGGGTTAGAACATCAGACCTGTTCAGCCAGCATCCTGTTTTTAGCATGGCAAACAAGGTGCCTATGGGAAGCATCTAAATTCAGGGGCATCCTGCTTCTGACGGTGGAGATACTAGACGTTGGTAGCCTCCTTCTCCACAAATTTGTCTAATCCTCATTTAAAGCTGTCCGAGTTCGTTGCTGTCACTACACCTCATGGGCAGCAAATTCCATAGGTTCGGAAACTTCAGCTGGTGCAGAATTCAGCGGCCAGGTTGCTCATTGGAGCAAGACGGTTTGAGCATATTACACTGATCCTGGTGCAACTGCACTGGCTACCAATTAGTTTCCGGGCCCAATTCAAAGTGCTGGTTTTGATCTGTAAAGCCTTAAATGGCTCATGACCGCAATACCTCAAGGACTGGCTCTTTCCTTATGAATCTACCCAGGACCCTGAGATCATCTTCTGAGGCCTCCTACGTGTGCCTCCTCCTCAAGAGGTCCGGAGGGTGGCAACACGAGAACGGGGCCTTCTCTGCAGTGGCTCCCCGTCTGTGGAATGCTCTTCCCAGGAAGTTCGCCAGGCGCCTTCATTATACACCTTGAGGTGCCAGGCAAAAACATTCCTTTTTAACCAGGCCTTTAGTTGATCCAATTTACATCCTATGCCCTTTTATAATGTTTTTTTTGGGGGGGTATTGGATTGCTGTTTTATTTTTATTAGGTACTAGTTGAAGTTAGCCTGTTGACTAACGGGCGCTAGAGGAGGAGGAGGCAGGAGGCGGCAGAGCGGCTCGCGGCTGCCGCTCCCCGGGCGGGCGATGGTGAGTGGGGCAGCGGCGTGAGGAGGCGGAGGCAGCGCGCGCAGGCACGGCGCCCCCGGGCACGTGCGCGAGGGAGAGAGCGGCCACCCCGGCGGGCAGTTCCGCTCGAGCTGGGCGGCAACGGGAGGCTCCGTTGAGGTGTGCGGGCGGCGGTTCCCTTCGCGCCGCTTCCCCCTGCGGGTCCCAGCCCTTTTCCTTGGTTAGTGCGCCCTGCCGCCTTCCAAGTGGCCGCGAGCCCGCCGAGGCTGCAGCCCGTTGCCGGTTGGTTCCGAAACAGTGGCGGCGGCAGCAGCCAGGGCTCCAGCCCCGCTGCCAGCCCCCGAGCAGGGAGTGAGCTCCGTCTGCCATGCTCGCCCGGCTCGTGGCGGTGGCGGTGGGGCTCCGGGCAGTGGAGGCCGTTGGTGTGGAAGTGGCGGGAAGGCGGAGGCGTTTCCGGGCAGGGGGGCCCCGCGCTCCCTCCTCCCTCGCCCCCCCTCCCCACAGCACCGCCGGGCTCGGCCCTTCGGCGGCCGCTGTTTCCCCTCAGGGTGAGGCGGCGGTGGCGGCAGCGAGGGCAGCCGGCGGCTGAACGGCGGCTTCTTCCGGCGCCGCTTCACCGCCCGCCCTGCTCGCTTTCCTCGCCGTCTCTGTGAAGCCGCGGCCTCTCCCTCGGCGGCCGAGCGCAGCCTGCAGCAGGCGCGCCTCCCGCAGGCCGAGCAGGCGCTGGCCGCAGCGGCCGCCATATTTGTTCTCAGGAACCTCCGGGCCGTGGACCCGCCTCTGCGCTCCAAGTCTCTGCAAGCCAATCCCTGCGTCCGCGTGTGTCATGCGCAGAGCGCACTTCCGTGACACACAGAACGGACGCAGGGACACTTGAAGATTATAATATAGGATTTTTTGGTTTTATATCTTGATTTTATTCTGTGAACCACCCTGAGACCCCTGGGCATGGAGGGCGGTATATAAATTCAATAAATGAAATAAAAAATAAAATAGTTCATTTGTGCACTCTCAGATTGGAGGCAAATACTGAATCCCATGCGTCCTGGATCAGTTTCCTTGCATCTCTTCCTCGGGCTTTTGAAATCTCGGGAAGGAAAGCAATCGGTAATGTCAGGTCCTCCCCCTCATCGGTTGTTCAATAAGAGAGCCACACCATCTGTCTTTAAGTTCTTTTAATCAGTGCTCCAATTATATACAGTGCAGAGCTGAATCTTATCATGTCTGTTCACTCACTAGCAGAATCCGGAAGTGCCTCCCTCCGATTTTGGCGCCAACACAGCCTTTTCCTCCTACGTAATCTCTGTGCCGGACCTGACGACTCCCCTCCGTCCGAGCCTGCTGGGTGGTGTCAGGCCTCTCACTATATCTCTGGAGCCCTGGCACTCTTTCCCTCCCAGCCACTAACTGTTTCTCCCCCGAGGAACTGCTGGTTTCACTCGCAGATGAGTCAGTAGTCAGAACAGGTGGCTGCTCCCTATAAACACTCAGAGCTGAACTGGCAGGGGGAGGCAGATCCCTGACAGGTAAGGCCAAGCTCAGTCAGTAGAGCATGAGTCTCTTTTAACCTCAGCATCATGGGTTCGAGTCCCATGTTGGGCGAAGGATTTCTGCCTTGCAGGGGGTTGGATGACCTTCGGGGGTCCCTTCCAACTCGACAGTTCTATGATTCAAGCACCGTTTTGGGTGTGTTGGGGTTCCTCCTCCTTCCATCCTGACTGTTTCCTTCCTCCCTGCAGGTGGAGCGCCTTCGGCAAGCCATCGAAGAGTTATACTACTTTGAGTTTGTGGTGGACGACCTGCCTCTCCGCGGCTTTGTGGGCTACATGGAGGAGAGCGGCTTCCTGCCCCACACCCACAAGATCGGCCTCTGGACCCACCTGGACTTCCACCTGGAGTGGAACGGCGACCGCATCATCTATGCCAACGTCAGCGTCCGCAACGTCAAGCCCACCAGCTTGGACGACGTCCGCAGCATCCTCCCCGTGGCCCACACCCTACAGCTCCGCTGGTCCGAGACGGCGCTGGAGCGGCGGGGCGACCGGGCGAGGCAGCCGCGGCGGCAGCGACGGCTTCTTCCCCCGCACCTTGGAGATCCACTGGCTCTCCATCATCAACTCCATGGTCCTGGTCTTCCTGCTGGTGGGCTTTGTGGTTGTAATCCTCATGAGGGTGCTCAAGAATGACCTGGCGCGCTACAACCTAGACGAGGAGGCCTCTACCTCGTCCTCGGGCGACGACTTCGACCAGGGCGACAACGGCTGGAAGATCATCCACACGGACGTCTTCCGCTTCCCGCCTTGCCGCAGCCTCCTCTGCGCTGTCTTGGGGGTGGGCAGCCAGTTCCTAGCTTTGGCACGGGGATCATCGTCATGGCTCTCCTGGGCATGTTCAACGTCCACCGGCACGGTGCCATCAACTCGGCCGCCATCCTGCTCTATGCCCTCACCTGCTGCATTTCCGGTTACGTCTCCAGCAACTTCTACCGCCAGATCGGGGGCGAGCGTTGGGTCTGGAACATCCTGCTCACCACCAGCCTTTTCTCCGGTGAGGCCGGGTGTAGTTTTTAGTGTGGGAATGTTTGGAATGTGGATGACGATATATTGCTTAAGATATCCTAACTTGTGTTTACAAGTTCCAACTAAGTCAGCAGAGTTACATTCCCCTTTTAAATCACACAGCAGAAGGTTGCTCAGGTTTGCTTAAACCTCTGTAAAATAGTTTCCTGGTATTGCCCCTTTATCCCTCTTCAAAATAAGACACTACACAAGTCTTCTATAAAAGCATGTAAAAACGTTTACTCACAGACATCAAATGGTCACAATAAGATCCCAGATGATGGCAGACTTAAGCTTAGAAAATATATGTACATGTGGAGACTCCTCCATGTGGGAGAAGGCTCCATTTGGGCCCTCTTGGCTGGAAGCCAAGAGCCATCTCTGCTCTAAGATGTTGCTTGCTTGAAGTCCCGATCCAAGAGAGGGAAATGGCCGCTGACCTGTGGTTTTTGTCCTAACCTGCCCGGGTGAAGCCACTCCCTCCTTCGGTTACATAGAGGAAGTTGCCTCAGTCCAGGTAAACAGGAAGTTGTGGCTGGAGGACGGAGACACCTTCATGTCCACATCTAGCAGTGTTGTGTTTGACTGCTCTGTGTGTTTACATCCCACATTTAGTCCTTGTGCGTTGGAGCGAGAGGAACCTGTCCTTGGAGGAGAGAGCTCTTCAGCTGCCTCTCCTTTGCCCAGGGGATTGGGACAAGCTGGTCCCTCTGTAGATCTTCCTTCTATACATTTGGGTCTTGCTAGTCCCTGCTAGTGGCAGTCTTCACAAGTCTCTTCTATGTTCCCCATGCCTGTCTACTTTTTTCTTTGGTGATCTCTCATAGCCAAGTAAGATTGTCTTCCATAAACACGGTCTTAACCAGGGGTCCCCAAACTAAGGCCCGGGGGCCGGATGCGGCCCGAGCGGCTCGTTTATTCGACCCCCGGCAACCCCGCCGCCCACTGCCGCCGCTGTGACCAGCTGATTAGATTATCTGTCTGGAAACTGTAGAAATAGCTCCCATTCCTGAAGCTGCAGAACTGTGAGTTAAACCCCATAAAACAGGATTTTTTCCCTTTGCAAAGTAAGCTCAACAACTTTGAGCTGATCCTCAAAAAATGGGGCTTTCTCCTTTGCAAAAGAAACTGCAGAAATTTGAGCTGATCCTAAAAAAATGGGGCTTTTCCCCTCTAAAAAACTAGGTGTGTCCTATGGTCAGGTGTGCCTTATAGAGCGAAAAATACGGTAAGTAATTAAAGGCAACTCGCAACACTATGCAATGTGGGAATGAGACATTACGATACTAACAAGATCCCCACAAAGGAGCATCAGTGGGGGGGGGCGGGGAGAGGGAGGGCAGCGGGTCCAATTTGCCTGAGACGGATACAACCCGCTATTTGTTGCTGACGCTGCTGTGTGTGTTTCTCCCTCCCTGCCTCTGCCCAGCTCCCTTTTTCTTGACGTGGAGCGTCGTCAACTCTGTGCACTGGGCCAACGGGTCGACGCAGGCTCTGCCGGCTACTACCATCCTGCTGCTGCTGACGGTCTGGCTGCTGGTGGGCTTCCCTCTCACCGTCATCGGCGGCATCTTCGGCAAGAACCGGGCGGGGCCCTTTGACGCCCCCTGCCGCACCAAGAACATCGCCCGGGAAATCCCGCCCCAGCCTTGGTACAAGTCCACGCTGGTTCACATGACCATTGGGGGCTTCCTCCCCTTCAGGTGAGAGTTATTGGTTTTTACAGTTTTAAGCACATACCATTACAGTTAAATTTTCCATACTTCCCCCCTCTCACCGAGGGAAGCAACATTCACCCCCCTCTCTCACAAGGGTAAGCATAATCATTATACATTTAACCTTACTAACATTATTTAGTATCATTGCTTGCGCCCTGGCCCAATTCTGTGGGCCAGGTATTCCTTATTTCCTCAATTTCATATTTCGGTTGACTTCCTCGAGTCCCCCTCTGTTGAATTCATTATTATTCCTCTCTAACAGTTTTCATACTCCTGAATTTTAAAACATCATAAAATACAAGAATCATTTTACTTAAAACGCTCATTTTTCCAAACCTCAGCATCTTAGTACTTCTGCTCTTTTCCTATAATCTTATCCAATTCCCTTACTTCGACCTAATTTCAAACTCCTAATTTTGTACTTTTTACACCCTTACCTCCCTCTGGTCTCGGAATTTTTAGCTAAATTTCCCCCTACTTAACTCCTAATTTTAAACATATAATCATTTATGCCAGTAACCATATCCGAACATCATACGGTAGTCCTTTAAGCCAGAAAGAAGACCCAAATCTTTTACATCTCCGTTGTGTCCAGAATGAGGGGGCAACTCAGACGGGCGAGGTACAAATATGCTTATTTTTATCTTTATTATTATTATAAAGGAGCGTCTCCACCCCCATCGTTCAGCCCGGACACTGAGATCCAGCGCCGAGGGCCTTCTGGCGGTTCCCTTGCTGCGAGAAGTGAGGTTCCAGGGAACCAGGCAGAGGGCCTTCTCGGTGGTGGCACCTGCCCTGTGGAACGCCCTCCCATCAGAGGTTAAAGCAATAAACAACCACATGACCTTTAGAAAACACCTGAAGGCGTTTTTAATCCTCAGGGAGGTTTTTAATCTGTGATATTTTAATGTATCTTTATATTTGTTGGAAGCCGCGCAGAGTGGCTGGGGAGACCCGGCCAGATGGGTGGGGTACAAATAATAAATTATTATTATTATTATTATTATTATTATTATTATTATTGACAGCGCCATTTCTGTGGAGCTCTACTACATCTTCGCCACGGTGTGGGGCCGGGAGCAGTACACCCTGTACGGGATCCTCTTCTTCGTCTTCGCCATCCTCCTCAGCGTGGGCGCCTGCATCTCCATCGCCCTCACCTACTTCCAGCTCTCGGGCGAGGACTACCGCTGGTGGTGGCGCTCGGTGCTCAGCGCCGGCTCCACCGGCCTCTTCATCTTCCTCTACTCCGTCTTCTACTACTCCCGCCGCTCCAACATGTCGGGCGCGGTGCAGACGGTGGAGTTCTTCGGCTACTCCCTCCTGACGGGCTACGTCTTCTTCCTCATGCTGGGCACCATCTCCTTCTTCGCCTCCCTCAAGTTCATCCGCTACATCTACGTCAACCTCAAGATGGACTGAGCGCCCGCCCCCCAGCCCTGTGCTCTCGTTGGCCGGCGCCAAGCTCTGCTTCCCCGTTGGCTAGGACAGGCGCGGCTCAAAGGCGGGGCCTCCCGGTTGGCCGGGAACTCAGCCGAGCTCGGGGAAACCGGGCTTTTTAACGATCCGCCTCTCTCGTGAGCTGGGATCAAGAGCTCCCCAGCTCACCACAGTGGCGGTTGCTTGATTGCCGGGAAGCAGCAGCAAACGGGATCCACAAGCCCTCCTCTCCTGTTGGTCAGGGCAGCTAGAACATCAGCGAGCCTGTCAACCTAGCCAATTAGTGGGCACTGCAACAAATTTCCTCTTTCTCTCTTTCTTTTATAAAAAAAATTGGTCGAAACTGCAGTTTGTGCGCTTTGGGGCGGGAATTATGGTTTGTTACTCTCTTCAAACGGGTTGAAATGTGACCAATCGGGAGAGCTCTCTTCCTATTGGCTGGGAGGCCTGGTCAGCTGATTAATGCCAGCCTCGGCTAGCCAATCGTGCTCCTTCCCTTCCAAAGGGAAGCCCGGCTCTTGGCGGCTGACCAGTAAAGGTGGTTCTGCCTCGATTCGCTTCCTTCAGAGCTTTTATGCAATCAGGTGACAGGTCCCAGCCAATCGCATTCAAAATAAAAAGTGGCCCCTATGAGGACCGGCAGGGCCGGCCCTGCAGATGGAAATTGCCCCAGCCACCGGCACCACCTTGTCCCTCGGGGTTTCCCCCTCTACGGGATTCTTAATGTGGGAGAGAATTGGCGGGCTAAGGATTGGATAGTGGTTTCCTCTGACCAGAGACCTTCCCAGGGGGCTAGGTTAAAATGGATCTCTCCATGTTGGAGGGGGACAGAGAAAGAGTTTTGGTGGGCCTTCCCCGCAGCTTTTTAAGGATCCCCCTCTTTGCATGTTGTAGGTTAGACTGCACCAGTGTTTGGGAATCCCCTATGTTGTTGGACTACAACTCCCATCATCCCCTGCCAGCTTCGCCAATGGTCACGGATGATGGGAGTTGTAGTCCAACATCTTCCGGCTTGGAGAACACTGGTCGACCCCTTCAAAGGGATCCCAGCAAGGGATCCAGCCTCTTCCTTCGATTTCTTTCACCAGCCGTCGCCACCTCATGGACAAGGTAGTCCCCCTCCAATCAGAGGCCTCCCTGCATTGCCAATAGCTTTTCTCTCTCCTACATTGCCTCCTTTGTTACTCCCGAGGTGCCTGGGGCTGTTATAGTCTGGGTGGGGGAAGAAGCTGTCTCTTCGCCTTCCGCCACAGTCAAGAAAATGCCTATAATTATATATGGAAATTATATATATGAGGAGTTATGTATATTTAGCAAGGATCGAAGCTAGGGTTTTGTTTGGTTTTTTAATTTGATTTTTGTTTTGTTCCAACCGTTTCTTTTTACAGATCTTGAAATTCAACTTTATTAATTAAAAAGAAAAACCAAAAAACTTAGCTGCAAGACTCTCTGGCTGTCTCTTTATTTATTTCTTGCATTTATACCCCACCTTTTTCTTCAAGGAGCGTCCCCACCCCCATCTTTCGGCCCGGACACTGAGGTCCAGCTCCGAGGGCCTTCTGGTGGTTCCCTCACTGCGAGAAGCAAAGTTACAGGGAACCAGGCAGAGGGCCTTCTCGGTAGTGGCACCCGTCCTGTGGAACGCCCCCCCCCACCATCAGATGTCAAGGAAATAAACATCTATCTGACTTTTAGAAGACATCTGAAGGCAGCCCTGTTTAGAGAAGTTTTTAATGTTTGATGTTTTATCGTGTTTTTAATATTCTGTTGGGAGCCGCTCAGTGTAGCTGGGGAAACCCAGCCAGATGGGTGGGATATAAATAATAAATTATTATTATCCTATATAATAATATCCCTGTGTCCGTGCGTACGTTCCGTGTGTCAGTGGAAATTTTCCACTGCGCATGTCCCAGATGGACGCAGGGATTGGACGACGGGAGAGGGGGGCGTGTCTGAGAGGCAGCGGCGGCGCACGCGCGTCGTCAGTTGGGGCAGCGCCGCCGCCTCGCACGGAGCTCGCGCTGCTCCTCTCCTCAGGGCGCCGGCGGGGGCTCCGTCCTGTGGAAGTTGCGCGCTCTCTGCCTAGCGCCGTGGGGCGAGGCGGCGAGGGGCTGCGCGAGCCTGGCGGGCGCCAGGAGCTTCAAGGGCCGCGCGCTACAGGAGAGCTTTCCCGCCACGGAATGGGCGCCCACTTGCCCGCGCGAGGGCGGACGGGGAAGAGGGGGCCCGGCGAGGCCCTGCCGCGGTCGCCGCTGCCGCCTCCCGGGCCGAGGGGAGAGGGAGCCGCGCACGCAATAACGCACCTACCGCCCTCGCGCGGGCCTGTCCGGGTTCTGTGCGTTCTGAGTGGCCGGAAAAGGGGGGTGGGGGCGGCCTTCGCTTTGTGGGGGTGCCACAGGCGGCAAAGGCAAGCGCTGTCCTCCTGGCGCCGTTCTCCTCTCTCGGCCCCTCGGAGAAGCGCCGCCACCGCTGCGCCTGACCCGGGAGCCCCCGAGCCGCCTCCCCCCGGGGCCAGAGAGCCTCCTCCGGGGCCGAGTGCGGCCAGCAATCCCCGCTAGCGCCGCCGCAGCCTCATGGCCGCGGGAAGGGGCAGCTCCGGGTGAAGGGAGGGAGGAAGGAGGTGGCGGCGCGGCGTCCCTGAGGGGGAGAAGGAGGCGGCGGCGGTGACCGAGGGAGGCGCGGCCGGTGGAGGGGGGCGCGGCGGCCTGAGCCAGGCCGCCCGCCTCGGCGGGAGGCCGGGCACCCTCTCAGCCCTCGCGTGGGTATCTAGCGCCCGTTATTAACGGGCTAAATTCACTAGTTATATTATAAGGAGCTCAAGGTGGCATACATGGTTCTCCCTGTTCTCATTTTAATCCCAACAACCCTGTGAGGTAGGCCAGGCTGAGAGGCAGTGACTGATCCCCAAGGTCACCCAGTGAGTTTCATGGCTGAGTTGGGGTTTGAACCCTAGTCTCCCAGCGAGAGCTGGACCATAAAGAAGGCTGATCGCTGAAGAATTGATGCTTTTGAATTATGGTGCTGGAGGAGACTCTTGAGAGTCCCATGGACTGCAAGAAGATCAAACCTCTCCATTCTGAAGGAAATCAGCCCTGAGTGCTCACTGGAAGGACAGATCCTGAAGCTGAGGCTCCAAGACTTTGGCCACCTCCCTAGAAAAGACCCTGATGTTGGGAAAGATGGAGGGCACAAGGAGAAGGGGACGACAGAGGACGAGATGGTTGGACATTGTTCTCGAAGCTACCAACATGAGTCTGACCAAACTACGGGAGGCAGTGGAAGACAGGAGTGCCTGGCGTGCTCTGGTCCAGGGGGTCACGAAGAGTCGGACACGACTAAACAACAACAACTCCCAGGTCTGCCACTCTAACCACTGCACCACCACTCCCTCTTCGAACGGTGACTCCTGTATTCTTGCATCGAGGAAAGTATAAACCCTGGAAGGTGCAACCGTTTTCTTTCTGCCAGCTAGATTTCATTACCCAGCCTCCTGAGGGTGTTCCTTGCTGCAGCCATTTGGCCGCACGGGTGTAGCGATCTAGGATTTGCATATACCTGCAGCAGAGTTACCTTCTGAATGGGCTTGAGTTTCGCCCAGCAAAATCCTTCCATCCAGCCGAGACCACATAACACTGGTCTTGAAAGATCTACATTGGCTCCCAGTTTCCGAGCACAATTCAAAGTGTTGGTGCTGACCTTGAAAGCCCTAAACGGCCTCGGTCCAGTATACCTGAAGGAGCGTCTCCACCCCCACCGTTCTGCCCGGACACTGAGGTCCAGCTCTGAGGGCCTTCTGGCGGTTCCCTCACTAAGAGAAGCCAAGTTACAGGGAACCAGGCAGAGGGCCTTCTCGGTGGTGGCACCCGCCCTGTGGAACGCCCTCCCTTCAGATGTCAAAGAGAAAAACAACTACCAGAGTTTTAGAAGACATCTGAAGGCAGCCCTGTTTAGGGAGGCTTTTAATGTTTAATAGATTACTGCAGCGTTTCCCAACCGGTGTGCCGCGGCACAGGAGTGTGCCGCAAGCCACCGGCTCCTGTGCCGCGGGAAGACACCGGCTGCTGTGCTTCCGGGTCGGTCCGGGCTTCCCGCGCCGACCGCCGCCTTCGCGGGGCTGCCGGGCGCTTCGCCCGCTGCCTCTGCCGCCCCGGTCTTCCGGGTCGGTCCGGGCTTCCCGCGCCGACCGCCGCCTTCGTGGGGCTGCCGGGCGCTTCGCCCGCTGCCTCTGCCGCCCCGGTCGCGGTCGGGGACGGGCGGGAGGTGCCGGTGCCACCGGGCTCGCTCGGGGCCGGGTGGAGGTGCTGCCGGGGGGCTGGGCGCTGGAGGGGGGGCGGGCGCCTGGCCCGCCGATCTCCCGCTCCATTTTCGCCCGCCTGGGTCCTTCCCCTCCCTCCCGCCAGGGCGCGCGGACACCCCGCCCCCCGGGTCGGGGTGCATGTGGTGGTGGTGTGCCGCGAGATTTTTTTCGTGGGGCAGGTGTGCCGTTGCCCCGAGGAGGTTGGAAAACACTGGATTACTGCATTTTAACGTTCTGTTGGAAGCCGCCCAGAGTGGCTGGGGAAACCCAGCCAGATGGGCGGGGTATGTGTATACACACACACACACACAGAGATAGATAGATATAGATATAGATATAGATATAGATATAGATATATTATTATTATTATTACTATTATTATTATTATTATTATACTTGCTAATGGGACCCAGGTGACGCTGTGGGTTAAACCACAGAGCCTAGGGCTTGCCGATCAGAAGGTCGGTGGTTTGAATCCCTGCGACGGGGTGAGCTCCAGTTGCTCGGTCCCTGCTCCTGCCCACCTAGCAGTTCGAAAGCACATCAAAGTGCAAGTAGATAAATAGGAACCACTCCGGTGGGAAGGTAAACGGCGTTTCCGTGCGCTGCTCTGGTTCGCCAGAAGCAGCTTAGTCATGCTGGCCACATGACCCGGAAGCTGTACGCCGGCTCCCTCGGCCAACAAAGCGAGATGAGCGCCACAACCCCAGAGTCGGACACGACGGGACCTAATGGTCAGGGGTCCCTTTACCTATTATACTTGCTAATTCCAGCCCATGGTTCATTTTTTACCCCAATAAATTTCTCTACCTCTCTTGGCGGCTCTGTAGGCTTTCAGAAGGAGGGAGATTCAGGTAGGTAGCCGTTTTGGTCTGATGCAGTGAAAATAAATAAATTTAAAATTTAAAAAATTGTCCAGTAGCACATTAGAGATCAACTAAGTTTGTTCTGGGTATAAGCTTCTTTGTGCATGCACACGTCTTCAGATACATTGAAACAGAAGTCACCAGAAGGAGGGAGGTCTTAATGATAATGGTAGAAGCCAAGGATCGGGCATGAGACCTTACGAACACAGGAAGCGGCCTGATCCTGAGTGAAGACCACTTGTCCATCTAGGTCGGTATTATCTGCACTGATCAGCAGTGGATCTCCAGGATTTCAGATGGGGAATCTCCCAGCCCCAACCAACCTGGTGGTGTCAGGAATCTTAACTGCATCAAAGCAGTTGCTGTAACACTGTGTTGGTGCAAAGGAACAAATAGGTATAAAAGGAGAATTCCTGGATGCCAGGATCAAAGTTTGGCGCAAGTACTCTTTGGCGAACCTCAGCAGAGATTTAATACGTGGCAAAACGAGTCGTGGAAGTATGGGCTCTAGAAGCTTAAGACGCGAGTTTGAAAGGTTTTGCCTCTTCCCACAGCGCAGGAGAAAAGGACCACAATTTGCAATTTGAATGAAACGCACACAGAAACAGAATTGTAGAGACCGATACTGGAGAGAGAGGTGGTGTTGCAGCCGGGGCAGACTAAGGCGTCTCTGGGTTATTTGTGGGGCATAGGAATTCGTTCATTCCCCACCCCCACCCCCAAATATAGTCCAGCCCCCCACAAGGTCTGAGGGACAGTGGACCAGCCTCCTGCTGAAAAAGTTTGCTGTCCCCTGCCCTAAGCTATAGCTTGTTTAGTTTATATGTAAATCCTGCACTGAACAGGACCCATCATATGTCCAGAGATTTGGGAGGAATCTTGAAATATGCAGATGTAATTAGGATGGTTATAAATTAAGATTTGTAAAATCAAATAAAAAATATTATTTAAAAAAGCATTTTTTTAAAAAAAACACAACTATAAACAGAAATAGTTTAAAACAGCGAGCATATATTAAAAAAAAACCACAAATTCAGGGTTATAAATTAATATTTGTAAAATCAAATAAAAATTATTATTTAAAAAAAGCATTTTTAAAAAACAATTATAAACAGAAATAGTTTAAAACAGTGAGCGTATATTAAAAAAAACAAAAACAACAACCCACCCACAGATTCAGGGTTATAAATTAATATTTGTAAAATCAAATAAAAAATATTATTTAAAAAAGCATTTTTTAAAAAAACAACAACGATAAACAGAAATAGTTTGAAACAGCGAGCGTATATTAAAACAAAACAAAACAAAAAAACCCCACCCACAGATTCAGGGCTAAAAATTAATATTTGTAAAATCAAATAAAAATTATTATTTAAAAAAGCATTTTTTAAAAACAACAACTATAAACAGAAATAGTTTAAAACAGCGAGCGTATATTAAAAAAACCAAATCAACCCACCCACAGATTCAGGGCAGAGGGTGGCCAGTAGGTCCTCCCAAGGCAGCAGGGGGCGCCCGAGGCGCAGGCAGCACGCGTGGCGGAGCCCCTCTGTCCCCCGGAAGCGGCCGTCTTGTCTGCTCCACATGTGCTGGGAGTTCTTTTAACCAACAGCTTCTTGGGCTTCGCTTGGCAGCTGCCTCCCTTCGCCTGTGGGGCTGAGCCTTCTCCCCCCCCTCCCCCCCATTTCTCTCTCTTTTTGGGGGGTGGGTGGGCCGGATTTCCCCTCCTCCTCCTCCTCCAGTCTGTCCATCCTTAGTGGGGCTTCCCCTCCCCTAACAATTCAGGGGTCTCTCCCTGCCCCACTTTTCAGTGGGGCTCCTTTCCCCCCTTTTTTATTTCCCCCCTCCCTCGTGTATATATATCTCTCTCTATACATATCCTTCGCCTCCCAGCACAATGGCAACCGAGGAGCTGGAGAAGATACTGTCAGACTTACTGCAGCCTGACAATGCCGTCATCCAACAGGTAGAGCGGGGCAGAAAAGTGTGGGGTGGCTGGGTTTGAAAGGGCATAAGGATCCAGGCATTTCAGTGGAAGTAGGATATGTGAAATCGAGGTGGGCATGTTAGTGGTTAGGGCTTGGAGCAGCCCAAGTCTTGAAAAAGAAAAAGAAAAAAAAGTATTATTATAGTGTAACTTATGAATCGCCTGTTGTTATTATTTGCATATCTCTCCCAAGGTACCACCAAAATAATAGCCTTACAAATAGCACACGAAGGACCCGGAGGTGTCATTTTAAGAGCTGTTGCGAAATGAACCCTCCAGGCAGTGACCACCTCACCCGGCTGGAAAAACTCGTCCAGGCAAAAAAAATAAAATGTTTTCAGATGTTTCTGGAAAGCACAGATAGTGGGCGCTGCTATGCAATCTCTAATGGGATTTTAATTCGCATGCTTTGATTACGGGTGTTTGTATGTGCAACTGGTATTTGCGCTTGTAAGCTGCTTAGCAGACCATGTGGGCATAAATTAGACCCTTTTAAAATGTGGCTCTTTTCTGGGGGGGCGGGGATGTTATTGGGTTGTTGTTTTTATTCTGATTATATATGTTGTGATCTTCCCTGTTTAGGGAAGTTTTTAATGACTGATGCTTTAATGTATTTTTAATCTTTTGTTGGAAGCTGCCCAGAGTGGCTGGGGAAACCCAGCCAGATGGGGTAGAAATAATTTATTATTATTATTATTATTATTATTATTATTATTATTATTATTCTGTGAACTGCCCTGAGACCTTTAGGTATAGGGCGGTATATAAGCTCAATAAATAAAATAATAGTAATAATAATAATCAAACCTATCCATTCTTAAAGAAATCAGCCCTGAGTGCTCACTAGAAGGACAGATCCTGAGGTTAAGGCTCCAGTACTTTGGCCACCTCATGAGAAGAGAAGACTCCCTAGAAAAGACCCTGATGTTGGGAAAGGTTGAGGGCACAAGGAGAAGGGGACGACAGAGGACGAGATGGTTGGACAGTGTTCTCGAAGCTACTAACATGAGTTTGGCCAAACTGCGAGAGGCAGTGAAGGATAGGCGTGCCTGGCGTGCTCTGGTCCATGGGGTCACGAAGAGTCGGACACGACTGAACGACTGAACAACAACAAATAATAATAATAATAATAATAATAAATTAAGCAGGATAGGAATGGGGGGAAATGCTAATAAATAGGGGAGGGCAAGGTTTTGGGTTGGGAGTTGTACGTTGAGGTCCAGCAAGATGCAGAGAACTGATTTGGGGGATGCGTAATAATGGCTCTACTGGATCAGGCCAGTGGCCCATCGAGTCCAGCATCCCGTTCTCAAAGTGGCCAACTCGGATGCCTTAAACCCGCAAGCAGGATTTGAGCGCAAGAGACCTCCCCTCTCCTGCGGTTTCCAGCAACTGGTATTCGGAAGCATTGCTGACTCTAGACTGTGGCAGCAGAGCATAGCCACTGTGGCTAAGCAGCCCTTCTCTGTGAATTTGCCTCATCCTCTTTTAAAGCCATCCAAGTTGGGTACCGTTGTTGCCTCTTGTGGGAGGGAATTCCATTGTTTAACTATTCGCTGTACAAAGAAGGATTTTCTTTCATCTGCCCTGGATCTCCCAACCTTCAACTTCCTCCAGTTTAAGTGTTCTGAGAGAGGCACCTGAGATAGAGACTGGGGTTATTTGGGGGGCGGGGGCGGCTCTCACAGGATATCCCAATGCTCCTTCTCCAAGTCAGTTAGTGTAATAGGCAGGGGAAATTTTGCTGGTGGGTAGTCTTAACCTTGGGGACCCAGGTGGCGCTGTGGGTTAAACCACAGAGCCTAGGGCTTGCTGATCAGAAGGTCGGCGGTTCGAATCCCTGCAACGGGGTGAGCTCCCGTTGCTCGGTCCCAGCTCCTGCCCACCTAGCAGTTCGAAAGCACGTCAAAGTGCGAGTAGATAAATAGGAACCGCTCTGGCGGGAAGGTAAACGGCGTTTCCGTGTGCTGCTCTGGTTCGCCAGAAGCGGCTTTGTCATGCTGGCCACATGACCTGGAAGCTGTACGCCGGCTCTCGGCCAATAAAGCGAGATGAGCGCCGCAACCCCAGAGTCGGACACGACTGGACCTAATGGTCAGCGGTCCCTTTACCTTTAGTCTTAACCTTAGGACCCCTAGATCTGAAACCCCTCCTTGTGTATGGACTCAGGAGCTGCCACTGGCTGTCTGCCTCAGTCATGCTATCTGTAAAATGGCAAATCACAGCAGCTGCCCCTTCGGAGCTGTTGGGAAATACAAATTACTTTGCGTGGAAGCCATTGATTTTTTTAAATAAAAATAAAACAAAAATAGCTTTTAGGACAAGTTTAGGGCACCCTGCCCCTCTGGGTATAGCGGAAACCCATGTTGCATGAGAAATAGCATGGCATGGTTATTTATGTACGCCACTAATGTGCCCCATGTTTTGTTAGCCCCAAAATCGAAAACAAGTGAGGTCCCAACTAAAGAAGAATGGCAACTTAAGCTGATGGAATATGCGCAGTTTGCGGACTTAACATATAGAATAAGAGCACAAGAAGAACATACGTTTAGAGAAGATTGGAAAACGTGTATTGAATCTATTATTAGTTATTTATTAAATTTATATACTGCCCTACACCCGGAGGTCTCAGGGCGGTTCACAGGATATATGGGAAATAACTGTGCAAACCTGAAAACGTTGGCATCGATAAGATAAACTCAACAGTGTAAATTAAGTGTTGATGGATGTAATAATGGAATACTGAATGGTTTAGTTTACGTAAAATATGCAGGGATTTGTGACATGCAAAATGAACCGTGGAAAGAGAAGAATGGAAGTCGTTGACATTTTAAGGATGTTTAAAGGAGTACAAATTGTAAAACAGAAAATGTAATCAAAATTACCGTATTTTTCGCTCCATATATATGAAGAAAGAGAAACGGCATGGCTATACTCTGCAGTGTCTGAACTGAAGCTTTGGCTCGTGACGCAGTGGGTCAGTGGATCTGGCTGTTGACCAGAACTCTGGTGGTTCGAGTCCCCCAGGGACGGCGGTGGGCAGGATTCCTGCATTGCAGCGGGTTGGATTAGATGACCCTTGGGATCCCTTCCAACTCTGTGATTCTTCTTCCTCAGGCTACAGCCCAGTTGAAAGAGACCCTGAAGCATCCTTTGGCACTGTCCCACCTCTGTCAGGTGATGTCCAGCTCTCAGAATCCGCAGGTAAGTCCCTGCAGGGCTAGCCCAGGGATGGGGAATATAGGGGGTGCCTTCATGGACCACAAACTCCCCACCCCCAACCATTGGGTGTGCTGGCTGGGGGTAATGGTAGTCCCAACAGCACCCAGAAGGCCACAGGTTAAGTACATAAGAAGAGCCTGCAGGATCAGGCCAATGGCCCGTCTAGTCCAGCATCCTGTTCTCATCGTGGCCAGCCAGATGCCTGTGAGAAACCTGCAAGCAGGATTCGAACACAAGAGCCCCCTCTCCTCCTGTGGTTTCCAGCAACTGGCGCTCAGAAGCATCGCTGCCTCTACCGCTGGGCTAAACCTTTTCGCTGAGAGGTGCCGGGGCTTAAAACATGCTGGCAGATGGTTGCATCTGTTTACCCCGGGGCTCGTTCCTGCAGAGAAAATATTTGGGGTCGTTTAAGAAAGCCAAGGCGGCTTTGGGTTTGCTCTGCATACTCAAATAAAGCAATTTTTTCTCAGGGAATATTTCCTAATATTTGGAGGGTGAAGGGTTGGTTTTCTGTGGAGTGTGTGTGCCCCTTTGAAATTTTATAACCATGGCTAGGGGAGCGTCCCAAGTGCACATGCTCAACGGCGCTAGCCTTGTGGCTAAATTTTCTGGCGGCAGCAGTTATGCCCCCTAGTGCGCCTTCTGTCCATAGTGATACATGCCCTCTATGCCCCCCGCCCCCAAACCATGTTCAGATCCCTTTCAGACAGGGTGGATTTGATTTAAATCAAACTGATTTAAATCATGATTTAAATCACTAGCAGGGTGGATAAAAATCAACGATTAAAAAAAAATATCAAAAAAATCAGATTTTTTAAAATTTAAATCGGATTTAAAAAAAAAATATCATTGATTTTTATCCACCCCGCTAGTGATTTAAATCGTGATTTAAATCAGTTTGATTTAAATCAAATCCACCCTGCTTTCAGATAGCGGCAGTTTTGATAACCATGTGATTTTGGTTGCTCCTTTGGGATTTTGGTGTTTGTTGGGGCTGTATGTGCGCAAACTCTGTTTACATTGGCTGTTAAAACCTAATTTGATTTGTTTTTATGGAACAGGATGGTAAGCTACAGTAGTACCTTGGTTCTCAAACTTAATCCGTTCTGGAAGTCTGTCCCAAAATGCGCATAGAAAGTAATGCAAAATGAATTAATCCGTTCCAGACTTATAAAAAAAACCTAAAACAGCAATTTAACACGAATTTTACTAACGAGACCATTGATTCATAAAATGAAAGCAATAATCAATGTAAAGGTAAAGGGACCCCTGACCATTAGGTCCAGTCGTGACCGACTCTGGGGTTGCGCACTCATCTCGCATTATTGGCCGAGGGAGCCGGCATACAGCTTCCGGGTCATGTGGCCAGCATGACTAAGCCGCTTCTGGCGAACCAGAGCAGCGCACGGAAACACCGTTTACCTTCCTGCCAGAGCGGTACCTATTTATCTACTTGCACTTTGACGTGCTTTCGAACTGCTAGGTTGGCAGGAGCAGGGACCAAGCAACGGGAGCTCACCCAATCGCAGGGATTCGAACTGCCGACCTTCTGATCGGCAAGCCCTAGGCTCTGTGGTTTAACCCACAGCGCTACCCGCGTCCCTAATAATCAATGTACTGTACTATAAATTAAGACAGTATTGTAGATGATAAAAATTTTAAAAAAATAAAAATTCTTACCTGCACTGATGATAGTAATTGTTTGGATGGGGGGCTTTTATCCATTTCCAGAATCACACAATCAATCAATCAGTAGCTGAACTGGGTTCCACACAGTCACAAAAACAAATTAACCGAAAAAGCCTCAGGAACAAAAACGCAAAATAAATAGCAAAAACAAAAGTGCCAAACTTAATCCGTTCTGGAAGTCCGTTTGACTTCCGAAATGTTCGAAAACCAAGGCGCAGCTTCTGATTGGTGCAGGCGCCCTGGAAACAATAGCTGACAGCCGCATCAGACGTTCAGCTTCCGAAAAATGTTCGAAAACCGGAACACTTACCGGTACTTCTGGGTTTTTTGCTTTTGGGAACCAAGGCGTTTGAGAACCAAGGTACCACTGCACTTTAAAAGTCTGTGTGTGGGGCCAAAGTTGAGATGCGCCCTCTTAGAATAGCCAGCCTATGCGTCCCAGATAACCACACTGCTGTGCATAGCTCGCGCAAGCGAGTCAGTCTGCACACCCCACCGCCCTGCCTCCTGTGTCCTCACCGGCCTCTCACATTTGCCTCTGGTCTCCTCCACCCCCAGATCCGGCAGTTTGCCGCTGTGTTGGTGAGAAGGCGCCTAACCAAACACTGGCGGAAGATCAGTGCGGCCGACCAAGACATGTAAGTCTGGAGGAGGAAGGCATTCTGGGGAGTGTCGAAGGGAAAGGGGGGGGGGTTTGACTTGGAGGAGCTCCTGGTTCCCAAGCTAAAATTTAACCCTGACCCTGAAATCCTCTCTCTTCCAGGCTCAAGACGCTGGTGCTGTCCACCCTGCAGAAGGAAACAGAGTGAGTGTTCATGTGGACTAGAGCCTTGGGCTCAAGTTTGTCAGCCGAGCCATAGCTCAGCGA
Source organism: Darevskia mixta (assembly GCA_034641385.1). Taxonomy (NCBI): domain Eukaryota; kingdom Metazoa; phylum Chordata; class Lepidosauria; order Squamata; family Lacertidae; genus Darevskia; species Darevskia mixta. The sequence goes on along the minus strand of JAWWNH010000044.1, from coordinate 311,276 downwards.
TACAGGAAGTCCCAAGGTTCCGTTCCTGACATCTCCTCCATTTCCCCCCTTTAAAAAAGAAATAATTGGGGGCAGGTGAGATGGAGAAGAAATTTGGAAAATTCTGCCCGTTGGTTTAGAACAGGGGCAGGCAACCTAAGACCCGTGGGCCAGATGCGGTCCATGGGCCTTCTAAATCCGGCCAGCAGACGGTCCAGGAATCAGCGTGTTTTTACATGAGTAGAATGTGTGCTTTTATTTAAAATGCATCTCTGGGTTATTTGTGGGGCATAGGAATTCGTTCATATTTTTCATATTTTTCCTTCAAAATATAGTCTGGCCCCACTCTGCCTGCCACATTCTCAGCCTCTCTTCTCCTCCCCCCTCCTTTCCCCAAATATATTCTTTTCCAGCCATAAGGTCTCGCTAAGTCTGGCCCAGCTGGCTGCCGTCATTCTGAAGAACGAGAAGCTGGAGAAATGGCCGCAGATGCTCCAGCTCATCCAGCGGGGGGCGCGCTCCCAGGACCCCACCCAGTGCGAGGTACAGGCGGGGTGGGGTGGGGGTTCAAGGGGTCTCGCAGCCCTTCTCTCAGCTTCAGTCCCCCTGCTAGGGTTTGCACCTGGCGGAGAAAGCCGTGGCTTGTCGGCAGGTTGCGCTCTGCTGACCTCTTTACGCTGGTTTATTTCACAAAATTTGGGTGCCGCTTGGTCAAATGCAAGAGGCCTCTAGGATCTAGGAGTCTTGGTAGACCACAAACTTGACATGACTCAACAGTGTGATGCAGCAGCTAAAAAAGCCCATGCAATTCTGGGCTGCATCCATAGGAGTATAGCATCTAGATCAAGGGAAGTAATAGTACCACTGTATTCCGCTCTGGTCAGACCTCACCTGCAACACTGTGTCCAGTTCTGGGCACCACAGCTCAAGAAGGATACTGACAAGCTGGAACGGGTCCAGAGGAGGGCAACCAAAATGGTCAAAGGCCTGGAAACGATGCCTTCTGAGGAACGGCTTAGGGAGCTGGGTATGTTTAGCCTGGAGAAGAGAAGGTTAAGGGGTGATATGATAGCCATGTTCAAATATATAAAAGGATGTCATATAGAGGAGGGAGAAAGGTTGTTTTCTGCTGCTCCAGAGAAGCGGACACGGAGCAATGGATTCAAACTACAAGAAAGAAGATTCCACCTCAACATTAGGAAGAACTTCCTGACAGTAAGAGCTGTTTGACAGTGGAATTTGCTGCCAAGGAGTGTGGTGGAGTCTCCTTCTTTGAAGGTCTTTAAGCAGAGGCTTGACAGCCACCTGTCAGGAATGCTTTGATGGTGTTTCCTGCTTGGCAGGGGGTTGGATTGGATGGCCCTTGGGGTCTCTTCCAACTCTATGATTCTATGATTCTTAAGCGCTTTACAGAATAACAGTCTAGAATATTAATTAGTGAAAATTATAAAAGGAAACATTAAAAACAAGTTGCATGTATATGTATGTGAGTGTGGATGTAGATAGATATCTAGAAATAGGTTAGACTTTGGAAAAAACATCGGCACAGATTTAGTGTTTTTTAAAAAATGGCCTTTAAAATTAAATGTATACTTTATTGTTTCATAATTTTTTTAATTTAATGTTCTATGTGTCTTTTTCCCCTGTGAGCTGCTTGGAGTGCTTCTGTTACAGGATGGCTATGGAAATGTAGTAAAAATAATAAGAATCAAGTATCCTTTGAGCGGGGGAAAAAACCACCATAGAATTTAGGCATTCCTAGCAGCTCTCAAATTTCCTTAAAATAATAATACCAGAAAGGACTATGGAAAGCAGAAATTTGATGTTGATCAGACCTCTCCAAGTTTGAAGCATGGGAAGTGCAACAAATTTATAATTAGGCAGAATATTTGGACTATTTGATATGTTTATGTATAATTTGGAATATTTAATGTGGTTTGATTCGTTTGTTAAAAAGAAAATTTAATAAAAATGATATTTAAAATAATAATAATAATAATACCGCATTTACTCGAATCTAACGCACACCCTTTTTGGGCCAAATTACGTTGTGAAAATTAAGGTGTGCATTAGATTCGACGTCACGTTTGCATTCGCCAGCAAATACTTTTGGGGGGGGATTCAAGGTTCTGAAAACGGAGTCGCGTATTGGATTTGATGGCGCACGAGACTCGAGTAAATACGGTTGTTGTTGTTGTTTAGTCATTCATTCGTGTCCGACTCTTCGTGACCCCCTGGACCAGAGCACGCCAGGCCCTCCTGTCTTCCACTGCCTCCCGCAGTTTGGTCAGGCTCATGTTAGTAGCTTCGAGAACACTGTCCCACCATCTTGTCCTCTGTCGTCCCCTTCTCCTTGTGCCCTCAATCTTTCCCAACATCAGGGTCTTTTCCAGGGAGTCTTCTCTTCTCATGAGGTGGCCAAAGTCTTGGAGCCTCAGCTTCAGGATCTGTCCTTCCAGTGAGCACTCAGGACTGATTTCCTTCAGAATGGAGAGGTTTGATCTTGTAATCCATGGGACTCTCAAGAGTCTCTTCCAGCACCAGAATTCAAAAGCACCAATTCTAGGACTTTTGCACCCCCTTCTGGCTGCAGGTGGGATTGCTGCTTCTGCATTCCGCCCTGGAACTGGACCCCGAGGTGTTCGCCCCGCACTTCAAGGAACTCTTGCGCCTCTTTCACCAGACGCTCAACCAGCGCAGCCAGCCAGCCACCCTGTACTACTCCCTGCGGAGCCTCAGCACCATGGTCCCAGTGCTGGGCTCCGACGAGATGGTGAGTCCGTCGCTATTTCTTCTTTTCTTTTTAATTTTAATTATGCTTTTCAGATTTATACATTTCTCTAATTTTACAATCTTTTTAACATTTCAAAACTGGACTCCCTTCCCCCTCTTTCTGCGGTTCCTTAAATTTATATTTAATATCTTCTGCATATCCTAATTCATTTAATTTGCTCATTTATTCATCTACTTTAAATATATACTCTTATACAACTGCAGGTTATTACAATAATCCTGCCAGTGTTTTTTTATCTGTGTGCAATTTATCTGTAAATATTCCATAAACCATTTCCATTCATTTATAAAAAAAAAGTTTGTTGTCTTGATTTCTTATTCTTCCAGTAAGTTTCACCATTTCTGCAAGTTTTTGTATCCATTCTTCCTTTGTCCTTATAATTCCCAAAATAAAAGCTTCTGGGGTTTTTCACAAATGTTATTTTAAACATCCTTTATATTATACATTATATATCATTTCCCAGTAAGCTTTAACCTTAGTACAAGACCGCCACATTTAAAAGAACCTTCTTTCTCTTTACATTTCCAACACTTATTTGATTTGGATGGATACATTTTTGCTTATTTAATCGGTGTTAGATACCATTGATATATCATTTTCATATATCATTGTGGAATATGGATGTAAATTTTACATCCATATTCCACAATCGTTCCCATGCTTCCATGTCTATATTATGACCAATATCTAGTGCCAATGTGTCATCAGATCTGCCTCTATTTCTTTAGCAATTTTTCAGTGTACAAGGGCTCACCGTTTTGTTTCTTAATTGTCTCCTGCTCTTCCTTCCGCTCTCAGAATCTGATGTCTTCCATGATGCCCAAGGTGATTGCAGCCATCCGGGAACTGATCTCTGTTAATGAGGTGGGTGCTCTGTGTGTGTGTGTGTGTGTGTGTGTGTGTGTGTGTGTGTGTGAGAGAGAGAGAGAGAGAGAGAGAGATGCACTTTGCTGCTCTGTGTTTCTGAGATGAATAATAATAATAAAAAATTATTGTTGTTATTATTAATATTAATTTTATTTATACCCTGCTCATCATCTGCCCACTCTGGGCGGTTCCCAACAGAATAATAAAAACACGATAAAACATCAGACATAAAAAACTTCCCTAAACAGGGCTCAACAACTTCGGCTTCCTTAAAAAAGGTCAACAACTCTGGTCCATCCTCCAATGACAATGAGTAGATCGCTGCCAGTTTTTTTTAATAGTGAATAGATTGCAGACTCTTGGGAGCTGGATGTCGCTGTTTTATTGTGTTTTCAATTTTCTGTTGGGAGCCGCCCAGAGTGGGGTGGCCGGGATATAAATAATTTCTTCTTCTTCTTCTTCTTCTTCTTCTTCTTCTTCTTCTTCTTCTTCTTCTTCTTCTTCTTCCCCTCCTCCTCCTCCTCCTTCTTCTGTGATTCTACCTGGACCCAGGGGTCTGACCCTGCGTAAGGCAGCTGAGCCCATCACGTACATATGACCTGTGTACCAAGACTGTTTCCTGCTTGCTTGTTTCTTACCTGGCCTTCGTCCTCGGCTTGCAGCTGCAAAGTGCAAAACATTTTGAAACGACGAGATGTCAGGCCTTGTGGCCTCCGTGTGTCTGTTTGGCGTTCGATAGCTCTCTTATTTCTTTGTTTCTCCTCGCTCCGCGACCTTTTTATTTTTTGTATACAATTTTTATTTTCTGTTTTGCAATTTAAAATACTCCTTTTATTTTTTTTCCAAATTTTTTTATTGATTTTACCATTTTAAGCGCATACCATAACAGTTAAATTTTCATATTTCCTCCGTCTCACTGTGGGAAGCAACATTCATCCCCTTCATCATCGTATATTTAACCTTGCTAACATTATTTATTATCATTGCTTAGGCCTGGCCCAATTCTGTGGGCCAGGTATTCCTTCTTTCCTCAATTTCATAATTCGGTTGACTTCCTCAAGTCTCCCTCTGTTGGATTCATTATCATTCCTCTCTAGCAGTTTACCTACTCCTAAATTTTAAAACATCATAAAATACAAGAATCATTTTGCTTAAAACACTCCTTTTTCCAAACCTCAGCATCTTGGTACTTCTGCTCTTTTCCTATAATCTTATTCATAAAGTACTCCTTTTAAATCCTCAAGATATCAATGACCCCCCAACCTTTTTAGACCCACGCTGGCGAAGTGATGGAGGTTTTCGACGAGCTCATGGAGACGGAAGTGTCCATCATCGTGAAGCATCTCTCGGCGGTCGTTGGCTTCTGCCTGGAGGTCAGTGGCGGATGTGCCTGTTCCGGCTCCCCTTCCTCCCCTGCGCTCTGGCTCCCCCTTCAGGCTGGAGCCGGAACTGAGCTTCGGAACATGGACCAAAAATCTCTTTCCTCGCACCCAGGTGGCCTCCAACCAATCGCTGGGCGACAACCTCCGGGTGAAGGCTTTGTCCTGCATCAGCTTCCTCATCAAACTCAAGGGCAAGGTCAGTGCGAGCGAAAGAGCGGGGCGACTCTTCCTGGGTTGCCTGCTCCCCTTCCCCACCCGTGCGGGGGAACTTTTCCAGCAGATCTCTGCCTGCGCCCTGACCCTGCCGTGGGCGGGACTGGCACCCTGTCAATCCCCTGGCGTCATGGTGATATTGGGCGATTGGCAGGAGGGTGGTCCCACCCACAGCTGGTGCATGGGCTCAGTCCTGCTTCCGGCCAGGGTGGATTTGATTTAAATCAAATCGATTTAAATCGCTTGTCACTAAGACTTGATTTAAATCATTATTGTTTTTACAGGAAGACTCATTCTTGCTGGTATCATCTTAATATTTACAACCAGGTGAAGGTCTCATTTTTGGAATAATTAGTTTTCAGAGTAGTTTTTACAGCTATATCAAAAAGTGGTTATTCTATTAGAAATACAGCTTCCGGGTCATGTGGCTAGCAGGACGAAGCCGCTTCTGGCGAACCAGAGCAGCGCACGGAAACGCCGCCTACCTTCCCGCCAGAGCGGTTCCTATTTATCTACTTGCACTTTGACGTGCTTTTGAACTGCTAGGTTGGCAGGAGCAGGGACCGAGCAACGACAAAGGACAGCTGGACATAGAAAGGGCCCCGTTACCTTCAGTAGCTTAGGGCCTCATCAAACCTAGATCTGGCCCTGTTTGGGGGGAATGGGCTGGTGGGCCACATTCGCTTCTCCGCCTGTGCCTCTTCCGGAAGGGCCATCAAAACCCTCCTTCCTCCTCTCTGCCCAGGCTATCCTGAAGCACAAGCTCCTCTCTCCCATCCTGAACGCCCTCTTCCCCATCATGAGCGCGGAGCCGCCGCCGGGCCAGATGGACGCGGAGGACGAGCAGACGGAGGAGGACATCGAGGACAGGGCCGAAGTCCAGACCCCCAAGCACTTTGCAGCCCAGGTCCTCTGTGGGTGACGCCGCACGGCTTCTTCGGTCCCAGCACGATCCTGGCCTCGCTTGGCCCCCTGAGCATAATCCCTCCCTTTCTCTCTCAGGCCCCCTGTTTGGCCTTGTTTTGCCACGGGAGAGGTCCTGGTTGGAGGCAGAAGGATGGTGGGGGGTCACCAGCTGGGGAACCCCCAAGGGAAGAAGGCGCAGAGCCCGGGGAGTGGTGGTGGGACGACCATAGGGAGAAGAGGGAGCAGACTGGGAAGAGGAGGTGTTGGGAACCGACAAGGCGACAGGGCTTAGTGAGCTGGGAGAGTCTGTGGCAGAGAGAAGTCCAGAATCGAGAAGATGAAGCAGGAGAGGAAGGGAGGCCAAGAGGCAGAGATGGAACAGGCCGGTGAAGAACCATGGGTGTCTCCCCCTCCGGCTGCAGCAAGCTCCCTTCCCCGATGGTCTCCCAGATCCAGAAGAGAGCTGAAATGGGCAGGGCAGCGGCAGGCCATAGTCTCAGATTGCTTCGAAAAAGCCCCGGAAGCGAGGGCACTTAAGACGGCTGTGGGGAGGCGGGGGTTTTCCGTCTCGGCAACAGATTCGTGAGGCCATACCTCCTGGGGATGTGCTGCTGTGCCCATTAGGCCTGACGCTCAACCAAGTCTGCGATGATTTATGTTTGTACCCTGGTACCATGCTTCTCGAACTTAATCCGTTCCGGGAGTCCGTTCGACTCCAGGAACCGTTCGAAAACCAAGGCGCGGCTTCCGATCGGCTGCGGGAGCTTCCTGCATTCAAGCGGAAGCCGCGTCGGGCGTTCGGCTTCCGAAAAACATTTGCAAACCGGAACACTTGCTTCCGGGTTTGCGGCGTTCGGGAGCCGATTTGTTCTGGAGCCAAGCCGTTCGAGAACCAAGGAACCACTGTACTAGCAAACTCCAACTCTGGCGATGCAATTTCCTGCCAGCTTTCTCTTTGACAAGGACGTGCCTCTTGGTTTCCCAGCATGCCTCGGGCTTCTCCCCTCAGTAGGCGGCATGCCTTCCACGTTCAATCCCAGAATTCCCTGGGCTCGCTCTGGCCCAGTGCCACTTCTTTCCTCCTCCTCCTCCCAGCATGCCTCGGGCTTCTCCCTCCTGAGGCTGGTCCTGTCTTGCCCTCTCAGGAGAGACCCCTACCAGGGTCACCCCTCGCCCTCCTTTCTCTCCCAGCATCCCCCTCTGCTCATGCGCCTCCCTGTCTCTCCTCAAAACAGGTGGTGGACATGCTGGCGTTGCACCTTCCCCCGGAGAAGCTCTTCCCCCAGCTGGTGAGTGTTCCTGGCAACGTTAAGAGTGGAATCGGAAAACGAGGTGTTCCAACCACAACAAGACTTGTCTGTGTTTTGAGTAATTTCGCAGATGGCCAAATACTTTCTCTCCATTCCAAGATGACGATAATTAATCAATTTCAGGGTAAAAAAATAGGAATATTCGAACTGAAGCCGTAGTGAGGTAGAAGGAAGTCAACAGCACAATCAGTTGAAAAAGGATTCAACCCAAAACGAAAGTTATAATTGTATAAACAACACCAACGTTGGTTTGAACTATATTAAGTATTACTTACCAATAGAGAGGTATTTATATTGTCCAAGCTGTTATTTTGACTTAGTCGTGTTTTTTTCTTTTCTTAGATATTGCATTGTATAACTACATTAGTATAGAAATCTTAGATTTCTTAATAATTTCATTATACGTAAGACAAGATCTATGTCAGTCTAAGGACAATTGTTGTAAGACAGGCAAACTCGGCCCTCCGGATATTTTGGGACTACAACTCCCATCATAGGGAGACCACTGGTCCTGCTAGCTAGGGATGATGGGAGTTGTAGTCCGAAAACATCTGGAGGGCCGAGTTTGCCTATGCCTGTTGTAAGACTACTTTATCTTTATCTTTTTTCTTTTTTATGTATGCTTTTTCCGTTTGTTTGTTTGTTATATATGTTTTTACTAATAATATATATAGAGAGAGAGAGCGGAATTGGAAATAAAAAGGGCAGAATTTCAGGCTGTTTTTTAAAACTTGCACCTTCCTCCTCCCCAGACGCCTCTGATGGAGCCGGCGCTTCTGAGCACGAACCCTTACCACCGCAAAGCTGGCCTGATGTGCTTGGCGGTCCTGGCCGAAGGCTGCGGTGATCACATCCGACACAAGTACGTACCGCGGGGTGACATTTTTGGGGGGTGTCTTGCCACTGAGGCTCCTGCTGGTTTCTTGCAGTGTGTTTTGCTGTTCCCTTTCAACTGTTGGGGTTCGCCTCCCGGGCTTTTCAGTTTAGAGAAAAGGCGAGTTAAAGGAGTCGGGATAGAGAGATCTGTGAAAATTACACAGAGAGGGAGTGGAAAAGGAGGGACCTTTTTCTCCGTCTCTCGTAACATGATGGGCCCCCAAACGAAACTGAACGTTGGGGGCTTATCAGGACAGATACGTAAAATCAATCAATAAAATTTATTCGACCGTCAGTCAGAAAGCACATATTATCCGTACAAAAGTTAAAACGTCTAAACATCTGGAAAAGCGTGACACTTAGAAACAGCGAGAAGTATATTATACATTTAGACCCGTGTCAATACAGTCAATTTTAGCCTTACGACGCTTAAAGGCCCAAAAAAGAAATTTGGCCACCGAGAAGGTTGTTGTTCCAGTGAACTTGTTCAGCAAATACAAGACCAGTCTTTCTCTGTCTACTGGGCTATGTTGGCATAGGAGTGGAGCTGTAAGTTTTTGTCTAAGATCTGCATAGAATGGGCAGATCAAAAGAATATGTTCAGTTGACTCACCCACTCCCAGAGCACAGGGGCCAAGTCTCTGGGCGTATGGGACTCCCCTGAACCTTCCCCACAAAACCGCCGATTCCAGAACGTTTAACCTAGCGGCTGTAAGGAGCCTACGGTATTCCACATAGTGGATTTCCGCTAGATAAGGGGCTGGTGAAATCCGAGATATCTGTTTCCCCAAATACATCCCAGGTTTCACAAGAGCAATGTCCTCTTGCCTAGTGATATCCCTCAGTCTTTGAGAGATCACAACTTTAGCTTGGCTAAATGTCATAGACTCCAGGAAGAGATGTGACAATCCGCAGGTCTGCACTTCATTTATAATCTCCTTTTCCCACGATGATTGATACGTAAAATAAAGTACTCCTTTACACAGTGCATGGTTAGACTGTGGAACTCACTGCCACCCTTAACAAACTACAGTTCCCAGGATTCTTTGAGGGGGGGAGTCATGGGTGGTGGGGATTTCACATGTGGTGGACTTGTAAAAGGGTAAAAGAGCATTGGGAAATAATCCATAATGAACTGGAAAAAATGTTTAAAAGTACTTTTCCAAAAAGAAAAACACAGTCCTTTTTGTTGGGGAGAATTCAGACAAAATTCCCAGGTGTCAAAAAAGGTTGTTTATGTATGCCACTACTGCGGCCTGTGTTTCGTTAGCCCCAAAATGGAAAAGGAGCGAGGTCCCAACTAAAGAAGAATGGCAACTTAAGCTGACAGAATATGCGCAGCTTGCGGACTTAACATATAGAATAAGAGAACAAGAAGAACATACGTTTAGAGGAGATTGGAAAACGTTTATTGAATATATGGGAAATAACTGTACAGCTGAAAACGCTGGCAGCATTAAGATAAATTCAACTGTGTAAATAAGTTTGGATGGATGCAATAGTATAGTTTTTATAAAATATGCAGAGATTTATGAAATGCAAAATGAGCCATGGAAAGAGAAGAAGGGAAGTCATTGATATTTTACGGATGTTTAAATGAGTACAGTGGACGCTCGGGTCGCGAACGCGATCCGTGTGGGAGGCGCGTTCGCAACCCGCAGCGTCCGTAACCCGCAGCGCCGTGTCTGCGCACATGTGGGTTTTGATTTGCCGGTCCTGCGCATGCGCGAAGCGCTGAACCCAGAAGTAATCCATTACGGTACTTCCAGGTTCGGCGCGTTCGGATCCTGTAGCGAACGCAACCCGCAGCAAACGCAACCCGAGGTATGGCTGTATTCTATATTGCAAAAAAGAAAATTAAATGAAAATCCTATATAATAAAGAGCCTGTGTCCGTCCGTACCACTTTCCGTCCGTCAGAGGAAATCGGCACTGCGCGTGCGTTCCTGTGACAGAGGGATTGGAGGACGCACACCAATAGGAGCGGGGGCAGTGGCGCGAAGCGCCGCTGCCCGCAGCCTCCTCCTGTCGGCCATCTTATCGTGCTGCCGGGGTGCCCCTATCCGCCTGCGCTCACCCGCTGCCGCCACCTCCAAGGCTGCCCCCGCTCGGCAGGCTCTGGCTGCGGCTCCGGTGGGATGCGCGGCGCCCCGGCTCGCCGCCGGGCTCGCCCTGCCCAGGCCCTCCTTCCCCAACCGCCTCCCCACACCAACTCCGAGCACCGGTTCCCGCGCGGGGGCTCCAGGCGGAATTCTCCATGCCGCGCTGGGCGGGGAGGCGGGACGAAGGCGCCTCGAGGCTCCCCGCGCGAGGCAGCAGGCAGCAGGCGAAAGCGGCCCGCCCAGAAAGGAGCAGCGCCGCCGCCGCCGCGCCGGGCTGCAGCAGCGAAGAGCAGGCTTCAGCGCCTGCACAAAGGCGGGCGACAGCGCTTGCCGGCGCTGGAAGCGGAAGAGCCCCGCGGAGGAGCGCCGGCTGTAGGCTCTGTGGGAAAGGGGCGGCGCGGAGGTGGGCAGGCGCGGACGAGGTCTGCTGCCGGCTGCGCTACCCACCCGGGACGGACGGAGGGCCGGGACGGACGGAGGGGGCTCTTTTTCTCCTCAGGTTCCCGCTCCTCCATCTGTGTGTGTGTGTGTGTGTGAGAGAGAGAGAGAGAGAGAGCTTTCTAGCGCCTGTTTTCGTTAACAGGCTTAATTTACTAGTAATATATAAAAGGGATTTAAGCTTCCTCTCACTCTTCCTCTGAAATGCAGATAGCCTGCCCTGTGCTAATGCTGCTCTGTCTGAATCTGGACCGCCACAGATCTCCCCTCTCTATCTCTCTTGCTCTCTTTCCCTCTCTCTTTCTCTCTTTCTCTCTCTCTCTCTCTCTCTCTCTCTGTGTGTGTGTGTGTGTGTGTGTATTTGAGCCTCAAGGCAGATCTCAGCCGACACTTAAGCAAACCAATACTGACCTTGAACTATTCCCTCCCCTTGCAGGCACCTCCAGCCCATGCTGCAAGTGGTGTGCCGGGCTCTATCGGACGAGAGCCAGGTGGTGCGTAATGCGGCTCTTTTTGCCCTGGGCCAGTTCTCTGAGAACCTGCAGGTGAGCCAGGTTAGGGGATCACTGCGATCGGGGCCGGGAGCGGAGGAGCTCAGGGCAAGCAGGGCACGGCCCCTCCAGGCTCACTTGGCCATTGGCCAGGCCCCCACCTGCCTGCCTTCTTACTTCCAACCATTCTGGCAAGGTGGGTGGGATGGGGTGGACCCTGTCTGCTCCTTCCCCCTTAGTCACCCTGTGGCATCTGAAGGCAGCCCTGTTTAGGGAAGCTTTTAATGTTTGATTGATTATTGTATTTTAATATTTTGTTGGAAGCCGCCCAGAGTGGCTGGGGAAGCCCAGCCAGATGGGCGGGGTATAAATAAATTATTATTATTATTATTATTATTATTATTATTATTATTATTATTATTATTATTATGTGAACTGCCCTGAGACCTTCAAGTATAGGGCGGTTTATAAGCTCAATAAATATAATAATAATAATAATAATAATAATAATAATAATAATAATAATAATAATAAATTAAGCAGGATAGGAATGGGGGGAAATGCTAATAAATAGGGGATGGCAAGGTTTTGGATTGGGAGTTGTACGTTGAGGTCCAGCAAGGTGCAGAGAACTGATTTGGGGGGATATGTAATAATGGCTCTACTGGATATTATTATTATTATTATTATTATTATTATTATTACTTGCGCAACTCGGCAGGGAGGAGGATGCGCCAAAAGTAGGGTGAGTTGGCTCCACCTGTCATTGGCTCTGGTTGTGCCCGTCAATGGCTCTTGCCCCGCCTCTGCCTGCCATTGGCAGTCTCTCTGCTTTCCATCCAATGGGCAGCAGCCCACTGCTGGTCAGGAAGAAATTTTACATCCCCAAGACACCGTTGGCATCCTTCTCTGTCTCGAGACAATGGAGGGTGCCTCCCGCCACCCATTCTTAAGAGGGAACTTGGCTCGGACGGTTGCAGAGCCCCATGCCCGCAAACTGGCAAATTCTAGCCCTGAGCCCATTTACAGTGGTACCTTGGTTGTCAAAACGGCTTGGCTCCCGAACAAAACAGCTCCCAAATGCCTCAAACCCGGAAGTAAGTCTTTGGTTTGCAAATGTTTTTTGGAAGCTGAGCATCTGACACGGCTTCCGGTTGAGTGCAGGAAGCTCCCGCAGCCAACCGGAAGCCGTGTCTCGGTTTTCGAACGGTTCCGGGCCTCGAACGGACTCCCGGAACGGATTAGGTTCGAGAACCAAGGTCCCACTGTATTGTGAAAACTCTCGACTGCAGCCTTGGCTGAAAAACTGAGGTGAAAGAGTAGATAAGCTTTTTATTTCATAGGTTGAGAGTTCGTGCTCCTGTGTCCCGGCCATTTGCCGATGCTAAAAAAAATAAAAGGCACACACAGAACACACATTGGTACACTTTGACCATGAAAATTTAGCTGACGAAGAATTAGCGAAACAGGGCCTTGTCCTGGAACAGGAATTTATTTCAACTGGAATTTGTTGCAATACCATAATATTAAAACTGTTTGAAGATTCAAAAACTCATCTACTGCCAGGCCAAAGTTCTTGCATTCTTTAATTTTGACTGCCCCCCCCCAAAAAAAGACAAAAACCACCCCGAATTAAAAATGCATTCGGCTTTTTGCAGTAGCTGCGTCTCTACTCCAAAGGGAAGTTTATCGGGGTGGTCAAATTTGCTGGAGATGTAGAAAGAAAAACAAACATTCCCCGCCCACCCAGTTTTTAAGGAAAAATTATTAGCTTTCTGAGGTTACTGAGAGAACTAGAGTGTCTTTAAAAGGGGAAAAAAGGAGCAACCTTTCTCTCTGTTTTTCCACTCCTGTCTCTCTCCCCCAAGCCTGACATCGCCCGTTACTCGGATGACATCATGCCGCTGCTTCTGCGCTACTTGGAAGGCGTCCAGTTGGCCCACACGAGTCACATGGCCAAAGCTTACTATGCGCTGGAGAACTTTGTGGAGAACCTGGGTGAGGATTCCTGACTAGTTGGGCCGGCTGCTCCCACCCTGATCCTTGAGCATGCAGAGCCCATAACTTAGGCCACATTCGCCTTATGCATTCGCCTCATGCCACTTTAAACGTTCACGCCTTCCCATTCCCCAAGGAATTCTGGGAGCTGTAGTTTGCCAAGGGCGCTAAGGGAAGACTCCCCTATCCCCCTCAAGAACTACAATTCCCAGGGGGCTTTAATGACCGGTCCCTCGTCCCAGAGCACTCTGGGAATTGTAGCTCAACAAGTCAAAAAAAGCTCAACAAGTCTGGGCAAAAAAAGAGTCTTATACATGGGGGCGATTTATAGACGGAAATATACGGTACATCCTATTCCCTTTTAAAATGTGTTTTTTGTAGGGTGGGGAGGCTATTGAGTAGTTCTTATTTTTTTAATGTATTTTGTGGTTTTATATCTTGATTTTATTCTGTGAAGCGTCCTGAGACCCCCGGGTAAAGGGCAGTATATAAATTCAATTTATTATTATTATTATTATTATTATTATTATTATTATTATTATTATTATTATTATTATTACGGGGGGTTGTACTCGATGACCCTCATGTTCCCTTCTATGTTCCCCCATCACCCCACCACCAGAGCCAGTGTGGTGTAGTGGTTAAGAGCGGTAGACTTGTAATCTGGTGAACCGGGTTCACGTTTCCGCTCCTCCACATGCAGCTGCTGGGTGACCTTGGGCTAGTCCCACTTCTCTGAAGTCTCTCAGCCCCACTCACCTCACAGAGTGTTTGTTGTGGGGGAGGACGGGAAAGGAGAATGTTAGCCGCTTTGAGACTTCTTCGGGTAGTGATAAAGCGGGATATCAAATCCAAACTCTTCTTCTTCATCATCATCATCATCTCTCTCTCTCTCTCTCTCTCTCTCACGTCGGTCCTTTTTTCTTCCTTGCAGAAGGCAAGATCTCCCCCTACCTCCCAGCCTTGATGGAACGCATGTTGACCACCTTGAGCTCCCCCGGCAGCCCCCGCGTCAAGGAGCTGGCGGTTAGCGCCATCGGGGCCATAGGTATGCACACGCCTGGAGGTGGACCCTTGGCCCTGAATCTCGGGGAAGACGGATCAGACTCTGTATTATAATGGGTGGGGGGTTAGCCTCCCTGGAAGAAAGAAGGCCTATTCATTGCACCCACCATCAGCCAATGATCCTTGGGAGCACGGTGGGGCTTGCTAGTGGGCTCACAAAGATAAAACCCTGAGCTTCGTCGGAGGGCAGGCCTGCGGTGGTGTGGAAATATCTGCTCCGCCCAGGTAGCGAGCAGAATTAATCGTCGCGGGAGCGGGTGATGGAGAGAGAGCGCCAGGCGCATAAATTCCTACCAAATATATACTCTCCCCCTGAAGTTTAATTTGGACTATTAACATTCTCCCTTTTTTGTCTTTTTTTAATCAATTTGGGCTCTAGTGCTGGTTTAATATAAAAGACCTCGTTTTTTGGTATCGTCAGTAGTGATAAAATCCATCCCTAATTTTTTATTTATTAGGACTCTGATGTTTTTTTGCTACGTGTGTCTCTTGTAGGCAAATTATATTTAGATTTTGTTTGAGAATTACATGTCCCACCCTATTTCTCTTTGTTTTATTATTCAGTCCATTCACATTCCAGCTCGGTATTTTAAGGTTTGCCGTTATCAACTTCTCTTAAGATAGGTCTACCCCCCGCTGCACCTTTTTATTCTTCTTGTGCAAGCTGTTCCATTGCCAGCCTTTGCTTTTCCAGAGGGGTATTTTTTTGGGAGGGTGCCTATCAGAATTGAGTGGGTGGCGCCTTCCCACACAAACAGAGTCTAGATCTGGCAGGACCTGGAAATTCCGGGTCCGTTCCCTGGGCGCAAAGCTTACCCTCCTCTTTCCAGCCCAGGCCGCCCGGGGATCCCTCTTGCCATACTTCCAAGCGATCATGGATCACCTGACGGCGTACCTGCTCACCACCCGGGAGGACCTCAGGCCGGTCCAGATCCAGTCTGTGGGTAAGCGAGATTTTCCCCCTTTCTCTCTTCAAAGTTTACTGTTGCAATTTCGAGCTGGTCACACTTTGCGGTCCTGTTGAACTCGTCGTGACTGGCTTCTGAGCCAACCTGCTTTAGGGATCATGAAGGAAAAGAGAAATAAGCAAGGGTCTGTTTCTGCACAGGTTTAGCTCAGACAATAGAGCCCGAGGCTTCCGGCTTGGCTTCGAGCTTCACTTCAGGGCAGAGGCATAGCAAGCCGCTCGGGCACCCGGAGCAGCAATCATGACGAGCACTTGGGGACGCGGCGTCGCTACGTAGCACGCATGCGCAGTGTCGCTACGTAGCGACGCTGTGCATGTGCGCTACGTAGTGGGTTGCTGGCGGCGGCAAGCCGCGGAGCGAGGCTTTTTATTGGGAGGCACCGTTGCCCCGCCGCCCGATAAAAAGCCTCGCTCGGCAGCTTGCTCGCTCACTCACTCGGCGCTTTGCTTCCTTCCTGCTCAGGCTGCGGGCGGAGGTGAGGGGTGGGAGGGGACGCTTTTATTGGGCCGCTGACACCCCTCCCTGGCCCGCCTCTCGCCTCCGCCCGCAGCCCAAGCAGGAAGGACTCAAAGCGCCGAGCGGGTGAGTGAGCAAGCCGCCAAGCGAGGCTTTTTACCAGGCGGGGGGCAAATGGTGCCCCCCGCCTCCCAAGCCTACAGCGAGTCTGAGGAAAGGGGGAGAGCTTTGCCGTCATGGCCATCGCTCGCTGTAGGCTTGGGAGTCGCGGGGGGGACGCCGAGTGTCTACCCCTCCCAGGGTGGCACCCGGGGCGACCCACCCCCAACGCACCCCCTTGCTCCGCCCCTGCTTCAGGGGAAAGATTCCCTCGTTACAGGAGGTTGGATTCAATGACCCTTGGGGGTCCCTTCCGACTCGACAAATCTGTGATTCTGTGCTCATTCTCATTGCCCAAGAAGGGGTCATTTTAAAGCTCCCATCTAATTGCTGGCTCGTTTCTAAGGTCTCCTCTGAGCGTTTGAAATCGCCCTCAGCAGGGTTTCTTAAGCAGCTACGTGATACTGAAATTCAACGGGCAGAGCTTCCTTCCGTTTACTGGAGCCGCACACTGGGGAAAGCCATCCCTGTTGAATTTCGGGTTGTTACGACACAGCTGCTAAAAATGACAAAAGCCCAGGATCCTGCCTTGAGAGTCAAGATGGCAACCCGGCTCACACTCTCCTCTCCACATGCAACCTGCAAACCTGTCAAAATGCCCACCTGAATAGCTTGGTCATTTAGTTTGCCTCATGAACGCTGCCTCGACGGTCAGCAGACAGAACGGTTGGGTATAAATGGCTATAATTGCTATTAACGAGGGAATGTGGAGCAGGTGGGGAACCCCACCATTTCCCAGAAGCCTCTGCTGCTCACGCCTTGCCCTCTGCTTCCCCTGCAGAGACTCTGGCCGTCCTCGCCAGCGTCATGGACAGGGAGGTATTTCTGCCGCTGGCCAACAAATGCTGCCAGCTCGGGCTGGAGCTCTGCGACAAAGTGGACGATCCGGACTTGAGGCGGTGCACGTAAGTCAAACCGGGGGGCACCCACTCCTGACAGGAACGATATGAACCAGTTTCCTCCTCGCAGCTGACGTTGGTGGAGATTTGTAGTGGAAGGTTTTGGGGGAAGGGGCCTGTTGCTTGAGAGTTGAATTCAGCATCAGAAAGCCGTGGGTTCAATCCCCGTTATACGAAACAGTACTGTGCTGTTTGGTTGACTCAGATTTATTTATCTGCCGCCTTTCCACAACAAGAGGCACCCAGAGCGGCGCTGACAGGCGCCCGCTTCTTATCAAAGTGCAAAACTTTGAAGGGCGAAGGGCAAAGAAGCAGTTTACAAAGCGGATCTAGGAGTGCGAAGGAGAGCAAAAACATGCCGTTTAGCAAGCATGGAATGAATCCAGCATTGCAAAAGATGTAATCTGGGCCACCTCCACGTCATACGTCTAAAGCAAGATTATAGCATGGCTGCCCTCCCCAAGAATTCTGGGAGCTGTAGTTTGCCAAGGGTGCTGAGAGTTGTTAGGAGATCTCCGCCCCCCCCGTTCTCCCCGTAGAGCTACATTTCCCAGAGTTCCCTGCGAAAAGGGATTGACAGCTGAACCACTCTGGGAATTGTAGTTCTCTGAGGGGAACAGGCAAAAAGTTGAGGCTTAACAGTTAAAGTGAGAATGAAAGCCTGGGAAGAAGAAGAAGAATTTTATTATTTGTACCCCGCCCATCTGGCTGGGTTTCCCCAGCCACGTGGGAAGGCCATGAGAGCCAGGGTTATGTGATAAATGGCACAAGCCGGCCTTCGCCTCAGATATTTGGGACTACAACTCCCATCATCCCCCAGCCAGCGCAGCTGGTGACTCCTGAGTTATAGATGCATTTATCCCCTCTTGGGAGAAGCTTCTCTGCCACTATCGATCATACGCCCTTGGTATGTTGGGGGATGATTGGAGTCATAGTCAAAATATCTGGGAGGTTGGCAAAAAAAAACAACCAACCCCCCCCCCACTCTTGGCAGTGTATTTTGGGGTTTCTGGCCAAGAGAGGCCTGCTTTGCATCTGCCACCTGAACCTGTTTTAAAATGGAGGGCAGTGAGACACAGGTGCTCAAAAGAATCCCTTCTTGCGCCAGGTACAGCCTGTTCGGGTCTCTCGCGACCGTCCTGGAGGACGCCATTGAGCCGTACCTGCCTCGCATCACCACTCTCATGATCTATTCTCTCAAATCCACAGAGGGCGTTGAGGTGAGTATTTTGGCATCTGCTTTCGTGGGCTGGGACTCCCGTCATCAGAAGCCGGAAGCTGGTGTATACTCCCCCCTACCCCATCCCATTTTTATTTATTTTTTAAAGTCATAACAATAAGCTCCAAACGAATTTAAAGGGTAATAATGCCACTTTGCCCATTGCTACAATGCTATAAAGTGACCCCAATAAGCATTATTATTACACAATGCTGGCATGTTGGCTCATTAAGAGTTGGCATGCTTAAAACCTAAATGTGTGCATGTTCCTGGGGGCAGGGGAGGCATTGGAAACTGGTCTATTGGGGCAAATGGCGGCAAAATTGAGGTTGAATCCTGACAAGACAGAAGTACTGTTTTTGGGGGACAGGGGGCGGGCGGGCGTGGGGGATTCCCTGGTCCTGAATGGGGTAACTGCCGCTGAAGGACCAGGTGCGTAGCCTGGGAGTCATTTTGGACTCACAGCTGTCCATGGAGGCGCAGGTTAATTCTGTGTCCAGGGCAGCTGTCTGCCAGCTCCATCTGGTACGCAGGATGAGACCCTACCTGCCCGCAGACTGTCTCGCCAGAGTGATGCATGCTCTGGTTATCTCCCGCTTGGACTACTGCAATGCGCTCTACGTGGGGCTACCTTTGAAGGTGACCCGGAAACTGCAATTAATCCAGAATGCGGCAGCTAGACTGGTGACTGGGAGTGGCCGCCGGGACCACATAACACCGGTCCTGAGAGATCTACATTGGCTCCCAGTACATTTCCGAGCACAATTCAAAGTGTTGGTGCTGACCTTGAAAGCCCTAAACGGCCTCAAAGGCCCAGTAGACCTGAAGGAGCGTCTCCACCCCCACCGTTCAGCCCGGACACTGAGATCCAGCGCCAAGGGCCTTCTGGCGGTTCCCTCCCTGCGAGAAGCAAAGCTACAGGGAACCAGGCAGAGGGCCTTCTTGGTAGTGGCGCCCGCCCTGTGGAACGCCCTCCCAGCAGAGGTTAAAGGGATCAACAACTACATGACATTTAGAAAATACCTGAAGGCAGCCCTGTTTAGGGAAGTTTTTAATCTGTGATGCGTTAATGTATTTTAATGTTTGCTGGAAGCCGCCCAGAGTGGCTGGGGAGACCCAGCCAGATGGGCGGGGTACAAATAATAAATTATTATTATCATTATTATTATTATTATCATTATTATTATTATTATATCTGAGCACCTCTGGCAGGCCAGGGAACTGCCTGGCTCCTGGGTGGCTGCAGAGTCGAACGATGGGCATGGCAGAGAGTTCATGCTCTCTCCCGCATCTCGAGACGACGACTCCGTGTCTCTTAACTGCCTCCTCACCTCTCCTGCATTTGTTGTCTGCTCTGCCCAGTCTCAGGGTGGAACTGGAAACTCCTTCCTCTTGTTTGACGACGAGGAAGAGGACGAGGCGGAGGTGGAAGGGGAGGAGAGCCTGGACGAGGACGAAGACGACTTCTCTGAGCTTTCGGGGTAGGTGGCCACTGGGGGAGGGATTTTAGGAAGGCCGGCATCTCCCTTGTTGGGAGGGGATGTTCCAGGCGAGAGGCACAGAGCCATATTTAAATGGTCCTTCCTCAAAAAACCAAAAACCTTCTCGTTTCATTGCCTATAGCAGGCCGCAGGATGATCCCTTCGTGTTTCAGAATCCTTCCTTGGCATCCATGTGGACTGGAAACTTAACTCTTTAATGAAAGCAAAGGTGGCAGTTTTTTTAAAGGCCATTTTGGTGACTTTTTTTGAAAAATGAAGTCCCCTTTATGTAGATGTTAGCCCTCTGAAGACTGACGAAATTTGATCTGGGGGATTTTTTGGCCTAGAAACGATAAATTTAGGCTTAAAAGTTGAGGGATTCGTAACTTTGAGAGGCCTGAAGTCGCTGGTGGTGCTGGTCTGCTTGATCTTGGTCTCCCAAAGATTATGTAGCAACCTTTCTCCTGACGCTAATTTTGTGTACGCAGTGGTTTTTATTTATTCGGGAGTTTTTATTGTATGGAGGATCAACCCAACATGTGAGGCCTCCCCCCCAACAGTCTATAAAGTGGGGCTCTTCAAATCCAGGTTGATCCCCTTCAGAATGTGCCGCAGGCTCCTTGAACGCCACCTGAGCCCCTTATATCGCAGCTGGATCGCTGAGATCATCCACAGGCATTTAGTGTCTCTCCTCCCATGCTGTGGTGAGCTCTTCCAGCAGAGATCTGGCAAGCTCCCCTTGCTTTTGACTCCAGGGTGTCTCTTGAGAACGTTTTTACGCCAACAGGCCTACGCAGCTGACATTTCTTCTTGAGCAGCCAGTTCGTTTTAACTATTTTTTGCATTGCTTTGAGAGGTTTTTACGTTGCTGCCCACCGCCACGATGTCTTGCGAGGCTGAGGGCAGGATGTAAGTAATTAAGTATAACCTAGGCCTTGGAGAGAGGGACACAGGTGGCGCTGTGGGTTAAACCACAGAGCCTAGGGCTTGCCGATCAGAAGGTCAGCGGTTCAAATCCCCCCGACGGGGTGAGCTCCCGTTGCTCAGTCCCAGCTCCTGCCCACCTAGCAGTTCGAAAGCACGTCAAAGTGCAAGTAGATAAATAGGGACCGCTCCGGCGGGAAGGTAAACGCCGTTTCCGTGCGCTGCTCTGGTTCGCCAGAAGTGGCTTAGTCATGCTGGCCGCATGACCCGGAAGCTGTACACCGGCTCCCTTGGCCAATAAAGCGAGATGAGCGCCGCAACCCCAGAGTCGGACATGACTGGATCTAATGGTCAGGGGTCCCTTTACCTTTACCTTTAGGCCTTGGAGAATGCTCTAGGCATGATGTCAGATTCTCTGTTCAATAGTAAGACCAAGCCATCTTGTCTTTAAGTCTCTTTATTCTGTGCAAAGCTATTTACAGTGCAGAGCTCAGCCTTATCATGTCTGCTCAGTCACTAGCAGAATCCAGAAGTGCCTCCCTCCTGTTTTGGCGCCAACACCAAAGCCTCGGCGTCCTGAATTGCCGCCTTCTCCTCCTACGTGAGATAGGCGCCGGAACTGACGCCTCCCCCTCCGAGCGAGTCTGCTGGGTGGTGCCAGGTCTCCCAGCAACTCCCTGGACACCTGGCACTCCCTGGCTCCCAGCCACTAACTGCTCCTCCCCCGAAGAGGGGCTGCCAGATTCACTTGAAGATGAATCTGTTGTCAACACAGGCTGCAGGTCCCTGTATGCACTCCGAGCTGGACTGGCAGGGGTGGGCAGATCCCTGACACATGAGATTCTGTCTTGGCACTTGAATATCTGAGTTTGTCGTTTGTGAGGAGGCTGACCTCCAATTTCCTCTCCTCCCTCCCTCCGCTGCCGGTTCCTCTTGCAGGTTGAACGTGGAAAGCGCCTTCATGGATGAAAAGGACGATGCCTGTGTGGCTCTGGGAGAGATTGCCACCGGCGCCAGGTATGGCCATGTGTGTGTGTGTGTGTGTGTGTGAGAGAGAGAGAGAGAGGAGAGACTCATTTCGTGCTGGAGTGGCTTGGAGACCACCTGTGTGACTGAGCCATCGGTAACAGACCTTGGGGTATGCAGGCCCTTCTCAGGAAATGGCGACAGGAGGAGAAGCTTCCGCCCTTTAAAAACCTGAAGTGCCCCTTGGGGGCAGTTGGTGGGAGGAGGGGGGAGCAGCAGGGACACCCACCCATCCACCTTAAAAAGTTTTAAGACTTTATATCCAGTCCAACAAAATATCTAAAGGAAAACACACAGCAGGGCGATCTAAAAAGAGACAGTGTGGTGTAGTGGTTAAGAGCGGTGGGCTTGTAATCTGGTGAACCGGGTTCGCGTCTCCGCTCCTCCACATGCAGCTGCTGGGTGACCTTGGGCTAGTCCCACTTCTTTGAAGTCTCTCAGCCCCACTCACCTCACAGAGTGTTTGTTGTGGGGCAGGAAGGGAAAGGAGAATGTGAGCCGCTTTGAGACTCCTTCGGGTAGTGATAAAGCGGGATCTCAAATCCAAACTCTTCTTCTTCTTGTGTTGACAAACAGAAGTGTGTTCAGTAGATGTTTGGAGCAGATCCCAGTTGGTGTCCTCGGACGAGGGAGGGCGTCCAAGAAATCTTGTCTTGCTTATGTGACGGCAGTGAGATTAGAGGGATCTGCACAGGAAATGGCGCTCCGTCAAGTATCAAATTAGAGAGCCAGTGTGGTGTAGTGGTTAAGAGCGGTGGACTCGTAATCTGGTGAACTGGGTTCGCATCTCCGCTCCTCCACATTCAGCTGCTGGGTGACCTTGGGCTAGTCGCACTTCTCTGAAGTCTCTCAGCCCCACTTGCCTCACAGAGTGTTTGTTGTGGGGCAGGAAGGCAAAGGAGAATGTTAGCCGCTTTGAGACTCCTTTGGGTAGCGATAAAGCGGGATATCAAATCCAAACTCTTCTTCCTCTTCTTCTTCCTCGTATCCTCGCATGAGCGCAGTTCCTTCAGCCTCCCACCATCCCTGCCCTTTGACCCTTGTGACTGGGGCTGATGGGAGCTGGAGTCCAGAGGCATCGTCCGGTGGGGCAGATACTCCCCACCCCAGAGCTCTCCCCAAGTAGAAATACAAGAGCTTAGATCTCACACTAACCTTTTCCCCTGCTTTCTTTTTGTCTCCATCTCAGCGTGGTCTTCCTGCCTTTCTTGGAGAAATGCTTCCAGGAAGTCTTTGCGCTCTTGGAGGTAATGGGTGGGCCAAGCGGGGGGGGGGGGGGAGTATGTTTGGGGAAAGTGGGGCAGGGGGCAAACTTTGGCAGGGGAAAGGAGAGACCTGGACCTGGAAAGAGGGGAGAGATGTTTTCTGGACACCTGTAGGCGCAGCAGTCCCTTGCAGAAGCTCCGTTATACTGAATTACGCAGCTGATAAACAGCTCTTACTATCAGAAAGTTCTTTCTGAAGTTGAGTCAGAATTCCTGTCTGTTAACTTGAATCTATCGTTTTGGGAGCTAGCATTTGGAGCGGGAGAAAGCAAGCTTCCATGTGGCAGCCCTTTAAATATGTGAAGATGGCTATCATATCTCCTTCTCAGTCTCCTCTTACCCAGCTCCCTCAACCGTTCCTCATCAGGCTTGGTTTCCAGACCCTTTATCGTCTGGGTTGCCCTCCTCTGCACACCTGCCGGCTTGTCAATATCCTCCTTAAATTGTGGCGCCCAGAACTGGACACAGTATTCCAGGTGTGGTGTGGCTTAGCCAGAATAGAGAGAGACTATTACTTCCCTTGATCTGGGCATTATACTTCTCATATATATTATATATGGAGGTGGGGGGGCACCTGCTTCTTATAACAGCTGGGAGGGAGGAACCCTCAATCAGAGGCTATCTAGGGTGCAGCAGAGAGGTGTTGGGCCTTTTGTTTTAGTCAAAGTCGTTGCAAAATCTATTTTTTTTAAAAAAAATGTTTTTGAGGGGTTTTTAAAGGAAATTTGTAACAACAACAAAATCCACTTCCAATATGGGCTGTCAGATTTTCCAATGTGGGAGATGAGTGGGAATATGGATGAGGGAATATTGTTTAATATTTCCTATCCCAGGTTGTGTTAACAAGCTCCAAACTAGCAGAGATTCTTATCCCCAATTAAGGGCAGCAAAACGTGGCGATCAAGTTCGTTTGAACTTCTATAACAAGGCATATTTCCCCTGGTTCCCCCTTAAAAGTAAATACACAACACATAGCTCTTTAAAAGTAAAAAGGTTTACTCACAGACATTTCCAAGGTTCTACAAGTCTCAGAAAGGCAGGCTAGCTTAGATTAAATGTATGTACATGTGTACGTGGAGACTCTCCTTAAGGGAGGAAGCTCCATCTGGGCCCTCTTGGCTGGAAGCCAAGAGTGCATCTTCTCTTGAGATGTTGCTTGCTCGAAGTCCCGATGAGGAAGAGGGTGGAATGGCTGCTCACCTGTGGCTTTGAGTAACTACAGGTAAGGCCACTCCCACCTCTGGTCACACAGAGGAAGTGGTCTCAGTCCAGGTACAGGAAACTCTAACTGGAGGACTGAGACCCCTTGTGTACACTCTAGGAATGTTGTGATTGACTGCACCAGTGTTATACATCCCACATCCAAGACACCTGAACTGATTTCGGAAACTTCCGCCCAGACACTATTTATGGCGGACGAATCCCAGATATGTCCGGACATATGGCAGCCCTAAATTTAGGGACCTGGAATAAGAAAACACTTATTTATTTTACAGCTGAAGCGGGTTTATAAACAGTACCTTAAAACACTCAACAGCTTAAGAGCGGTACAAAAACAATACAGAACGAGAGCGCCAAAGGTGGATAACATTTTCATCCAGCTCAAAACCAAAAGGTGCCCTGTTGCTTCCGGACAGTGCAGCTAGGGGGGCGCCTCTCTTATCTCGGCAGGGATGGTATTGTGCAGAACAGGGGCTGCCACCCTGGAGGCCCTGCTCTGTGTTAACTGTGGCACGGGCTTCTGATATTTTGCTGGGCTTTAAGGAGCAAGTCTCCTGCAGATTTATTGGGGGATGGATGCTGTCTCTCGGGTAGCCTGGTCCTCAGCTGTCCAGGACGTTTTCTATGTCAGCGGTACCAAAGCAGATGTAAGGGCCGCGGCAAAAGGCCTGACTCCTCCTTCTCTTCCCAGCATCCCAACATCAACGTCCGGAAATCTGCTTTCAACACCCTGGGACATTTCTGCATCTCCTTGCACCGCGTTTGTGAGCGGGATCCGTCCGAACCTCACAGTGCCGGTGAGTGACCTCAGGGATGGCGTGTTTGTTTTTTAAGCAGGGTGGTCCGAGGAGATGACTTTGAAGCACGACTTTGAAGCAGGGAGATCCTACTTTAGCAAACTGAGCAAAGGAGCTTGCAAATAGGGATAATAATAATAATAATAATTTATTATTTGTACCCCACCCATCTGGCTGGGTCTCCCCAGCCACTCTGGGCGGCTTCCAACAAATATCAAAATACATTAAAATATCACAGATTAAAAACTTCCCTAAACTTCAGGTATTTTCTGAATGTCAGATAGTTGTTTATCTCTTTGACCTCTGCTGGGAGGGCGTTCCACAGGGCGGGCGCCACCACCGAGAAGGCCCTCTGCCTGGTTCCCTGTAGCTTTGCTTCTTGGCAGTGAGGGAACCGCCAGAAGGCCCTTGGCGCTGGATCTCAGTGTCCGGGCTGAACGGTGGGGGTGGAGATGCAAACTTCAGAAGGCTCAGGCGGACAATATTTAGCATGGAAGGTTTGCCGCAACGCAGGAAGTTGCCATGCACTGAGCTAGACTGTTGATTTATTATATAAAAAAATTAAGTGCATACACGTAGGGGCACACACTCCCCAGAAAACCAACCTTTCACCCTACAATAATTAGGAAATATTCCCTGGGGTGGGGGAAAATAATTTTATTTGAGTTCACAGAGCAATCCCAAAGCCACCTTGGCTCTCTTAATGACGCCAGATATTTCCTCTGCAGCAGAAGGAAGTGTCTTGGGGGGGGGGGGGACCTTTCCCCATTATTTCTTTTCACCTGTAAATTCTGTAAGCAGAGAAATTTACTGAAGTGAAGGGGCGAATGTCCAGCAACTATCCTTCAATGCGAGTCAAAAGAACAGCTTTTATGTATGAATGAGGTCGATCTGTGAGATGGATTCATGTACCAAAGTAATTGCCATCTCAAAAGAATGGCCCAGACTGGCCAGGATGAGGCAACTGGCAAATATTATCAGGTATCTTGCCAGACATAGTGGTTAAGAGTGGTGGACTTGTAATCTGGTGAACCGGGTTCGCTTCCCCGCTCCTCCACATGCAGCTGCTGGGTGACCTTGGGCTAGTCACACTTCTCTGAAGTCTCTCAGCCCCACTCGCCTCACAGAGTGTTTGTTGTGGGGCAGGAAGGGAAAGGAGATTGTTAGCCACTTTGAGACTCCTTCAGGTAGTGATAAAGCGGGGTATCAAATCCAAACTCTTGTTCTTCTTCTCCTCCTTCCTTCCGCAGCTCGCCTCCAGCTGCTGTGCACTGTGCTGCCCGCTTACATCAAAGGGATCCGGGAAGACAAGGAGCGCCAGGTGGTGATGGAGATTTTGGAGAGCCTGGCGAAGGTGCTGAAGACCTGCCGGCAAGAGGCCCTCCGCGTGCCCGGGCAGCTGACGGACCTGTGCCAGGTCACTCGGGAGGTGCTGGAGAAAAAAGTGAGTGTTTGGGTGGGGAGGCGGGAGGGGAGCTGTGGTACGAAATATCTGTGAGTGCTCCAGGTTGGCGCAGGCGGGGGCAGAGATTTCTACAGGGCTCTACCCCTTTTTTTCCCCTCGGGGGCCAGTCTTTTCCACCACTCGAGCTTGCCCTCAGTGACTTCCGCTGACCGGACTGTGAATCTGGCAGCTCCTGCCAGATTCGGCTTCACGGAGGGGAGGGGGAAGCGTCAGGGCTTTATATACGAGTATATAAAATTTCAAACTAGTGCAGTGCATTTTTGGGAAGCGGTGGGACATACACAAATGGGGTGGAAGTGGGGCTTTTTTTTTGGAGGGGTATTTAGGCCAGTAGATAGATAGATAGATAGATAGATAGATAGATAGATAGATAGATAGATAGATAGCCCTGTTTCCCCTATTTTAAGACGTAGTCATAAAATAAGCCATAGCAGGATTTTTTCACATTTGTGAATTATAAGCCGTACCCTGAAAATAAGCCATAGTGATAGGCGCAGTTCTGGAGGGCGCCAAGGAAAAGGCGCGGCTGGGCATCCAGTCCCGCCACCAAAACCAGTCAGCCCCAGAAGCAGCGCTCAGGAACTCTGCAGAGCAGGGTGCAAAGGAAGGGGCAGCAGGAGCGACAAAGGCACTCCGAAGGTCTCTTCGCCCGCGCGCTCGCCCAACTCCGCTCGGCGCAAAGTGCACGGGGGGCAGCCGCCGTGGTGGAGAGGGAAGGCGGCACGGGCTTTCCCTGCTCGCCACCACGACGAAATCCCCCGAGCCGCCCCGCGCGTCGCCCAAGAAGCCCCTTGGAAAACAAGGCTTCTGTCGAGTTTCGAGGAGGGAAGGCGGCGGAGGAGGAGCAGGAGAGAGCGCCCAGCGAAAGCGGGTCTCTCTGGTGCCCGTTTCCTCAAAGCTCAGCTTGGATTCTCCCCCCGCTGCCAGCAAGCAAACAAAGAGCTCCGCGCCCGCCCCGTCCTTCGCAGCCCCAGAACTCGAGCGTGGCCTTGCCAAGGCGAGCTTACGTAATAAAAATAAGACATCCCTTCAAAATAAGCCATAGTGCGTTTTCTTGAGGAAAAAAATATTTAAGACGGTGTCTTAAAATAGGGGAAACACGGTAGGTAGGTAGGTAGGTAGGTAGGTAGGTAGATAGATAGATAGATAGATAGATAGATAGATAGATAGATAGATAGATAGATAGATTGATTGATTGATTGATTGTTACGGTCCTTGACCAGCACACACAGATATACATAAAAACAATCCAAAATACAATCTAAAATATATATTAGAAATATAAACTTTAACCATTATATAAAATTATTAGATAAAAAGATATCACTACTTTAGAGGATGGGCTACCGCTAATAGTGACACTGATTCTTCTTTAGCTCTATCCTGAAGTTATATGGATACTGCTAATTAAAACGGACCGAATTTTTATGGCTCTACGGGTAGCACAGAATTTAGCTACCTTAGCTGTCACATTAGAGTTAACATCTGAAAGAAGCCATCCTATATAATAATGTTGAAGTGTCCCTGCGTCCAACTTCAACTTTCCATGTGTCACGGAAGTGCGCTACTACTGCGCATGTCAGACACGGACGCAGGGATTGGACAGCTCTACTGTCCCCCCCCAACAGGGACGCAGGCCGGAAGTCAGCGGCGGCGCACGTGCGGTGTCACTTGGGGCAGCGCCGCCGTCGTGCACGGAGCCTCCTCCACCTCCTCCTCCGGCCGCCGCCGCCGAGGAGCGCAGCCTGGCCGCCCTGAGGTTTCTGCTGGGCGGGGGGCGGCGTCGGGGCCAGAGAGTGGGGGGGAAGCGGCGCAAAGCGCCGCTCCCGCCGCCGCCTTTACTGGAGGCTCCCGCCGCCGCCTCTACTGCTTGGAAAGCGCGGGGGAAGCGGCGCAAAGCGCCGCCGCCACCCGCCTCCGTGCCTCCAATCCCGGCCGCTGTCCATGGTGCAGCGGCCAGCCAGAACAGTCTGGCGACCGTCCCTTTCGCTGCGCTGCCTCCGGTTCTTTCTGAGCGGCTCCTGGCTTGCCTTCTGCTTCCCTTCCGCCACGCTAGGGTGGATGTTTGCCTCGCACGGGAAGGTGGGCGGGGAAGGGCTCGCCCAGGCAGCGCCGGCGCAAGGATAAGGGGGGGGTCTTTTCCTGCTGCGGTCTTACTAAACTTCCCTTTCTGCGGGCCAGCTCGGGCAAGGCCCGCGTCTGGAAGGGAGAGAGAGAGCGCGCGCGCGCGCCATGGGGTGGCGGTGGGTTGGTGGGGAACGAGGCCATGGAAGCCCGACCAGCTGCTGGGAGACTTGGGCCCTCTTGGGTGGCTGGGGCGGTGCTCCGTGTTACATAGCAACACCACCTTTTCCCTCTCTGCAGTGGGGCAATTAGGGCTGGACCTCGAGCGGAGGGAGGCGCGGCCGGTGGAGGGGGGCGCGGCAGGCTGAGCCAGGCCGCCTGCCTCGGCGGGAGGCCGGGCACCCTCTCAGCCCTCGCGTGGGTATCTAGCGCCCGTTTTTAACGGGCTAAATTCACTAGTTCTCTATAAAAACGGTCCGAACGTCCTGGAAGATCGGCCAGCGTCGTGTGGATGAGACCACCTCACACGTCCTTGTAGAAACAAAGGCGAGGCAGAACGGAATTGAAGACTTGGAACATTTAGGCCATTATATGCCCCAGTCCTATTCAAAAATGCTCTCTTCCTCATGTTCTCTTTGCAGACAGCCTGTCAGGACCCCAGCCTGGACGAAGACGAGGATGAGGATTGTGAAGAGGTGGTAGGTCCAGGAATCAGCGGCCTCGGACCCCAGAACCCCCCTTCTTCTAAACTCTTGTAATTTGGGGGCTTCTGAGAACAGACACGGCAGCCTGATATATATTTCCCTCAAGTATATATCAATCCGCTAGCCCTTATGGTTTCAATAAATGTATTCCAAGTACAGTGGTACCTTGGTACTGAAACTTAATCCGTTCCGGAAGTCCGTTCCAAAACCAAAGCGTTCCAAAACCGAGGCACGCTTTCCCATAGAAAGTAATGCGAAATGGATTAATCTGTTCCAGACTTTTAAAAACAATCCCTAAAACAGCAATTTAACATGAATTTTACTAACGAGACTATTGATTCATAAAATGAAAGCAATAAACAATGTGCTGCAGTCACACAATCCATCATTAGCTGAACTGGGTTCCACACAGTCACAAAAACAAAACAAAAAGGAGCCGCAGAAGCAAAAACGCAAAATAAATAGCAACAGCAGACAGACTCGAAACGGAAGTGTGGCACTCCAAACGGAGCACGTTTGGCTTCAGAAACTGGAACACTTACTTCCGGGTTTGCATTATTTGGGTTCCAAGTTGTTTGAGTACCAAGGCGTTTGAGAACCAAGGTACCACTGTATCATTATACTTGTCCAATCTTGGTCTGAAACAAACATCCTCCTTGAAAAACATACCCGCTCCGCAGCCTGCAACTGAGGAAGACAGAGAACCTCTGCTCAATTCTTTCTCCCTCTTTTTTCTTTTCTACAAGAACACAAGGTAGATGCCCTGCCACTGAGCTATGGGCCTTGCAGTCTTTAAGATTGCAGTCCTCATGGTTCAGAAGAAGCAGCTGATGTGAATAGTAGCATAGGAACCTGCCTTATACCAAGTCAAACCGTTGGTCCTCCTAGCTCAGCATTGTCTACCTGAACGGCAGCAGTGGCTCTCCAGGTTTTCAGATGGGAGTCTCTTTCTCTCCCAGCCCTGCCTGGAGATGCCCTCAGGATTTGAACTCGGGACCTTTGCCATGCAGAGCAGATTCCCTCCCGCTGAGTTTCAACCCGCCCACTAAAACTCTGCTTCTCCTCCTCTCACCGCCCTGTGTCTCTCCTTTCTCCTTCTGCCTCCCAATACCAGGCGGAGTATGACTCCATGCTGGTCGAGTACGCTGGTGAGGTGATCCCGGCTCTGGCCGAAGCGGCTGGTGGAGAAGCCTTCGCTCCGTATTTTGCCGGCTTCCTGCCTCTGCTCCTCAATAAGATGGTGAGTGACGCCTGCCCCTTCCCTCTCCGAGACTTCCTTTGGCTTCCCATTTACTAAAGCCCGGGTCCCGGGAGCCCTTATTTATCTACTTAAGGGCATTTGTGCCATGCTATTCAGCTTTAAGGACGCGGGTGGCGCTGTGGTCTAATCCACTGAGCCTAGGGCTTGCCGATCAGAAGGTCGGCAGTTCGAATCCCTGCAATGGGGTGAGCTCCCATTGCTTGGTCCCTGCTCCTGCAGTTCGAAAGCACGTCAAAGTGCAAGTAGATAAATAGGTACCGCTCCGGCGGGAAGGTAAGCGGCGTTTCCGGGCGCTGCTCTGGTTCGCCAGAAGTGGCTTAGTCATGCTGGCCACATGACCTGGAAGCTGTATGCCGGCTCCCTCGGCCAATAAAGCGAGATGAGTGCCGCAACCCCAGAGTCGGACACGACTGGACCTAATGGTCAGGGGTCCCTTTACCTTTTTATTCAGCTTTAAAGACGCGGGTGGCGCTGTGGGTTAAACCACAGAGCCTAGGGCTTGCCGATCAGAAGATCGGCGGTTCGAATCCCCGCAACGGGGTGAGCTCCCATTGCTCGGTCCCAGCTCCTGCCAACCTAGCAGTTCGAAAGCACGTCACAGTTTACATGGCTTCCCACCTTCTACCACAGCCCCAAAAGGTGGGGCGGGGAGGGGGTCTTTTTCCTTCCTGTGGGTTTCTCCCTCCTTTTTGCGCCTCCGTTTCATCCTGCCCCCTTCTTCCTCCCCGCAGAAGCCCAGCTGTTCCTCCACAGACAGGTCCTTCGCGGTGGGGACCATGGCGGAGGCGGTACAGGGCCTGGGCCGTGCCTCGAGCGCCTTCGTGCCGCGCCTCTTGCCGGTTCTGATGGGGGCGGCCCGCGACGCCAACAGGGAGGTGCGCAGCAACGCCGTCTTCGGGCTGGGTGTGCTGGCAGAGCACGGAGGGGAAGCTATGCACGAGTATCCTTTGCTTCGTGAGGTAGAAGGGACCGGGACCGGGTTTCCGGTGCGGCCCGCCGAGAAGAGTCCGCACACGTTCCGGAAGCTTCCATGAATTCCCCACAGAAACGAAGAAAAGCCATTTATAGAAGTCTGGGCTAAAGTGAGCCGGAATCTGGAATCGTGTTACTTGGAAGCAGTGCTGTTTTTTCTCCCTTCAAAAATGTTTAGCGGTTCTCTCATTTTCACTCAAGAAAACCACCATTTTATAGTTCAAATCGGGGGAAATAAATACAGTAAATGGACAAAAGTGCAAAGATTCACAAAATGTTTAAGGGTACGCATACCCTTGTGTCCCCCCCAGAAAAAAAGCACTGCCTGGAAGGCAAAATCAGGGCAGATTTCTCAAGGTGTTGACGAAAAGAGGGACACACACACACACACACACACATATATATATATATATATATATATATATATATATATATATATATATATATATATATATATTCCAGCAGTGTATAAATATATATATATTAAAATATATTTATTTATTTATATATTTATAGATAGATAGATAGCAGTGTTTAAATATATATATTTAAAACAACCACCCTCAAAGCGGCTTACAAAAGATAAAATGGCAAAACTGAGGCAGATTCAGACCCCTACTTTGAAACATGCAAACGTTAAAATGCTGAAACAGATTAAATTTGCCTCAACTTTTTAAGCATCTGGGTAGGCTTGTCTGAACAGGAATGTTTCTAGCGGGTGCTGAAAAGAGTACTACAGCGAAGGAATTGGTTATATATGTATTTAAAGCTGATTTGGAAGCCATCTTGGCAGTTAAGCAGTGTATAATAACTTGACGGCGCTGGTGGTGGAAATCCAGCAAAATCCTTTGGGCTTTCTCGCTCTCTCTCCAGTGTCATGTCAGGCCCTCGCCCGCCCCGGTCTTCCTTTTTCTCCTTAACCGCCTTGCTCGCTCTGCTACAGACACTACCCCAAGGTACTGGGACTTTTGTCCAACTTAATCTCTCAGGAGCGTAACAACCGGGTGGCCGACAATGTATGTGGGGCCGTCGCAAGGATGGTGATGGCCAATCCTGGAGGGGTCCCCATCGGACAGGTGAGAGCCGAGTGCGAATCCTGTTTAGTACACAAGGCCCCGTAACGCAAGTGCGGATCGGGAATCTTCTGCCACCTTCTTAACCCTGGAGGCACTTTCTTCAGCATGTAAATGCTTTTGCAAACCGTTAATCTTTGCCACCAATTCTTCTTAATTCCGGCTTGGTTGATCCGGAATAACTACTTGCCATTCTGCTTATCCATGGGGTTTTTGGCAATCGACTTTTATTAATTAAAAAAAGAGAGGTTTTTATTTCTGATAAGACAAATCCAAACTAACCTAGGCTTTAAGTCTATAGAATTGCCTTATCCTGAAACCCAGGCCGTTGATTGATTTCCGGTCAATTTTTTGTTATGTTTAACATTTATGTCAATTTTTTGTTATGTTTAACAATTTTTTGTTATGTCAATTTTTTGTTATGTTTAACATTTATGTTAAGTGCTTAACGTTTCCTACATGCTGCACAGAGAAATTCAAACCCAAGATGATCCATCCCTGTTGCAATTTACTGCGCACGACATGAAAGGAAAAAGGGACGGGGAGGGGAGAGGAAAGTGCTGTTGACTCGAATTCCCAGGAGCTTCCCAAGGTCTCAGGAATAGCCCTGACCCTTTACGGTTGTTTTCTGCTGGGGATTAAACATGCAACCCTTGCTCTGCAAAGCATTTCCTTTACCACTAGGTTTTGTTCGTTAGCTACATTCCTTTCTGCATAGAAGATTATCTTAACCCACTCTTAACACAGAATAGGGGGAGGGGGAAGGAGAAGGGCAGACTTCCCCACACCCCATACTTTGGGGTGATGTGGGGAATCCGATCCCCTTGACCAAGCAGTGTGGAAGGGGGGGGTCACCATTTTTCCCAACCCCGATTAACTAGCTGCCTTATATCGAGTTCTGTATATCCTCTGTCCTGTAATGGGGGCCTCAATCTTCCTGCCACCCACATATCAGCCTCCCCAGCCTGGACCTGAAGACAGTCCAGGCAGAAACCAGGAGATTTTGCAAGCAGAAAGATGCTTGCAAAGCAAATCATTCCCAGCAGTCTTAAGCACGGAGGGTTTTCTCTTAGCCATTAGGAAAAAGCGCAGGTATTCTTCAAAGGGAACATTTAACGGTATGGTGATAGTGGCCGCGGCGTTATATTTTGAAAAGAGGATTAGAAGCGAGGACCCTTGCTCCGACCCCTGGGCCGCTTCTCTCTCTGCGTAGAAGAACCCCTTTGGGGCAGGCAGCTACGGTCAAATCTGTTGGCTGTACAACCACCTCACGGCACCCAGGGACGGGCGGAGAAGTTGGCACGCTTTTCACTTCAGAGCTGCTTCAAAAGGGGAATAAAATACCCAGCCCTTCACCAACTCTGGTTGACAGTCTGTAGGACTTACTGGCATTAAGGATTAATTTAGCTAAAAATTTCGAGACCACAGGGAGGTAAGGGTGTAAAAAGTATAAAATCAGGAGTTTTAATTTAGGTTGTAATAGGGAATCTGGATAAGGCCATAGGAAAGGATCAGAAGTACTATGATGCTGAGGTTTGGAAAAAGGGGTTGTATTAAGTAAAATGATTTTTTTTTTTTGCTGGATTATGAATCTATTGTATTTTTTTTTGAATACTTTAAAGTTAGGGGTATGAAAACTGTTAGAGAGGATAGATAATGAAATCAACAGAGAGGGACTTGAGGAAGTCAGTCGAAATATGAAATTGAGGAAGAAGGAATGCCTGGCCCTAGAATTGGGCCAGGCCCAAGCAATGAGGTTAAATACTGTTAGTAAGGTTAAATGTACAACGATAATGATCACCCTTGTGAGAGAGGGGGATATATATGGCTTCCCACAGTGAGAGGGGGGAAGTATGGAAATTTAACCGTCATGTTATATGCTTAAAAAATTGTAAAAAATCAATAAAATTTTTGGAGAGAAAAAAAAGACAGTCTGTAGGACAGGCTTTGCCAACCTGGGACCCTGCAGATGTTTTGGAGCAGCCTACAATTAATTAATTAATTAATTAATTGGACAGTGTTCTCGAAGCTACTAACATGAGCTTGGCCAAACTGCGAGAGGCAGTGAAGGATAGGCATGCCTGGCGTGCTCTGGTCCATGGGGTCACGAAGAGTCGGACACGACTGAACGACTGAACAACAACACAATTAAGGACTTGGCGACGATCCCTCATCAAGCGTCTTTCCCTCCCGCCTTGTTTCTCCCCCCCCCCCCACACACAGATTTTCCCCGTCCTGATCCACAATCTCCCCCTGAAGGACGACTTGGAGGAATACAAAACGGTTTTCTGTTGCATCAACTTTATATATGAGCACGATCCCCAGCAGGTAGGCAGCACCCCCCCCACCTCCCTCCCTCGCGACCCATCGCTTCGACCCCACCCCCCAAAGAAACGCTGCCTTGGCAGAACTTCGTCTCTGGCGTTGTAGTCGGAGTGCCAGACCCAGGAGCCGGGAGAGGTGGCCCAAGCGACTGGGCGCAGGGCCGCAAAATGCATTCTCCTGTTTTGTGTCGCATGTACCCATTTCCTTGCCTGGTACCAGAGTTGGCGGCAAGCCCTCCACCGCCCGGGCGGACAGCCGTTTTCTACGCATTCGGATCCTGCAAGGCTTCCCTGTAACAAGAGGGGAGTTGAGAAATGATATTTCTTTTCTTTTTAAACCTTTTTAGTCGTCTCCAGGAATTCCCCTCTTTGTGGGCTGGGAGATCAGTGATCCTTGGGCGGTTAAGGAGGATCAGAGGGTTGGGCGGTGTTCTGTAGGATGGAACATAAGCAGTCAAATCCAACACTTCCTGTTTCCCTAGAGTGGACGCAGACGGGGGGATGTTACTCCAGCCAGGAGGACTTCCTGTCACACCTGGTCTGGAGCATCCTCCCCCTGCGTGTGACCAGGTAGATAGACATGGCCCTGGGAGACGCAGCCACCTTCCTCTTTTGCTGCTCACTTCTGATACTGGTGTATTTTGCTGTCCGCTGGCTCTCAGCCAGCAGCACACAGGCTCATTCCCATATGGGATGAACTCAAACTCTCTTCTGTAACCCCAAGCTAAAGCCTGCCTTCAGGGAACCTACCGTGAACTGAATGTGAGTAAGCTTCTTGTCGTTACTTTTCAAAGAAGGCTCTTGCGCCTTTATTCTTTTCGGGAGGGAATAAAAGGGGAATTTGCCAGGAACAAACCCAATCTGGACAAAGCCAGATTGGACTGCTTAAGGAAAGAGATTCAAACGAATCGACCAACTAGCTTCCTGCTATATACTGGGGATTGTACTCTACCGACTCACTAGCGTGAGTGAGGAAGGATAATATTGAACCAATATGTCCTCTCCTACTATCCGCAACATCCCCACATGTTCCGTGTTTTGCTCCCCACACACAAAGAGATGGATTTGCCACTGCCCTGAGAAGGCCTTGTTCTCTTTCAGGTCCTACAGCAGATTGGCGAACTTGTGCGAGTCAGCAGCAGCATCCTGGCCGAGGAGAACGTCCCGTCAGGTATGCGCCCTGGGTGGGCAACAGGCCGCCCACCAGCTTCTCCCCCCACCCTTCCACTGCCCATTTTTACTGCCCAACCACTTTGGGAGGGGGTGCGGTGTTCAGAAGAACGCGACTTAGTTGTGCGATCAATGCCACGTGGCATGTGGTGCCCTCGGGGTCACTGGGTGGTATTCCTACCCGCCCAGGGCGGCTGACAACAATTCGACTCATAACACTAACTATTCCTGATAACAGCAGCGTGGCGTAGTGGTTAGAGCGCCGGACTAGGACCTGGGTGTGTCAGGGATTGTAATGTTCACTAAGGCCCCACAGCCCCTGCTGCCCCGCGGGCATCTGGCTGGCGGCTAGGGGGAAACGGAAAGGTCGAGCGTGGTATTGCCCAGCGGCCGAGACGTCACCGCCGCATCTCGGCCAGCTTAACCGCCCTCTTCCTGTGTGTGTGTTCTCATTGCTCAGAAGGCCGCAACTCCCTGCTCGCCCTGCTGCGCAATCTCTCCGCCCGATGCCCGTCCGAGTTCCAGGCGCTGGTGCGCTCGCTGCCTCCGGAGGCCGCTTCCTTGGTCAACGCGGCGGCCAGCTCTGTTTGAGGAGGGGCCGCGCCCCCAACTTTGTGAAAGCGGAAGGGGACTTTGCGCGAGGCGACCCCCCCACCTCCCACCGGACACCCTTCTTGGCTCTGTATGGACTAAACCTTCCAAGTTTTTTTTGCGCCCGACCTGCCCTCCGCCCGTTGACGCCAGACAACGCTCCCTGCGGTTTCATTTCCCCGTTTCCCGTCAGGGTTCTCTCGCCTCGCCGTCATGCCACCTACCTGTGACGGCCGTTCGTTTTTTGCCACACACGTCCCTTGGTGCTGACGTTGCCGGGGGGCCAGCCGGGTCTTGGGGGGGGGGGGCAGTCAGCCTTTTTTCACGCAGCAGCAGGGGCATGAAGTATGTAGCACCCCATCTCCCCCAAACCTGTTTTCTTCCTAGGCCTTTGCCCAAGGGAGGCTCTCTGCCTAACACCTTCAGGAGCCGGCCTGCAGTGATCGCTCGATCCATCCGTTGGGCGCCTCGACGTCCCTGCCGCCAAATTTTTGCCTTTTTTTGCTGCGTAGTTACGCCGCCCTCAACCAGCACGCTTCATTTGCCAAGGGGCAACTGTCGACGAGACAAGCCCAGCTATTTGATATTTGGGGGGGGGGGGCTGTGTTTTGGTGGGAGCCCTTTAGTAGGGCAGCAAGGAGGAAAGGAGAGAGAATTATTGGTGCAGTTGGGGGCGCTAGTCCTCATGGTTTTTCCTTCCTCGAGAATGACTTTGGAGGGCCGAGTGCTTTCAGCGGCACTCAAGACCACCATGGCATAAGCATGTAAACTGCAAAAAAACAACAACACTCATTCCTCGACCGTTACAGGAAGAGGGAACGTGGGCTTGAGTTCGGCCTGCCCCCGTTGTGGTTGTTATAACCTCCCACCACCAGGAAGTGTGTATTTTATCTTTCTTTGAAATGTAAGGAAAAACGAGAGCGGTGCGGGGAGTTTTAGTCATTGAGAGACCCACTTTTTCTGTTTGATCTCCAAGCCAAAGATTTCAGGTCGGGTCACACTCGGAAAGTTCAGCAGTATTAAGTTTTCCTCAGATGCAAGCTGATGAGTCCTGCCATTAATGGAAGCCGAGTTCATGGTTTACACAAAACAGCCGGCCGCTCTCCACAGGGGAATGGTCTCGCCTGCCATTTTTGACCTCTTGCCAAGACGCAGCCCCTTCCGATTATTATTTTCTTCCTCCTCCCGCCGAGTTTCTCTCTCATCTCTTTCCAACGGTTGCCGAGGGAGGCGGCTGTCTTTTGAGCCAAATCCGACCCGCCTCCCTCGCCCTGTTGGGAGCGATTCTCAGCGCTCCCAAGTGCCGCCTCCCTCCCGTTCTTTGCGGGGGAGTTATTCCAAATGAATTTTGTTTGCCAAAGTTCGTGTCTCCTGGAACAAGTCTCCGAGAGGATTTTGTGATATTTATTTTCGCAAGGCTGCTGTCGGTTTCCACCCAGGCTCCTGCACCCATCAAACCAGCTGTTTCCCCTCTAGTTTGTATTTAAGATTATATAACCTTCTGGGTTTTGGTATTTTTCTGGAACGAAGAGATTATATTGTGTTATGTTATAATAAAAAAATACGTTGAAACTAACAAGTGTGTTTCCCTTGCAGAGAGGGTATGCTTGTTATGCGTACTGTAACAACAGGCTCAGGCTAAAACCCTGCGTAGGCCGCTTGCTTCAAATACTGGACCCCCCCACCCCACACCGAAGAAAGTTTTCTGAGCAAGAATCAACCTGCCCCATCCTCTGTCCATATGCCTGTGCCAACTATTCCTCAGCCCCATAAAGCCTTAAGGAGCCTGCTAGATCAGACTGGCTAGTCTATCCTATTCTCAGAGTGGCCAACACAGATGCCCCAGTGAGAAACCCGCACTCAGGACCCGAG
Organism: Darevskia mixta; assembly: GCA_034641385.1. Classification (NCBI taxonomy): domain Eukaryota; kingdom Metazoa; phylum Chordata; class Lepidosauria; order Squamata; family Lacertidae; genus Darevskia; species Darevskia mixta. The sequence continues at coordinate 272,945 of JAWWNH010000044.1, read as the reverse complement.
CGCAAGAGGGGCTAGTTGGGTTGTTCTTGTTATTATTATGTATTTTTTGTTTTCATGTTGTGATTTTATTTTTTTATTATTATTTTTATCTTAAATATTTATTCATTTTATAAGAAAAACACACACACACAAACAAAAGAAAACAAACATAAAAACAAACCACACAAAAATTTCTTATACAATTAACTATAATAATAATAATAATAATAATAATAATAATAATAATAATAATAATAATAATAACAACAATTTATTATTTGTACCCCGCCCATCTGGCTGAGTTTCCCCAGCCACTCTGGGCGGCTTCCAACAAATATTAAAACAATACAGCATTAAATATTAAAAACATTTTACCCTTAACATCTTAGGGTGGCTTCCCCCAATCTCTTACTTCTGGATTTCATTATCAATCTTTTCATGTTGCGATTTTAATGTTGTAACCGCCCCGAGACCTACGGGTATGGGTGGTATACAAATTTAAACAACAGCAGCAGCCCTCATCCCTCCTGCGGCTTCCAGAAACATACAGAGGGCCAGCTCACTTTTAGAAAGCAGTGTTAGGTGCAGAAGTAAAGCAGCCCCTGTAATATTCAGGAAGTTCCCAGGTTCGATAGCCAACGCCTCCAGCGGAAGGTGCTAGGGAATGATCCTGCCGAGGGGCGCTGCCCAGAATGTCCCACCGGAGCAAGGCAGACTTCTGCCGCTCCCTCTTTTGGTCTTGAATTGGGAGCTCAGTTCAACGCCCATTGATGGGGCGGGGGCGTTTGCCAACTTAAAGTTATCGCAGCGTCCTGGACCTAGGAAACTTCCTTCAGAATCACAGAGTAGGAAGGGACCCTGAGGATCTTCTGCAGTGCAGGAAGTTCCTGCTCAATGCCACGACCCTGAGATTTAAGAGCCTTGTGCTCCACCCACTGAGCAATCCATCCATCCAGTTCGTTCAGCTCTCTGGGATTTTCAGGAAGAGTGGGGTCTCTCCCCCCACCCCCTTACCTGGAGACGCTGGGATTGAACCCGAGACCAGCACGTGACACTTGGCGCTCTTACCACTGACTTAAACCGAGAATGATTTTCACGTTAAATGCTATTTGTTTTAAAAACAAACCGAAACACAATGGCTTTATTCAATTGGGAAACGAGGGTTTTGCCAACCGGGGCGTTTAAAAAAATGTACAACTGTTTGACAAAGGAAGCAGTTCTCCAACTCCTAGAGGGGTGCCCCCCACGTTGGGACACCAACGGCACCCTCCACAGGGCAAGATCTGTAGCAGGAACAACAGGGTCTCGCTAGCCTTGGTAGAAATGGGCTCCAGGTGTAATGACAATCCGTCCGTACGGTTCTGCTTGCTCCAGGTATACAAACTGGGCTGCAGCCAGCACTGGGGAGGAGCAGAGGAAAGGAAAAGAAGGGGGTTTGAGCGGTAACTCATCATTCTTTATTGCGTACGAACATAAAAGGAAACTGCTGGATCAGGCACAATGGCCCATTTAGTCCAGCATAAGTAAAGGTAAAGGGACCCCTGACCATTAGGTCCAGTCGTGTCCGACTCTGGGGTTGCGGCGCTCATCTCGCTTTATTGGCCGAGAGCCGGCATACAGCTTCTGGGTCATGTGGCCAGCATGACAAAGCTGCTTCTGGCGAACCAGAGCAGCGCACGGAAACGCCGTTTACCTTCCCGCCGGAGTGGTACCTATTTATCTACTTGCACTTTGACGTGCTTTTGAACTCCTAGTTGGCAGGAGCTGGGACCGAGCTCACCCCGTCGAGGGGATTCAAACCGCCGACCTTCTGATCGGCAAGCCCTAGGCCAGTGATGGCTAACCTTGACACCCCAGATGTTTTGGAACTACAACTCCCATCATCCCTAGCTAACAGGATCAGTGGTCAGGGATGATGGGAGTTGTAGTCCCAAAACATCTGGAGTGTCAAGGTTAGCCATCACTGCCCTAGGCTCTGTGGTTTAGACCACAGCGCCACCCAAGGGGAATAGGAGTCTCCTAATAAATCTCTGCGCCCTTAACAAACTGCAGTTCCCAGGATTCTCTGGGATAAGCCGTGACGCTTTAAAGTGGTATGGTTCTGGCTTTAAATGTTACAGTGCAGGGAAACCCGAGATACACAGCAAAATATCCGGATGCTCTTCATTTGAGAAACTGGCCTCCCCCCCCCCCCGGTCCCTTTTTGGTGTTTCGCTTGGCCCTCCCCGCACCAGAAAAAAGTTGTGTTTAAAAAGGACAGCCACATCTCCTGTAAACACTCTGCATTTCCATTACCTACCCAAACATGTGAAGAAAAACCGGCTGGCCACAGCCCGCGAAACCCCCCGGGGAAGGAGCTGGTCAAATTCTGTGACTCCGGCCTGTTCTAGTTTGGCAGCGATCAACCTGCAAGAATAGGAAACGGGAAGCATGAGCCTTGGGCGTCCCTTCTGTTACCAGGGAAATGGGAGCAGCAAATTCCCAAACCATTCACTCACAGAGGTACCACAGTCACACAGGCATTTCCCTGCCTTTTCACCTCTCAACCCTAATCCTCTAGTGTCAAAGAGAAAATAACAGCAACCTATCTGCAAAGGAGTGGGACACGGGTGGTGCTGTGGTCTAAACCACAGAGCCTAGGGCTTGAAGGTCGGTTCGAATCCCCGCGACAGGGTGAGCTCCCATTGCTCGGTCCCTGCTCCTGCCAACCTAGCAGTTCAAAAGCACGTTTGAAACACACACAGCAGCGTCAGCAACAAATAGCGGGTTGTATCCGTCTCAGGAAGGACCCAGGTGGCGCTGTGGGTTAAACCACAGAGCCTAGGGCTTGCTGATCAGAAGGTTGGCGGTTCGAATCCCTGCGACGGGGTGAGCTCCCGTTGCTCGGTCCCTGCTCCTGCCAACCTAGCAGCTCGAAAGGACGTCAAAGTGCAAGTAGATAAATAGGTACTTGCTCTGGCAGGAAGGTAAACGGCGTTTCCGTGCGCTGCTCTGGTTCGCCAGAAGCGGCTTTGTCATGCTGGCCACATGACCTGGAAGCTGTACGCCGGCTTCTTCGGCCAGTAAAGCGAGATGAGCGCCGCAACCCCAGAGTCGTCTGCGACTGGACCTAATGGTCAGGGGTCCCTTTACCTAAAGGAAGCTCAGCTCAGGAGGCTGCAACTCCCCGCTGAGCCCCAGGTCTCCAGCAAAGGAAACAGGGAAAGTGTCGATCCCAAATGTAGCAATTCACTGATAACTGTATCTATGTCCTGGCTCGATGGGAAAACTTTAGAAATTTGGAAGAAATCCCTCGTATCGATCTTCTTAGTTCCAATGGCATTTGGGACCCAGGGAAGGGAGGTATAAGGGAAGGGGTGAGTGAGGCCACCATAGTCCCCCCCCCCCAGACGTTTGCAAGGCTTCCCAAGAAGTCATGACCCAGTGATATCCTGCCCCAGTCACAATGCCTACCCGCCCCATAGTGGGATGAAGCCCCAACAAGGCAAAAGGGTGTATTTGACTTGACTCGGGGACTGTCAGTGCTTTCCTTCGTACTGTGATGGAGTACGTGGGGAAGACTATATTTGATTGACAGGGACATGCCTGGATCTCAGGTTCTACCTGGGACCGCACCTTTTTCTGTGACAGATCTATGATGCCTCGATGATGCATCTTGAGGTGCATTATAGGAAACTTTGGGAAACTTTAAAATACGGATGTAAACCCATTGATCGGGGCTACTGGCTGCTCCATCTTTGTGGTATAGTGGAACCTCGGTTTTCGAACGTAATCCGTTCCAGCAAGTTCAATAGGAAAAATTTAAAATTTAAGCCATTCGACTTCCGAGGCGCGTTTGAAAATGGAAGCATTCACTTCTGGGTTTTTGGCGTTCGGTTTCCGAAACGTTCGGCAGCCGAGATGTTGGAAAACCGAGGTTTGACTGTAGTCAGAAGTCTTGTTGCAACAATAAAGATCAGGCCTATTGGCTGCTGCTTTGCTTCTATCTCCTGGCTGAAGTTTCTTGATTGTGGGGGTGCTCCAAGGACTCCCTGTTACATTTTCAATTCTGTGGTTTTATAACTAAGCAGGAAACACAAGAGAAAAACTTCGGGGTGCTAATTGTTGGCTCTCTCCACCCCAGCTAGCTTTGAAAGTCACTAGAGAATAATAGCATTCCTCTGGGCCTGCCTCCTGAAAGCAGAGTAGAGAAGTTGTTTTCGTTTTTTAAAGTCAGAAAGACGGAGCGGGTGGCCCTTTCTGGAAAGCTGCGGCCCTCTCTCTCTTTTAAGAACCGGATTCTCTTGGGAAAGAGGAAGGAAACAGCCTCTGAGGCCTCACCTTCGCACATAGTCCGCCGTGATCACGTTCTTATCCAAGGGCAGCTCAAAACTTATTTCCGGGAGCTCAGGAACGATGGGCAGCGCCGCTTCCTCTGGTTCCAGGAGGACCCTGTGGGGAGAGGAAAGGGGGGAGTGGAAGAGAAGAGGGTCGCCCCTTCCCCACGGAGGCAGAGACTTGCCCAGGGAAGGAAAGGGGACAACCAGGCCTCTCACCTCTCCTCTGCTACTACAAAACTCGGCCGAGACTCTTCTTCGGTCGTCTCGAGGGAAATCTCTGCAAGGGGGAAATGGAAAGAGATCACCGGCAGCCACGCAATACCTGTTTTGCGTTTGCAAGAAGCCAGGCCTTTTAGTGTGGCGGCACCTGTGGAACTCCCTGCCTATTGACGTCCCTATTGCACCCTTTCCGGCGCCTGCTGAAAGCGGGTTTATTCAGACCACTCTGCCCAGACGCTTAGAAAAGCCGATGGGATCTGGCAGCTGATCTACTCTGTTCAAGTGATCCACCTGGTGACTGGGGAGACGGGAATTCGCATCCTGCACTGGGACACCTGGGTGCCATGTCCAGTTCGACACCGTCGGAGCCCTGCGTCGCAGGGGGCTGGGCTAGATGACCCTCGGTGTCCCTCCCAACTCTACAATCCCGTGGTTATTTTTCTCGCCGTTTTGTCTCCGCCCTCAAATGCTGGAGGAGAGCGGAAGCCCCTGTCTTTGCTCGCCTGCTCACCTGATGAGCCAACAGGTGGGATGCTTGGCTCCTCAGCTGCTCGCAGCTCCTGAAAAAGAGGAAAAAATGGGGCTGAGCCCCTGGGAGGCAGGGGTTTCCCCAAGATATTTCCTTCTGCAGACAAATATTTGGAGCCATTAAGAGTCAAGGTTTGCTCTCCTGCACTGTTTAAGACATGTGGTCCATGTACTTATAATGCATGCGTGTCTATCTCGTGCACTTAGGGACATTCCTTTTATTTATGACACCTTAGAATTCTTATAGGGACGCGGGTGGTGCTGTGGGTTAAACCACAGAGCCTAGGGCTTGCTGATCAGAAGGTCGGTGGTTCGAATCCCCGTGATGGGGTGAGTTCCCGTTGCTCTGTCCCTGCTCCTGCCAACCTAGCAGTTCGAAAGCACATCAAAGTGCAAGTAGATAAATAGGTACCACTCTGGCAGGAAGGTAAATGGCATTTCCATGCGCTGCTCTGGTTCGCCAGAAACGGCTTAGTCATGCTGGCCACATGAACCGCAAGCTGTCAGCCGGCTCTCGGCCAATAAAGCAAGATGAGCGCCGCAACCCCAGAGACGTCTGCGACTGGACCTAATGGTCAGGGGTCCCTTTACCTTTAGGATTCTTATAACACTATTCTGAATACAGGTAGGTAGCCATGTCCGTGTGCTGTAGTCGAAACGAAAAAAAACAAAACAAAAAAATTCTTCCAGTAGCACCTTAGAGACCAACTAAGTTTGTTCTTGGTATGAGCTTTTGTGTGCATGCACACTTCTTCAGATACCATTTATTCTGAATAAATAGCTTTCTAGGGGGCAACTGGGGATGAGCTTATGGAACCAAGGGGGCGGTAGACCACAAAAGTTTGGGAACCGCCGAGTCTTTTTTTTAATTTTTATTTATTTGTTTTTTTCAAATTTAAGTTTTACCATCACATATCCAACATACATCTTAAAAACAAGATTCCAAAGAATCTCCTGGACTTCCCTCCTTCCCTTTGTGGGTCCTATTGTGAGTCATTTCCTCCTGCATCTTTTTCAATAATCCAAATCTTTTATATCTCCATTATATCCAAAATTCACCATTAAACGACAAGTGTTACTCCAGTCCTACTAACCATTTTAACCATGGGTAGGCAAACTAAGGCCTGGGGGCCGGATCCGGCCCAATCACCTTCTAAATCCGGCCTGCGGACGGTCCGGGAATCAGCGTGTTTTTACATGAGTAGAATGTGTCCTTTTATTTAAAATGCATCTCTGGGTTATTTGTGGGGCATAGGAATTCGTTCATTATTTTTTTCCAAAATATAGTCGTCGTCCCCCCCCAAGGTCTGAGGGACAGTGGACCGGCCCACAGCTGAATAACTTTGCTGACCCCTGATTTTATCTGTCTACAATGGTTTCTAAGCTAAATTATAAATTGTCCCCACTCCTTAGTAAAACGTTAGTCTTCCTGATTCCTGATTCTTCCGGCCATTTTTGCCATTTCGGCATAATCCATCAACCTGATGTGCCATTCTTCTCTGGTCGGGAGTGTCAATGTTTTGCAACCGCCACCAAACGCCTCTTGGGTTTCCAGCAGCCCCAGCCCCTTACCTCCAGCTCACTGGGAACCTCGGCCCTCTGCACTTCTTCTTCCTCCTCCCTCCTCCTCCGTGTTTCCTCTGCTGCTCGCTGCCTGGCATAGTCCACGCGCTGGCGGTTGGCGCAGCGGGCCCAGAGGCCCTGGAGGGTGGGGTGCATCCATCCTAGAACCAGGAAATGATGGGGCGAAGGGAGCAGTTAAAATTCTGGAGGGGGTGGTGGAAAGGGAGGTGAGCAGCAGGGGGCTCTATCTTGCCTGAAATAAGGGACCCGTCTCATGTTATTACGCAGAGATAAACAGGTCGGTGGCACTAGAAAAGACTTTCCCGGTTTCTGCAGGCAAAGCCTTGCACCTCCTGTCTAGGCCGGGGTGGGGGGGTGGGCCTCCCAGAAGCCATTGCACATCAGCCCCAGACAGCCCCCACCCAGCCTGACCAATGGGTCAGGGATAACAAGAACTACAGTGGTAGCTTGGTTCCCAAACGCCTTGGTCCTCAAACAACCTGGAACCCAGACAATGCAAACCCGGAAGTAAGTGTTCTGGTTTGCGAACTTTTCTCGGAAGCCGAACATGCTCCGTTTTGAGTGCTACGTTGAGCCAGTGTGGTGTAGTGGTTAAGAGCGGTAGACTCGTAATCCGGTGAACCGGGTTCGCTTCCCCGCTCCTCCACATGCAGCTGCTGGGTGACCTTGGGCTAGTCCCACTTCTCTGAAGTCTCTCAGCCCCACTCACCTCACAGAGTGTTTGTTGTGGGGCAGGAAGGGAAAGGAGAATGTTAGCCGCTTTGAGACTCCTTCGGGTAGTGACCAAGCGGGATATCAAATCCAAACTCTTCTTCTACGTTGAAGTCTGTCTGTTTTTGCTATTTGTTTTGCATTTTTGCTTTTGAGGCTCTTTTCGTTTTTGTTTTCGTGTGGAACCCAGTTCGGCTACTGATTGGTTGTGTGACTGCAGTACACTGTTTATTGCTTTCATTTTATGGATCAGTGTTCTCGTTAGATAGTAAAATCCATGTTTAAATTGCTGTTTTAGGGGTTGTTTTTAAAAGTCCAGAACGGATTAATCCATTTTGCATTGCTTTCTATGGGAAAGCGCGCCTTGGTTTTGGAACAATTTGGTTTTGGAACGGACTTCCGGAACGGATTAATTTTGAGAACCAAGGTACCACTGTATAGGGTTAAAAGGGGGCATGTCCTGGTATCTGTTATCGACAAAGGGCAATTAGGAAAAAAAATTCTCCAGCCTCTTCAGGCTGTTTTTCGCCTTTCTGGGTTAAAATCTGCTTTGTCCTCTGAGTGATGAGGTGAGGAAGCAGCAACGCACCTGGATGGCTCCTCCAGGCCAGGCAGGGGCTGGTACTGACCCTCTGGGGAGGGGGATCATGGGGGAGAGAGGGGTCCTCACCGTAAGTCGGCGCTCCCAAGAGCTCCTCCGCAGTCTTCAACCTCTTGCGTGGAAGCAGTACCATCTCCTGAGAAGAGGAAAGCAGGAAATGGCATAAAGTCCATTCCAAAACCAAATCATTTTTGTTCATTATTTCCCCCTCCAAAATATAGTCCGGCCCCCCACAAGGTCTGAGGGACAGTGGACCGGCCCCCTGCTGAAAAATTTGCTGACCCCTGTTCTAGCCCAGTGCCCTGCAATGTAGGAATATTTTGCCCTGATATTAAGAGTCTTAAGACTAAGCTATCCCCAGACTAATGTATTTTATATTCAGCACCGGATTTCAGCCCTTGCCTGCTTCCTGATCTGTGCGGCTGGAGCCGAAAACACGCTCAAACCACTTTTACCCGTGTGCAATGCAGGAATACACCGAGGGGGTGGAAATCGAACCCAACGCTCGCCAATTCCAGCACCTACCAGGGGCTGGCACTGTCCCTGCGGGTCCGAGATCTGCTTCTGGAAATCATCCCGGGAAATCTGGGTCACCGGATCCAGGAACCGCAGCTGCCTCCGCCGCCTGCCGGGCTGCAGAAAGGACGGCTCGTACGCGGGCAGCTGGAGCTGGAGAAGCCCAAGAGAAATTTCTGGATGTTCTGCCGCAGCTCGTCCCTAACCTCCCCGGGCTCCCGAGGGGCCGCCGCTTGGACCGACTTGGACCACTTGGCTCAGCATCGCAGACACCGGCCGGCAGCATCTCTCCGGGGCTCTGCGTAGGAAGCCTGCCGCCCAGCCCAACTTGGAGAGATTTGAATCCAGAACCTCCCTGCACGTGAGGGAGATGCTCTGCCGCTGACTTATACTATATACCGTGTTTCCCCTATTTTAAGACACCATCTTATTTTTTTCCCCCTCAAGAAAACGCACTATGGCTTATTTTGAGGGGATGTCTTATTTTTATTCCGTAAGCACGCCTTGGCAAGGCCACGCTCGAGTTCTGGGGCTGCGAAGGACGGGACGGGCGCGGAGCTCTTTGTTTGCTTGCTGGCAGCGGGGGGAGAATCCAAGCTGAGCTTTGAGGAAACGGGCACCAGAGAGACCCGCTTTCGCTGGGCGCTCTCTCCTGCTCCTCCTCCGCCGCCTTCCCTCCTCGAAACTCGACAGAAGCCTTGTTTTCCAAGGGGCCTCTTGGGCGACGCTTGGGGGATTTCGTCATGGCGGCGAGCAGGGAAAGCCCGTGCCGCCTTCCCTCTCCGCCACGGCGGCTGCCCCATGCGCTCTGCGCCGAGCGGAGTTGGGCGAGCGCACGGGCAAAGAGACCCTTGGGGTGCCTTTGTTGCGCCCGCTGCCCTGTCCTGTGCGCCCTGCTCTGCAGAGTTCCTGAGCGCTGCTTCTGGGGCTGACTGGTTTTGGTGGCGGGACTGGACGCCCCGCCCCCTTTTCCTTGGCGCCCTCCAGAACTGCGCCTATCACTATGGCTTATTTTCGGGGTACGGCTTATATTTCGCAAATGCGAAAAAATCCTGCTATGGCTTATTTTATGACTGCGTCTTAAAATAGGGGAAACAGGGTACTTATTGGGAAGGTGGGGGAAGCTGACTTATACTGAGTCAGATTTCCTGGTCCACCTAGAGCAGTACCGTCCGTACTGACAGGGTGAGGCGTTCTGCGCTGAGCCACAGGGCACCCGTCCCCTCCCGGCTCTAATAGGAAGGCTGGCCCTCCTTCCCCGCCTCCCTTCCTCTTACCTCGGGGCTCGGAGGGGAGCGTCGCTTCAGCTGGGGGCGGAGAGGGGTCAGTTGGGGAGAAGGCGGCAACCGGGGTCCCTCTTGCAGGAGGGTCGTCTCTGCAGCAGAACCAGCAAGGGTTGGGGGTCAGAGAAAAGGGCAGGGACAGATTGAGTTTGGTATTATAATTAAGGATACAGACAGATATTAGAATGTAACAGAATTAGAGTAAGAAATGTACAACAAAAGATTTACATCTATTTTTACGAAGGAGTATACAGGTGGGACGGACAGTAAGCCGAGTTGTAAATCTACATGTGTTTTTTTGGTTTTTTTGTCTTTTTTGGTTCATTCTGATGGGTGGTTGTTGTTTTTTAATTGGTGAAGGGGAGTTACTGATAGGGTTTGCTTTAGTTTGTATTTGTATTGGTATTTGTATCTGTAGTGGTACTTCTTTAATTTGTATTTAATTATAATATTGTAATAATATTGTCACTTCAGATGGTGACAGCAGTCACGAAATTAGAAGATGCCTGCTTCTTGGGAGAAAAGCAATGACAAACCTAGACAGCATCTTAAAAAGCAAAGACATCACCTTGCCAACAAAGGTCCGTATACTTAAAGCTATGGTTTTCCCAGTAGTGATGTATGGAAGTGAGAGCTGGACCATAAAGAAGGCTGATCACCGAAGAATGGATGCTTTTGAATTCTGGTGCTGGAAGAGACTCTTGAGAGTCCCATGGACTGCAAGAAGATCAAACCTATCCATTCTTAAAGAAATCAGCCCTGAGTGCTCACTGGAAGGACAGATCCTGAAGCTGAGGCTCCAATACTTTGGCCACCTCAGGAGAAGAGAAGACTCCCTGGAAAAGACCCTGATGTTGGGAAAGATTGAGGGCACAAGGAGAAGGGGACGACAGAGGACGAGATGGTGGGACAGTGTTCTCGAAGCTACCAATATGAGTCTGACCAAACTGCGGGAGGCAGTGGAAGACAGGAGTGCCTGGCGTGCTCTGGTCCAGGGGGTCACGAAGAGTCGGACAGGACTGAACAACAACAATAATATTGTAATTGCAATTTTTGTGTTTGATTGTAACAGCCGATTGAGTTTCAATAAAGTTTCGAAAAGAAAAGGGCAGGGAGGAGGGAGGAGGGTGCCAGATAACCAGCAGATTTCTCTGGCCTCGTCTCCCTCAATTGAACCCCAACCCACCCCCGTTCCCTCAGGTGACCTTGGCGGGAGAGATAGGGGAAGCAGGGCTGCTCGCATCCCCTTTGCCGAGACACCAGGCCCCTCCAACCCCCCAGCCGGTTATTATTAAGAACAAAGGTCTAAGAACTGGTCCCTGAGTTTGACTTCTTCCTCTTCCCTCCCCGATCCTTTTGCCTTGTGTGTCGTGTAAGCGCCCCTTTGTGTCTAGCCCAGCAGGGTCCTTATGCTCTTGTGCCCTTGGCCAGCCTTCCCCCTCTGCTCCCTCCCGTGCCCAGCGCCCCACTAACCCAAAGGCAGCAGAGGGGGTTCTCCTAGGAGCTGGATCTTGTCCGTCAACAGAGGTTCTCCTGCTTCCCCCGCAGCAGGCAGCTCCTCCCCGACCCTGTGAAACAAGAAATACGGTTTCCTTTTTGTTAACGGTGGCAGAAATTGTTTTTCAATTCACACACCAGACTGGGCACCACAAACTGCAAAGACTTGTGGGAAATGGCCTTTGTTAGAATCCAAGGGGCCACCACAGGAAGGACCCTGAGGTGTTTATTGTCGCCGATAGTCATGTGTGATGTCTATGATACATTACAGAGGGAGAAGCGTTTGTGGGGTGCGAGGGGAGGGGGGGAGAGAAGGTCATTGCCCCAAGGAGACTGCAAACTAGATTTCAATGAGACACAGGGCATGGAACTAAGGAAGGCAGGACAACAACCTCTCCTAGTCTGGGGATATTGCTAATATGGTGGAATCCTAACTCCTGTTATCCACAGATGACATGGCCAATGGTTAGGGATGCTGGGAGCTTGGTACCCCATCCCTGGCATACGCACGCACCCTTCTTACAGGACCGCCTCTCCTGGTATGCCCCACAGAGGACCTTAAGGTCCACGAATAACAATAGCTTAAGGGTCCCGGGCCCCAAAGAAGCCAGATTATCCTCCACAAGGGCCAGGGCTTTTTCAGTGTTGGCTCCGACCTGGTGGAATGCTCTGTCCCATGAGACTAGGGCCCTGCAAGACCTGATCTCCTTCCGCAGGGCCAGTAAGACAGAGTTATTCCGCCTGGCCTTCAATCTAGCCTGATCCCCTATTCCTTTCCCCCCTTCCCTTTTTTCTGAAGAAACCCTTCTGGGTCCCCACATTAAAATTCTTCCCTGGTCTCCCTACTGGCCTAGCAAGACTAACTTGGCCAGTTAGCCCTGGTGATCCCACTGATGTTTGTTTTTTATGCTGCTTTTAGCTGTTTTTAAAGTTGTTTTTAATCATTGTTTTGTATTTGTTGTTAGCTGCCCTGAACCCCGTTTTTGGACCTGGAAGGGCGGGGTATAAATAAAATTATTATTATTATTATTATTATTATTATTATTATTATTATTATGATTATTATGATTATTATTATTATTATTATTATTTCATTCCAAATTTTGCCTCTGCTCAAACAGCTCCAGCAGGTTTTTTAAAAGACTGCGTGCCTGCCAAACCTGTTTGACCGTAACAGGATACAGCGATCCTTCTTCCAAACCTATTTAATGTTTACTTTTGTGGAGTTTCACACTTGCATTTTTATTTTTTTTTTGCTATGAGTTACCTACTGAAAAGAGAAAAGTAAGGAGCTAAACACCCTTCTCCAACTCTGCCGTTTTGCCCCCAACCTGAAGGCAGAGTTCGGATCTAGATAATTATAGTGAAGTTTGTATAGCCACATGAACACAACTATATTCCCCCTGCCCTTTTTTCCTAAACCCAAAGCCCCACAATGTTGCATCTTCTCCCACTGTGGGAGTTGTTCCACGCCGTCTCATCAAACTGCAGTTTGATGCTCTAGTAAAAAAAAACAAGGGCCGCGTACCTATGCCTCCAACAGAGCTCTGTGCCCCACCTGCCTGCCCCAGTCCACCCTCTTCGCCCCGACACAAACATGCAGCTCAGAATCTGAGACCCAGAAGCCCACCACAACTCTCTTTACCTTGTGGGAGGCGACAGCCCCGGGGAGACCAGCAGCTCTTGTTCTCTGACTCCCTCGGCAGACTCTGGGAAAGGGGCGAGAGGCAAAAGTAGAGATGAGAGGCCTGTTGGGTCGGATGCGTCCTCTGGGATCTGGCAGTGCCAAACACAGAGCTGGAAAATCAACAAATGCCTTCTTCTATTTATTTCCCATAACTATGGTTATAGACCCAGGTGGCGCTGTGGGTTAAACCACAGAGCCTAGGGCAGTGATGGCTAACCTTGACACCCCAGATGTTTTGGAACTACAACTCCCATCATCCCTAGCTAACAGGATCAGTGGTCAGGGATGATGGTAGTTGTAGTCCCAAAACATCTGGAGTGTCAAGGTTAGCCATCACTGGCCTAGGGCTTGCCGATCAGGAGGTCGGCGGTTTGAATCCCTGCGACGGGGTGAGCTCCCGTTGCTCGGTCCCTGCTCCTGCCAACCTAGCAGTTCAAAAGCATGTCAAAGTGCAAGTAGATAAATAGGTACCGCTCCAGCGGGAAGGTAAACGGCGTTTCCGTGCGTTGTTCTGGTTCGCCAGAAGCAGATTAAACTCAGGGACCGAACCCTCCTGCCTGCAAATTGTGGGCTCTGCCCCTGAGCCACAAGCTCCCTACCCATGGAAGAGAACAGACACACAGAACAACTCAGTCTGAAGCACCGATGGGCGTCTCCCTCGCCTGCTCACCTTCTTCCGCTCGCCTTTTCCTGGAGGAAATCCGGCGAGGCTTCTCTTCCCCGGACACCAGAAACTCCCCTTGATCCATCAGCAGGTCAATTTCCTGGACGGTGATTTCAGGCAGATCTTGCTCTCCCTGCGGACGGTGGGAAAAGGAAGATGACGACGCAGGTCTCATGGAAACAAACGCACGGCCTCTGCTATGTATCTGCCGCCCTCGAACCCAGGGGTGAAGGAACACAGCTCTGATCAAGGGCCGCATTCCCTCCTGCACAGCCTTTCGGGGGCCACATGGCGGCTGGTGGTGGGCGAATATAATTCCAGCTAGTTTCTAGACATACCCTTTGGGCTACTACCCTCCACCTGGAGAAGCGAGAGGCGTCGTCAGAGTCACACATCCCAGCCAGGCAAAAAACAAGTTTTAAAAGGGCACCTCAGCAAGTGATTAGATTGCCATTGTTAATGGCAGGTAGAGTATTCTTGTGGTTAGGAAATAAGTTTTGAAGGATGGGTTTTTACGTATTTAGAACCACAGAATCGTAGAGTTGGAAGGGGCATGGAGGGTCCTCTAGCCCAACCCCCTGCAAATCCGCTGTCCCGCACGGCGATCAAACCCACAAACTTGGCATTATCAGCCCGGTACTGAATTCAAGGCGGTATGAATGGTGAACGTGGAATAAATGAATGAAAATGAGCTTTATTCTTAGGGAAGGCATGGTGAGGAGGACCGTGCCTGCCTTAAGACCGATTCTGTGAACAAAGCGGTTCAAAGGAACCCCAAGGAGGGGGCCTTGGCAGAACTGTTTATCTGCATGTCTTACAACCTGATTTGCTGAGACAAAGCAAATGTCCGGACTCACAACCTTGACTCCCTAAGAGGCTCTTTTCCTGGCTAACGTTACAATTAAGTAAAGAATGCGTTAGAAGTAGATTGTTAGCCTTGAAAGAGGGGTAGATTTATAGTTTAGAGGTGACCCAGGGTAACAAGGAGAAATAACAGGTGATGGTTTAAGACACGGGTCCCCAAACTAAGGCCCGGGGGCCGGATGCGTGAACAGAGAATCCAGGCCTGGTGGTGATGAGTTTCTACAGAACCAAAAGGTTATTTTAAACTTTAAATCGTATTTTAACCTGCATTTTAATTGATTGTTTTGTTGTGATTTTATTGGTGTTAGCCGCTCTGAGCCCGGTCTTGGCTGGGAAGGGCGGGGTATAAATAAAAAATTATTATTTATTATTATTATTATTATTATTATATTACCCGCTCCCACCTTCCTGCTCAACCCCCATGACCTCCCCAAAGCCAAAAACCTACTTCAATGTGCAGCAAAGTGATGGGCTCTGCCTCTTTGAGAGTGATGGTGTCCGGACAGACTGTGATGGGAAGCTGTCCTTCGGAGCAAAAAGAATCGGGAGATGATTAGCACCTTAATTAATTCACTCCCCGCCTTTCGGCCAAAAGTGAGGTTTTAACACCTTTGGATTGCATAGAATTGGAGAGCTGGGAGCAACCCAAAGGTCTTGTAGCCCAACCCCTTGCAATGTGGGAATGATGGCGAATTTTGAGACAGCGTTTCAAGGAAGGGAGCAAACAGCCTGTCTCAAAGGTCCAAGCTGGGGTTAAGCAGAGCAGCAACTATTTCCTTAACAACTCACAAACTCTGGTTTCCCCCCGCAGAGAAGCCATAGTCTCCGCCTGGAAAGGCAGGGTTTCTGAAAGCATGAAATTTAGCAGTGGTTCCTGGGCTCCCATTTCCTGACCCACCTGGCCTCTGGTCCCAGGGAGATGGAGGAAGGCGCTGTGGGGGGGTTCTTTCAGGCGTGGCTGTTTCCAGAATGGATCGGACCTGGGAAAGACGGAGGGGGGGGGAGGCGGAATCTGACCCACTTCTCTCTGGTCCATCATTGCCAGGGAGCCGGGAGCCACCGGCTACAGCTGAGAGACGGGCAGAGGGCACTGCCCCACCAAGCTCAGCCTGCCCCCAACAGCCCCCACCTGCCTGCCTCCTTACCCATCCAGGGGCTGGCAGCGAGCCCCAGCTTACTCTTCCTCATTCCCAGTGCTGCCCCTTGCAGACCTCAGCGGGGAAGAGGAGGCTGGAGAGAGAACCAGAACTCTGGCGCCACCTACTGTCCGGCTCCCTGCCTGACGCCCTACCAGTAGCCCCCCAAGAGCAGTGAGATTGGGGGAAAGGGTGTGAGGCTGTCTTACATAGGGAATGGACATGGGGCTGGGCAGCAACGGCTCCATCATCCCGAAAAAGGGGTCGGGAGCTTCCTCTAGGATTTCCATGATGGCCAGCTGGTTGGGGAGCAGCAACCCTGGCCTGCGGGTAGGAGAAGCAGAAAGAAAAGGTTAGACTTACTAAGAAGTGTAATAGGAAATTAAGGCCACATATATATATAAAATGTTCATAAGTGTGCCAAGCAAACAAGGCCACATGTGTGTATTTCTTTGTCTCAGGAACAAAGGGGGGTTGCCCCTCCAGCTACTCAGCAGCCCTCCCTCTGCCTGAGTGATAATTCCTGGCATCCTGATACCTGAGTGCCAGACAGGTAGCCATTCCAGAGATAACAAACCCAGATGAAGACAAAAGGGTGTGATTAACTTGGCTGAGAAACAGGGAAATGTAAATACCTCTTTTGTTTCACTTGGTGGGTGTTTAGTGGAGGACAAGAGGGGGCAAGGTCCAGGATGCTCAGATTGCTGCCACCAGACCTCCCCTTTTCATGATGTAACCATGATGTATCGGGGGGGGGTCTCGGCCTACACCCCTCCTATGGTGTATGCATGGTGTTTTTGGGGGGTGGTCTTGGTCCAGGGCGGGGGATTCAAAATGTCTATATAGGGGCGGGCGCACTTTTGTTCTGGGTTGCTCCTCCATCCAGCATGTGGTGAGGGAGAACCCTGTTGCAACAGTATTTGTTAATAAAGATCAGGCTTACTAGCCGCCTTGCTTCCCATTAGAACTCTGGTCTGGTCTCTGTCTTTTCTGCGCAGGCAGGGGTTTCAAAATAACGTCCTGCCGAGGTTCAGGATTCCACCCCGAATCGAACCCTTTATCTAGATAACTCTCTTAAATTCTTACAACAGAAGTAAGGGACTTCTCTGTCCCACCCCAAAGCTACGCTGATCTTTCCCCTATATGCCTCACGTACTGGTATCTCAGTAGTTCTCTCCCCAACAATCCAAAAGGAGATCTGCTCGCCCAAGGATCACTCAGGAGTCCCAAGGCCAAGCAGATATGCAAACTCCGCAGCCGCCGCCCCCCAACCTGCCCCGGGTGGCGAATGCGAATCACTCACTGCTCCAGGTCTGTCAGGTCAATGCGGATCTGCTGCCGGGCCCGGTTGAGGTGTTCCAAGATGTGCTGGATTTCCTCTGGAAATGGGAGGCAGGAGGGGAGTCAGCCAGACTCGGGAGAACCACCTCTCCACCCCCCCTAACCATTCGTTTCGTTCGTTCAAAGCCTTTATGGCTTACTTTTTTTTTAAGCCAGGAAAGCTCGGAGAGCAACTTACAAGCCAATATTATACGTAGCGCACAGGCAGACTCTGCCCCTCAGGACTGCAATCCAAACGAGCGACAGCACGGAAGGTAAAGAGGAGGGTGAGGGAAGAGGAAAGCGAGCGCGCTCAAGCGGCAGTTTCTTTCGTGTCGAAAGGGCTCTTGTAATGTCAGTTGCTAAGGGGTTTGGGGTGTGCCCCCCTGACCTTTCAGTAGACTTGGGAGGAAAATGCACTGCGTACGGAGGGGGTTATGTATGCATGTCGTAGGTTTAGCTACGATTGCAGGGGGTTGGAACAGATGACCCCTTGCAACTGTACAATCCTGTGATTTCTGCGGAATGCATTTGAAAATATAAAAGAGAGGAAGAGAAAGGGTCCGGAAGAAGCAGCAGGAAGGGACAAACGGGGGGGGGGGTTGGTTTGGAAAAGGTCATACCCACAAGGTACTGGCACTGACGGGTGTAAACGCGGACGACCCCGAACTGCAGCTGAGCGGAGAGGTAGAGCGAGAAGCGGGGCTTGGGAGCCCCAGGCAAGGGAGGCGGCACCTGGACGAGGATGAAGGCCATGATCTCCTCGCTGCAACAGGAAGGAAACGAGAGGCGTCACCCGCACGGCACCCGCCTGGTCTGCACTCGGCTCTGGACGCAATGCACGCCTGCAGGATCAGGCCAAGGGCCCGCCTCCTCCAGCATCCTTTCCCCCCTGCAGCCAGGCGGATGCCTCATATATCGCTCTACCAGGCATGTCCAACAGGTAGAATAGAATCATAGAATCTTAGAGTTGGAAGAGACCCCAAGGGCCATCCAGTCCAACCCCCTGCCAAGCAGGAAACACCATCAAAGCATTCCTGACAGGTGGCTGTCAAGCCTCTGCTTAAAGACCTCCAAAGAAGGAGACTCCACCACACTCCTTGGCAGCAAATCCCACTGTCGAACAGCTCTTACTGTCAGGAAGTTCTTCCTAATGTTTAGGTGGAATCTTCTTTCTTGTAGTTTGAATCCATTGCTCCGTGTCCTCTTCTCAGGAGCAGCAGAAAACAACTTTTCTCCCTCCTCTATATGACATCCTTTTATATATTTGAACATGGCTATCATATCACCCCTTAACCTTCTCTTCTCCAGGCTAAACATACCCAGCTCCCTAAGCCGTTCCTCATAAGGCATCGTTTCCAAGCCTTTGACCATTTTGGTTGCCCTCCTCTGGACACGTTCCAGCTTGTCAGTATCCTTCTTGAACTGTGGTGCCCAGAACTGGACACAGTATTCCAGGTGAGGTCTGACCAGAGCGGAATACAGTGGTACTATTACTTCCCTTGATCTAGATGCTATAGGTAGATCGTGATCTCCCAGTAGATCACTGGACATCTGCGGTAGATCACCAGTAGATCAGTGGCTCCCCCGAAGAAGCTAAAAAACTTTGGCTCCCCTGAAAAAAGCTTAACATCTTTGCCCTGCACCCCTAAAATAACCTGAACCACCAAAAATGGGGATTTCCTTCCTAAAAAAAGCTCAATGCCACCTTTCCTTAAAAAAAAAGCTCTACAACTTTGACCTGAACCCCCAAAAAGGGGGTAGATCACTGCCAGATTTTAACTCTGTGAGTAGATCGCAGTCTCTTGGGAGTTGGCCACCCCTGCGCTATACAGTGGGACCTCAGTTGAAGAACAGCCCTGTTTACAAACTATTCGGTATATGAACTCCGCCAAACCGGAAGTAGTGTCCCGGTTTGCAAACTTTACCTCGGTTTAAGAACAGAAGCCGAATGGTGGAAGGGTACTGGTGGCGGGAGGCCTCATTAGGGGGAGAGCGCCTTGGTTTAAGAACGGTTTCGGTTTAAGAACGGACTTCCGGAACGGATTAAGTTTGTAAACCTGGGTACCACTGTATATGCAGAGCAAGTGCCATATCATATATGCTTGTCTAATGTGTAGCTATATCAGTGTTATTATTACCCTAATACATATATGGATATTGATAACCTCCTATTATTTTTATAAACACACTCGAAACATCGTTGTTTGCACAACGCCTGCATCTGTAAGCTCCCTGTTCATAAACTGCGAGTGTTGCCATATCTTCAATCTACAGTGGTACCTTGGTACTCAAACTTAATCCATTCCGGAAGTCCGTTCCAAAACCAAAGCGTTCCAAAACCAAGGCACGCTTTTCCCATAGAAAGTAATGCAAAACAGATTAATCCGTTCCAGACTTTTAAAAGCAACCCCTAAAACAGCAATTTAACATGAGTTTTACTATCTAACGAGACCATGGATCCATAAAATGAAAGCAATAAACAATGTGCTGCAGTCACACAACCAATCAATCATCAGTAGCTGAACTGGGTTGCGCAAAAACAAAACAAAAAGGAGCCGCAGAAGCAAAAACGCAAAATAAATAGCAAAAGCAGACAGACCTCAGCGTAACACTGAAAACGGAAGTGTGGCAACTCAAAACGGAGTTTGCAGACCAGAACACTTACTTCCGGGTTTGCAATGTTTGGGTTCCAAGTTGTTTGAGTACCAAGGCATTTGAGAACCAAGGTACCACTGTATTGGCGGAAGGTGGCCACAGGTTTATCTTTCCAGGGCCTCAACACCAGTCTTTTGGCCATAGCAAAGACACAACAAATCCATTTACGTTTCTCCAGAGGCAGGCACCCTGCTGCCAACCCATCCTTTCACCAGTCCTAATTTATATACGCATTTTCATATTTACTGTTCCCAACCCTAATCCTGCGGAAAACCATCTAATTAGATTTTCATTTGATCCTGACTTGTTTTTAAGAGGTAATTTAATTATTGTTTGATTTTTATACCAATGTTATATATTTGATGTTAGCTGCCCTGAGCCCAGTCTCGGCCGGGGAGGGCGGAATACAAATAAAAGTTGATTATTATTATTATTATTATTATTATTATTATTATTATTATTAATTCACTGTGTGAGTGCCTGGAGGCGGTTGGAGGATGGATGGCGGCTAACAGATTGAGGTTGAATCCTGACAAGACAGAAGTACTGTTTTTGGGCAGGTGGGTGTGGGGGACTCCCTGGTCCTGAATGGCATAACTGTGCCCTGAAGGACCAGGTACGCAGCCTGAGAGTCATTTTAGACTCACAGCTGTCCATGGAAGCGCAGGTTAATTCTGTGTCCAGGGCAGCTGTCTGCCAGCTCCATCTGGTACGCAGGCTGAGACCCTACTTGTCCGCAGACTGTCTCGCCAGAGTGGTTCATGCTCTAGTTATCTCCCGCTTGGACTACTGCAATGCGCTCTATGTGGGGCTACCTTTGAAGGTGACCCGGAAACTGCAATTAATCCAGAATGCGGCAGCTAGACTGGTGACTGGGAGTGGCTGCCATGACCACATAACACCGGTCCTGAGAGATCTACATTGGCTCCCAGTACGTTTCCGAGCACAATTCAAAGTGTTGGTGCTGACCTTTAAAGCCCTAAACGGCCTCGGTCCTGTATACCTGAAGGAGCGTCTCCACCCCCACCATTCAGCCCAGACACTGAGGTCCAGCGCCGAGGGCCTTCTGGTGGTTCCCTTACTGCGAGAAGCAAAGCTACAGGGAACCAGGCAGAGGGTCTTCTCAGTAGTGGCGCCCGCCCTGTGGAACACCTTCCCATCCCATGTCAAAGAGATAAATAACTACCTGACATTTAGAAAACACCTGAAGGCAGCCCTGTTTGGGGAAGTTTTTAATGTGTGATATTTTAATGTATTTTAGTGTTTGTTGGAAGCCGCCCAGAGTGGCTGGGGGGACCCCCGGCCAGATGGGCGGGGGTAAAAATAATAAATTATTATTATTATTATTAATAATAATAATAATAATTATTATTATTATTCCGTCCCTCATTTGTGCCTCCTCCCGGCCAGCCTCTACTCACCAGGTTCTCGGGACATTGACTTTCAGGTACTCCCGCTTCAAGAGTTTGGCTGCCCCAGTTGCTGCCAACCTGGGAAAGAGACGGAGAGGCCATCAATTGGTGGGGGGCCAGGCAGCTGCCAGCACCCTACACTGCCCCCACCCACAATCTCAGAGCAAAGTCCTTACCAAATCGTAGCAAAACATCCCGTATGACGTTGCAACACGTTTGGGTAATAGAACATTTCGGAATGGACAGTTTCCCTTTTCTAGTATTGAGATTCTGAGATTTCTTGACGTTCCTGATCTCTTGGGAGAGGGGAGTGCTTTTCCTCTGCAAATTATCACCCTTTTCTAGGCAGACTACAGCGTATTCTGCGGTTGTATCTCAAGAGTCAAAGGACCCCCTTTCCCGATTTAATAATGGCCCAAGTGAGCGGCAAAATGTTGAGAAATCAGTCGATCCCTCAAACCTCACAAATTCAGCACCGGAGACGAAAGATTATGATGGGGCCTGTTCTTTCCTATAACTAATTTGGGACAATTTTATCACGAAGCCAACGGCTGTGTCAGTTTGATTCCCAAATTTGATTAATTAGGGGAGATGAGATGGTAAGCAGCGAACTGCCAGGAACGAGAGCTGTGTTTGCTGGCGAGTTTAATGAAAGACAGTTTGATGACAAGAGAAAGATGAAGAAGAGAACAAAGGATTTTAATCTATTAGAGGATGCGTCATTCAGCGGCAATATTCGTTCAAATGGTGAGTTGTGAGGTGTAATTTCAAAATTCTCTAGAAACCAATTAGTAAGTTCATACCAAATGTATAAAATGTATGGGGTGGGGGTGGGGGGGAGGATAGCTAAATTCCCAATTGATCACACAGTTAATAATTTTTTTTAATGGGAAGCAAATAAAGAATATTAGCTAGGAATACTAGCACAGATAATGATGTAACAGGAACTGGGAAAATTAATAAGCCAATAACAAGCAGGAATTCACCTGCCAAACCATTAAATGTTGAAGCAATAATTCACTGACCACCATTGAACATGTCTAATCACGGTAATCAGAAGTCCATGAACAGTTAAAACTAGTGATAAAAGAGCACCCAGAAATTAAAGAGGGTTTAGCAACCCTGTAGTCATAAAAACAAGGTAGTCATAAAAATATTTCAGACGGGCTAATTACAGGATGAGATGTGATTAATACTTATAGTAATTGGGCGTGGATTGTTTTAAAAGTAACCACCGTATATATAGGTGTTAGGGGGGGATCAGGTGGCAAGAAAGGCTTGGTTTTTTTGGTTTTGTCTTGAATTTTTATTTTAAAAAATAGCAGTAAGAACTAAAAAATAGTGGCAGATTATGATTAAAACCCCCCCCCGCAAAAAAGGGAGATACTGTCAGCAATTAAGATTCCTAGCACTAAATGAAGATCTAGTAAATTAACTGGGCTGCAAATACATTAATTAAAAAGCGGGTTACTTGGACTCAGCACCACTGGCTGCTACTGATAATAAAACCCAATGATTCTAAAAGGCGAATGTGCTAAAAATTAGAAATAAAAACGGACAGTGTAACCAGGCAGCCACCCTCAACCCTCTGCAGCCACTTGCCAGGATCAAAGTGAGAGACACTGGCAACAGCCTTGTCAATAAACGAAACACCTGCGACCAATCCCTGCTGTTTTCTGACGTTCTGACCAATGAAAACATCTCCCTCTTTTAACTATCTCGACCAATCACTGCACGCGAAAACTTATCTCCAAGCTCGGAGACACGTTCTTCGCCTCTCTCCAGTTCCAACCAATCAAATCTCTTTATTCCTCTTCTCCTCGCGCCCACTGGCCCGAAGCTTGCTGACCAGCCCTCCTCTAATTACGTTGCAGAGTTCTAACCAATCAAATCGATCCGCTGCACTTGGCCTGTCAGCTGCGCATCTCATTACCCAGTCCGTGTTCTCAATTCCTTGTACTGAACTGAGCTAGTCCAATGGGCAGGCTCCTCACAGAGTTCTAGCCAATAGGATCGACGCAAGGGCCTCCTCCTTTAAGAAAGTTTACATTGTTGCTTCTTGAATTTTTCTTTGCCTGTCAACTCACCTATTGCCAAAGCCTGGCCAATGAAATCAAGGCACGTGACCGGAATACTGTCCAATCATGGAGAAGGGCAGTTTTCCCGCCAAATTAAGTTATAGGTCCCTTTTCTCTTCAGAAATTCCAATGTATCATTTAATAGGAGCCTAGTAGTCTCCACATATACTATATATGTCTCTGTAGATACCAAAACCACTCACCCTAATATAGACTACAGAATTATCAGCAAATAAAGGCAATTAAAGCCCCAGGCAGGCCTCTTGGGCCCCTCATTCTTTCACACCTTGGCCTACCTTGCAGGGTTGTTGTGAGGGCAAAGGGGAACAGGAGGAGGACCAAGTTTAGTCACCCCAAGCTCCTTGGAGGAAAGCCAACACAGAAATAGGATGTAAATAAATCAAGCGTTTTCTGGATTCCGGGGATTTTGTATTCATTTATAGCTTCATTTAACTCCCAACCCCAAAAAAGTTTTGAACCCTTTACAAGAGTTTTTCAAGTATCAATATTGGAGTGTATTCATCAGCACCAAAAATGGAACTGCGGCACAGTATGTGTTAATGGATAATTAAAACGTAATGGTCACTAAGCCGACAAGGTGGCAGGTTTTTTTTTTAATTTGCAGATCAGTTACCAGAAAAATAAGGGCAAGGTCGTCTCAACTATTTTAAGGTGATAGATTTATTTCACTTTCTGTTTTGTCCAGCTGCTAGGGTAATGAAGAAAAAGAGCAGCTTCAGATTACTGTACTGTTGTTGTTTTTTAAAAAAAACCATCTCTCAAACACAAAAGGACAATGGATGGAGAGGGAGGAGGAAATAAGCAAACTGGGTTTCAGGTTTTTAGGTACAGATTGTTCTAATGGCCAGGCGGCTTTTTGCACTGCGCTCTTGGCCTTGCCAAAAAACTAAAAAATAGCAGGGCCCATTCACTCTGCCGAGAGCTAATCCTCTCCCGAAGGTGCTTGTCCATTATACGGACCAGTTTATAACTTTAGGAACTGGTTCTTCCCCTCCCCCACTTCCTGCATTGTAGGGGGTTGGACTAGATGACCCACAGGATCCCTTCCAACTCCCTCCCCCATCCTGTTTTCCTTTTGTGCTGTGCCTTTTGGGTGATCGTTTTAAAGCGAATGTATGTTGTGCAAGCCTTTTCCAGCCAGAATCAACGTGTTTTACAAGCTATGTAGCTTGTTTTTGAACTTGAGTTTAGGTTTTTAACCTTTTGGATGAAGCAAAATTAAAATTCCAAGTTTGTATAATTATCACTTACTGTTTGGGAGTGTTTTTTTGAAGTTTCCTTAATCCTCCCCCCCTAGATTTAATAGCAAACAAACTATTTTGAGTTATTTAAATGTATTTTTTTTTCCTTCTGAGGAAACTGATAGATCATAACAGTGAAATGAGAATCTTAGCCGGCAACTCGTCAAGGTTATTTGGAAGTTTATCTTGAGTTATTTCTTGTTATCTGGAGTTATTTGGAAGGTTTTCTTGAGTTATTTATATCTCTTTGAATTAGTTTATTATGTTTTTGAGTATTTTTTCTCTAAGCAAGTCTGTTTTTGAATCATTAAATATATTGTTTGTTTTAGTATCACTATATAAATATACGCTCATCTCGTTTCAGGGATCTTTCACGGTGTTGATGACTGATGAGTGTGCATGAATCAGCAAACAAGCAGAGTATCGTTCAGGGAAACCACAGGGAAAATAATGGTGACTCATCAACCACATGTGAGGCTGAGAAGAGACCAGCGCCAGACTTAACACAGAATCATACTCGTTTTTTTAAGGAAGCCCTTTTCATAGAATCTGACCAAACTGAATGAAATGTGCTTCCAAGTAAAGGATTATTAGGACTAGGGGGTGTAACTGGTCAATTCGGGCATGGATCTTGGGGTAGGCATTTGCTTTTTGATGTGGCAACTGAATTAACTTCCCATTGTGAAAACTTCACTTTCACTTCCTATTGTGAAAACGTCAAGGTCTCAAAAGAGTAACTACAGCTTTTTGGGCTATCTCTGGAGAAGAGGATGCTGTCTCTCTCTCTCTCTTTGTAAAGAACCTTTCCTCGAATTTCCAACAGCGACGGCATATAAGAAATGACAAGAACATAGTAAAAGAGAGGAAATTGGGGGGGGGGGGGGGGGGAGAGAACCATTTCAGAAACAAAATTAACCGACTTCCGCCTGTTCCTGGCATGCACATTGTGAAAACTCAAAGCAGTAAGCGCCCAGATCAATATTGAAAAGCGAGAGATAGAAAGAAGAAAAAAGAAACCCCAAGGATTCTGTTGGTTTTAAGTGCATTTCCATTATCGTTTTTGAATTTTGGAAAAAGGCCACAGAGTTCAATTCAGTGAAAGGAAAATGCTTAATGTTCCCTGGGATGTGTTACTTGAGAACACAGTGGAATCTGTCTAGGAGGGCCCTCTCTGGCTGCATTCTGGATAAAATGGCTTTTTAAGGTGCCTATAGCTTCCCTATAGGTCAGGATTATCTGAGATTCAGGATTCAAGCAGACAAAAAATAAAGAAAAAAGATCACTCACAAAACGTGAAATCTGTGGGATTCTCTGCCACATGATTCAAAACTCCCACACCAGATTCCAGTGTCCATTTCCAATAAAACTTTATTATTTAAACAAATATTTTCAGATCCACACAGCAAGCGTGAAAGACAGTCTAAGAGCATATTTTCCTAGATACTAATAAAGTGCAAGAAGGCATGAGCTCAGTAGGCACAGGAATGAGGGAGGTAAAAAAAGGAGGGGTGTTCACAAGGTTTTGTATTACTTCCCAGCCATTCCTCAGCCGGGAACTGCAAAAAGGAGGAGGAGGAGCTTATTAGGAGAGGAAAAGCCCTCGCTCTCATCTCAGGATACCACCAGGAAATAATTGCCACCAGTGCTTCTGATCTAGTGTTTCACACTTTTTCTACATAATGCAAGTTCACAGGTAGAAGTTGTTCCGACGTGCAGGAATGAGCAAAGTAGGAAGTCCCGCCCGAGAGGATAAGGTAGGAAGTAGGAACTGTTCAAGATCCTGGATGGATCTGTACCACAAGCAGGTCAGCAGCCCCCAAAAATCAGAGGGACAGGACAGGTGATTTCTTTGCCATCTCAGCATTCAGGTGCCCCAGGAGCACCTCATTTCTCAGCGGAGGCATCCGAAACGACAAAGAGGACTTGGGGAGCAGCTGGTTGTACCACAGGAGAGACTGCAGCCAAAGCAAATATCTGCTCCATCTGTGGGCGGAAAAGAGGGGGAAAGCAACCATTGAAATGACTCCAGAAATTTTGAACAACTGCACTGTTTTGACCAGCGTCCTTCCCATCACTCGCTTCTGAAAACCCACCGCTATTTCCCAACACGTCTGCGCCACGATCGACTGGGCATGCTGTTCCGTTCCAACTTCTGCCTTACCCATGCTGCGATTTCCTCCAAATACTACTTATCCACGTCCCGGAGCCATAACGCACGTCTGTTCCACCTACCCAGCTTGCATCTCTGCTGCGATTTCCCCATACGCTACGCAGAACGCACCTCTGCCCCCCAATACTTAGAAAACTGACGGAATAAATAGGTTTACTTCTGCCATGATGGCCCAATCCGCCAACCCAGAGCACACTTCGTCCGGTGCCCTCCCCTGCTCTCACAATGTGTTCCAGCATTTCTCCCAAGCATTGTTGACCCAAAATGTGTTTATTTCTTACTTTTTCTGCAGGGCATATCTTGTGTCTCCACCAAGATCCTTCCCAACCCACAATGTGCGTCTGCCGTGCCGACGCTTAATGACTCACCTGGATGACGATCCGCTTGCTGTCCACGCAGTCCTGCCCCAATTCCTCCCCTACACAGAGAGTAACTTGATGCTCAGGCTTAGGCCCCACGGCCCAGAAGGTATTCCTGCAGTGCTGTTGGCGGAAAACGAAAGAGAGCGGAATGATACAGCAGGAAGCACCAGAACCAAATTGGGCTTTGTAAATGAATATGGCAATAGATATGCTATGGCTATCTAAGGGGAACAACAGCTCTTTCTAAATCAGGGACCTAATGAACCGCAGGACCTTTGGTTTCAACCCCCCAGCTTCCCCTCTTTGCCCCCACCAGAAACTAGGACAAGATAAAAAGCTCCCATTCATGCCAACGGGAGCTTTTCTTCCCCATATTTGTATGGGGATGTTTTTTATTTATTTATTTATTTATTTATTTATTTATTTATTTATTATTAATGGGTTTTTTTTGCCAAATCATTTTTATTAAGTTTTCCAATCATAAAAAATAACATCAATATCAATTAATCCATATAGTCCAATTAGTTTCCAAATAAATTGCCGAATTTTTATCCCTTTTTCTTTTTTCATTTTTGACTTCCCTAGCTTCAGACAATTAGGATTTTACTCATTTTGTTAAGTCCATTGCCTTCCGTAGTCCTGATATCATCCGTTTCCTTTCTGTTGTTATCCGTCCTTGTTTTATTTTCCTTCACGCCACTAAATGCTTTCGCAAGTGAGATAAAACAGCCAAAAACTATCATGACTGTGTGGGTTTTGTGTCCGTACTTTCTATTATTAATGATTTTCAGGTTTATACATTTCAATAATTTTACAGTCATTTAAACATTTCAAAACTTGACTTCCTTCCCCCCTCTTACTGCGGTTCCTTGATTGATTTTTAATATCTTCTGCATTTTCAAATTCACTTAATTTGTTCATTTATTCATCTACTTTAAATATATGTACTCTTAGGAAACTGCAGGTTATTACAATAATCCTGCCAGTGTTTTTTTCATCTGTTTGCAATTTCTCCGTAAACATTCCATAAACCATTGCCACTCATTTATATATAAAAAAAGTTTGTTATCTTGATATTTTATTCTTCCAGTAAATTTCGCCATTTCTGCATATTCTACAAGTTTTCGTATCCATTCTTCCTTTGCTGGGTCACGTCGTGCATCCATATAGCAGTGACCAAAGGAAGAATGACCCCTGGGAGGAGAAGGGACGCCCTGGTGCGTCTACTGCAGCAGCACAACCGGACGCCTTCCTCTGCCCCAGCTGCAACAAAACATGTCTCGCCCGTATCGGCCTCTACGGCCACAGCAGGCGCTGCGACTCTCCAACGGTTTGACTTCACCCCCAAAGGCGCACTCCCGAGACATATGGATGCCAAGAGACAATGTGAAGAAGCACCTTCTGCAAGAGCAGAGGTGGGGAAGCCATGACCCTCCAGACGCCATGGGTCTCCAGACCCCATCAGCCCCAGGGAGATGGGGGTCAGGTGCGCTGCAACACAGCAACACCTGCTGTGGCCTTCTTGCCAACCACCTTTGGCTCAGCCTCACCTGAATTAAAGGCCTTGGTGCTGAACAACTGAAGGTATTCGTTGTTCGGCAGCTTCCTGTGGGGCTGGGTGCCCCCTGGCCCATGGCAGAAGATGCTGGCTCGGCCCCGGCACGTAACGAAAATCCCTCCATGTTGCTGGCCACCATGACACCCTTCTCCAGGTCTTCCAGCAGCCGGCGGACGTTGGCCTTCTTCTTGGGGTCCTCAACACTGGAGGCGGGTGGCACCACGACACGGCGCATGCTGGCGACAGACATTCCCGGAGGGGCTGCGACGGAAGTGACCAGGAACTCTCCCTCTGGCAGCAACTTTTTCAGGACCTCCTTGCCGCCATAGGAGACGGAGAGGATGACGAAAAAGTTCCCTAGGCCCTCTGGGAGATGAGAAGGAAAATGAGAGGTTCAGCTACTGCCTCCTCAAGCAGGATGTGTACGAATAGTAAGGATTATGAGAGCTGTTATAGGGTTTGGCCATGCCTGGGACTCTATTGTCTCTTGACAGTGACTCCAGGGCCGCTGCAGCAGAATATCATTTAAAAAAACAATGAGCAACATTTTTAAAAGCACAGGGAATTGAAGGAGCAGGCTAATATTGCATACAATGTGACTGTTACAAGAATGGAGCAAGTTCCTTCTTACAGACCCTTCCCAAGCACAGCTAAGACACCAGCTTCCATCGTCTTACCTCTATCAATCTCTGAAATGGGCACAGCTTGGGCGGGTTCTGGGTTCTGGTGGAAGGCAGCAATCTCGTTCACAGCCAGCGCTGGTGTGGAGAAGCAGGAAAGGAAGAGGAAATGAGGAACCAGCCTTCCCAAAGAATAAAGCAATCATTTCCTATTAAACTCAATTCCTCTCCCCAGGGGACTCTGGGAACCGTAGCTCTGTGAGCACCCGGAACAAACTACAGCTCCCAGAATTCTCCGGGGGAAGCCGCGGCTGTTTAAAGTGGTACAAAAATTGCATTAAATGCACGCTTCTTTGGTGCATCAAACATTTCCATGGAGCGAGAGGCCAAACGTCTTCTCTCGGTTCAAGTGAACCAGGAAGCAGGTCAGAAGAGATCTCCTGCTCTGCGAGGTTTTGTTAAGCACAGATCACTTCCTGGCAGGGGGCGGGAAACAAGGGGAAGGTGCCCCTGTGTGGGTGAACAGAGAGAGAAATGGGGATCCCGATGCCACGATCAGAGCCACAAAACAGAGGGAAATGCAAATTGCCCCACCTGCCTCCATGGACTGAGGGTTCATCTCCCCATTTGGGACGACCAAAGCGACGAATGCGTTTGGGGCCTGGCTAGCGATGGCTTCTAACGTGGAGCTGGATTCCTGGGGGGGGGGGGGAGAAGAGATATTAGGGTGTGTTCATACAAAGGCTCCACGCACGCCTCACTGTGGTAATGGTATAGACTGGCCCCAACAACATCAAACATACCATCTCAGGACTATTTAACTGCTCATCGTCTAACATTGTGTATGCCATCAAATGCCAACAGTGCCCTTCAGCTCTCTATATTGGACAAACAGGCCAAACCCTACGCCAAAGGATAAATGGACATAAATCTGACATCAGGAATCACAAGACAGAGAAACCAGTAGGAGAGCACTTCAATCTCCCAGGACACTCTATACAAGATCTCAAAGTACCGTAGCTGTCTTATTGCAAAGGAATTTCAGAAATAGACTGGAAAGAGAAGTTGCTGAATTGCAACTCATTACCAAGCTTAAAACCATGGAGAGACCTGGTCTGAACAAAGACATTGGATTCTTATCTCATTATACATGACAAAGCTTTTTTAACCTTCTCACCCCTTGCTTTTTCCTGTAAGACTAATGGCAGTCGTTAACAGTCAGTCAACAACAAGAATACAAAAAAGAACTGAACAAGATTGTTAAGGAGCTACCCCCACACATCCAAGAACAGATCCTCACAAACACACCAGCAGAACCTCGACCAGGAACTTTCTATCTCCTACCTAAAATACACAAACCAGGAAATCCAGGACGCCCCATCATCTCAGGTATTGGCACTATCACAGTGGGTGTCTCCGGTTATATGGACTCTGTTCTGAAACCATATGCCATCAGTGCTCCCAGCTACGTACGTGACACCACAGATTTCCTGAGGAAAATACAATCTTTAAATAATCTTCCTAACAATACTATATTAGCCACGATGGATGTGGAATCTCTGTATACCAACATCCCACACAATGATGGTTTACAAGCTATAAGGAACACCATTTCAGATAGAACCACAGCGGACTTTGCTACCAAACTCTGCCATTTTGTCCTTACACACAACAACTTCAAATTTGGTGATGACCTGTTCCTCCAGATCAGTGGCACAGCAATGGGCACCCGCATGGCCCCACAGTATGCCAACATCTTCATGGCAGATTTAGAACAACGCTTCCTAAACTCCTATCCACTCAAACCTCTCTTGTACCTGCGATTCATTGATGATATTTTCATTATCTGGACACATGGTCAACAGACCCTGGACACCTTCCACCAGAAATTCAATGACTTTCACCCCACCGTCAACCTAACTATGAACCAATCTATGCAAGAAATACATTTTTTGGACACTACTATAAAAATACAGGATGGGCGCATAGACACCACCTTATACCGTAAACCTACTGACCGACAGACATATCTACATGCTTCTAGCTACCATCCCAAACATACGAAACAATCCATTGTATATAGCCAGGCCCTACGTTACAGCCGCATCTGTTCCAACTCTACAGACAGAGACTCTCACCTAAGAGATCTACAGCAAACCTTTTTAGAACTAAAATACCCACCGGATGAAGTTAAACAACAGATCAACAGAGCCAGACTGATACCCAGAGAGAACTTGCTGCAAGACAGACCCAAAAAAGAAAACAGCAGAACACCACTAGTAATCACATACAGCTCCCAAGTTAAAACAGTACAACGGATCATCAGAGATTTACAACCTCTCCTAGACCATGACAGTTCTCTTTCTCAAGCTCTGGGAGGAAGACCTTTCATCGCCTACAGACAGCCACCCAATCTTAAACAACTCCTCACCCACAACAATACTACAACCAGACTAAACACAGACACTGGCACCAGAGCCTGCAATAAACCCAGATGCCAACTTTGCTGCCACATACACCCGGACAACACCATTACTGGCCCCAACAACATCAAACATACCATCTCAGGACTATTTAATTGCTCATCATCTAACATTGTGTATGCCATCAAATGCCAACAGTGCCCTTCAGCTCTCTATATTGGACAAACAGGCCAAACCCTACGCCAAAGGATAAATGGACATAAATCTGACATCAGGAATCACAAGACAGAGAAACCAGTAGGAGAGCACTTCAATCTCCCAGGACACTCTATACAAGATCTCAAAGTAGCTGTCTTATTGCAAAGGAATTTCAGAAATAGACTGGAAAGAGAAGTTGCTGAATTGCAACTCATTACCAAGCTTAAAACCATGGAGAGACCTGGTCTGAACAAAGACATTGGATTCTTATCTCATTATACATGACAAAGCTGTTTTAACTTTCTCACCCCTTGCTTTTTCCTGTAAGACTAATTGCAGCCGTTAACAGTCGTCAACAGGTTTACCACAGCTATCAACCTTTCACCCATTTCCACCACCCCTCTGAGTAATACCCCTCCCCACCCTCTCACTATATATCAGGGTCTGGTGACTTCTGTTTCAGTGTATCTGAAGAAGTGTGCATGCACACGAAAGCTCATACCAAGAACAAACTTAGTTGGTCTCTAAGGTGCTACTGGAAGGAATTTTTTTATTTTATTTTGTTTTAGTCAGTCAACATGTTTACCACAGCTATCAGCCAATCACCCATCTCCCACCACCCCTCTGAGTAATACCCCTCCCCACCCTCTCACTATATAGAAGGGTCTGGTGACTTCTGTTTCAGTGTATCTGAAGAAGTGTACATGCACATGAAATCTCATACCAAGAACAAACTTAGTTGGTCTCTAAGGTGCTACTGGAAGGAATTTTTTTTATTTTGTTTTGACTATGACAGACCAACACTGCTATCTACCTGTAACTGGTATAGAGTGGTACCTTGGTTCTCAAACTTAATCCGTTCCGGAAGTCCGTTCCAAAACCAAAGTGTTCCAAAACCAAGGCGTGCTTTTCCAATAGAAAGTAATGCAAAGCGGATTCATCCATTCCACGCTTTGGAAAACAACCCCTAAAACAGCCATTTAACATGAATTTCGCTATCGAACGAGACCACTGATCCATAAAATAAAAAGCACTAAACAATGTGCTGCAGTCACACAGTCAAATCAGTAGCTGAACTGGGTTCCACGCAGTCACAAAAACAAAAGAGCCGCAAAAGCAAAAAGGGAAAAGAAATAGCAAAAACCTCAGTGTAACACTCAAAACGGAAGTGTGGCACTCAAAACGGAAGTGTAAAACTTAAATCGGAGCACGTTCGGCTTCCGAAAAAGGTTCGCAAACCGGAACACTTACTTCCGGGTTTGCAGTGTTTGGGTTCCAAGTTGTTTGAGGACCAAGGTACCACTGTATTGTTGCCCTGTCCTTTTTAATACAGACACAAGCACCCCACTCACCCCACAATTTGCTTCAAGCAGGAGGGTGCAGAACGCCAGAGGATCAGGTCCACACAAACAGGCAAAATAGGAAGCAGGGCAGTAATCTAGCAGTCACTGCATATCTATATCCCTATATCTATCCCTATATCGACGCAGCCGTTTCCAGCTGCTCTCTTCTGAAATATTGCTGATACATATTAAAAAGGCCTGCTTCCTATGTTCCCGTCACATCTAATCCTTTCGTATCTCCTGGGATAGCTCCGTCAGTAGAGCACAGGACGTTTTTGATCTCAGGGTCACGGGTTCGAGCCCCGCGCCGTGCAAATGATTCCCGCGTCGCCGGGGTTGGGCTAGATGACCCTCCGGGGTCCCATTCCCACTCTATCATTCTATGATCTTGCGCTCAAGGCGCTGGCCGGGGCTTATGGGAGTTGCAGGTGGGCAAAGGGAATAGGTGAAATAAAAGGGGTGTGTGTGAAAACTGTGAATGGGGGAGAGTGGGATAGTAGCCACCAAGTTAAAAATAATAATGATGAGATTTTGATCCAGAGGAAATGGCGGAGGGGGGAAATTGAAGAGGCCCTGCCGGAAGTCTGATGGGCTAGAAACCTCCGGGAGACAAGTTTTTACTTCGTCGTGGCACCAACCCCCATCGAAACCCTCCGGAAACAGATTTGGGAAGTTTTAAACTTTGATCGGAAATCCCTTTATTTGCCCAGGCTTGCTTTGATATTCTCATTGACTGCATTATTCTAAATGACAGAATTTCTGCAATGTGGTTTTTTTAAAAAATGATTTTGATATGTGTCAGGGATCTGCCCGCCCCTGCCAGTCCAGCTCTGAGTGTTTATAGAGAGCCGCAACCTGTGTTAACAACAGATTCATCTTCGAGTGAATATGGCAGTCCCGTCTCGGGGGAGCAGCAGTTAGTGGCTGGGAGCCAGGGAGTGCCAGGTGTCCAGGGAGTTAGTGGGAGACCTGGCACCACCCAGCAGACTCGCGCGGAGGGGGAAGCGTCAGTTCTGGCGCATATATCACGTAGGAGGAGAAGGCGGCAATTTAGGATGCCGAGGCTTTGGTGTTGGCGCCAAAACAGGAGGGAGGCACTTCCGGATTCTGCTAGTGACTGAGCAGACATGATAAGACTGAGCTCTGCACTGTAAATAGCTTGGCACTGAATAAAAAGACTTAAAGACAAATGGCTTTGGCATTTCTATTGAACAACCGATAAGAGAACCTGACAATATGCAATATTTTATTGTGTTCATGGCGTTTTGTTCCCTTCCGCTTGCAACCACTGCGAACGACTTAGAGGAGCTTTTTGGGGGGAAGGGCTGCAGTTTGGAGCGCAGAGCCTCCGCTTTTTGCATGCGGCGGGCCCCCCGTTCGAATCCTGGCGGCACCTCCAGATGCCAAGTGTTCCTATGGCGTCTCATCCTTTCGCTCCTCCTGGAACTCACCGTCTTCACGCTGCAGGCAGGGGCTGGAGGCTGAGGGAGGCTGCCATCAGGATTGCCATTCTCCTTCTCCGAGGACCCGTTGGAAGATTCTGGCCTGGCCGCTTTTGGCTTCCTCGGTTTAGGCTGGGTCCCTTGAAAGCAGGCAAGACACACGGGGAGGGCGGTTAGGCTCCATGCAGGGAGCCAAATCTCCCTAACCAAAAAAAGTGCTGGGCTCTAGGGCACAAACATATCATGCAAACTAGCGCCTGATTTCCTGTTCAGCATCACTTATTTGAAACAGCTGGGATGGGTAGCTCTATTTAAAACTAGTATATTAAGCCCGTTAAATAACGGGAGCTAGATGTCTCCCTCCCTCTCCCTCCCCCCCACACCCATCCCCCCCACACCCATCTCCCCCACCTCCCACACACAGTTCGCCTCTCCCTCCCCCTTCCCCCCACCCATTCCCCCCCACCTCCCCCCACCTCCACACACAGCTCGCCTCTCTCTCTCCCCCCCCCCTCTCTCTCTCACACACACACACACCCCTCCCCCCCACACCCCTCCCCCCCACTTCCCACACCTCTACAAATAGCTGGCCTCTCTCTCTCCCTCCCCCACACCCACCCACCTCCCCCCCACCCATCCCCGGCGACCGGGCGGCAGCGCGAGGCGGGCAGGGGGCGGTGCCCCCACATCCCACCTCCGCCCGAGAGCGCCGCCCGCCGCCACTGCCGCCGCACCCGCAAGTCGGCGGCCGCCCCATCCAGACGCGCGGGAAAGCAGCAGCCAGCAGCAGCCGCGCTGGCCAACCGCCCCTTCCCGCGCGTCGCCTCAGTCTGCGCGCAGCAGCAGCTGCCGCCTCAGCCTGAGAGGCGGCTGCAGCTGCGTCGGCTTCGGCATCGCGGGTGGGTGGGCGGCGGCGGCGGCGGAGCAGCCCCTGTCCCGGGCGGAGGGAGCGTCTCGGAGCAGCAGCCGCCGGAGCGTGGCGGCGGCGGCCGGAGGAGGAGGCTCCGTGCAAGGCGGCGGCGCTGCCCCAAGTGACAACGCGCGTGCGCCGCCGCTGCCTCCCGGACACGCCCCCCTCTCCGGTCGCTCCAATGCCTGCGTCCCTGTTGGGGGGGGGAACCAATCCCTGTGTCAGTGGGACGCATGCCCCGTTGCGATTTCCACTGACACACGGAAAGTACGGACGGACACAGGCACTTTATTATATAGGATATATATATTTATACAAGCAGGGCTGAAGTATGAAAGTTTGGTTGTCTCTCTAGACTAACTTTGTGAAGAATACAGAGAACATAAAGATTTGACTGATTATGAAAGAATCTAAGGAAGGGGAATGATTGAAGAACAGATGTAAATGTGAGTAGGATAACTAATGCGTGAATGCGGTGGAAGTCTTTTATTAATATTGTAACTAAGATCTATATATTGAAGTGTTTGAAGCATGAATTTGGTAATATTTCTGGTTATTAAAAGTATGTCTTTTGTCTTTTTTCTACGTTTTCTTCTTTCTTTTTAGCTTTTCTTGTGGAAAATATGTATATAAGTGTGTTTATAGTGTTATGTATTGCTCTTTGTTTTTTTTTCTTTGTAAAGTTTAATAAATTAATAAATAAAAAAATTAAAATATATATAGTTTATCATTTTACGAATCTGCCACACGTCAAGCAAACCACACATCAAACATTAAACACTAACTTCCCTTTCCCTCACTTCCATGGTTCGTTTCAATTTGCCTGAGCTGCATATTCTAAATACGCCTTATTTTATCTTTCCCAATTTCCCCTTCGCTTATAATTTCGCCGCTTAATTTATTCTAATCCTGCCAACGTCTCAAGACGCTTGCAATCATTATTCAAGTATTCCACAATTCTCCCCCGCCCCCCAAAATCTTAAAAAGTTTCCCTTAGTGCTCTCTTCTTAGTCTGCCAGTAAAACTAGCCATTTCTGCATATTCCATCAGTTTCATCTGCTGTTCTCCCTTTGTTAGAATGTTGCTTTCTTTCCATTTCTGAGCTTAAACCATTCAGGTTGCCATTGTTGCGGATGTGAAGAGGTTTATTCCGAACTCTAGAGATATCTGAGCCCACTATTCCTAAAAGAAAGGCTTCCGCGTTTTTTGTTTGTTTTTTAAAAAATAACTTTTCAACATTTTAAAAATTTCGTTATAAATCATCTCCCAGAAGCCTTTCGCTATTTTACATGCCCATCACATATGGAAGAAGGTACCTGGGAGGGCAGCTTTAGAAGATCAGCAACATCCGCATTGACATTTAAAGCAGTATTAAACCACTTTAACAGTCATGGCTTCCCTCCACACACACACACACACACACACACACACACACAATAATATTGGGAACCAGGATGATAAAAATCAATGTTGTTGTTTTTTAAAAAAAATAATCGGATTTTTAAAATTTAAATTGGATTTTTTTTATTTAAATCAGATTTTTTCTAAAATTTAAATTGGATTTTAAAAATAAAATGCTTTGGGAGGAAAAATATTTCTAAAGATAGTTTTCTATTTAAGTTACATTATAGTCCAAAGGCTATTCATCAGGAAATAAAGATTTGTTTTAAGTTTTTCATGTGTGCTAAAACTCAGTCTAAGTTTTTTTCTGTTGTATAAAATCGTTTAACCGCATCAGTTAACAAACACGGAAACATATGCTATAACGTTATTGTTTTAGTTAAATAAATCGTTTCAATTGTTATTAAGGAAATGATTGTTTTTCTCCTGCCAATAAAGTACAGCAGAAAAGCTGTCCAAATATAAACAGTTAACTTATTAAACCTCACAATAATTTCATAATTATCTGTCTATGTATCTCCAATAGTATAACCAGATCAGTGATTTTTGATGTAACTGTAAAAACTACAGTACTCTGAAAATTTATTATTCCAAAAAATGAAACCTTCGTCTGGTTGTAAATATTAAGATGATACCGGCAAAAAAAGAGACTTAAATCAAGTCTTACTGACTAGTGATTTAAATCGTGATTTAAATTGATTTGATTTAAATCAAATCCACCCTGTTGGGAAGTGTAGTTCGATAAAGGTGCTGAGAATTGTTAGGGGACACCCATTTCCCTCAGAGAGCTAAAACTCCCATCATTCCCTGGGAAGGGGGTTCGGTTGTTAAACCTCTCTTGTGGGGAGGGGGGACCCCCACTTTAAATGGCATATGAATTTCCTTCCTCTGAGAAAAGGTGGGCTTATATGGGCCCCCCCTCACATTACCCCACAGGGAAACACAGTTTTTTGGGGCGCATGATGTTCCTCAGGTATAGAAACTTCAAGGAGGTGGGGGAATTGGACGCCAATTTCCTTACCATGGCCCTGTTCAGGCAGCGGCACCAGGCGGTACACCTTGTAGGGCTCTGCGGTCCCCAGCTTGGAGCGTTCCGGCACCTCCTCGAACTCGGGGCTCTTGGAGAAAGCGCAGCGGATGCGCGTCTTCCAATCGGCAGGCTTGCCCGGCGTGTACTTTCCTTTAAAGATGGCCCAGGCCTGGGAAAGAGACAGCGGCGCAGGGTCAAGCCTCCTTGCAACTGCATCTCGCCCACAACGTTCCTCTGCAGCCCACACTTTCTCCCTGAGGTGCTACATTTCTACCTGCGGGGATTCCCACCCAAAACACACACACACACACACACCCGCTCGCGCCATGATGGGAGCACGCCGCATTGAGGTCCAAAACAACGCAGGCCGGACGTAGATTTGTAACCTCGGTGAGAATCACGACTCAGAAGCTCAAAATTTGGAGCTGCAGACAGCTTTGTGCCATGTTTTAAGACACAAACCGTCACATTTTAACAACAATTTGTGCCATTTCATGTGTTTCATGTGTTTTGCGCAGATGTGTTTTGCATATTGTTTCAATTCTATTAGAGGTCAGTTACTTTTCAACGATTAGCTTTCCTAGGATTTTTAGCTGCTTGCATTTCATCTGCGTTGTTTTAATTTGCTTGTCACCTTGAGTCGGGGGGGGGGAATATAAATTAATAATAATAATAATAATAATAATAATAATAATAATAATTTATTTATACCCCGCCCATCTCCAGCCACTTATTATTTATACCCCGCCTCCCCAGCCACTTATTATCGTTAAGAATAATTCCCTTGCGTTTCCTTGGTGCCTGGTTTGGACCCTGCCCTTAGCACAGAACGCTGCGGCAAAATTGCTGACAGGTCTGAGACTCAACCCGAACCGCGCACAGTGCTCCAGGCCCGCTCTAGATTTGTACGACGCCTTTATGAAATCATTTAATTTTATTTTCAATTCCTGCAGATCCCTAGCATGGAATCTGCACTCCTTCACAACTGCCGCACGCTGGGTCGATGCCTTCGTCCAGCTATCTCCTACAGCCCCCCAAGGTCTCGTTCCTGGTCAGCCAGGTCAGACCCAAAAAGTACGGTAACCGAGAGGCAGCGTGGAGCAGTGGTTAGGAACGCCAGAGGGTTCAAACCTTCACCCGGCCGCAAATCTCGCCGGGGGACCCCTGGGCTAGCCAGTGCCCCTCTCTGCCTAACCTACCTCACAGGGCTGTGAGGAGCGGCAGAATTGTGCTTTCCACGCGGGACACAAAATCAATAAATAGATTGATAAATAAACCAGGAAGAAGGGGAGGCAGAGCGCCGCAAATGCTTCTGAATGATCTTCACACTGCCGGCAAGTCTCTACCTTTCCCACTAACACCGCCCCGTTCCCGTGGGCCCCGGAGCTGCATCACATGCCAGAATCAGAGAGCTGCAGGATTGGGAGGGACACCTGAGGGTCATCTATCTCAACCCGCCGAAACGCAGGTACAGTACCTTGAAAAAGCCGGCGTCCTCCTCGTGCCGGAATTCCTGCTTCCCTGCGTGTTTCCATGGGATGCGGAACATGGTCTTGTGGGGAGGGTCGTCCCAGACCACCCCCGGGAACTGACCGCTTTCCAACTGCTCCAAAGTCCACTGGCGCAGCTTGCGCGTCCTTCGAACCCCGCGCCGAGACGTTGCCATCCTTGACGGGGAGAGAGAGATCAGCGGTTGGTGGGGAGGGGGGATCCCCTGGAAGGCGTGGGGTGAGAGCTGGGGGGCACCTGGCCCTCCCAAAAGACCTAGGTAAAGGTAAGGTAAAGGTAAAGGTACCCATGACCGTTAGGTCCAGTCACAGATAACTCTGGGGTTGCGGTGCTCATCTCGCTTTACTGGCCGAGGGAGCCAGCATACAGCTTCTGGGTCATGTGGCCAGTATGGCGAACCAGAGCAGCGCATGGAAACGCCGTTTACCTTCCCGCCAGAGTGGTACCTATTTATCTACTTGCACTTTGACGTGCTTTCGAACTGCTAGGTTGGCAGGAGCAGGGACCGAGCAACGGGAGCTCACCCCGTCGCGGGGATTCGAACCGCCAACCTTCTGATCGGCAAGCCCTAGGCTCTGTGGTTTAACCCACAGCGCCATCCGCGTCCCTCCCAAAAGACCTAGGTACAATAATAAAACCGCAGAGCTGGAAGGGACACCAGGGGGCATCTAGTCCAGCCCACCACAAAGCATTTAATACGTCCGTTTCTGACACCTCATTTGAAAAAATTAAAGGGTTGGGGGATGTTTTTGAATCCTTAGTGGGTCCCCACCACTGTGGACCTGGCTTTGGCAAGTGGGCGGGGCGGCCGCCTGCCAATCGCCTTATGTCGCAAGTCCCACCCACCTATTTCAACCCTCCGTTCTTAATGGCACAGTTTTGAAATTCCAAAACAGCAGCAAAAATGGCCATTATGGAAGAAGGTACCTCGTCCCAGCAAGATGAGCAGGCCTAAAGCCGACTCTTGCCAAAAGTAATTTTTGGGGGTGTAGGCAGTGTACACACTGCACAAAGGATCTTCCCCAAATAATCCTGGGAATGGTAGTTTGCTGAGGGCGCCGGGAATTGCAGCTCTGGGAAGGGCAAGCCAAAGAGCTCCGGGAACGGAGCGCGAGAATTGAGGCTCGTACAAAACAAATGGCACTTGGTCTTGGCTGACAAACCCACACGGCACTGTAATGCGATATGTGGCAAAACCCACAAAGACACTTTCGAGGCCTATGGTTTCATATTTACTTTGTGCGTTGACTCTGTAAGAGCCCAGCCCTCTGCAGCGGACGATTCTTTCCAGCTGCGAGGCTACATTTGTAATATCGAAACCGCTTTTGTACCCATTGACTGACACCCATGGTTTCGGCTCGTACTGTTTTGTGTCATTTTGAATGGGGGGGCGGGACAAAAAACCAGCGGGTGCAAACTTCTGCCAGGTATCTAGTACAAGGAAGTCTGAGCGTTTAAAGTAAAATTTTAAAAAGCTTCCGTGAGCTTTCGAAGAGGAGATGCGCAGGGCTGTTCGAGGGGGAAAAGCAGAAGACGAGAGAAAGGGAAAAAACGGTGATGGGTCGGTTCCATAGCTGAAGATCTGGGCAGCGAAGGAACATCTCAGGTGTGGCCTTTGACCCTCTGGACGTTGCTGTACTACAACTCCCATGATCCTTGGGCCGTTGGCCGTGCTCGCTGGGGCTGATGGGAGTTGTAGTTCAGCATGACCCGGAGGGCCCAAGGTTCCCTTGCACCTGATTTCTACGCGGTAGCAAACAGCCGCAGAAAGGGGAAAGAGTAGGTGTTACTACCAGACTTTTAGAAGACATCTGAAGGCAGCCCTGTTTAGGGAGGCTTTTAATGTTTAATGTTTAATAGATTATTGCATGATATTGATTATTGCTCTGTTGGAAGCCGCCCAGAGTGGCTGGGAAAACCCAGCCAGATGGGCGGGGTATAAATAAATAAATAATCATCATCATCATCATCATAATTAGATGTGAAGGTCCAAGAGAGGACAGGCTGCAGGGATAGAAGAGGTGATGCCTTGAGGCTGAGCATCTAAGGCCCAGGGGTCAGCAAACATTTTCAGCAGGGGGCCGGTCCACTGTCCCTCAGACCTTGTGGGGGGCTGGACTATATTTTTTTGGGGGGAAATATGAATTCCTATGCCCCACAAATTTCCCAGAGATGCATTTTAAATA
Source organism: Darevskia mixta (assembly GCA_034641385.1). Lineage (NCBI taxonomy): Eukaryota > Metazoa > Chordata > Lepidosauria > Squamata > Lacertidae > Darevskia > Darevskia mixta. Next base: position 231,475 of record JAWWNH010000044.1, on the reverse strand, counting down.
AAAGGACTCATTCTGCTCATGTAAAAACACGCCGATTCCCGGGCCATTCGTGGGCTGGATTTAAACGGCGATTGGGCCGGATCCGGCCCCCAAGCCTTAGTTTGCCTACCCATGATCTAAGCCTCCCAGCACCATCGAAACGCTCCGAGGGAGTCCGTTCCACTGCCCTTCTTTGGAGGTTTTTAAGTAGAGGTTGGGTGGCCCCCTGTCATTATTATTATTACTACTACGGTGGTGCCTTGGTTTTCAAACTTAATCCGTTCCGGAAGTCCGTTCCAAAATCAAAGCGTCCCAAAACCAAGGCGTGCTTTCCAATAGAAAGTAATGCAAAGCAGATTAATCCATTCCACACTTTGGAAAACAACCCTTAAAACAGCCATTTAACATGAATTTTGCTATCTAACGAGACCATTGATCCATAAAGTGAAAGCAAGAAACAATGTACTGCAGTCACACAATCAATCAATCAGCAGCTGAACTGGGCTCCACATAGTCGCAAAAACACAAAAAAGAGCCGCAAAAACTCTTTTGTTTTGAAAATAAATAGCAAAAACAGACAGATGTCAGCGGAACACCCCAAACGGAAGTGTGGCACTCAAAATGGAAGCGTAACACTCAAAACAGAGCACGTTCGGCTTCCGAAAAAAGTTTGCAAACCGGAACACTTACTTCTGGGTTTGCAGTGTTTGGGTTCCAAGTTGTTTGAGTACCAAGGCGTTTGAGAACCAAGGTACCACTGTATTATCATTATCATTATTATATTTGCATACCACCCTATACCCGCAGGTCTCAGGGCAGATACCACATAAAATCGCAATATAACAACACAAAATATATAATAAAAACCCAATAACACCCCCCAACACATTTTAAAAGGGCATCTGGTGTCAATCATCCCAAGGCCCAGTTGAAGAGGAACATTTTTTTGCCTGGCGCCTAAAGGTGTGTAATGAAGGCGCCAGGCGAACCTCCCTGGGGAGAGCACCCCACAAGCGGGGAGCCACTGCAGAAAAGGCCCCGTTCTTGTGTTGCCGCCCCCTGGGCCTATCACAGAGGAGGAACATGGAGAAAGGCCTCAGAAAATGATCTCAAGGTTCGGGGATCAGGGTCACAGATGCTTTCGTTCAGATTCCTGCATTGCCGCGGGTTGGACTAGAACCCAAGGGCCTCACTCTGAACAAGGCTGCTTTCCTGTAGTCCTCCGTGAGTTGGAAAATGCAATGCACTCTATGTGGGGCTACCTTTGAAGGTGACCCGGAAACTACAATTAATCCAGAATGCGGCAGCTAGACTGGTGACTGGGAGTGGCCGCCGAGACCACATAACACCGGTCCTGAGAGATCTACATTGGCTCCCAGTACGTTTCTGAGCACAATTCAAAGTGTTGGTGCTGACCTTTAAAGCCCTAAACGGCCTCAAAGGCCCAGTAGACCTGAAGGAGCGTCTCCACCCCCACCGTTCAGCCCGGACACTGAGATCCAGCGCCGAGGGCCTTCTGGCGGTTCCCTCACTGCGAGAAGCAAAGCTACAGGGAACCAGGTAGAGGGCCTTCTCGGTGGTGGCACCCGCCCTGTGGAACGCCCTCCCAGCAGAGGTTAAAGTGATAAACAACTATCCTATATTCAGAAAATACCTGAAGGCAGCCCTGTTTAGGGAAGTTTTTAACTTGTGATTTTGATGTATTTTAATATTTGTTGGAAGTCGCCCAGAGTGTCTGGGGAGACCCGGCCAGATGGGCGGGGTACAAATAAAAAAATTATTATTATTATTATTATTATAAAACATCTCAGAAACACTTAGGCACACAGACTCCAAAACACATTGCACAAACTATTTGCAATTATTGGCTTGTCGTGCGTGGCCGTGGCTTCTGAAAAAGAAAGTGTCTCCGTCGGGTGGGAAATAAACCTTCTCGTTATTAGATTAACAACATCAAATTGCAGAATGGAATATCGCTGCAAGGCGGGATGAGAGCAGAAAGGATAAAGTAAATGGATCCTGGCAACCGCCTTAAATAATAATTCTGGCACACTTGCCCAGTTTGCTACCGTCCTAAGGGAGGCTGACTGGTTGCTGTCAATAGCTGGCCTCCTGAGAGGCTTGGAAATCGATGAAACTCTCCCTGCCAACGCCCCAAACTAAAGGATGATGTGATCCAGGAGGCTTGAGGCAGACTAAGAGAGGGGCTCTGAAAGCATTGAAATTTAGGAAGCTGCCCTCTACTGGGTCAGATCGGCTATCTACCTGCCTCAGAATTTCTGCCTACACTGACTGGCAGCAACGGCTCTCCGGGGTTTCAGGCAGGGCGTTTCTCGAACCCGGGACCTTCTGCGTGCAAGGCAGGTGCTACTACCTCTGAGCTGCAGCCTTTCGCTCTGTCCCTAGAGGCCAGAAGGAAGAGCATCTGGGAGCGTTTAAGCTGTGTGCTTCCCATCTAGGCTCAACCTGTACATTTGTAAATAGACGTAACAATATTGCGTTTTCATAGTATCAGAGAGAGATATAAATAGTGCTATTGTTACTCACAGCAACAGCCCAGGCCTAATCCCTATGCATATTTTGGGATCTCGTGATTCTGCCTAAATCTACAACCCTGTGCTCCTCAAACTGCAGCCCTCCAGATGTTTTCGGATCTTTCTCCTCCCTAAAATTAGAGATTCCCTATGCAATCGACTATTTGCATTGTCAAACCACAGGGCATCTCCCAGGCCGGGGGGGGGGGTCATCTTCAAAGGGGCTTGCTTCCGAGTAGACCAGCGTACGGCCAGTCTGCAAATCTACAAAAGTTTGCTCGGATAATGCAGACAACACCAGATCCTTCGGGATCTGCGATTACACCACCGCCAAGTGTACACGCACGCACACACCAATGATCATTTCATAATAATCTTGCACCCCTTTAGGCCTGTTCAATGGTGCATTTTTTTAAAATCTGCTTTCTGTAGCTGGGGAGAACGAGACACATACCGGTAGGAAAGCACAGCCAAGGAAAATAAAAGACGAGAGCATATTAGTATTAAAGGAAAGAAACAAGTTGTGTGCGTTAAAAAGGAAAGGAAGAAGGAAGGAGTTAGCACGAGAGAGATAAAAACAGGAAACGAAGGCAGGGTGGTGCAATGGTTCGAGCGTCAGACTAAGGCCTGGGAGACCAAAGTTCAAATCCTCCCTCAGACATGAAGCTCACTGGAGCCAGTCGCCGCCTCTCAACCTAACCTACCTTGCAGGGGTGTTGTAAGGGCAAAAGGGGGGGAGAGGAGGACCATTTGAACCACCTTCAGCCTCTTTTTTTGCGGGTAGCCGTCTGAACATCTGGATGGCATATGTTGAATTTTATTGTTGTGAGGTTGTTTTTTTATGGGGGGGGGGTTAGCCTGAGTCCCGCCTAATTCCTGGATCCAGCAAGGATTCAATGGCTGGAATAGCCAGGGGGGAAATGTTTATTGGTTGTTGTTGTGTTTAGTCATATCCACCTCTTCGTGACCCCCTGGACCAGAGCACGCCAGGCACTCCTGTCTTCCACTGCCTCCCGCAGTTTGGTCAGACTCATGTTGGTAGCTTCGAGAACACTGTCCCACCATCTCGTCCTCTGTCGTCCCCTTCTCCTTGTGCCCTCCATCTTTCCCAACATCAGGATCTTTTCCAGGGAGTCTTCTCTTCTCATGAGGTGGCCAAAGTCTTGGAGCCTCAGCTTCAGGATATGTCCTTCCAGTGAGCACTCAGGGCTGATTTCCTTCAGAATGGAGAGGTTTGATCTTCTTGCAGTCCATGGGACTCTCAAGTTTATTGGAAACGGCCTGCTAAGTATGGCGCCTTAAGGGAACAAAGGAAGTGGCTCTGTGCCAGAGGGCAGCTGGGCAGCTGAGAGACAGAGCCATCCATGCCTGAACTCTGCTGGGATCCAAGGCTGTTGAAGCAAGAACCTCTGGGATCTGCCAGTGCTGTGAACCCCTCCATCGTGGGCTTCAGGTTGTATATATGTGTGTACCTAAGTGACTCTTGCCCCACTCAAGAGATTGGGGTGGCGCACGACAACATGTTCAAATTAAGATAGATGGATCGCTGGCTATCTATTGCCTTTTCATAGAATCATAGAGTTGGAAGGGACCCCGGGGGGTCATCTAGTCCAACCCCCTGCAGTGCAGGAATATTTTGCCCAAAGTAGGACTCGAACTCTGGACCCTGAGATTAAGAGACTACGGACTGGGTTGACAGCAGAGGGTGTCCTCTATTATCTCTTCTATTCCCCCCCCTCTTTTTCCTTATTCTTCCTTGGTTAGTTTTGTTAATAAAAACAATAATTTTAAAAACAGAGAGATTCTTCCAACACCATAAGGACTGAGCAAACCCAGAAAGCCTCGCTGAACACAATTAACAGCGGCGTGCAGGATTGCTCAGTAAAGGCAATCCAGACCTCGCCCCGCTAGGAATTTAAAAGTTGGCCGTGGTTCCCGTTAAGCCCCGTCGATTGCAATGGGCCTCCTTGAAAGTAAGACAAATAATAAAATAAAATAAAATTCGGCTCCAACACCCGGATTACGGCACGATCAGTAACAATAATAGCAAGAATATTGGTTATTATATAAAGCACTTTTAGGTGCTGCAAAGAAAGAGTCTCTAACTGGCCGTGGTCTCTGCAGCAGAGTAGCGAGGAAGGCTGCGATCCTCCGCACGCACTTTTGCACGGGAGTAAATCCCCATTGGACTCAACGGGGGCTTACTTCCGAGTAAATGCGCCGGGGAGGCAGCAGGAGAAAATTTAAGGCAGGAAAGTAGAATGAAAAAGGAAAGGAAAAATATTTACATATATATTTACATATATATATGTCCCACCTGTGATCTCCAAGTCTCCCTCCTGCAGCAAACCTCTTCGCAAAACACACCGAGCTGAGCTCCCAGCTGAGCTGGGCTTCGCCACGCCCCCTCTGGGCTTCGCCACGCCCCTTTCCTTCTGCCCCGCCCTCCCTCGCCCATTTCTCCCGGCTCCGCTTCTTTTCCCATAAATCACGTGACTGCCGCCGCCACCGCTCCGGCCTCCAGGGGGCAGCAGAGAGGAGGGCGCGCCGGTTTCAGGCTCCGCTGCCAGCAAAACAAACAGGGGAAAAGCAATTGCAGTTTCATGACGTTGATCTCTGGGAGAGATCTCTATTTATCGAGAGACAGATAGATGAGAGAGGGAACATCCAAACCCTCAAAATTTTAAAGCACCCTTACAGCAAACGCCTCCCCCTGTTCCAGAAAAAATGAATAAATTGTGTGGGAACTATAGTTCACCCCACCCAGTTACGATCCTCTGCACCTTTGACAAACTACAGCTCCCAGGAGTATTGGGGGCGGGGGGAGAGATCTGTTTTAAATGCATGGTGGTGGGTGGAGTTTGCATGCTTTAAGGTTCGTCCCCACTCCAAAAAAAGTGCCGGGAACTGTAGTTTCAGTTGAGGGTGCTGGGAATTGTCGCCCTGTGAGGGGACGAAAGTGTGAGGGGCAAACCTTCCTAAACCCGCATCTAAACTGTGCTGCTGCGGCAATGTTGTGGTTTTAATGTACTGTCGTCTCTGAATTTTAATGACTGCTAAAGCACTCTGGGAACTGCAGCTCAGCACCTCTAACAAAACTACAGTTCCCAGGATTCTAGGGGGGATCCATAGCTCTTTAATGTTGTATAATATTGCTTTGAATGTCTAGCGGCCAAAGTTAGTGGCCGCCCCAAGAGCTTGTGGTAGGGAATTGCACCAGTTAAGACGTGTGTGTGAGAATAAGTTCTGCTTTTTGTCTCCCTTTACTCTTCCAACAGCTTCACTGAATGGCCCCACTGAATCTCAAAACTATTAGAGAAAAATCTCTCTCTAGCCACTTTCACTGCACCAAATTTTATATCCCTCTGTCACGTCCCCCCTCCCCTTAAATGCATCTTTCCTAAGCCTCCATACACACTGTACATTGAAAACATTAATAATAATAATAATAATAATAATAATAATAATAATAATAATAATAATAATTTATTTATTTATACCCCAGCCACTCTGGGCGGCTTCCAACAAAATATTAAAATACAATAATCCATCAAACATCAAATGTAACTTCTGCCAAAGAATCCTGGGAACTGTAGTTTGCTATGGGTGCTGGGAATTGTAGCCTTGTGAGGGGCAAACGGAATTTTTTTTGGTGGGTGGGGAGCCTTGTGCCTTAAATGTATTTAGCTTTAGCTAAAAAGTGCCAAATCTTTCTTCAGGGAGGAGCTGCTTCCAGCCCCTTGATCAATTCGTAGCTCTGTGCCCTTCCCATTCCCATCTCTGTAACATCCTTATTGGAGTGCGGCAACCGGAATGATACCGTTTCCCCCCCGAGACTGTCCTGTTCTTAAGAGACCCTCCTACCGAATACCAAACCGACCCTCTAGAATCCTAGAGTTGGAAGAGACCCCAAGGGCCATCCAGTCCAACCCCCTGCCAAGCAGGAAACACCATCAAAGCATTCCTGACAGGTGGCTGTCAAGCCTCTGCTTAAAGACCTCCAAAGAAGGAGACTCCACCACACTCCTTGGCAGCAAATCCCACTGTCAAACAGCTCTTACTGTCAGGAAGTTCTTCCTAATGTTTAGGTGGAATCTTCTTTCTTGTAGTTTGAATCCATTGCTCCGTGTCCGCTTCTCTGGAGCAGCAGAAAACAACTTTTCTCCCTCCTCTATATGACATCCTTTTATATATTTGAACATGGCTATCATATCACCCCTTAACCTACTTTTCTCCAGGCTAAACATACCCAGCTCCCTAAGCCGTTCCTCATAAGGCATCATTTCCAGGCCTTTGACCATTTTGGTTGCCCTCCTCTGGACACGTTCCAGCTTGTCAATATCCTTCTTGAACTGTGGTGCCCAGAACTGGACACAGTATTCCAGGTGAGGTCTGACCAGAGCGGAATACAGTGGTACTATTACTTCCCTTGATCTAGATGCTATACTCCTATGGATGCAGCCCAGAATTGCATTGGCTTTTTTAGCTGCTGCATCACACTGTTGACTCATGTCAAGTTTGTGGTCTACCAAGACTCCTAGATCCTTTTCACTTGTACTGCTCTCAAGCCAGGTGTCACCCATCCTGTATTTGTGCCTTTCATTTTTTTTGACCAAGTGTAGTACTTTACATTTCTCCCTGTTAAAATTCATCTTGTTTGCTTTGTCCCAATTCTCTAATCTGTTAAGGTCATTTTGAAGTGTGATCCTGTCCTCTGGGGTCTAGAAACAGAGGACAGAGATTCCTTGAGCGTCGCGGGCGAAGAAATAGTGAAATATACCTCCCCTGTCAAAGACACAGTGCTTCTGAAAATCAGTTGCTGGGAAGCCATTCCGTCAGGCACCTCCTGTCTCTGAACTGTGCCGGCTTCCCTTTATAAGAATGGTTGTTTTAAGAATCGAGAGTCCAAGTTTGATTTGTTTTCTTCTTCCTTCCCTGTCCGTTTTTCCTTGCGTGTCGTGGCTTCTCAGATTTTCAGGGACCCTCTTGTCTCAACTGATTGTCCGCAAGCCACTCTGGGAGCCTTGTTTTGGCCGAAGAGCGAGGTACTAATGCTCTAAATCAGGCCTAGGCAAACTCCGGCCCTCCAGATGTTTGGGACTAGAATTCCCATCATCCCTGACCACTGGGTCCTGTTTAGCTAGGGATGATGGGAGTCGTAGTCCCAAACACCTGGAGGGCAGGAGTTTGCCTAGGCCTGCTCTAAATACATAAACCACGGGAACTGGGAAGGCGTTAAGGATGGGAATGAGGAGGGCAGTGCCTGGATCGGCAAAAAAAAAAAGTGTCACACTGTGGTTGTTCTTTTAAAACACAGAACTGTTTATTTGGAGTCCTGATGGGGGAGAGAAGGAAAGAATGGGAAGGGGTCAGGTTTAGGACCACAACGAGACCAGTCCCATCCCTGAACAGTAGGAAGACAGGGTTGAGAAAGGCACCTCGGAAACTCCAATTAAAAAGACTTTAAGAAATATTAACATTGATCCTCCTGTCCTGAGAGGAGGCTTTTTCCTGAGGACGCAAAGCCTGCTTCCGGTCAGCTTTCCCCAGACAAACTCTGCCCAACAAGGAGACAGACTGCAGCCGCGCACCTCCAGTTCCTCAAGGGCTGCCTACTTCCTTCGGCGTGGGATCTTGGGGCCCAGAGGCTCCTGGTCCATCAGAATCTGTGGCAGGTTGGAAACGAAAGGGAGGGAAGGTTAGGTAAAGGAGCCCCTGTGGGGCTCCCTCCCCACAGAGGTGGGTCTGGAACCTTGGCGACGCAGGTCTCGCCCTATGCCGACACCCAAGCTCTTTGCCCTGGCCTTTGGTGCTTTGGATGTACCGGGTTCGAGTTCATGGTGTCACTATTAGTATCTAAAGCGACTTGGGACCAGTTCCCCACTGAGACTGCCGAACCCCAGTATTCCCACTCGACCGCTTCTATCTGCAGAACTGGCAAGGCGCTCATCTTGCTTTACTGGCTGAGGGAGCCGGCGTACAGCTTCTGGGTCATGTGGCCAGCAGGACTAAGCTGCTTCTGGCGAACCAAAGCAGCGCACGGAAACGACGTTTACCTTCCCGCTGGAGCGGTACCTATTTATCTACTTGCACTTTGATGTGCTTTCAAACTGCTAGGTGGGCAGGAGCAGGGATTGAGCAACGGGAGCTCACCCCGTCACAGGGATTCAAACCGCCGACCTTCTGATCGGCAAGCCCTAGGCTCTGTGGTTTAACCCACAGCGCCACCCGCGTCCCTGGGACCTCAGTGGTCCCAACCTAAGGTACCACTGTAATAAAAATGAGTTAGTTACAGTAAGAAAGGAACTCTGAAGCCCAAACTCCAGAGATCAATTCCCCCGCCCCCCGCCCCCAGATAATTTCCTTTCACCTTGACCAAACGCTCTCGATAAGCTTCTTCATCCTCGGCCGGCGCCTGAGGTGGCACCATCACAGCAGGAGAGTGTCGCCGGCAGACGTTCTCTGCTTCTTGCAGGGTGTAGAGGACGGCTGGGTCCAGGGAGTGGCTGTTGATGAGGCTGACCAGGTACTCCTTGTAGTGTGCCCTAGGAGCAGGGGGGATGTCAATCGCTGTGGCGCTCCTGCCACCTTAATGCTGCACAATAAACCGGCCCCTTTCTCTCTGTCCAGATGTGCCACCCCACCCCTCCGGGTTCGCACCAAGTCTCTCAGCGATCACGTAACACGGGAACTGGGAACGTCAATCCCAGGGGCTGCCCCTTACGATCGTCTCTATCTGGCCCCGAGAGCTCCCCCCACCCCGCCCAGGTCACACCGCCTTGCTTTGGGCCCAAAGTGTTCATTAATCTGTCCTTGGGCCTGTGAAGAAGAAGAAGAAGAGTTTGGATTTGATATCCCGCTTTATCACTACCCGAAGGAGTCTCAAAGCTGCTCACATTCTCCTTTCCCTTCCTGCCCCACAACAAACACTCTGTGAGGTGAGTGGGGCTGAGAGACTTCAGAGAAGTGGGACTAGCCCAAGGTCACCCAGCAGCTGCAGGTGGAGGAGCGGGGAAGCGAACCCGGTTCACCAGATTACGAGTCTACCGCTCTTAACCACTACACCACACTGGCTCTCCTGTGGCGATTCCTCTCACTTGCCCAGGCGGAGGATGTTGATGGCATCCGTCTGTCTTGAGAGGCAATGGAGTGCGCCTCCAGGGGTGAAGTCAAAAGGCTGCGTTAGCAGCACCGAAGTGACCTCCTTGGGGCGCAAGCCTGGGCAGTGTGTCTGGAGGTCCTGGACTGCCCAGATGACAAGACCCCCCCTCGGCCTGGCTGATGTGGCCCAAAGGAAACAGAGCAAGACGTTTGGCACCAGCTTGGCTGCAGGAGTTGCCGGAAGGAGGTGTACAAGGCACCATCCAACCCCCTTAGGGACTCCACTCCGAATTTGTATAGCATTTCCTCTTGAGCCTTTTCTTCTCCTGAAGATATTCCACAAGGCAGCAGAGGTTTAGGATCAGAGCTTTCCTTCTCCTGCATAAACTCCCTTCCCAGGAAGACGAGCCCCATCTGCCCCTCACTTTCCTCTACATCAGGCTTCCTTAACCTCGGCTCTCCAGACGCCAGTGTGGTGTAGTGGTTAAGAGTGGTAGACTCGTAATCTGGTGAACCGGGTTTGCTTCCCCGCTCCTCCACATGCAGCTGCTGGGTGACCTTGGGCTAGTCACACTTCTCTGAAGTCTCTCAGCCCCATTCCCCTCACAGAGTGTTTGTTGTGGGGGAGGAAGGGAAAGGAGAATGTGAGCCGCTTTGAGACTCCTTAAAGGTAAAGGGACCCCTGACCGTTAAGTCCAGTCGTGACCGACTCCGGGGTTGCGGCGCTCTTCTCGCATTATTGGCCGAGGGAGCCGACGTACAGCTTCCAGGTCATGTGGCCAGCATGGCTAAGCAGCTTCTGGCAGAGCAGTGCACGGAAATGCCGTTTACCTTCCCGCCGGAGCGGTACCTATTTATCTACTTGCACTTTGACGTGCTTTCGAACTGCTAGGTTGGCAGGAGCAGGGACCGAGCAACAGGAGCTCACCCCGTTGCAGGGATTCGAACCGCCGACCTTCTGACCGGCAAGCCCTAGGCTCTGTGGTTTAACCCACAACGCCATCCGTGTCCCTAGGGACTCCTTAGGGTAGTGATAAAGCGGGATATCAAATCCAAACTCTTCTTCTTCTTCTTGAGACTACAATTCCCATCATCCCTGACCACTGGTCCTGCTAGCTAGGGATCATGGGAGTTGTAGGCCAATAACATCTGGAGGGCTGAGTTTGAGGAAGCCTGCTCTACAGGCAGAAACTGCCATCTTGACCCTCAGACCCACTTTTGGTCTCGTCTGCCCAGTCTCACAGAGCCTGTATTTGTGTGCAGGGGAAGCCCCTAACTCACTGAGGGTTTGAGACCCACCAGCTCCCCACACCTGGTTTATCCGGCCTGTCAAAGCCGTTCCCGGGGTGCGGCCACTGTTGCAACCTGACAGCTTCTAGGAGCCACAGGTGAGAGCCGAGTGCAGGGTGGGGACCAAAGGTGGACAAAATATCCCAGAAGGAGCACCATGTGTCCCTCACCAGAGGGACTACCCCCCCAACACCCCACACACTCCCAGAGAGGGACGTGCAAGTACAGAAACCAGCCTACAGTTTCCCACAGCGCTTCACAAAAATGGCGCCACTCACTGGCAAAGGCCAGCGTAGCCAGCTTGGGTTTCCTTGCCGCACGGCTCGTCCTTCAGCCCGTTCATGGTCTCCTTCTGCTCCATCACACGACATCCGCCTGGAAGAGTCGGGGGGGAAGAGGGTCGCCATATTAAACTTATCGTTTATTTGTTCATCCCTGCCATTTCGAAGAAATAACCAAGGGGGCATACACCAACAGCAACGTGTAAGCGATACAGGAGAAAATGAGATTCAGGAGTTCAAAAAGAAAAGAACCCCAAACTAAGAAGCAAAACATAATGAGAGTTAAAAACTCACAGCAAGAGAAGACTGATAAAAACAAAGGTTCTGAAAAACCCGGCTTAAATAAAACCGCCCTCGCCTCTTGTCTAAAAGTAGGGCCAGGGCTGGCGCGTCCATTTAGGCGAACTAGGCAATTGCCTAGGGCGCCAAAATGGAGGGGGCGCTGGCCAGCCTGCCCCCCGCCGGCCTAACCAGCAGCGGAGCAAGCAGGTTGGGGCGAAAACCGCGGCGGCGAGGGCACCAAAATGGAGGGGGCGTTGGCCAGCCTGCCCGCCGCCTGCCGCCGCCCCAACCAGCGGCGGAGCAAGCAAATCGCGGCGGCGGGGGGCACCCGGCCGGGCAGGGGGCGGGGCACCGCTCCGCAACGTGTGTCATACGCAATGACGTCACATGGCCCGCCCCCTTGCCTAGGGCGCCAAAATTGCCAGCGCCGGTCCTGAGTAGGGCTGGACCCAATTTAAGTACTGTTTTATTTATTTCGAAGCGTTATATGGCGCTCGATATTTTTAAAACGTCTCCTATTTATGTGGTACATACAACTTCAGAGGAGTTTGTGATCCCCAACAAGGAATTCTTAGCCCCCTCAAAACACAAATTCCTACAAATCGCAGGATCCTCGGCGTGGAAGCCATGACGATTAAGCTCGTCTTTGTGACACAAAGACAGACTGTTAAAAGAGGAAAGGCCTTCCGCCACACAGGAAGCCACTTCCCTCCTTGACGTGCCACATTACCCATAATCCTTTGCAAAAAAACCAGCAAATTAGGTTATCAAAAAATCCATCGATCAGCAAGTAAGGACGGGGAACACAGACATGCTCTCGGCAAGCCAGGCTTCCCTATGAGTCAGAGAAACTATAGAGTTGGAAGGGACCCCTGGCGGTCATCTAGTCCAATCCCCCGCAACGCTGGAGTCCTTTAGCACTCACCTCCAGGGGTGGAACGGGTCCCGGCCGGAGGATCTGTGTTGAACACGATGTTGTTGTCCTGGGATGGGGAGATGTCAAGCGTGAGCTCCAAATGCACACCTTGCTTGGCCTTCCCCACCCACAAAGATCCCCCCCCTTTCCCCCCCTGCTCCCTACCCATCATGCCTTGCTCTTACACGGACCTCTAAGAGGTGCTGCAGACGAGGGACGTCCCAGTCGCGGAGGTAGAAGAGGCAGTCTCGGGGGTGGTGGCCGTGGAGGGACCGCCTTATAGGGCACTCGGCGATGGGGCATTTCTGCTGGAGACGGGAGGGCGAGAGAAAGCGAGTTGGCGAGACACCCCCCCAAAGAAATGGACCCGAGATGTTTCCTTCGCCCTGGTCCTCCAACGAGGCCGAGCGTTTGGGTCCAGGGGATCGGCAACCAGAAGCCCGTGAGCCGAATCCGGCCTCCTGTCAAGTGCCGCCTGCCTCCCCGCCCCCCCCCCCAGTTGGCAACCCCTCGACAAGCGCCCTTCGGAGCTCCCTTACGTTCATGGCGTAGAAGGTGCTATAGCAGCCGCTGCAGAAATGGTGCCGGCACTGGGAGCACTGGAAATGCATGCAGCCCCCGCGGGCCAAAGCGTAGGAGAACTTGCATTGCGGACACGCTGGAAGGAGGGAGAAAGGGAAGGAGGGCGGTTAGGAGGCAGAGAGAAATGGAGGAGTTTTGCCGCTCTCTTCCCTTCTGCTGAGGGTCGCCACAGTTATGACATTGGCCAATCTTTTGTCAAGGGCTAGACTTTATTCGCTCTCCTTCTGCAGGTCGGTGGGTTTTTCGGGCGATAACGAAAGGCTCTGGTCCCTGCCAGGACGCAGCAACCAAAACTCTTAATCTCAGAGTCGGGGGTTCGAGTCCCACATTGGGCAAAAGATTCCAGAATTGCAAGGGGATGGGCTAGATCAGGCACATCCAACTCCCAAGAGACTGTGATCTACTCACATTATAAAAATACTGGCTGTGACCTACCCACCGTTATTGACAGACGAAGTTGTTGAGCTTTTTTTTTTGGGGGGGGGAGAGATCTACTGCAATCTACCACAAATGTCCAGTGATCTACCACAGACGTCCAGTGATCTACCAGTAGATCACAATCCTGTTGGACGTGCCTGGCCCAGATGACCCACGTGGTCCCTTTCCAATTCTAGGATTCTGATCTATTGATACATGCCACTCTGATCTCCAAGCGGCGGGAGACTCCAGGGCTTCCTAGTTTCCTCAGAATGAAGGAATCCTGCCCACAACCGCCCCTGGGTGGGCTTCGAACCGCCAACCCTCCGGTTAGTAGGAACCCTTACCGATTCCATTCTCCTGCAGGTAGACGGCCAAGCCCTGGGCCTGGTACTCAGGGTCGTTGGTCCGCTTCCACTCCAGGAAATCCTCGCAAGTCAGGCCCTGGTGCTGAGGCTCCCACTGGCCCGGGAAAGAGGAGAAAGAATTGAGGAGGAATCCTAACATTTGCCCTCTCTTCCTTCCGTAGCAGAAGAAGCAAAGGAGGTCGAAAGGGGGCTGGGCAGGCACTGGGTTCATCTCCAGAAGCCTCTCCTTCTCCTCCTCCACCTGCCATCGCGAGGAAGGGCATTCTCGGTGGTGGCACCCCTGCAACGGGTATCCTCTCCACGGCACCCTCACTCAGTGGCTATGTTTTCCGTGCCCATTTGCAATCTGCACATTTATCGAGCGATCAGTTCCCCCAAGGACAGGCAGAATCGCAGCACTGTCACACCGCAGCGCGACCAAGAGAAGGAGCCTAGCACAGGGCTGTGCAGGGACATTCTTCCCTGTTTAGGGAAGCTTTTAATGTTTGATTGATTATTGTATTTTAATGTTTTGTTGGAAGCCGCCCAGAGTGGCTGGGGAAACCCAGCCAGATGGGCAGGGTATAAATAATAAATTATTATTATTATTATTATTATTATTATTATTATTATTATTATTCAGTGGCCCTTTGGGGTTAACTCAGGGAAGGAAGCAGAGGGAACCCCCGTCCCTAAAGCCAGGACTTTATGGGGAATAAACAAGCATATTAGTGAGAAGGGCCGTAGTTCCGGGGTAGAACAATCTGCTCTGCGCGCAAACTGTCCCGGGTTCAAATCCTGGCATCTTCAGGTATGGCTGGGTAAAGACTCCCTGACCCAAATCCTGGAGAGCTGCTGCCGGTCAGTGCAGGCAGTCCTGAGCTATTTAACTTCCTGCCAGGAGCAAATGTAGTGGTATGGGAGAACAACTGATAACACCGAATGGTGTCGCCCTCACTGATCATTGTGTTTGTGTATTTGTGTATTTATTTGTGTGTGTGTGTGTGTGTGTATCTGCTATGTATTTTGAAACACTGTTTGCTGTCCGGGCATTTGGACACCTCAGGAGATATGAGGCATGATTGGTTTGGGAGGTCAAGGAGAAGGTTTCCATCTATGCCCAGATGCAACTGGCCGCCATCTTGAATCAAGATGGCCGCTCGTACGGCACCGATTTTAACCCCTGATTTCAACAATGGACTGGCTTCTTGGGTTTCTGGGAAGACCAAAGTAAAGTCGAGGCTTCGAGAGAGAGAGAGTGTTTGTGTGAGAGATATCTATGGACCCAAATGGCTACCCCAAGGCTCCTCGCAAGACACAGCCGCTCCCAGCACGATGGCAGCCCCTTCCCTGCTCCACAAGCACCCCGCAGGAAGCGGCCTCACCCACCTGACGCTTGCACTGGACGCAGAAGCTCTTGCGGCACTGCGGACATTTGGCCTCCAGCTGCTCAGACTCGTAGATGAAGCCGAAGGAGCACTAGAGAGAGGAGGAAAAGGGAGAAGCGAAGGGGAGAAGCGATCGCAAGGCATCCTGGGAGTCCCTTCTCCCGACCTCAGGCTCTTATAAGAGCTGGACACTTGTCACAATTGAGGAGGAGGTGACAGATGGGGAATAAACAAGCATATTAGTGAGAAGGGCCGTAGTTCCGGGGTAGAACAATCTGCTCTGCGCGCAGAATGTCCCGGGTTCAAATCCTGGCATCTCCAGGTATGGCTGGGTAGAGACTCCCTGACCCAAATCCTGGAGAGCTGCTGCTGGTCAGCGCAGGCAGTCCTGAGCTAGATGGCCCAAGGGCCTTGCTGGGTGTTAGGCAGCTTCTTGTAACTAAGAATAGCTGAATACATCACCTTCAGCACCTCAAGAGGTGGGCGAGAACTAAACGCAAAAAAATGCACTTGCAGGGTGGCGAGGGGGACAGGTTTTCAGGGATTTCTGTTATGATTTTTGTCCAAGCCGAGCAGCAAACAGCTGCAGCGAGGCCTGATATGACTTTTGCCTGAAACCGTGAGAAAGCTATTTTATCTGCTTTCTCAACATGTGATATTTATGTTCACTGTACTATTGTAATCTTTGCCTTTGTGCTCTCTCTTCTGACTAGACCTGACGCCGGACGGATGGCTTTATGGCAGCTCTGTCTTATTGAGCTGGCAGCAGAGATTCTCTCTGCACTATTCCTACAATAAATAGTTTTAGCCTTAATTATGGCTTTTAGCCTTAATTATGACTTGTGTGTGTTGTTCTTCACGCTGGGGAACAATCACATATGACAGCGCCACCGGACTACTCCTGTAGCCGGGGATGTGCGCACACGGCTTTGCTCTGGCTTTGGGGCAGTCTCACAAACTGCCCCAGCCGGGGTATATGCTGACAATTTCACCTCTCCCTTAAGGCACCTCCAAAGCCCCGCCTCGTCTCTCAGTCACGCTAGAGCGTGACCAAGGCGGCAGACTTTTTATATATGAAACACGCTGACTCGTTTCGAAGTCATTTTGTCTTTCCGGAGGATTCCCCCTTTGCATCCAGCCTCTGCTTCCCCTCCCAAAAGCAGCCCTTTACTCACATGCGTGCACCACTGAAACTTTGAATCGCGCATGAGAACGCGCTCCATCAGCTTCTTGTTGAAGAGCTCGTAGGTCTCGGGGTCCAGGCAACCGCGGAGCTGTGGGGAGTTAAAGGAAGCAGAACATGGGAGAGAAAGAACAAACGGTCCCTTCAGGTGTAGTCTAGACAGGACAGGAAGCAGAAGGGCTGCCCTTGAAGATGACAGAATCATAGAATCCTAGAGTTGGAAGAGACCACCAGGGCCATCCAGTCCAACCCCCTGCCAAGCAGGAAACACCATCAAAGCATTCCTGACAGCAGGGGCGTAGCAACGCGGGGGGGGGGGGCGGGCCGCCCCGGGTTCCACCCCAGAGGGGGGTGACACTTTAAAAAAAAATAAAAAAAAATTTTTTTTAAATTTTTTAACTTCATTGAAAAAAAGAGATAATAGACACACACACAACCCCCCACACCTCACAAAGTGGCACCATCAGAGGGGGTGACACTTTTTAATTTTTTTTAATTTTTATTATTATTTATTATTATTTTTTATTTTAACTTTATTGAAAGAAAAGAGATAATAGACACACACACACAAAACCCCCACACCTCACAAAGTGGCACCATCAGAGGGAGGGTGACACTTTTTATTTTTATTTATTTTTATTTATTTACATTTTTTTTAAAAAAAAATTTATTTTAACTTTTTTGAAAAAAAAGAGATAATGGACACAAACACACAAACCCCCCACACCTCGCAAAGTGGCACCATCAGAGGGGGGTGACACTTTTTAATTTTTTTAAAATTAAAGTGGTGGTGGGGGGGTGACAAAAAAAATTATGCCCCGGGTACCACCTGGGCTTGCTACGCCTCTGCCTGACAGGTGGCTGTCAAGCCTCTGCTTAAAGACCTCCAAAGGAGGAAAAGGAGGGCTGGCAAGTAAGGAAAGGTCAGGCCCCCTTCCAGATCAATCTGCACTTTTCCTCCCTCCTTGTTTTCCTTCCCAATTTCTTAAAAATTAAAATTAAAATTAAAAGGGGCGCCAAGGACCTGTTAAAAGGAAAGCCGGCGTTTGTTAAAACGCAGACTGCGTTTCGACGGAGAAGCAGATGTCAGCACGGAGTGGAAATTTGGCATTTGGGGAATGTATCTAGGACGCAGGAGTGCGCAGAGAGGACATGCCTGGATATCGAGGGTGGAGAAGTAGTTGATGAGTTCCCCTTCGTCGCTGATCTCGGGCTCCGAGCAGGCCGGACACACCAGGTCCGTGATGTGCTTCTCCTTCACGGCGATGGTGAAGTGCAGGGTAAAGCATTCCGGGCAAATCGTGCACTCGCACGACGTCAGCGACTGCATCTGAAAAACACACACACAAGAACAGCCCGGCTGAGTGAGACTACCGTGTGCATCCCACGAAGGCGAACGAAGGAAGACTCAGGACCGATAAAAGAAATGAACTTCTTGACACAAACGTTTAGTTAAACTGCGGAACTCTCTGCCGCAGGAGACAGGGATGGCTTTAAAAGAGGACTGGGCAAAAATTGCCCTAAACTACTGAAGGTAATGGGGCCCTTTCTATGTCCAGCTGTCCTTTGTCAACAACAAATTGTCACTGTTTTTTGGGTTGAATATATGCTATATACTGGGGACGCGGGTGGCGCTGTGGTCTAAACCACAGAGCCTAGGGCTTGTCGATCAGAAGGTCGGCAGTTCGAATCCCTGCGGCAGGGTGAGCTCCCGTTGCTCGGTCCCTGCTCCTGCCAACCTAGCAGTTCGAAAGCACATCAAAGTGCAAGTAGATAAATAGGTACCGCTCCGGTGGGAAGATAAACGGCGTTTCCGTGCGCTGCTCTGGTTCGCCAGAAGCGGCTTAGTCATGCTAGCCACATGATCCGGAAGCTGTACGCCGGCTCCCCCAGCCAGTAAAGCGAGATGAGTGCCGCAACCCCAGAGTCGCTCGCGACTGGACCTAATGGTCAGGGGTCCTTTTACCTTTGTATGCTATATGGTAATTTATGGACCTAATAGGTATCTAAAGCCATTTGCACATGCAGAATGTAGGCACCCTATATATAGAAAGGAGCAAACCCGTGATATTTTAGGGAGCAGGCTAGCAGGCGGGGCCCATTCCTTACATCATAGGAGCCCACACAACACAAAACACTGTTGCTGTATGTAGGTTTTATTTTATTTGTTTTGTATCTTATATTTTGGAAATGTACATCCAGGGTTTTTTCCTTTAAATTTTTTGGGGGCCCCCAAGAGAGTGGGGCCCTAAGCTATAGCTTGTTTAGCTTATACATGAATCCGGCACTGGCTAGAGGCAGCAATGCTTTTGAATTCCTGTTGCTGAAGGCCAGAGGAGGGGGAGAGTACTTTTTGCATTCAGGATCAGTCCTTCTCATTGGGGCATCTGGTTGGCCACTGGGAGAACAGGATGCTGGGCCAGATGGGCCATTTGCCTGATCCTGCAGGCTCTTTTTATGTGCTTATGAGGCTAATATTTAGCATTATTAACGGGGAGTTTATATACTGCTTATGTTTAAGCAAACCTCTAGCGGTTTACAGCACAGGTTAAACAGGAAATAGTACTCAAAAAAGCCAGGGAATTTCTGCATTCTACAAAACACAACAAAGTAAACAGAGCATCATCCTCTTTAGGATCAAAAGGATCGCTGCACGCAAAAGCCAGCTGCAAAAATACAAGGAAAATTAATAACAAACATAGTAAAGAAGTAAACGAAATACCCTCCGAGCCCCAGGAAGTAAAATACTGCAAATGAAAATTAACTAAACAGGACAAATTCAACTTCTTTGAATAACGTGGCTGACAATTAGACCCCCCCAACCCCCTCAAAAAGCATCAAAGAATTTCCCAGTTGCCCTACATAAGTCAATTATACCAGACTTAAAACAGACCAATCCAATTAAAATTAAATACTGCAGCTGCAACGGACTCCCCTGCTCACTTGGCACAAGCAATGGGAGATCATCTCAGAGCAGATGATCCACACAAACAAAGGTGCAGCTTTTATTTCTACAGGAATAAGAACGTCTCAGGCTAGTTGAGCTGACCTTGAGTGAAGAGAAACAGTTAACGCCAGACAGAAAGTTCTGCCTCCGCAGATAAGCAAGAAGGGAGGATTTTTAAAACTCAAGGTCTCCTAAACCAGAATCAAATATAACATCCCAAAATATTCCAAAGACACATACCAGAAAGTACAAATTAATCAGCAACCGAGGTTTTGAGAATGACTGTTTAATTTCTATCAAAAAAAAAAAATAGCAATTGTTTGCATTTGATCTCCTTTGATACCCATTTCAAAACCTGCGCTACTTTGATGACATAAGCGCAAGTTTAACCAAAATCTATTGCAGGCTGTTGCATTAATTATAACTAAGCTGGAACATAAAAGAGAGAGACGATAATGATGTAGCTTTACCTTACTGTTATAAAAGGATGTAGAGAGGATGTAGAGAGGACAAATTGCCAATATTAAGGAGAGGTTTTCTTTATGCTTGCATGACAGTAGATCTGGTAAGCCATCATAGTTTGAAGAGCGATTCTGATATTTCACTGTATTTTGGAAAGTCTGTCTCTCTCTGTATTTGAACACCTCTTAAGGTACCATAATCAAATTTTGCAGGGCGGTTCCTGAGATCAAGGAGGTTTTAGTTTACACTAGGACGCAAGATGCCAGACTGAACCTTTGAAAACACACCAATTTTTTTGGTCCATTAGAGTTCCTGACCAGAGCCAGGCAACAGGCTGCTATTAAGCTGCAATTATGACAAGTTTTGCTATTAAGATGTAATCAAGGTTCTGATGCTCTGTGATCATATACCAACTCTATGTTGTGCTCTGTATTTCAGACTCTGGAATACAGTGGTACCTTGGTATTCAATGCCTTGGTTCTCAAACGCCAAAAACCCGGAAGTAAGTTTCTGGTTTTTGAATGTTTTTCGCAAGCCGAACGTCCGATGTGGCTGTCGGCTATTGTTTCCGGGGCTCCTGCACCAATCAGAAGCTGCGCCTTGGTTTTCAAAGATTTCGGAAGTCAAACAGACTTCCAGAACGGATTAAGTTCAGCGCTTTTGTTTTTGCTACTTATTTTGCGTTTTTGAGGCTTTTTCGATTAATTTGTTTTTGTGACTGCGTGGAACCCAGTTCAGCTACTGATTGATTGATTGATTGTGTGACTGTGGAAATGAATAAAAGCCCCCCCCCATCCAAACAATGACGATCATCAGTTGTTGTTGTTGTTGTTTTCATTTTTATCATCTACAATACTGTCTTATTTATTTTATAAAGGTAAAGGGATGCCTGACCATTAGGTCCAGTTGCAGACAACTCTGGGGTTGTGGTGCTCATCTCGCTTTATTGGCCGAAGGAGCCGGTGTACAGCTTCCGGGTCATGTGGCCAGCATGACTAAGCCGCTTCTGGTGAACCAGAGCAGTGCACGGAAATGCCGTTTACCTTCCCGCCCGAGCGGTACCTATTTATCTACTTGCACTTTGACGTGCTTTCAAACTGCTAGGTTGGCAGGAGCAGGGACCGAGCAACGGGAGCTCACCCTGTCGCAGGGATTCGAACCACCGACCTTCCAATCGGCAAGCCCTAGGCTCTGTGCTTTAACCCACAGCACCACCTGCGTCCCATTTATTTTATAGTACAGTACATTGATTATTGGGATCCAGGTGGTGCTGTGGGTTAAACCACAGAGCCTAGGGCTTGCTGATCAGAAGGTCGGCAGTTCGAATCCCTGCGACGGGGTGAGCTCCTGTTGCTCGGTCCCAGCTCCTAGCAGTTCGAAAGCACGTCAAAAGTGCAAGTAGATAAATAGGAACCGCTCGGGCGGGAAGGTAAACGGCGTTTCCGTGTGCTGCTCTGGTTCGCCAGAAGCGGCTTTGTCATGCTGGCCACATGACCCGGAAGCTATATGCCGGCTCTCGGCCAATAAAGCGAGATGAGCGTCACAACCCCAGAGTCAGACACAACTGGACCTAATGGTCAGGGGTCCCTTTACCTTTACATTGATTATTGCTTTCATTTTATGGATCAATGGTCCCAGTAGATTGTAAAACTCATGTTAAATTGCTGTTTTAGGGGTTGTTTCTAAAAGTATGGAACGGATTAATCCGTTTTGCATTACTTTCGATGGGAAAGCGCGCCTTGGTTTTGGAATGGACTTCCGGAAGGGATTAAGTTTGAGAACCAAGGTACCACTGTAATTCCTAAAAAGCATCACCGACTGAGCTGCGGGGGGGAAATGAGAGAGTGAACCCTCTCCCAGGACCCAGCGTAGTAGCCATGTCTGGTACCTTGTTGCGAGGCAGGGCCAGGCTGCAGACGGCGCACTCCCAGCTCAAGAGACGCTTGATGAAGTCCCGGCTAGGCGAGGCCTTGACGGCCTCCACGATGTCGGCAAGCTCCCATCCGCCTGCTTTTGGCTGCTCGAGCATCAAGGAGACCACCAGCTCCGCTCGGCCCCAGCTGGGCAGGGAAAGGGAGGCCAGCAGGCGGCGGAGGAGAGCCTGAAAGGAGGAGAAAGGGTTAGACAGCAACAGGAAGGATAATGGCGGCGTCCCCCCTCCAGCCACCTCCAAAAGTCCTTAATCCAGGCATGCCCAAAATCCGTTTTGGGGGCCTAATCCAGCCCACCGGTTGATTTAATCCGGCCCCCGTGGCAGTATATGTCCCCTGGGGTCAAATCCTAAAAAAAGCAACTTCAGTCCTCAGCCGCCCTGTGGAACGCCCTCCCACCAGATGTCAAAGAGAAAAACAACTTCCAGACTTTTAGAAGACATTTGAAGGCAGCCCTGTTTAGGGAAGCTTTTAAAGTTTAATAGATTAATAAGGATGTGGGTGGCGCTGTGGGTCAAACCACAGAGCCTAGGGCTTGCCGATCAGAAGGCCAGCGGTTCGAATCCCCGCGACGGGGTGAGCTCCCGTTGCTTGGTCCCTGCTCCTGCCCACCTAGCAGTTCGAAAGCACGTCAAAGTGCAAGTAGATAAATAGGTACCGCTCCGGCGGGAAGGTAAACGGCGTTTCCGTGCGCTGCTCTGGTTCGCCAGAAGCGGCTTAGTCATGCTGGCCACATGACCTGGAAGCTGTACGCCGGCTCAATGCGAGATGAGTGCCACAACCCTGGAGTCGTCCGCAACTAGACCTAATGGTCAGGGGTCCCTTTACCTTAAGATTATTGTATTTTAATATTCTGTTGGAAGCCGCCCAGAGTGGCTGGGGAAACCCAGCCAGATGGACGGGGTATGTATAAATAAATAAATAAATAAATAAATAAATAAATAAATAAATAATATTTAAAAAGCTCAACAACTGTGGTCAGCCCTCACGCATGTTCACTTCATCAAATCTGGCCCTCTTTGAAAAAAGTTTGGGCACCCCGCCTTAATCTCTCTGTCTCTTTCTCTCTCTCACCTGTCGGTCGGGGCTGTGGAAGTCGAAGGGAGGGTCTTCGTTCTCCCACAAGCGCTGAAGAAAGGGCTCCAAGCGCTGGCACTGCAGCTGTGTCAAGGCTCGCCAAAGATCCCCGTTGTTTTGGTACAGGGCTTGCAGCACGGGGCCACGCTCCTCGAAGCCCAGCGCCTTCAGCTCCCGCAACTGCACAGAAAGAGGGCGTACTCAGCCAGACCCCACCCTTCCCGTGGCCCGCAGCGCAGAGCTCGGCTTTGAAAAGCACTCTGCATGTGCTCAGAGGAGCTCTTTTCTTTTTTTTCTGGAGGGGCACATCCAGGGAGTGAGCGGATTAGCTCAAATAAAGCTTCGGCTCAAGCGCATCCCTGCCCCTTCCAGCCCAGCAGCCCGCACCCTTTCAAAACTCAGCACAGCTCCCCCGAACAAGGCCTTTCTCACCAGCAAATCGTTCCTATTCTTAATGAATCCCACTTGAGTGGTCGGGCTCCTTCATTGCTTTCTCCTCAGCCGGCTGCCCATTTCCCTGGGCCTCCTCAACTTCTTCCAGACATTGCCTCAGGTGCGAATTCTGCCCCGAGGCTCCACCCACAAAATATAGGCCCCTCCCATTCCCCCTCCACAAGCACCTCCCCTTTCTCCAGAACCTATCCTGAATGGCTGACCTGGCCCCGCCCACTTCCCAGATCACCCTTTATTATTATTATTATTATTTTAATAATATATTTTATTGATTTTATCATTTAAAAACAAACTTAACAAACATCATTAACAACATCAATTCTTTGTTTAGCCTGGGCCTGTCCATATCTGAGGCCCAGTAATTCTTTTTTACATAGCCTATTTTTTTTTGACCTTTTTTCTGACATTCATTGTAATTCTCTTTAACAGTTTTCTTCTTTTTTTTCAAAAAATAAAAATAAACCTTACAACCTCGTGTTTTTATTGTGCATCGCATCTTATTTTCTTAACCTAAGCTTAACTACTTCTGCTGCCTGTACCAAATCAAATAAACTTTTTCAAATAGTCTTTAAATCCCAGATCACCCTTTAAGGCCGTCCCCATTTTCCAATTTCCCATTTTCCAAGCTTTGCCCACTTCCTGGAAAGACCCTCGACAGCCCGTGGTGTGTTCACCCAAAATATTTCCCCCCTACAACACAACCTCTTTTTCCAGAGGCCCGTCCCGTCCCGGCTGACCTTCTTGCGCCGTGCGCTGAGGCAACGGCTGACGGCCTCGTCCACGTCCCCCAGGCTCTCTGTCCAAGCCGCTTGGACTTCCTGGCGGGTCAAGACCCCCAGCCCTCCGCCGGGCTCCTGCTCGCCTCGCTGCGTGGCCAGCTCAGCCACGCCTTCCAGCACCCCAGGGAGCTCCGAATTCAGCCACGCCAGGGGAAGCTCCGCTCCGGAGTAGCGCAAAGCGGCCGCCACCAATTCGGGGGCCACGCCGACTTTTTCCGCTTCCTGCGGGGAAAAGGAAGGGAAGGGTTCGAGGCCTGCGTCCAAAAGCGCAGGAGGTCCGAGCCTGGGTCAAATCCAGCAAAGGGCTTTTCGAGCTGGTCAGCAACTCTCTTGGCCGGGTCAGGAGGTAGAAGGAAGGCCTGAAAAAGGGGTCTCCGCAGCCACCCCCCGGAATTCCTATCTCTCCTCCCCCCCAAAATTCTGTCATGCTAACAGAAAATGCTGAAAAGGAAGGAGGTTCCCAAACCTTTTAAGTCCCAGGGGAAACCTAAGACATGCCCATTTTGCAGAAGAAAAACTGACGCTGGTCTGAAACATCGCCATCCTGCAGGTGAAACACCAACACGCACTTCAAAAGAAATAAATCAAGTCGGGGGGAAGCAGGCAACTGCCCCTCCTCAAATGAACAACTACCCCCCACAAAAAAAAAATCTGAATAAATAAAGGAAGGTTCTTGGACTTTGATGGGCACACAGGCAGGAATGAGAGCACTTTGGTGCCCTCAACTGCCGCCTTGGGGATCTCAGCTGAAAGAGGGGGGGCGCAGAACCCCCATTTGTTGTACCCACTCCCAATTCCTCAGCTGAAAATCCACACAAAACTGCTTTGCCTTGTACCCAAAAGTCCTTCAAAAAGCACTCTGAATTATTCTCTCTCTCTGTGTGAATGAAATTAATTTTTAGAACACACCCTCCCTGCTCCCCGCTCAAACGCATCATGGTGTAAAAATAATCCACCGTTCTGAAGCTGAAAAACGCAGAATACCGTTTTAGAATTAGGGCACAGGGGTAAGAGCATTTTGGTCTGAGAATCCGACATTTAGACCATCTAAACCAGGAGCAGGGAAGCCATTTTTTTTCAGCCTGGGGGAAACGTTCCCTTCTTCCCGGGGGTCAGGGGCAAAAGTGGGCGGAGCATCACATGTAAATAAGGGCAGTGAGGGGTGTGGCCTGAGGAGAGGGCCAGGCAAGGAGTCCTGCAGGTCCAGTTTACCCAGCCGCCCCTGGCAAGCCTGATTGCCTGTGGACAGATGATTCTCACCCGGATCATGGCCACCATCTTTTGCCCGTCCTCCCGCAGTTTCTCCTGCCTCCGATGCTCCGCCTCCTCCTGGGAGATGGGCAGAGCCTTCTGCAGACTCCTCAGATCGGCTTTGATCTCCGCTGCCCCCTTCCTCGACCTCTCGTCCTCCTCCTTCTCCTGCTTGGCGGGGGGCCGTGAAGGCTCGGCGCCCCCTCGCTGGCTGGTGCAGTTGCACATCTCGCACACCCGCCCGGGGGACTTGTTCCAGAAGGTGCAATGCTCGCACTGCCAGCCAGAGGCCTGGAGGGGAAGGAACCGCAGAATCATAACAGCTGGAAGGGACCCTCGAGGGTCATCTAGTCCAACCCCTGGCAACGCAGGATCCTTTTGCCCTACGTGGGGCTTGAACCCACGACCCTAAGGTCAAGATGCAGGTCGACAAGCAGCAGCACCCCGTCAGCGGATGGGCAGAAGACCGGAAGCTGGCAGGGATCGGTTGCGAGAGGAAATTCCCTGCACAGAACCCGCTTTGTGAGCAAAAATTTACACCAAGGGGCTTAGTTTGGTCAGAATCGAGTGTACGCTTCCAGAGGTAATGCTAAATACATTCTGGTAAATGAGCCATCATAGCCGCTAGAATCAGTTCCCCAACCTTGGGCCTCCAGCTATTTTCGGACTACAATTCCCAGCATCCCTGACCACTGGTCTTGCTAGCGAGGGATGATGGGAGTTGTAGTCCAAAAACAGCTGGAGGCCCAAGGTTGGGGAACACTGCGCTAGAAGACCATGAAAATCTGTGTCCTGGGCATTTTAGATTCATCTACCCATGCATGCGGGTGGCGTTGTGGTCTAAACCACAGAGCCTAGGGCTTGCCGATCAGAAGGTCGGTGGTTCGAATCCCCGTGACGGGGTGAGCTCCCGTTGCTCGGTCCCAGCTACTGCCCACCTAGCAGTTCGAAAGCATATCAAAGTGCAAGTAGATAAATAGGTTATCTGTATGAGGTCCAGTAGTGCTGTCCTATTTTATTTGTGTACCCCCCTGATGTTTTTAGTTTGATAATTTTGTATTGAGAAATGTTTTTCTTTCTGACTATCGGTCGAATAAAGGATATGTATGTATGTATGTATAAATAGGTACCACTCCGGCGGGAAGGTAAACGGCGTTTCCGTGCGCTGCTCTGGTTCGCCAGAAGCGGCTTAGTTATGCTGGCCACATGACCTGGAAGCTGTACGCTGGATCCCTCGGCCAGTAAAGCGAGATGAGCGCCGCAACCCCAGTGTCGTTCGTGACTGGACTTAACAGTCAGGGGTCCCTTTACCTTTACCCATGTACCAGGAAGGTAAAAAGGTAAAGGACTCCTGGACAGTCATGTCCAGTCTATGGGGTTGCGGCGCTCATCTCGCTTCAGGCCGAGGGAGCCGGCGTTTGTCCACAGACAGCTTTCCAGGTCATGTGGCCACCTTGACTAAACCGCTTCTGGCGCAACAGGACACCATGACGGAAACCAGAGTGCACGGAAACGCCGTTTACCTTCCCGCCGGAGCGGTACCTATTTATCTACTTGCACTTTGACGTGTTTTTGAACTGCTAGGTTGGCAGGAGTTGGGACCGAGCAATGGGAGCTCACCCCGTCGCGGGGATTTGAATCGCCGACCTTCCGATCGGCATGCCCTACGCTCTGTGGTTTAACCGACAGCGCCACCCGTGTCCCCTACCCATGTACTACCGGTATCTGAAACCCACATTGGTTGCCGGATGTGGAATACATTGGCATGATCGTCAGCTCTCCTACCCCGCTAAATAAATGTATCTTTAATAAATATATGAAGTGTGGCGTGAGTTGGTTTTAAGCCAGCGACCTGAGGGAAAGCGCCGCCAAAGGACTCTAGGAATCCAAATTAAATCAATAAAAGGTTATCAGATAATGTGGAATAAACTGCTATTTCAATGAAATTCAGATGGAAGTGCCCAAGATGTTATAGAAATTAGGTGAAATTAAGAAGTATTTATGTGGTATTTGTTTTTGTTGCTTTTCTGTTGTTGATTTTTGTATATTAGTATTGTTGTTTGTAGTATTTGCATTTTTATTTCTTACTAGCTGACCCGGCCACGCCTTGCTGTGGCTATGTGTGTGAATGCTGTGGTGTTCCCCTGTTCAACTTCCATCTGCCCCTTCTCTGTCCCCACCCCCCTTTTCTATTACCCTCTTCTCGGCCCCCCCTTTTCAATTACCGGTTTGTGAGTTTGCAAATGGCCGACGGAACTTTGAGGTTTTGCTGGTGATGTCTAATAGCTGTGCCAGTTTTTTGCTTTTGTAGCTGTAGTACCAGTATAGCCGTTGCTAGAGGGCGCTGTTTTGCTGGTGACATCTAATGTGTGCGCCAATTTTTTTGCATTTTTTCTTTATTTTAGGTATGTCAGGTGTGGTTTTTTTGAATTTTTATTATGCCAGATCCTTCCTTGATGGTCATGGTACGCTGTGTCCTAATTTGATGAGATTTGGTCCAGCGGTTACGGAGCAAGGTGGTGTCCGCCGCACACGCAATGGGAACATTTATATATATAGATAGATAGATAGATAGATAGATAAAACGAATAAAAATCATTAAAAAAAACAAAAACACAAAAACAAAAACAAAGGACTCTAGGAATCCAAAATCATCCTCTGGCCCAGAGGCACACTTACGTCTTCCTGTTGCGGCCCCGGCTCTTTGCCCCAGGCGATGAGGGGCTTTGCATCTCCCGTTCCGGGCTTCCCCGCCAGGCGGGGTCTGTCGCACATGGCGCACAGGACGGTGGCCGGCTCGTTCTCGAAGGTGCACGACTGGCAAGCCCAGCGCCCCCGGGCCAGCTGCCCCAAGCATGCCAGCTCGTCCTCGGGCGACGGGTTCAGGGGCGTCTTGCAGCCGCGGGGCCGGTCGCAGGCCACGCACAGGACCGAGCGGGCGTCGTTGTTCCTGCGGCAGGCGGTGCAGCACCAAGGGAGCCGCTGGGTGGTCAGGCTGTGCCAGGGCGGCATCAGGGGCTCTGTTGGAGGCCTCAGGGACCCGGCATCGGAGGTCACCAGGGTCACGCTGAAAAGAGAGCGGAAACCAAGGCAAAAGAGAAGCGCTGGTCAGCAGCGAGCGAAGCATATGCTGCGAACCGCCCAGATGAAGGCCGGCCTGCAAATTTAAAAAATGATCCAACGAATCGCCTCAGGGGATGGCGCTGTTTTCTGTTTTGCCCTTGGCGGACAAAATGCCTCAGGCCAGCCCTGTAAGCTATCAATGCAATTTGTTCCTTTTGAGTCAGCAGAGTTGCACAGAAAGTCTTCCAGAATCTTCTTATACCTGAAGGAGTGTCTCCACCCCCATCGTTCATGAATAAATATTGTAGTATTTAGTGTCGCCTTAGGAGGTTATAGGTTTTTGCTATGTATTTTTTTCCTGAAATAGGTTAATTAAATGTTTTAGTAGTATATTGGTTAAGATGTTGGCTTATAGGAACTGCTAGAAAGGTTAAGGAAATAAAATTCAGATGGGAGGGAGGTCTTATAATAATGTAAAGGGAAAGTTATGTATGTGTAAGAAAACCTATTGTTTTCTCTTTTTTCTTTCTCTTTTTTCTCTTTTCTTCTTTTTTATATATGTAATATTATGTTATCTATTTTGTTAAAATCTTACAAAAGCAATAAAAATTAATTGGGGTTTGGTTGCTCCCGGCGACGGGGAACTCTTTGGCCAGCGGGGAGGGGGCGCTGCGTCCTCTTTATGTTTCTAGCCCCTCTGGAGCAAGTAGACTGGCTCTTCCCTGGGGAGGAGAGAGACGGCCCAGGTACCACTGCTTGCCAGGCCTTTTAGCCTGCCCACAACCTGTTCTCAGGTTGGGGGGGGGGGAGAGAGAGGTAGAGGGCCTAGAGCGGGCCTGGCCAAAGAGGAGCAGTAGAGAGTGGGGGAGGGAGCGGGGAGAGAGGTGGGAAAGGGGGTGGAGTCGCAAGGGAGAGGGAGATAGGAAAAGGGAAGAGTGACAACATGCACAAACACTCAGAGGTAAATAGTGGTGGGTTCTGGGTAGGGAAAGGGCTATAAGGGAGGATAGAGGTAGGAAAAGGGTAGAGGGGACAGAGGTAGAAAAAAGGAGTAGAGGGACCTCAGAGGTAGGAAAGGAGTAGAGGTACCTCAGAGGTAGGAAAGGGGTAGAGGGGGCCACAGAGGTATGAAAGGGGTAGAGGGACCTCAGTCTGCTTTTACAAATGTTTCACCTCAGTCTGTTTTTACAAATGTTTCTAGCGCCTGTTAATTTAACGGGCTGAACGTCCACTAGTATGTAATATTATGTTATCTATTTTGTTAAAATCTTACAAAAGCAAAAAAAATGAATTTTTATTTTTTAAAAAAGGAAATATCCCTCTATCTTTGGAGGGGGTGGGAATACCATTTCCTCCTCATGAAGTGAGCAGAACAGAGGCAGGGAATGTCCACCCCGAATAAAACCGTCCCAGGAAAGGGGCCAAATCGTTTGCTTTTGTGAACGCAGCTTGGGCGCAGAAAGACTGGAAGGCGGAAGTCAAAGCGGGGGTCCGTTGTGCTAACCTGGGCGCAGGGGGGCTGCGCCAAGCTTGCTCCTTCATGGGCACCCGGCAGTGATGGGTCCGCGAGGGGTGCTTGTGGAAGAGGCTATCGCAGTCTGGGCACAGAGACTGGGCGCAAGCGGCGCATTGTAGCAATGGGGGCGCCAGACCACACAGCAAGCAGGTTTCTGGGGGCAGGTAACCTGGGTGGGAGGGGGAGAGAGAATCAGGAACGCCCCTCGGTCTTTTTGGCCGAGAAAACCTGAATTTTGCAGTCTAAGTAATCTACCCCCCCCCAATAAAAACCCCAATCAGTATATATGCCTGTACAATCTGCTGTAGAATCATAGAATCATAGAGTTGGAAGAGACCCCAAGGGCCATCCAGTCCAACCCCCTGCCAAGCAGGAAACACCATCAAAGCATTCCTGACAGGTGGCTGTCAAGCCTTTGCTTAAAGAAGGAGACTCCACCACACTCCTTGGCAGCAAATCCCACTGTCGAACAGCTCTTACTGTCAGGAAGTTCTTCCCAATGTTTAGGTGGAATCTTCTTTCTTGTAGTTTGAATCCATTGCTCCGTGTCCGCTTCTCAGGAGCAGCAGAAAACAACTTTTCTCCCTCCTCTATATGACATCCTTTTATATATTTGAACATGGCTATCATATCACCCCTTAACCTTCTCTTCTCCAGGCTAAACATACCCAGCTCCCTAAGCCGTTCCTCATAAGGCATCGTTTCCAGGCCTTTGACCATTTTGGTGGCCCTCCTCTGGACACGTTCCAGCTTGTCAGTATCCTTCTTGAACTGTGGTGCCCAGAACTAGACACAGTATTCCAGGTGAGGTCTGACCAGAGCAGAATACAGTGGTACTATTACCTCCCTTGATCTAGATGCTATACTCCTATGGATACAGCCCAGAATTGCATTGGCTTTTTTAGCTGCTGCATCACACTGTTGAGTCATGTCAAGTTTGTAGTCTACCAAGACTCCTAGATCCTTTTCACATGTACGGCTCTCAAGCCAGGTGTACCTCTACTAGACCTGAGGAGGAGGAGACAGAGATTGCTGAAGCACCATTTCACACGGCCGATGCTTCTCTCTACAGCGACGAGCTGTAAAGGTAAAGGGACCCCTGACCATTAGGTCCAGTCGCGGACGACTCTGGGGTTGCGGCGCTCATCTCGCTTTACTGGCCGAGGGAGCCGGCGTACATCTTCCGGGTCATGTGGCCAGCAGGACCAAGCCGCTTCTGGTGAACCAGAGCAGCGCACGGAAACGCCGTTGACCTTCCCGCCGGAGCGGTACCTATTTATCTACTTGCACTTTGACGTGCTTTCGAACTGCTAGGTGGGCAGGAGCTGGGACTGAGCAATGGGAGCTCACCCCATCGCAGGGATTCGAACCGCCGACCTTCTGATCGGCAAGCCCTAGGCTCTGTGGTTTAACCCACAGCGCCACCCGCTGTAAACTACCACATCCCCCCATAAAAAACCCAATCGGTATATATGCCTGCACAATCTGATGTACTTCTACTAGACCTGAGGAGGAGACAAAGATTGCTCGAGCACCATTTCACAGGGCCAAAGCTTCTCTCTCCAGCCATGAGCTCTAGAAACATGCTTATTACAGTGGAACCTCGGTCGCCGGACGTACAGTGGTGCCTCGCAAGACGAAATTAATTCGTTCTGCGAGTTTTGTCGTCTTGCGAGTTTTGTCGTCTTGCGAAGCACGGTCCTGCGAAGCGCGGTTCCCCATAGGAATGCATTGAAGCGCGGTTTCCCATAGGAATGCATTGGGAACTCGCAAGACGTTTTCGTCTCGCGAAGCAAGCCCATAGGGAAATTCGTCTTGTGAAGCGACTCCAAAAACGAAAAACTCTTTTGTCTTGCGAGTTTTTCGTCTTGAGAGGCATTCGTCTTGCGGGGTACCACTGTAATCTGTTCCGGAAGACCAGTCGACTTCCGAAACGTTCAACAACTGAGGCTCAATGGGCGGTCGGCAAATTCCATTGAGAAAACGGAGAAACGCAGCTCGGAAGCCGTTCGAAAACGGAAGCATTCACTTCCGGTTTTCGGTGCTCAGCTTCGGCTTCAGAGACGCTTGAAAAAAACGAGGTTCCACTGTATTCTTCTTCTGTTAACATCTCGAATGCCAGGTTTTCAGGACGCTAAAGAACCTGCAACTACTCATTCCACCTGCCTATTTCATGCTTTTCCTTTTCATTTAAAAAATTGTTGTCATAGGATCATAGAATCGTAGTTGGAAGGGACCCCCAAAGGTCATCTAGTCCAACCCCCTGCAAAACAGGAATCTCAGCTAAAGCGCCCAAGACAGATGGCCATCCAACCTCTGCTTAAAAACCTCCAAGGAAGGAGAGTCCACAACCTCCCGAGGGAGACCGTTCCATAGTCGGAATAGCTCTTAGTGTTAGAAAGCTCTTCCTGATGTTTTGTCGCAAACTCATTTCTTGTAACTTGAAGCCATTGGTTTGAGTCCTACCCTCCAGAGCAGGATAGGACTTGAACCAATGGCAGGGGCATAGCCATCTTCTCTGTTTCATGCATGTTCTAAAATGAAAAGTACTCTAAAAAGAAAGATTGTGAACCAAATTCATGCACGGCGGAACAATCACGTTGACGCCCAGCAGGCAGGTATTCAACTGGAAAAGCCCCACGCCATTCCCACCGCCAACCTCTTGGTACCCCTTTACCTGTGGGCGATAATGCCGAAACGGCGCGTGGCGGTATCCCTTCTTGAACAGGGAAGGTGTCTGCGATTAGGCCGGCCTGGGAAAGAGAAAAGGACTTTGTGCCGTCGTGACCTCAAGGACACACCGTAATACGTTCCACCTGCAGCCGCCTTTGAGGAAAGCTGGGAAGCTGTGGCGAGTGCGAAACTCGGGCACCAACCTCCCGACGGGAGTGCAGGCGGGAGTAGCAGGAGGGCCTGGTAAGGCGTCATCTCTCCCCCCACCTTGTGGATCGAATAGATTTTGGATAGAGAAAAATATCCCCCGTCCATGTCCTAAATGGTTGGGGAATTACGGTTTGAGACCCATCGGCTCCCATCACCTGGCTGGGGTGTTAAAGGTAAAGGAATCCCTGACCGTTAGGTCCAGTCGTGTCCGACTCTGGGATTGCGGCACTCATCTTGCTTTATTGGCCGAGGGAGCCAGCGTACAGCTTCCAGGTCATGTGGCCAGCATGACAAAGCCGCTTCTGGCGAACCAGAGCAGCGCACGGAAACGCCATTTACCTTCCCGCCGGAGTGGTACCTATTTATCTACTTGCACTTTGACGTGCTTTCAAACTGCTAGGTTGGCAGGAGCAGGGACCGAGCAACGGGAGCTCACCCCGGCGCAGGGATTCGAACCGCCGACCTTCTGATCAGCAAGCCCTAGGCTCTGGGGTTTAACCCACAGCGCCACCCGCGTCCCATGGTTGGGGTGTTAGGGAACGGGTCTTTTGTCCACCTTTGGTCCCCCCCTAATTGCACTCAGCTCTCGCCTGTGGCTCCTAGAAGCTGTCAGCCTGCAACAGCGGCCACATCCGGGGAACAGGATGAGGCCAGGTTAATCTGAGGATTGCTGTCAGAACCACAGCGGAGGGAATCACACACACACACACACACACACACACACACACACACACACAGTTTTTAGGCAGCCAGTGGGGCTGGGGTGGCCCCACAGCTTCATTAACGCCCGCCTGAAACTCAAATGGGTGAAAACACAAAGATCTTCTCAGATCCCTCTCTGCTAGCTAAGATCCTGGGACTTTATACCTGCCTCTGTCCTCTCACCTGACTCACCTGTAAGCTGTCCCCGCCCTGCATTAGTTCCTGCAGCACCTGAGGATTGGGGTGGTTGTCCTAAAAAGGAAAAAAAAAAGAACCATGAGGGTATGTGGCGTGTTGAATTTATAATAATAATAGTAATAATTTGTTATTTATACTCTGCCAATCTGGCTTGGTTTTCCCCAGCCACTCTGGGCGGCTCCCACAACAAAATATTAAAAACACGATAAAACATCAAACATTAAAAGCTTCCCTAAACAGGGATGCCTTCAGGTGTCTTCTAAAAGTCAGGTTTATTTCCTTGACATCTGGTGGGAGGGGGTTCCACAGGGCGGGCGCCACCACCAAGAAGGCCCTCTGCCTGGTGGTTTTTTTTTTCCAACTTTCCAATTCCAAAAACGAGGGATGCTAAAAATTCGCAATGTGACTTGGGAATTCAAAAGATATTGGGTTACATTAATATAATTTAGCTTTGCATGATAGGATGTGTGCAAAATTGCATGGAAACCGTTAAAAATGGTTGCCAAGTACTTGCCGTTGTATTATATTGCTGTTTATTTGTTTATAATCAGCATTACCTGACATTTTCAGAAGTTAAAATTCTTTGGTTTTCCAAAAGCGGTTTATGAGCTTCTTCATTAAATGTAGATTTACCAGGCTAAATGTTGTCCAATCACAAAACTAATAGCACATTTGAATTCCTCACATATTTTTAAGACTGCTCACTGAATAAATTTGCAGAAATTAAGTGCCACTCGCTAAAAAGACATGCCCCATTATTTTGTGTCCTGAGGCGTTTTGTTGAAGTGAGAACTGATGTAAGAAAATTGCTGAGTGATGTTGGGGTTGTGTATTTAGACTTTCTTTGTGTAGTGTGAAGACAGAAGTGAATGATTTTTCTCAGGGGTTGTATTATTGGGTGGGTTTTTGTAAGATTCGTGATTTTTTAAAATGATATATTGGAATTTATTTTGCATTTTGATGCATCCCAATATATTTCAACACTTTGCATATTATTTGGGTATCTAGAGAGCTTTATTTAATTCTGCTACTTAAAACGTGGAATTATGATTAGCAGCAGTAGCGACGTAAGGTTTCAAATGCGCAATTTGTACTTTTTGTTGCTTGTATAGAATTCTTTTCATTGCAATCTGTAAGCCGCTTAGAGATTTATGTTGACATATAGACTGACCAAATTAAACATAAATGAAAAATCTCATTCTCAGCTGGGAACCCAAAACTTGCCCATCACTATCTTTCTGAATTGGGTAACTGTGCCTCTGAAGGACCAGGTGCGCAGCCTGGGAGTCATTTTGGACTCACTGCTGTCCATGGAGGCGCAGGTCAATTCTGTGTCCAGGGCAGCTCCATCTGGTACGCAGGATTAGACCCTCCCTGCCTGCAGACTGTCTGGCCAGAGTGGTGCATGCTCTGGTTATCTCCCGCTTGGACTACTGCAATGCGCTCTATGTGGGGCTACCTTTGAAGGTGAGCAGGAAAGCTTCCAGGTCATGTGGCCAGCATGGCTAAGCCGCTTCTGGCGAACCAGAGCAGCACACGGAAACGCCGTTTCCCTTCCCGCTGCAGCAGTACCTATTTATCTACTTGCACTTTGACGTGCTTTCGAAATGCTAGGTTGGCAGGAGCAGGGACTGAGCAACGGGAGCTCACCCCGTTGCAGGGATTCGAACCGCCGACCTTCTGATCGGCAAGCTCTAGGCTCTGTGGTTTAACCCACAGCGCCACCCGCATCCCTGTATAGGGAAGCTATTCATGCCTGATGTATCGTGTGTTCTTTTATATTCTGTTGGAAGCCACCCAGAGTGGCTGCGGAAACCCAGTCAGATGGGTGGGGTACAAGTAATAAGTTGTTGTTTTGTTGTTGTTGTTTCTCCCCCACACCAAAGTGCTTCCGGGTCTCCTGGTTCCACCATACCGAAATAAGGAGATTCAGTTCAGCCCTTAATATCATGACATCCACCGTGATCGAGGCCACGTGGGCGGTATCTGGCTCCAGCAGATGCTCCGGGAAGCAAAGTCCGTCCGTCTGTTCCTCCGAATATCCGTAGAGGCGAAGGACGTCCCGCCCGCCCTGCCAGGAACGTGGGACACACAATAAATGGGCTGGGGTGACAACAGGAGGAGGGGGTCAGCTGGGACACAGCTTAGCTCGGCCTCTGCTAGGAACAGGGCCTTATCAGTGTGGGCCCCCTTCTCAATGGAATATCTTTCACCAGGCTCATGCTATTAGTTATATATAAAAAGAAAGAAACTCAGAAGGATATAAGAGCAGGGAAGAGCCTAGTGATTGAGCCCGGTGGGCAGACAGGCAAGGAATGTTTCTCTCACCTGGATGGTGTTCACTGTGTCCCGGAAAACGGGATTATTGAACTTGACGGTCCTCCAGAAGCGGGGCTTGTGGGGGTTCAACAGGTTGCGCCCATATTTCTCCAAGATGTTGAGGGCAGTGGAGATGGTGCGAAGGTCCTTTTGAGGCTGGGGAAGGGTTTGAAAATTTGGCGGCGTCCCTTTGCACGTGCGTACATAAACCCCAATCGCACGAGGCTGTACTAAACTCTTCTAAGAATCCCCTTCCTTTTTTTTCCAGTTTAAAAATTTTATTTCATTAACAAATTGCATTACATGTATCATTGAAAATTACATTTCATATTTCAATAAAGCATCTTTTTGCTATACATTCAAGTTGTCTTATTTATACTTTAAAAAAAAATTCCATAGTTTTCATACAAATCCTGTCCTTCCCCCCCTCCCTTCCACCCCTATCAATAAGATGACTTTAATTACATCAGTAGAGTATACCTTCATATTCCAGTCTTCATCCCTTAAATAAAATACATAGTCGTTCTACATTTCCCTCCCTCCTCCCTCCTTCCCCTCTTCTCCCACTCCCTCTTGCTTCTCAGCTCGTACTATATTGCATTTTATACATCCTTATCTAACTACACTCCTATTAATTATATTACTCCTTTATACATTTATTATTCCTATTGAGCCTTTAATTTTCTGGCTTTTCTACTTGTTTTTTGATATATTCGCTAAATGCCTCCCACTCTTTATTTCTCTCCTCATCTTTTATGTCCTTGACTTCACTGTGTTTTATTGCTAAATTATAATAATTTATCAATTTTATTTTTTTCAATCCCCTTCCTTTGGGGTTTTCGTTTGCTCTGCTCCGACCCTTCCAGACCGCAGTTGGCAGCGCCATCTCTCAAGCGTTCAGAGGGTTCGCGGTGCATTCACACCGCCTTACGCATATCACGGACTTTACCTCTTATCTTAGGGACTAGAACCTTGTTCCTGGGGGGTCTTTTTAAATAAACAGTGGAGACCTTTAGGATTCTGAGGCAGCAGCTATTCAATTCTGCATCTGTGCGAGGGAATCACACTGCAAATGATAAATGCCACTGTGACCAGGCTAAATCCCAGCACCCCAAAACAAAACTTTGTGTTTACTAAGCTCGATCCTCTTCTACATAACGACTAGTTTCGCCGATGCACCTAGAAAAGGGTTTGTTTCCTTTCCATACCCCCTTCCTTGTGTGGAAGCCGCATGACAGGCAGACATTCCACAGGTTAAGCCCATAGCATCAGAGCTCTTGCAGGGACACACACTAGTTTTGCCTGCCTGCCTTCTGAATCTCCATCTTCCCCTCCCCCCAAATTTCAATCCCCACCCCGGTTTTCCAGACCCTCACCCCACCCTCACCATTGCAACCCCCCCAACACTGTCCTCTTACCTGCCCCTGGGTATTGGCTCGTATAATGCCCTTGGCATCTATCTCCAGGTATTTCTGGGCAGGGGGAAACGGCATCTCTAGCAGACGCTGCACAGCTTCCGGGTTCTGCTCTAAGGGATTCTCGATCAAAGCTGCTACCAGTTCGTCCCGGAGAGCCATGAATGTTTGCTCCGCTTCTCCCATGGCTGCTAACTAAGGAAGAGGAGAAGGAAATATATGCAAGAGAAAAGAAAGATTCTCTCCTACGATATCTGTTGGGTACCTATGGGACAGCATATATAATGAACTAGCTGACCCGGCCACGCCTTGCTGTGGCTGATTGGGTGAAATGCAAAAGTAAGATACGTTTTGTGCTGTGCTGTTTAACGTCCACTGGAGGGCGCTATAATGTTTTGCACAAAATCACATTTTTACCCGGGAAAGGTGTGGTATTTGTGCAATGTAAGTACATATGATCACTCCCATATGGGCATGGAACGTTGTGTCCAAATTTGAATGGAATCGATCAAGGGGTTACGGGGAAAGGCGATTGTTAACAAACATCCAACTTGAACGATTTTCTATATATATAGATTAATTAAAGAAGATCTTTAGATACACGTTCCAGAAAAAACCAGAAGCATTCTTGTTGGGAACGGTTGGAGAAGAGATCGCAAAGAACGACCAGAAACTGTTTTTATATGCAACAACAGCGGCCAGACTGCTGTTAGCACAGGTTTGGAAACCACAGCAAATGCCAACAGTGGAAGATTGGCAACAGAAAGTGATGGAGTACGCGGAAATAGCCAAAGTAACGGGGGAAATTCGACAACAGGGTGATGAAACATTTCTAAAAGAATGGAAGAAATCTATGTTGTATATAGGTAAGATCTGTGTGAAATAGGAAACCAGTAGAATAGAAATAAACCTCGTAACGGGGAATACAAAGAAATTTTATTGGAATAATAACAATAATAATAACAAAAAAGAAGTACATTGTAATTAAGTAACTAATTATATCTATAAGTTGTGTACAGATAGACAAAGAAGAATTGTATACTGTATATAGAAAGATATATTTAATTATAGACAACTGAGTAGTTAGAACTACAATATTTAGAATGGACAAAAGAATTGCGTGAAAATTAGAAGGGACAAAAAGAAGCCGGAAGAAGGAAGGAAGGAAGTCAACTCGTAGGAATAAACAGTAAATGTACAATGTAATACAATATGTATCTGAAGTATGAAGTTTGAAAACTAATAAAGATTATAGTCAAGTATTCCTGTCACAGGTGGCGCTGTGGGTTAAACCACAGAGCCTAGGGCTTGCTGATCAGAAGGTCGGCGGTTCGAATCCCTGCGATGGGGTGAGCTCCCATTGCTCAGTCCCAGATCCTGCCAAC
The DNA here is from genome assembly GCA_034641385.1 of Darevskia mixta. Taxonomy (NCBI): domain Eukaryota; kingdom Metazoa; phylum Chordata; class Lepidosauria; order Squamata; family Lacertidae; genus Darevskia; species Darevskia mixta. The sequence continues at coordinate 192,794 of JAWWNH010000044.1, read as the reverse complement.
CTAGCAGTTCGAAAGCACGTCAAAGTGCAAGTAGATAAATAGGTTCCGCTCTGGCGAGAAGGTAAATGGCGTTTCCGTGCGCTGCTCTGGTTCGCCAGAAGCGGCTTAGTCATGCTGGCCACATGACTCGGAAGCTGTATGCCGGCTCCCTCGGCCAGTAAAGCGAGATGAGCGCCGCAACCCCAGAGTCCTCTGCGACTGGACCTAATGGTCAGGGGTCCCTTTACCTTTTTATTCCCGTCACCCACCAAAGGGAAAAATAACCTCAGATCAGGGCTAAAATGTATTTATTTTTATTCACGCATGCATTACCAGGCTCATATGGCAACATTACTTTAAGGAACTCAAGGCAGAGTTCATGGTGGGGAGAGGGGGGGGGGATCTGTTTGTCTTCACAACAGCCCTGAGAGGTAGGATAAGGCAGCGAGGAGGTGCCCTACCAAAGGGAAACGTCATTGCTGAGCAGGAATTTGATCTAAGTCAAACTCTCTATCCTACCACACCATCATGACGTTAATTCTTTTTTTAAAAAAAGCTCCCCCTCCCCCAATTAGTATTCCATTTTACAATGTATATAAAACAGAGAGAACAATTTTAGCAACGGGCAAAAAGCGAAAGGTGAAAAACAAAACGACAAAATAGGCGTGTAGAACGAGCACTTGCACGTGAGTTAAAATATCAAAGACCAAGTGAAGATTATCAACTTTATCGGATCGTCACGTATATTTCCAGGCTTGTGACGAAAGCTGTCTTGAAAATGATGGTTCTGATGTTTATGTCATAAAGGAATGTCAAATCATATACAAAGCGTCTGGAAGTTTTAGTCCTTGTCAAAATCTCAAATTATCCGCAATTTTCTCCATCGCAGCTATATTCCAGAGTGAGCGATTACCAAGAGACATGTTAATTATTGACCTGCCTCTCAAATAATTCTTTCCGTTGCTGGAAGCAGCTCAGAAAAAATATGCGGAAGTATTTAGCCGCCCATGAAAAACCATATATACAAACTTAATCTTGCTTTGGGCAGGGCGGGAGGCAGACTATGCCTTTTGAGGGCAGAGAAAGAGTTATAGGAGATCAGGAGATCATTTCCTCCGTCCTGCCATTTTAATATTTGCTTTTAGAAATCTTTTACAATATGGTTCACTTTTATGCCATTATTCAATTGCCATTTTTTAAAAAATCTTGTGAGCATGCTTGAGTATGTTTTAAGAAGTTGTCACTGAATTAAGAGGGTTTTGGTTAGAAATAACTGCTATCCATTTGGCCATGAATGAACACTCTCCTACAAGTGTTTAATTTAGTAAAAAAAAACATGTTAAGATTATTGTTAGGGCTGTTATGAAAGATCATGGTGCGCATTTTGAATACAAATAAATTTCAATACTGAACTGTCAGAGGCTGTGTTTTGAAAATTTCACCGGCATCTACCCTTGACACCTTCCAGATTTTTCTCTCCCCTCTACAATTTGCATTATATGGATATACAATTGTCAGTTTGAGGATAATTCTTCACACATCCGAGGGAGCAAGACTCTCGTCGCCAAGAAACCTCCCTCCACCATAGACTTGCTAATATTTTACAGTAAAATCCTACTCAGAAGCAGGCAAACCCCACTGAGCAACTCAGTAGAAAACTGCTGCCACATTCAGGTCCTGCATGAATTTTTTTGTTGAATTAAATTATGAATTAAATACCTACAAGTGATCAGGGTGAGAAAGAGTGGAGGAGGGGCAGCTGGGGTTCCTTAAAGCTAAGAAATCCACAAAAAATGGATCCTAACCACCAGCCGGGCATCAAGGATAATCTTTTGTAAAGTAATAGCAATGATAATAATTTTAATATTTATCCACCATCAGATTGCACACACAAACCTTCATGGTATTTTGTATTGTATATTTTTCTTTGCTGTAAGTAGCTAGGAGACATTCGGGTGACAAGTGACTAATAAGTTTAACTAACTAACTAACTAATAATAATAATAATAATAATAATAGACACCAAGAGGTGGCGGCCTCTCCTTCCTGGGAAGTTTTTAAGCGGATGCTTGATGGCTGTTATAAGATAAATATTGCTCCTTTTCCCTTATGATTTGATCCCAGAATGTCCCGCTTTTCCTTAGGATGTCCCTCTTTTCATCAGGCAAATGTTGGAGGGTATGGAATTATGTGACCCCCCCCCAGCCAAGGAGATAAGTAATAATACAACCTTTAGAAGGCAGCCCTGTGTAGGGAAGTTTTTTTTTTAAATGTTTAATGTTTTGTTATGTTTTTATATATGTGGGAAGACGCCCAGAGCAGCAACCCAGTCCGATGGTGGGGTACAAATAATAAAATTATTATTATTATTTGGAATATGCAGAATTGGCAAGGCTGACGGGGAAGATCCGAAACCAGCGCGACGAACTGTTTGAAAAGGACTGGAGTAAATTCATAAAATATATGAAAGATCATTGTGAACATAGGAAAAACGTTTGTAGGGTTGAGTTGAAATATTTTGTAAGGTTAATATTTGGAACTGATTTACAATTAAAAGGGTACATTTTAATAAGATAGAAAGAAGGTAAAGAGGTTATTATGGTAATGCTAAGGTGTAAGTAAATACTTAGGAAAGCCAGAGAGTGGGAAGGGGGGAAGTCGAGGCTCAGTTTGAGCAATGTTTTGGGTGACAAGATTTTTTTTGTTTTTTTGTTTTTTTTGTTTCGACTACAGCAGACCAACACGGCTACCTACCTGTAACTAGAGTTATTGGAATATGTTTGTGCGGGGGAAATCTAAATTTAATAAAAATTATTATACAAAAAAATATTTATTATTATTATTATTATGGAATATAGGACATCCCCATTTTCATCTGAAAATCGTTGGAGGGTATGCTTTCGATGCTACGATTTTGTGGAAAAACCAGGGGACGGCTCCTTGCCCTTCTCAGAAGCGTGCAAATCGAAAAGCAAAAATAAAAAAGTGGGGGGCAGCCCTCCAACCCCCCACCCGTTTGCAAGCAGCGTTTCGCATGGTGCAAACTGACCCGGGAGGCAGTCCCCTCCGATTTCAGCGGGGCTGGCTCAGAGGGTCATCGCGGGTGCAGGATCTCAGATTTGGGGGGCTGGGAGCGGGATTTTGCAGCTTCCACTTTTGCACAAGGGGGAAGCCTGACTTCCTCCTCACCTGGGGGGGGGGGAATAAAAGTTGCAGGGGGCGTTGGTTTCAAGGGGATCCTCCTGCCCCCTTTGAAAGCGGTGGGGGGGCAGGATCTTACCTTGTTTGGGGGGGCGGCGGAGTGGGGGGGGGAGCGGGAGAAACCCAGGCGCGTCACTCCCTTGTCATGCGAAAGCCCAACAGCTGGTTGCAGAGGAGGAAGGAGGAGGAGAGCAGGAAACAAGGGAAGCGCCCCCCCCCCGCCGAGAGGAGCCAAGAGCGACCCCAGGAGGCCGGGAGGAAGAACTGCAAGCTGCCTTTTCCAGGAATTGCAAAGGAGGGTGGGGGAGGGAGAATAACCGGCGTGTCTCTGAGCATCTGCAGAGCGCTTCTCGCCTCTTAGCTGGGATTTGGGAGGGGGGGACCCACGCAAGGCTTGGAGAAATTTATGGAATCCCCAAATGTATTTAATTAATTGCTTCATTAGGTCCTGGGATTATTTTGCTGTGTGTTTTTATTTTATTTTATAATGATCTTTATTAGTAATTTATATAATTAACAGACATCAATCACCAATTCGCTTTTTACAGTCATATGTACATATATATGTAAATAAATTTTGTCAATAAAATTTTAACATACTTTAAAGTTAACCAAAAACAAAGCAGACAAAATAATTAGTTACACTTAACAACTAAAATGACTTCCCCACTTCCTTCCTCTGCTTTAAAGAAAAATTAATACCGTTTGTCCTGATCCACGGTTTAGTTCTCCTTATATAATGCATCCAACCTCAAACCTAAATTCTTAAAATCGCTTAGATTATTATTTTATTTTTTAGTGGGGGTGTCTCGATGTTTGGGCTACGTGGCTGCGAGGGCGCCGTCGATCCTGTAAACTAGTTTCTTTCTTTTCCCACCTTGCAAAACGTTCGCATTTCTTGGAAAATTGGGGGTTTTTTTGGGGGGGGGGGAGTATGTCCCTCCCGGGGCTATTTCTGTGCAACGCAAGGAAAGGCGACCCTCTCGATGCGTGGGGGGGAGAGAAAGGGGGCGGCCGCGTGGGCGGAACGTGTGAATGCGAAAGTGAAAGTGGAGGTGTGGAAGGAAGGGGCGATCGGCGAGGAAGAGGCTGTTTTCTGCTGCTTGCTGCTGCTGCTGTCTGGATTCTTTCTCCCTCCCTGCCTGAACAAGACCCCCCCCCCCCAACAACAACGCCACGATGGCCAAATCCTGCACCATCCGAGTCAGCAAAGAGTCCCGTGAAAAGGTGCGGAGTTTGGGGGGGGGACTGGGTGTAAAGCGGAGGGGGAAGGCGGGCAGGGGGGTCAAATGGAAGGGTGCTCGATTGTGGTTGATCTCTAAAAATAGGGCGCGGGGACTAAGGTTATTATTGCCCGGTTCTGGTGGCTTCTGAGAAACGAGAGTGCCTCTGAGCATGTGCTGAGGGTTAGTTGTTGTAACTAAGCAGCCCGTCCCTCCCACCACCACCTCATTGCTCGTTTTCAGGCATGCATTTGTTTGCTTCATTTCTATGCCACCCTTTTCTCCAAGGAGCTCAAAGCGGGCTATGTGGTTCTTCTCCCCCCCCCTTTAATCCCCACAACAACCCTGCGAGGTAGGTTAGGCTGAGAGAGGCAGTGACTGGCCCAAGGCCACACCCAATGGGCTACATGGCTGAGCGGGGATTCGAACCCAGCTCCGACAGGTTCTAGTTTGACACTTAACCGCTAGGCCACACTACCTCTCTCTTATCCCAGATTTGGGGGCCCCACCTCTGCTTACTGCTAGGCGGAAAGGCACTCTGCACATGCTTGGGGGCATCTTCAATTATATTCCCCACCTGAGGCCAAAAAGCAGGCTCTGAAAGGGGGGAGACTAGGTTAGGGAGGTGTTTTCCCACCCCAGCATGGTCTGTGGGGATTTACTCCTAGGAAAGCAGGACGCAGGATTGCAGTCCCGTTGACATTGGTGGAGTTAGCTTTCAGATCCGCAGGCTGAGGACCGCAGGCTTATTTCCATTATTTTCAGCTTATGAGTCAGTTATAATTTATAGCTATGTTGTCAGAGACTGGATAGCTGAGTTGGTAGAGCATGAGACTTATAATCTCAGGGTTGGGGGGTTCGAGACCCACATTGGACAAAAGATTCACAAATTGCAGGGGGTTGGACTAGATGACCCTTGGTGTTCCCTTCCAAATATACAATTCTATGTGCCTCCTGGGACCTACAGGAATCCAGTAATAGAGGAATCTATTTGTTGCAAGGGTGGGTGTAACTCTACTGGCCTTCATATTTTATTTCAGCCTCCACCCCTGCTACAGAAATCCCCTGTTTATTCTTAGAGTCTGCACTTCTGCTAATTATTTACGTCAGGCATGGCTAAGGGTGGTTTTCCGCCTTGAGGGCCAGATTCCGAAATGTTCGGGGGCCGCATGCCGAAAATGGGTCTGGCCACACACACACACCCTCTCACATAACAATAGTAATAGTAATTATTTTTATTTTTATTTTGTTTTATTTATATTCCGCCCATCTGACTAGATTTCCATGCACAAAGGCAAACAGCTCCTTTGATGATCTGTGCAGGGGGAATCTATTTTGGAAAATCTGCCGGGTCTACTTTTAATTCCGCCCACCCCCCCTTTTCATTGATGCCCAAATCTTGGATCTTGGGGAAATGGCATTAAAGGGAACTCACTTGGTGGCGGATCAGACAGGGTTAGCCACACCTGATTTTACATAGACTGCTATTTTATTTGGGCTACGTATACACCATAAATTAAATCTTATTAAGACACCCCGCTCCTCAAGAATCCTGGGAAATGAAGTTTGTTAAGGGTGCTGGGAATCATAGCTCTTATTGTGGTGGTGGTGGTGGTGGTGGGGTAAACTACAATTCCCAAGTTTCTCAGAGGGATATGGTTTAAATGAATGGTTAAAAAAAAAAAAAGCCTGCACGAAACATGTTGAAGTCAATATTAAAACATATCTGGACATATCTGTATAGATGGGGTCTATTCACTGCTTTGCGGATTTTTTCTGGCAGCATTCCTAAAATAAGACACATTTTTTTAATCCAGCGGAGCAAAATGGGAAACGTTGCTATTCCAGAGAATTTGTGTGTTATATGCTGCTGTTCTGTAATGTTCTTGCTCAGCCCCAGAAGTGGGTGCATTTCACAATCTCTCTTTCTCTCCCTTAGATGGCTGTTTTCAGAGCATCCCTTTTGCAAGAGGTAAACCTCTTCCGCTTTATAATCCTGCCCCCCAAATCTCTCCAAATACCCCTCTCCCTAAAGGTAATTTGTTTCTTTTAATTTTTCCCCCTTGCTCACCCTGCAGGGCGAAGAATTTCTCTGCACGTTTTTGCCCAGGAAAATACTGCAATTGGATCAGTTCCTGAAGGTAAGAAAACACCAGCAGGACCCCCTCAGGATGGGCAGATCCTTTTACGGGGACAAATTTATATAACTCCTCCTTCTCTCTCCCTTTATCTTCATCCCTGTCCCCTTATTTATTTTCTTGCTTACATTTGCATTTAAAAAGTTATATTTGCACCCCACCTTTCCTCCAAGGGGCTCAAGGTTGACGTCCATATTTTTTCTCCTTTCCTCATTATAACCTCACAACAACCCTGTGAGGTAGGCCACACTGAGAGTCTGTGTCTGGTCCGAGGTCGTCCAGTGAGCTTCATAGCTGAGTGAGGACTTGAACCCCGAACTCCCAGGACCTGATGTGATACTTGAGCCACATGGACTTTTTCCTGTTTTCCTTTCTTTCCCTAAAACTATCATATTTTTCCGTCTATAAGACACCCCCCATGTATAAGACACCCCCTATTTTTGGGGACTCAGATTTTTGGGAGACCCAGCCAGATGGGCGGGGTACAAATAATAAATTATTATTATTATTATTATTATTTAAAAAAACGGGGAGAGATGTATAAGACGTGCCCTAATTTTTGACATTTTTAAGGGGGGAAACCTAGTCTTATACACAGAAAAATACGGTAATTCCTTCTTTCCTATTCCCCTCAGAGAACTACAATTCCCAGAGTTCCTTGGGGAGAGGGATTGATTGTTAAACCCCTCTGCAAATTGCACCTCTGGGTCTCCTAACAGCTCTCAGCAGCACCCTTAATAAACTACAGCTCCCGTAATCTCTCTGGGGTGAAACCACAACTCTGGGGTGAAACCAGACGCTGCTTCGGATCTGTAGTGTAGATTAGGCCCCAGTGAGCAGTTATGGGACCTTCCCAAGTCCTAGTCCACTGCTCCAACCACTATACCACACTGCCTTTACATAGCTGCCCTGTAACAATAGTTCTCTTTTCAGGAAGGGGCGCTGAACGTTAAAGATTTGACCACCCTCCGTGCCCCACTGGATATCCCCATTCCAGACCCCCCTCCCAAAGATGATGAGGTGAGTTGTTCGAGGGGTCTTCTTCTCCAATCCCCCCTAAGAAAACCCAGGATCCACCTGCAAGGATAAGGATCAGGGCCGGATTTAGGTTTGACGAGGCCCTAAGCTACTGAAGGCAATGGGGCCCTTTATATGTCCAGCTGTCCTTTGTCAACAAACTGTCGCTGTTTTTTGTGTTGAATATATGCTATAGGGTAATTTATGGACCTCATGCATGGGTAGGCAAACTAAGGCCCGGGGGACGGATCTGGCCCAATCGCCTTCTAAATCCGGCCCGCGGACGGATCGGGAATCAGCGTGTTTTTACATTAGTAGAATGTGTCCTTTTATTTAAAATGCATCTCTGGGTTATTTGTGGGGCCTACCTGGTGTTTTTACATGAGTAGAATGTGTCATTTTATTTAAAATGCATCTCTGGGTTGTGGGGCATAGGAATTCGTTCATTCCCCCCCAAAAAAAACATAGTCCAGCCCCCCACAAGATCTGAGGGACAGTGGACCGGCCCCCTGCTGAAAAAGTTTGCTGACCCCAGACCTAATAGGTATCTAAAGCCATTTGCACATAACAAATAGGAGCCTACACAACACAAAACACTCTTGCTGTATGTAGGTTTTATTTTATTTGTTTTTTATCTTATATTTTGGAAATGTACATCCAGATTTGTTTTTTACCTTTAAATTTTTGGGGGGCCCCCAAGAGAGTGGGGCCGTAAGCTATAGCTTGTTTTGCTTATACGTAAATCCGGCACTGATCAGGATGTAATAGCATTTGCTGGTGTGTTTTTTTTTTTTTCCATACAGATGGAGACGGAGAAGGAGAAGGAGAAGGAAGGTGAGAGAGGGGTCCTCAGTTGGAAGGAAGGGAAATTAGATTTTGGGCCAAGCGCAAATAATATTCCATTGCATTTTGGGGGCTGACTTTCGCTTTCTCCCCCCTGCAGCTCCGAAATGCGGCTACCTGAAGGCCAACGAAGCCATCATTACGCTTTTGGATCGTGTCAAACCCGAAATCCGAGAGTTCAAAGAGAAATGCATACTGGTAGATATTCCCCCCCCCCTTTTTTTACGACGTGCACGACGCATTAAGCACGGTCCTAGTGGCGGGCGGAAATTAAAACGTAAAAAGCAAAACTCTAAAATTACGTCGGTTCGGGAAAGCTTGTAAAAAGACGATTTAAAAAAAAACCCCTGCGGTTACCTGTGGCTTAAGCAATGGAAAGCCCAGATTGTGAAAGGAAGGGAAAAGGTGAGGATAAAAATTTTCTTCAGATAGAATATCGGCGTTATTTGGTTGCCATGGGTAGTTCCAGATTTGCAAGGCTTGTCTTGGGGAAGGTATGTGTAACGAAGGAAGGGCCAAATTGTATAAAAATTGCCTGGAGGCTCATGGGTAGGCAAACTAAGGCCCAGGGGCTGGATCTGGCCCAATTGCATTCTAAATCTGGCCCACAGACGGTCCAGGAATCAGCGTGTTTTTACATGAGTAGAATGTGTCCTTTTATTTAAAATGCATCTCTGGGTTATTTGTGGGGCATAGGAATTCGTTCATATTTCCCCCCCCCCAAAAAATATAGTCCAGCCCCCCACAAGGTCTGAGGGACAGTGGACCGGCCCACGGCTGAAAAAGGTTGCTGACCCCTGCTCTAGTCTATTAAAAATCTTAAATGATGTGTGGTTTTTCTCAGAAGTGCATCTGGGCTAGCTGGCAAAAATGAGCGCTTCGCTCGATGCTCCCACAGCTTCCTTTCTCCTCGTTCCCCTCAGGTGACAACCTGGATTCAATACATGATTCCCAAAATCGAGGACGGCAACGATTTTGGCGTAGCGGTTCAGGTAAGAGGAAGCGAGGCGCTTGGGGGAATCCGCCCCTCGCCTGGCGCCGATCCACAGCCCGCCCCTCGCCACCCCAAAAGCACAACTCGTCTTGTTTCTTTCCTCTTGACAGGAGAAGGTTCTAGAACGGATCACAGCCCTGAAGACCAAGGCGGAGGCTTTCCAGACCACTATTGCTAAGTAAGAGGAAAGGATGAGAGGGTTACCACAGGGTATTGTGGGTAATTTGTCCTCGGGACCGTGCTGCGTATTAGCATTTCGCTCCAGAGCACTTTTCGTTTCATTTCACTTTTCGTTTCCATGCTGCTGGTCTATGTTACTAAGCGCAAGGCGGTTTGTGTGCTGAAGAAACGATAAAGGTCTTACAGCCATCTGACCCCGTATGAAAATGTCACAATTAAGATGTAAATAAACAACTTGCATCAAATAAAGTAATATTAAACAATCTGTTAGAATATAATGGTCCACAAAACAATTAAAAAGGTAAAGGACCCCTGACCGTTAAGTCCAGTCGCGGACAACTCTGGGGTTGCGGCTCTCATCTCGCTTTACTGGCAGAGGGAGCCGGTGTACAGCTTCCGGGTCATGTGGCCAGCAGGACTAAGTCGCTTCTGGCGAACCAAAGCAGCGCACGGAAACGCTGTTTACCTTCCTGCCGGAGCGGTACCTATTTATCTACTTGCACTTTGACGTGCTTTCGAACTGCTAGGCTGGTAGGAGCAGGGACCGAGCAACGGGAGCTCACCCCATCGCAGGGATTCGAACCGCCGACCTTCTGATCGACAAGCCCTAGGCTCAGTGGTTTAGACCACAGCGCCACCCGTGTCCCGGTTTGAGTTGTACTAAACCCCAAATTTTTAAGCAATGTGGACTAAATTCTCTTCTGTGGCCCCTTCAGGATCAAGGGCCCTGAAGCTTAAGCGTCATTCGTTTCATATCCTTCCCAGTCTGTGCTGGCTTAATAATAATAATAATAATAATAATAATAATAATAATAATAATAATTTATTATTTATACCCCGCCCATCTGGCTGGGTTGCCTTCAGATGTCTTCTAAAGGTCTGGTAGTTGTTCTCTTTGACATCTGAAGGGAGGGCGTTCCACAGGGTGGGTGCCACTACCGAGAAGGCCCTCTGCCTGGTTCCCTGTAACTTGGCTTCTCGTAGTGAGGGAACCGCCAGAAGGCCCTCGGCACTGGACCTCAGTGTTTGTGCAGAATGATGGGGGTGGAGTCCTGGAGTCCCACAAAACCTGGAGGGCCACCCAGTCTGTTCTGGGTGACAATCTAGCAGTAGAGCAGGTAACAGGCATTCTGACCATTGGCATCATTCTTCATTCCAGGTATTTTTTAGAGCGTGGAGATGCCGTCGCAAAGGCTTCCAAGGATACCCATGTGGTGAGTAACAGAAGAACAGAAGTCCTTCCACTCTGACTTTGGGGGATTGGTTGAGGAGTGTCATAGAGCTATAGAATTGTAGAGTTGGAAGGGACCTACAATCTCATGGTTGGAGATTTCAACCATGCTGAACTTAAAACTGTGCTCACTGGAAAGGTCTATCTGAATGCATCAATAGGGGTATAGCATCTAGATCAAGGGAAGTAATAGTACCACTGTATTCCGCTCTGGTCAGACCTCACCTGGAATACTGTGTCCAGTTCTGGGCACCACAGTTCAAGAAGGATACTGACAAGCTGGCACGTGTCCAGAGGAGGGCAACCAAAATGGTCAAAGGCCTGGAAACGATGCCTTATGAGGAACGGCTTAGGGAGCTGAGTATGTTTAGCCTGGAGAAGAGAAGGTTAAGGGATGATTGATATGATAGCCATGTTCAAATATATAAAAGGATGTCATATAGAGGAGGGAGAAAGGTTGTTTTCTGCTGCTCCAGAGAAGCGGACACGGAGCAATGGATTCAAACTACAAGAAAGAAGATTCCACCTAAACATTAGGAAGAACTTCCTGACAGTAAGAGCTGTTCGACAGTGGAATTTGCTGCCAAGGAGTGTGGTGGAGTCTCCGTCTTTGGAGGTCTTTAAGCAGAGGCTTGACAGCCACCTGTCAGGAATGCTTTGATGGTGTTTCTTGCTTGGCAGGGGGTTGGACTAGATGGCCCTTGGGGACTCTTCCAACTCTATGATTCTATGATTCTATGAATATAAAATATGGTTACAGGGCTTTACAGCTCCCACATTTGAACTAAACCGACCATAGGCCTCTGTTCCTTGTACCAGCATACATCCCCTGAGGAAACGGGCTCTCACTATAACAAGGACTGTTAAAATCTGGCATGAATGTGCTACTCACCAGCTGAAGGACTGTTTCAAGAGAAACAATTGAAATATTTTCGACCATTCAATTCTATGCTATATCATTCGCTGCACAAGTAATGTTTTGTGTTGTTTTTATGGGAAAGCATCCAATTTCATTGTATTGTATTTGTACAATGACAATAAAGAAATCTTATCTTACCTTCAGGATCATTTAGTCCAATCCCCTGCAATGGAGGAATTTGCATCTGTCCCGTATGGGGATTAAACCTGTAACCTTGGCATTATCAGCACTACGCTCCAACCTGTTGGAATTTTTTAGGCAACCAAAACTCCTTTCCTTGGGTCCAAGTACCAGGCCCCTTTTTTTAGCAGATTAACACGCAGCTTCCAAGCATGTAGGAGCCCCAAGTCTTGCATGGAGTGTAGAAATCAATGGCAGGAAATGTTTTGGTACAACAGGAGTTTACTGTCGTTCTTCAGTGTCACGGTTACAAACTGTGCATGCATTTATCAGATCCCTGATGGAGGTTCAGCTTAATCTTAACGCTCTAGGCCTGACCCTAAAAGCTGCCAAACCAATCTCTTTACATCTTCCCACTGTGATAGCAGAGTTGAGACTAAACATCTCTCTCTCTGCCCAGCCCGGAAGCAGCACATGTATAGAAATCATTTTTCAGAGTGGCCTTGTACCTGTTGTAAACAACTCAGCTTCTCGCAGCTTCGCACATCGCTGTTTCTGAGAATGAATGACTCACCCAACATAACCAGCTGAGCTCTCCAGGCTGAGTGATGGGATTTGAGCCTTCCTTTAGGCTTTTTCGGCCTCGAAAGGGTTCAAGCTCAAGAACTCGACCGTGGCCAGGAGAAACCTGGGGGCTTTTCAACGTCCTTGAAATGGTGTCCCTGGTTGCGATCTGACTTGTGCACCTTATCCCCTTGCAGATGGATTACCGGTGTCTCGTTCATGAGCGGGATGAGGCCGTGTACAGGGAAATCCAGACGATGCTGCTCGATATCCGTGGGTTCTATGTGAGTATGCTAGGAGGGAGGTGGCGGGTTAGTACAGCAGTCGAAAGAGAGAGGGAAATAGCGGAGCGCAACCGAGAAAACTCTCTTAGCGCTTACAGGTGTTCTGCCATTCCCTGCAGGCTGAGCTCTACCACATCTTGAGCAAAAACCTGGAGAAATTGACCAACCCCAAAGGTGAAGAGAAGCCATCCATGTACTGATTCTGGAATCTGTGACAACCACCTCTGCCAACTTCTCCTATCTTCCTTTGGGTGTTTCGCTGTCATGGGGAGAGCAGAGCAATTTGGGGGTAAAAAGAAAAGGATTTGGGTGTGGGGGAGAGTCTAAAAGTAGATGCACAAATGTCTGTGGCTGAGTATGAATAATGCCTTAATGTGTTGCCTTTTCTTTACAAAAGTTCTGTGAAATGGAACATAATAAAGAGCTGGAGAAATCCAAGTTTTCACTAGCTATGTTTTTTTTTTAATTGCTTGAATCTAGAACCACTGTGAACCCTCGCTTTAGCACAGCCACCCCCAACCTGGGTTCCCTCCAGATATTGTGGGCTACAACTCCCATCGCCCACTACAAACGTGCTGGCTGAGGCTGATGGGAGTTGTAGTCCAAGACTTCTAGAGAGCACCAAGTTCTTGCTTTATAATCAGATTAATTTAGCCTGCTCCAGCCTCTTAAGATCATCACACTCATCTAGGAAATCCATAACAGAGGCTTAAAACAAGATTTTTCATTTTTTGTGCTCTGAATTTCTGTGACTGATAGTTTTCTGCCATTTGAAAGCTTGTGATACTTTGGAAATGACTACTTTGTCTAATAATAATAAAAACATGCCTTGTTTAATTTTCCGTCTGCTTCTCTTTCTTTGGGACTTGGGCTGTGTGGGAAATGAAATGAAAACCAGCTTCTTCGCAATTTGAACATGTAACTGAATCGGAGGCAAAGCAGTAATTAAGTGGCAAATCCTTGATCTGATCTCCCAATTTTATATTATTCCCTTTAAATCAGCTACTGTGTGTTCCAGTTTTGATGGGATGTCTAAACCTTCCCCATAGGCTGTTGTTTTACCCCCAATCTGACTGCTCCCCCAGGTGCTAATAGCTCTGCTTTTAATAACCCATGTTTCCTGGCCCAAGATCACCCAGTAAGGTTCATGGCTACATGGGGATTTGAACCCAGGCGTTCCTGACACCACAACGCCACACTGGTTCCCTTTGGTGTTACACCTGAACGTAATGGATCAGTATTTGGCTAGGAGCTGCTTGAAACTAAACAGGTGCAGCTTTTCCTAGTTTGGTGGTACTGATAGGAAAGCTGCATCTGTTGAATTTCTACCTGTGTACTATTAAAGACATAGGCTCTCTATGGGGATGGGGAGAGAGGCAGCTTTGTATGTGACCCCCTGGGAGTGCAGGAACCACTCTAGCATATTATTTTATGATCCTGGGAAAGCGAGAAAAATGACGCCGGCACAAGCCGAGCTTCCGGTAAACGCTGAAAGCCGCCATTGGGCATGATTCTCTATGGGCGAGGAGCGGCGACGCTCTAGAAACCGTGGCAGCTCTGTGGTTGGCGGGCCCTCTGCATTGGAAATCACGTGAGAGGGCGGAACGATAGAGGCGCGAGTTGCCGAAAGGCGGGAGAGGCCTAGTTCAACACGAGACCGGAAGCGGCTTATAAGGCTGCTGTTGGGGAAAGGAAGCCGGCTGATTTCACAAGGCGCCGAGTGGGAGGAGTTTAGTTTAGTTGTGTAGCTTTTTTTCCCTCAATACAGGAAATAGTCTGGCCAATGGGAGCGCACTCACCGGAGGGCGGCGACCAATCCGAAGTGTAGAAGTGGACGTAGGCGAAGAGCGCGCCGTGATTGGCCGCGGGCGCGGCTAATGGGGGAGCTTGGAATGGACGGGGTGTTCTAGGAGGGGGTCTTTGAGCAGCAACCGCCTGGGCAGGCATGGAAAGGTGGGTGAAGAGGGGCTCGCGTGGCTGGTGGGGGGCGCAGGGGTCGCCCTCCAAGGGGTCGCCTTCCTCCCCACATTGCGTTCCTCCGAGCCTCCTTGCAGCATGAGGGGCAGCCCTGGGGAAGGGGCGCTCAGGGGTCAGGACCGGAGGGAACCCGCGCGGGGGTTGAGGGCACTCAGAGAAGTGGGCCTGGGGGTTATGGGGCTGCTGAGGGGAGCAGGGCAGGGTCAGGCCTCGGGCCCCCGGAGACACAGCTTTGGAGGCTGGGGCAGAGGGCTCAGTTATCATCATTATTCCGAATATTGCATTTATACCCCACTTTTACTCCAGGGGGCTCAAGGTGGCGGATATGATTCTTCCTCACAACAACCCTGCGTGGCAGACTAGGCTGAGAGGCAAGGACTGGCCTCCAGCCAGATTCATGGCTGAGTTTCTAGGTCAAAGCTTTCCAAACTTTTCATTTTTTTAGACGCGCATCATTTCGTGAAACAGCGAGTTACCAGCAAACCGGAGGTTCAACTAACCCCTTTCCGGCCCCAGGACGAGCACGGTGTGTAGGCGTGTTGCGTTCGCGCCACACACCTACACACTGCAGCCGATACGCTGACGTGTCGCGACATGCAGTTTGGAAAGCTCTGCTCTAGTTCTCAGTCTGACACTCTCAAGCTTGGGTCCCCAGCTGTTGTTGGACTACAAGTCCCATCATCCTTGGCTAGCAGGACCAGTGCTCAGGGATGATGAGAGTTGTAGTAGTACAACAGCAGCTGGGGACCCAAGTTTGAGAAACACTGCTGTAACCCTTACAACACTTTGGTTCTCACGTGCATCAGGATGCCTTTAAGTCAGAGATTGCAGGGGGGCTCAGGTGGAGAGACTCTGTGGCCCCCAGGTATTGCTGAGGCTCCATATCAACCCCAGCCAGCGTAGCCAATTATCAGGTCTCTCTGCACCAGGTTGACATCATTTTGTGGCAGAGGGTACTTGCCCTCCCCAGCCTCTCACTTTCCTCTAGCACCTGTGTGTGACATGTTGCATTTGCCAGAACTTCCTCTAGGCTTTTCTGAAAGGCACAGTACCCTGCCCTCTGCATGGAAGAAATATTGGGGTTTGGGAGGGCATCGGGGTGTGTGGATGGGAGATGATTAGGGAGGGGCAGGATCTGGATGTTGTGGGTAGCAGGGAGCTGTTGTGAAGCTGAGTGAAGGGCAGATGAGATCCTCAGATATTGTGGGAGAAGGGAAAGATGGGTTTAACCAGTTTCTGGGATAATGGTGTATTAGGGAGTACCTGTGTTTCAGGATGCAGAAATGACTGTTCCTTTGCTCGGCAGGATGGGTGAAGTGGAGATCTCTGCCCGGGCGTACGTCAAGATGTGTCTCCATGCTGCCCGCTACCCCCACGCCGCTGTGAACGGGCTGCTTTTGGCGCAGAGACGCCAGGCAACAGCCAGCCAGCTAGAATGCCTCTGCATTACAGACTGCATCCCCCTCTTCCACAACCACCTGTCGCTCACAGTCATGCTGGAGGTGGCTCTGAACCAGGTATGCCCTTGGAGGGATGCAGATAGCAGAAGGGGTACCAGTAGGCCACTTTAACCAAGAAATGAACCAACCGGGCAACCAAGGGGTCAGGAACCTCTGTTTGTCCAGATTTTCTGGGCTACAACTCTCCTCATTCCTGATCAGAAGCCATGCTGGCTGGGACTGGCAGGTGTTGAACTTAGCAACACTAGAAGGCTATAGGTCTCTCTCCCATCCCTCCCCAGTGTAACCTCACACTAAATATCTCTCCCCCCCAAAAATCCATCATTAACTGGTGGGTATGATGTAAGGTCATAGAACTGGCGGCTTTTTTCTTTCCATCTTGCCTTTCAGGGCAATTTTTTAAAAAAGCGATTGCATCTCAGGTGTGTAATGAGGACTAGTCCTAGCGCAGATGAAAAAAGAGAATCAAAGAGGGTTGCAAGAGACAAAAGCAACTGTTTATTCTTAGAAGCAAAAGGTGTCTTGCACTTATAGGAGACACAGCTCCCTTTTTCCCAGGTCCCAATTTATACCTTTCTAGAATGGTGCAATATGCACAATGCTTAAATGTGATATTAGCTAATTAAAAGCAAAGTACCAGAGTGCTACTCCATTGAAATTAAAGGACACAGTTACATTAGGTCCATTAATTGCCATGGCTTTACGCTGAGTAGAGCTCAATTGGCTACAAGTGACTGGGCACTGCCATAGCTCAGTGGTGGAGCCTCTGCTATGCATGCAAAAGGTTCCAGGTTCAGTCTCCAAAATATCCAGGAAGGGCTGAGAGCGTCCCCTGCCTGAAACCCTGGAGAGCTTCTGCCAGTCATTGTAGACCAGTGATGGCTAACCTTGACACTCCAGATGTTTTGGGACTACAACTCCCATCATCCCTGACCACTGGTCCTGTTAGCTAGGGATGATGGGAGTTGTAGTTCCAAAACATCTGGAGTGTCAAGGTTAGCCATCACTGTTGTAGACAATATTGTGCTAGGAGGACCCCAACGGTTTGATTCTGTATAAGGCAGCTTCCCGTGTTCCTATGAATTTATATGTCTTTTGCAGGTTGACATCTGGAGTTCGGAGCTGGATTTGCTCCTTGCTGGCTATTACCAAGCCAACTCTGGGATGGACGACAAGAGGTAAATCTGGGGAGCAGAGTTTTGTTTGTTTGTTTGTTAATTGCTTATACCCCGCCCATATGGCCAGGCCTCCCCAACCACTCTGGGCAGCTTCCAACAGAATATTAAAAACTCGATAAAACATCAAACATTAAACACTTTCCTAAGCAGGGCTGCCTTCAGATGTCTTCTAAAAGTCAGATAGTTGTTTATTTCCTTGACACCTGATGGGAGGGCGTTCCACAGGGCGGGCGCCACCACCGAGAAGGCCCTCTGCCTGGTTCCCTGTAACCTCACTTCTCGCAGGGAGGGAACCGCCAGAAGGCCCTCAGAGCTGGACCTGTGTCCCAGCTGAAAGATGGGTGTTGAGACGCTCCTTCAGGTCTACTGGGCCTTTGAGGCCATTTAGGGCTTTCAAGGCCAGCACCAACACTTTGAATTGTGCTCGGAAACGTACTGGTTAGAGGCATCTCTCCTCCTTTAACTTCCTTTCTCTGTTCCCCTGCAGCGCTTCTTTCCTTGCACAAAAGACTGCCGGACGCATTGCTGAACTATATGAGGGCGCCGTTCTTATCATGGTGAGAGCTGGGATCGGGGCCAACTGGGTCTGGACTATCTAGGGCAGAGGTGGGGAATCTGTGTAAAATTTTGCTGTGCAAAATTTCTAGACTTTCCCATCTGTATCCAGCACTCCTTTCACATCCTGCCTCTTACTTACCTAGCTTTACTTAAAGTTGAAAGACAAGGCAGGTATGTCTCTCCCCAGAACTACAGAAACCTGATTGCTTTTGCCGTCTGCTTACTTCCCCCAGTTGGATAACCGCAAGTTCACGATAAACCCCCGGGTCCCTCCGGTGATCGTTCTGGAGCAGAAGGATCGGCAATGGATCCCCAAAGACAAGAACCTGTGAGTTCACCGCTGTCTGTAATTTCTCTCATTTTCAAAAACCTCACCACCATTTCAGTTTGCATTTGCCCTCCCCAAATAAGCTGGTTGCTATTATTTCCATCTTACGGTTTGGGAATGAGCTTGCAGGGACAGCGACATCCAGAGGAGGAATCGTTGGCAGAGGGTGGGACAGGATCTCCCCGACCCTTTCTGTGCAAAGACACTGGCTCTCCTCAGCTCTTTACCCAAAGTGTCAGTGAGAGAGAATTGTCTGTATATCGAGCCCTACAGATTTTTAATGCCCTCCTCCTGCTGGTTTCTAGGGTCATGTGGAGCGACTGGGAATCCTCTCGTCACATCTGCAAGACCCTCCTAGAAGACAAAGCTTACTCCCAGCTGGTGGATTTTGATGCCCACCTGGATGACATCAGAGAGGACTGGACCAATCAGCAGCTGAACACAAAAATTGCCCAATTGGTATCAGTGGCCAATGGCAGTGCGTGAAGGAATCATAGCTCATCCGCAGCAGTTAAGAGAAGGGCCGTCGGATTATCAGAGGCTAATCTCAGACTGTTTCCGAGATGGCTGTAAAGAAACTGGATTTGCAGCTGGCGGGATTTTTGAAATTCCTGCAGAAAAGGACCTGGCCAAAACTATTCACGGTTGTGCAAAAAAAAGGGGGTGGGGGCTCAAACCTTTTTTTTTGTCCAATTAATAATTTCGGAAATGCTGCTTCTAGATAAAGATCTGGATTTATCCCCCCCACACACACACTTTGAGAGATCCTGCACTTGTAGGAGATCAAAAGTCGTTGCTGCATTTATTTAGTTTCATAACATAATAAATTAAAAAAAAACACTTGTCAAATTTAAAAACCTCTTTATTTCGAAAGTGAATGAAACTGGTTGGCAGGAAGTTCCAGTTAACTGGATATCATTTAGAGCTTTTAAAAAATAACAACAAACCCAGAACAGTTTGTGTGAAATCAAGGCTGTTCTTGGGTTTTTCTTCTTCCAGCCTGATCCTGGTGAGTTGGCTTAGTAGATCATTCCTTTGTTGTCATCGCGAGGCTTCTTAATCTTCTCGAAGTTCTTCAGGGTGCTGTCATAGACCACAGCCTAGGAAGGGCGAAGAAAGAGGAGATATTTTGAAACCTAGTATTTGTGGGTGGGGGGCAAACAGCCTACTTGAGGTGCATAAAACTAAGGAGTTGAGGAGGTAGACATTTGGGCACACCCACCCCAAAACTCCCTCCCAGCTAGCACATTCTCTGGATCCAGGAAAGCAGGCGCAACAGGAATTTGCTATATTGCGGGCGGGGCTGAGAAATGCAATTCCGTGTTTATAAATAAATGGCTAGACTCAAAATACCAGTAACTCAAAAGTTAGCCACTGCAAAACGCGGAGCAAACAGAAGACAACTTCATCGGAGGTGCCGTTAACCTCTGGAACTCAGAGTCACAGGATGCGCCTGCCTTTTTAAAGAAATGTCATTTGTGGAAGATGAGCACAAGAAGGGGGCTGGAACTATTTGTGCTGAAGCTAAACCATTGTGGTGGGCTTGCCCAGACTTTTCGATGGAGACAGGTTGCGTGGAGAGCAGGCTAGCGGGTGCCTACTCCCCTATCGTGAGTCAGCCTTACAATGCAATGAATCGAGCGCTGCACATTCATGTTCCTTCCTGCGCATCATTGCTCTGCTTATTCCTTGGATACGAATGGCAAAAAGCCCGGCAGCGACACAGATGCTCCCCTTAGCCCCACGGCGCAATCACTCACGTAGATGTTTCTAAGTTCGTTGATCATGTATCGGATTTCGGCATACTCCGCCTCGTCGATTTCGTGCACGAGTTGGCGGTAGTCGCCCTGCGAGCGACAGAGGAGGGAGGCGGGAAAGTCAACGCGAGAGATTCAAAGAACGTTCCCTAATACCAGTAGCAAGGGAGGAAGGGTGCTCTCGTGATCAGGTCCTGGACTAGATGGGGCATTGGCCGGATCCCAACGGGCTCTTCCTATGACCTTTAAAGCCCTAAATGGCCTCGGTCCAGTATATCTGAAGGAGCATCTCCACCCCCATCGTTCTGCCCGGACACTGAGGTCCAGCTCCGAGGGCCTTCTGGAGGTTCCCTCACTGCGAGAAGCCAAGTTACAGGGAACCAGGCAGAGGGCCTTCTCGGTAGTGGCACCCGCCCTGTGGAATGCCCTTCCACCAGATGTCAAAGAGAAAAACAATTATCTGACTTTTAGAAGATATTTGAAGGCAGCCCTGTTTAGGGGAGCTTTTAATGTTTGATGGATTATTGTATTTTAATATTCTGTTGGAAGCCCAGCCAGATGGGTGGGATATAAATAGTAAATTATTATTATTATTATTATTATTATTATTATTATTATTATTATTATTATTTTATACATAACCTTTCGGCTTTTCCTGCCACATAACTGAAGCAGGAAGGAACTTACCACATGTGGACTTTTGGCTGCCTTTGACACTGCGTCGCCCCGTTCAGAGTAATACCTGGGAAACAGAAAGGAGGCAGAGCGAAAGTGAGTTGATACACACATGAAGTTCTTCTCCTCTTTCGAGGCTAGGCCCCAAACCAATAGCTTCAAGTTACAGTGGTACCTTGGGCTACAAACACCTCAGGTTACATATGCTTCAGGTTACAGACTCCACTAACCCAGAAATATTACCTCGGGTTAAGAACTTTACCTCAGGATGAGAACAGAAATCGTGCGGCGGCAGTGGGGGGCCCCATTAGCTAAAGTGGTACCTCAGGTTAAGAACAGTTTCAGGTTAAGAACGGACCTCCGGAACGAATTAAGTTCGTAACCAGAGGTACCACTGTACAAGAAAGGAGATTCCGACTATAAACATCTGGAAGAATCTTTCTGACAGAGCCGTTCCCACAGTGGAATGGTCTCTCTTGGAAGGAGGTGGATTCTCCTTCCTTGGAGGCTTTTAAGCAGAGTTTGGATGGTCACCTGTCCTGGATGCTTTAGTTGAGATTCCTGCATCGCAGGGGGTTGGACTAGATGACCCCCGGGGTCCCCCTTCCTTCTCTACCATTCTGCGATTCTATGACCTTTAGGTATTCGGCAGGCTGTTGCAAAGGCAGGAAGCAAACGGAGAGGCTCTTATGGTTGAGACTGCGCTCAGATCACCTCCTGAACACTCTGGGGAGTTGGGGGGACAGCTATGGGGGGCGGTCTACAGCAGAGGAGAGACCCAAACACACACCCTTGACCTGTTTAATCCTCCACACCTGTTGCTTGCAGTGCTGACCCAGGAGAGAACTGGATCTGGCCAGCGGCCCGAAACCTTATCGCCTCCCCCCTTGCTGTGGACTATGGTTTCTGCAGTTTCCAGCAACTATTCTTCAGAAGTATCTCATTTCCCAAGCAAGGTGGGGTGGTTTGTTTTTTTGCTCCAAAGATGCAGAAAGAGTCACCCCCTTTCGTTCGATCAGAGAGGCTTTCGATTCACCCACGGAAGTAAATTTCAATTTACTGCCTTATGAGTGCAGTAGGAAATCTCCACCCCCGCAGCCAGAACTGACCAACTGCAAGAGAGGCCAAATTTCACTGGTCACCTTCCCTGCCCTGAAGCCCGGATCACTTTTCAGGTCTCCTTTAAATCCTCCCCGTCCTGATCCTTGGGCCTTTCTAGGTCACATGCTATCAATCTCCCAAAATCGCAAGCTCGGGGGAACCTCGCGCCCGGAAGGCAAAACCACTGCCTTTCAATTTGCTAAGATAAATCGGTACAAGGGTCCTATGCTGGATGAAGCGGTCTTGAACCCAGCATAGGACCCTCGTACCTACGGGACCGCCTCTCCTGGTATGCCCCACGGAGGACCTTAAGGTCCAATAATCACAACACTCTAGAGGTCCCGGGCCCTAAGGAAGTTAGATTAGCCTCAACCAGAGCCAGGGCCTTTTCAACACTGGCTCCAACCTGGTGGATCTGATTTCTTTCCGCAGGGCCTGTAAGACAGAGTTGTTCCGCCTGGCCTTTGGCCTGGATCCAACTTGATCCCCCCCCTTTCCTTTTCCTTCTGTGACGGAACTCCTATTTGGGGACTTCCCTGGCTTTTTTCTGGCCCATGTAGGACCAGTCTGGATAGTTGGCCTTGGTGAAGATTTGACGCTTTCCCAACAGTTTTTGATTTGAGTTTCTACTGAAATGAGGCTGCACTTTAATGTTGTATTTTAATTCTGTTTTTAAGTTGCATTTTAATCAATTGTTTTTATGCCTAGTGTTAGCTGGCGTGAGCCCGGTCTTGGCTGGGGAGGACGGGGTATAAATAAAAATTATTATTATTATTATTATTAAACTTTTCAAATCGGCATGCTAGGGAGATTTCTGTTGCTTCTCGAGTCTCTCTTAAAAAACTGAAAAAACTCAATTATGCCCTGCAAGGATTGTCCGCAGCCCTGTGACCTAGATTTTGAATTAACGAGTTCTGGGTGTGTTTGCACCCACGCTCTCTCTCGTTTGTGCTCGCTCACACCCCTGCTTAACAACCAACCAATTTAGGGCACCCATGCAAAGTCCACAGTGCGAATCCTCTGCCGCTCCCACATTTACAGCTCTCTAGGCTGAGTTTGAGGGAGGCGGGTGGCGCTGTGGTCTAAACTGCCAGAAAGTTCTTCCAGATGTTTAGTCGGAATCTCCTTTCTTGTACGGTGGTGTTTTCCTTAAATGCAAGTAAGAGATGGCTTATAAAATTATGCACGGGATACAGAAAGTAGATAGGGGGGGGAAATCCCCCCCCCAAATATGGCTAGAAATCTAGGACAGCCAATCAAGCTGAGTGTTGGAAGTTTTGGGGCAGATTAAGGAAAGGACTTATTCGCACAGGATGTAGTTAAACCAGGGTGGATAAAAATCAATGATTTTTTTAAAAAAAAATCAAAAAAAAATCGATTTTTTTGATTTAAATTGGATTTTTTTTTATTTAAATCGGATTTTTAAAATAAAATGCTTTTGGAGGAAAAATCTTTCTAAATATAGTCTTCTATTTAAGTTACATTGTAGTCCAAAGGCTATTCATCAGGAAATAAGGATTTGTTTTAAGTTTATCAAGTGTGCTAAAACTCAGTCTAAGTTTTTTAAAAACAATGTTTAACCACATCAGTTACAAACATGGATACATATGCTATCATATTATTGTTTTAGTTAAATTGTTTAAATGGTTATTAAGGAAATGATTGTTTTTCTCCTTCCAATAAAGTACAGCAGAAAAGTTGTCCAAATATAAACAGTTAACTTATTAAACCTCACCATAATTTCATAATTATCTGTCTATGTATTTCTAGTAGTATAACCAAATCAGTAATTTTTGATATAACTGTAAAAACCACTCTGAAAATTTATTATTCCAAAAATGAAACCTTCATATGGTTGTAAATATTAAGATTATACCAGCAAGAATGAGTCTTTCTGTAAAAAAAATATTTAAATCAAGCCTTACTGACTAGTGATTTAAATCGTGATTTAAATCAAATCCACCCTGAGTTAGACTGCGGAACTCCCTCCCACAGGAGGCAACGATGGCCGCCAAAATGGATGGCTTAAAATGGGGATTGAACAAATTCATGGATCCACCAGGTTCTCAATAGGTTCAGCATTTATATACTGCTCGATTGTAGTAAAACCTCTGTGTTGTAATAAATAATAAGATTATCAATTGAAAACAGGTGACACAGGTCAGCTGCCTGGGCGGGGGGAATTCATTTTACTGCTGAGTTGAGGCAAGTTGGTTTCCTCCTTCCCTCCCCCATCTGATGAATGGAGAGACGCTTCAGAAGAAACTAATTCCTCTTCCACGCGGCTTAAACTCCCTGAACCGAGATCCAAAGATTGCACTGGTCCCTCCCAGGTTAATCAGGTCCTCCGAGCAACAGCCGGTCTTTAAGGAGGTGCTTGTGGGGAGGACAAGAGGAGCCAACTCTTTCCATCTCACACACAGGGCTTCACAAAGGGCCAAAAACCACCTTTTTGCTAGTTATTTTACGGCACAGTGTGCGTGTGTGTGTTGCGACGGGGAAAGCTCCACCTGTTGGATTTCTGCCTGCCCTCCCGGAAGACATGTAAGCCGTGCTGGAAAACGAGGCAGCATCTTGGCTGCTCTTGCCGGGCGTAAAACGCCGACCTTGTTTTGCAATGTAGAAAATGTCCGAAATGCTCAGATGAAGCCGCCTTCATCTGATCTCCGGGGTCTTACGCAGAGACCTTTCGCGTCACCTGATGTTCCTTTCAACTGGAGATGCCAAGTACTGAACTGGGGGCCATCTGCCCTGCTCCTAGTTGGCAGTTTGTTAAGGCTGCTGGGAATTGTAGTGCTCTGAGGGGTACACTATAGTTCCCAGGGATTCTTGGTGCTGGTGGTTGGGGGCAGGTGGAGAGAGATTGTGATTTAAATGTAGGGTGTATTAAAGGTAAGGTAAAGGGATCCCTGACAATTAGGTCCAGTCGTGACCGACTCTGGGGTTGCGGCGCTCATCTCGCTATATTGGCCGATGGAGCCAGCGTACAGCTTCCAGGTCATGTGGCCAGCATGACAAAGCCGCTTCTGGCGAACCAGAGCAGCGCACGGAAACGCCGTTTACCTTCCCGCCGGAGCGGTACCTATTGATCTACTTGCACTTTGACGTGCTTTCGAACTGCTAGGTGGGCAGCAGCAGGGACCGAGCAACGAGAGCTCACCCCGTCACGGGGATTCGAACCGCCGACCTTCTGATCAGCAAGCCCTAGGCTCTGTGGTTTAACCCACAGCGCCACCCGCATCCCTTGTAGGGAGTATTGGATGCAGCTAATTGCTGAGGAGCTTCCTGGCAGCTGGGCAGAGAAAGCAAAGGTGAGCTCAGCCTAGGTAAAAGTAAAGGGACCCCCCCCAACCATTAGGTCCAGTCACAGACGACTCTGGGGTTGCGGCGCTCATCTCGCTTTACTGGCCGAGGGAGCTTCCGGGTCATGTGGCCAGCATGACTAAGCCGCTTCTGGCAAACCAGAGCAGCGCACGGAAACGCCATTTACCCTATATACTCAAGTATAAGCCTAGTTTTTCAGCACATTTTTTGTGCTGAAAAAGCCGCCCTCGGCTTATACTCGAGTGAGGCAGGCAGTGGCTCCTATGAAGCTTTCCCAGGTTTTCTGTGGTGAAATTGGGTGCCTCGGCTTATATTTGGGTCGGCTTATACTCGAGTATATGCGGTACCTTCCCTCCGGAGTGGTACCTATTTATCTACTTGCACTTCGTGCTTTCGAACTGCGAGGTGTCTGGCCAGGACCTGGGAGATCAGGGTTCGAATCCCCACTCAGCCATGAAGCTCACAGGGTGAACTTGGGCCAGTCGCAGCCTCTCAGCCTAACCTACCTCACAGGGTTGTTGTGGGGAATTAAGTGAGGAGCCCTTTGGAGAAAATTCACCAAATTTTCCTCTTCCTCAGTATTTTTTTCCTTTTAAACCAAATATAGGGAAAAGGGAAAGTTGGAAGTGCTCTGCCTCCGATTTCAGACTCACTTGCCAATCTGAGTCTGGAAAGTTTCCAGCTTTGTCCGAGCAGAGGTCAGCAGTTCGTACACTTTTTCCTGGAAGAGGAGAGAAAGGCGAGGGTTATAAATGCAGGAAGTTTCCAATGCGATGACAGGGTCCAAGGAGAACGGAACAGGAAACGTGGCGAGGACGTCTTGGCTGAACAATAATAATTCCTGGGCCCAAAACAAATTTTAACATCTACGTGACATCTCTGCTAGCAAAGCGGCTCTTCTTAATCCCGGGTGCAGCTGCTGTTAACTGAGGAGGAGGGCAATGCACTCTGCACATGCTCAGTGGCACACATCACCGCTTTCAGATTCTCCCACTGATCTCTTGGGGTACGTGATGCACCAAATGCCAGCTCTCTTGATAGTGCAGAAGATGAGTTGGAAGCACTGTTTTCCCTATGGAGGAAAGTCTTTTGGGGGCTGTACCCCCTAGCAGGTAGAGTCAGAGCCGGTGGTGGGTGGAAGCAGAGCCGAAGGAGGGCAGGGTCTCTTTCGCTCTCTCTCTTTTTTTTTCTGGACTTACTCAAGCAACGAAGTAAAGGTAAAGGGACCCCTGACCATTAGGTCCAGTCGCGGACAACTCTGGGGTTGCGGCGCTCATCTGGCTTTATTGGCCGAGGGAGCCGGCGTACAGCTTCCGGGTCATGTGGCCAGCATGACTAAGCCGCTTCTGGCGAACCAGAGCAGCGCACGGAAACGCCGTTTACCTTCCCGCTGGAGCGGTACCTATTTATCTACTTGCACTTTGACGTGCTTTCGAACTGCTAGTTTGGCAGGAGCAGGGACCGAGCAACGGGAGCTCACCCCGTCGCAGGGATTCAAACCGCCGACCTTCTGATCGGCAAGCCCTAGGCTCTGTGGTTTAACCCACAGTGCCACCCGCGTCCCTAAGCAATGAAGTAGGTGTGTCAAAAAGAGCTCCATGGCTCAATGCAGTGCAGGGCCCTGAATCCCTCCACTCCTCTGGTTTAGAGGGAACTTAAATCATTTGGGGAGGGACTGCTGTCACCAAAAACCCCATTCCATAGCTATACACCTGTGTGCCTGGACTAAAACTAAGACCTGGTCGTATAACACTGAGGAGTTGTGAAATGTGCTAGAGGTAACATCCCATTTGGGCCGAGAAAAGTCCGCTACGCCACACAAACATAACAACAGCCAGTGTGGTGTAGTGGTTAAGAGTGGTAGACTCGTAATCTGGTGAACCGGGTTCACTTCCCCGCTCCTCCACATGCAGCTGCTGGGTGACCTTGGGCTAGTCACACTTCTCTGAAGTCTCTCAGCCCCGCTCACCTCACAGAGTGTTTGTTGTGGGGGAGGAAGGGAAAAGGAGATTGTTAGCTGCTTTGAGACTCCTTGGCATAGGTAGGCAAACTAAGGACTGGGGGACGGATCTGGCCCAATCGCCTTCTAAATCCGGCCCGCAGACGGTCCAGGAATCAGCATGTTTTTACATTAGTAGAATTAGTAGAATTAGTAGAATTAGTAGTTTGTTGTGGGGAAGGAAGGGAAAAGGAGAATGTGAGCCGCTTTGAGACTCCTTCGGGTAGTGATAAAGCGGGATATCTAATCCAAACTCTTCTTCTCACAGCGACCAAACAGATTCCCGTTCTGTGAGACCCATAAGTGGGACCCAAATATGAGAGCGCTCTCCTCTCCTGCCGTTTGCAGAAACTGGTCTTCAGAAGCATCACCATAATTGTATTATCGGTACCCTGGCCATCTTCTCCTCCATGGATCTGTCGATTCAACACTGTCAACAAACACACACACACAGAACAGGTGTTGGGGGAGAGTTAGGAGACCTGTGGGGCCAAAACTCACCTGGACCGCAACCCCGAAATTATTGCCGTCCTCAATGCGCGGCACCAGGAGCTGTAGCCACAGCGAGATCTGGGGAGAGAGGGAGGGAAGCGAGCATGAGACTCTTAATCTCAGGGTCGTGGTTTTGAGCCCCACATTGGGCAAAAGATTTAATGTATTTTTTATTTTTGTTGAAAGCCACCCAGAGTGGCTGGGGTACAAAAAATATATTATTATTATTATTATTATTCCTGTGTTGCAGGGGGTTGGACTAGATGACCCTCGGGGTCCCTTCGAACACTAAGCAGGCCGCTAGGTCAGCATGTCTGGTTGTGCAAAGGGGTGAGCATGATCCGGACTCCTCACCACATTCAGCTTCTCCTTTGTGCCCTGGATTTCCGGCTTCACGCGGTTCAGCAGGGCGGTGATCTTCTCGTTGTGGCAAACTGGACCGCAGGGGGGCGCTGGGGGGGGAGGAGGAAGAGGAGGAGAAGGTCAGAGGCGTCACACAAAGGGCCACCCTCGAGGTGGCGCTTGGCACATATGCCAACAGACGCCATCTTAGAAGAGAGAGAAGCATGGAAACAAGGCCTCCTCTCTCAAGCAGTAGTAGAAGAGGCGTTTCCCCTTGTGTAAAAAAGAAATGGGGGGCAGACGGGGGGCGGAGCTCTTCTAAGACGGCTGGCTGCCATGAGTAATTTCATTTTATTTATTTTTTAATAACCTTCTCCTGATTAAATGGGACTGGGGGCAGCTGGTAACTGTGGCTTGTGGCCAACCAAGTTCTCCACTGAAGTGAATGGACCTATGTCAGCCATGCCCATTCATTTCAACGGGTCTACTGGGATACAATCCAGTTATCTTCCCTTAGGCTCGTCTTTCAACGGAGGCCTATCGTCCAAGGCCACCCCCTCTATTTGATACAGTAACAAAAATTAATGAATAAAATAAATTTAAAAACATTTCCCTCAGAGAGCTGCTATTTCCCAGAGTCCCCGGGGAAGGTGGGCTGACCGTTAAACCCCTCTGTGAAGGGGACTAAGGGCCTCCTAAGCGCCCTAAACAAACTACAGATCCCAGAATCCTTTGCGGCTGTTCAAAGTGGGGTGATACTGCTTTAAACGCACAGTGCGGACGGGGCCTGGCTAGTAAAACATGGCAGAATGCGGCCCACACTGGGACAATTCAGGGCGGGACACCATTTCCACGGAAAGGCTTCAAAATGTCTCCCTGCCAGACGTCACAGGGAATCCTGTGTACCTTTATCCTCGTCCTCTGATTTTTTCGAGTCCTTTTCTTCCTTTTTGGAATCCTTCTCTTCTTTCTGCGCCAGGAGAGAGCGGGAATAAAGGAAAGCGATCACAAAATGCACAAGGGGAAGGCAGAAAGAGAGTCACCC
This sequence comes from Darevskia mixta, assembly GCA_034641385.1. Classification (NCBI taxonomy): domain Eukaryota; kingdom Metazoa; phylum Chordata; class Lepidosauria; order Squamata; family Lacertidae; genus Darevskia; species Darevskia mixta. The sequence continues at coordinate 163,865 of JAWWNH010000044.1, read as the reverse complement.
ACCAGTACGCATAGCGTTGGAAGGGATCCCGAGGGCCATCTAGTCCAACCCCCTGCGACGCAGGAATCATTTGTCCGAAATGGGATTCGAACCCATGACCCTGAAGTTAAGAGACTCGCGCTGTACCGACTGAGCTATCCCAGCAGGTTGCAGGTTGACAAGTTAAGAGCTGTACCAAACTGTCATGGCTTCCCCCCAAAGAATTCTGGGAACTGTAGTTTGTTAAGGGAGCTGAGAGCTGTTAGAAGACACACACCCCATTCCCCTCACAGAGCTACAATTCCCAGAGTTCCTTGTGAAGAGCGACTGACTGGGAATTGCAGCTCTGTGTGGGAAACAGGGGTCTCCTGACAACTCTCAGCACCCTTTAACAAACCCGAAACAAACTACAGTTCCCAGAATTCTTCGGGGGAAGCCATGATTGTGACACCCCAGTGCTTTAAAAGCATGGTGTGAATGTGGCCACAGAAACTGAGCTCCTTTTTAGCAACAGATCGGAGAGAAAATGTCCTTCTCCAGCCCATCACAGGTAGCGGAATCTGAACCCGGCACCCGCCAGTCCACAACTGTTCCCTGTCGCCTGGGAGTTTACTGAAGGAAATGGGAAAAGCGGTCTGTAAAGGAAATATACAGTGAGGGGGGTGGATGTATTTGACCCCCTTCTAAATTAAACAACAGGTTTTCCTGTTGTTATTCTGTCTCTCACAGCTACAATAAACCTACTATTAAAATTATGGACTGGTCATTTCTTCGTCAGAGGGCAAAATGGGCAAATTTTGCAGGGGATCAAATACTTCCCCCCCCTCACTGTACCCCTTGCTCCCAATAACACGTCCCAGCTTCCCTTCGTCTTGAAGACGTCTTTTGAAACTGTGAGTAATGCGGCTATATGACTGGAACTGAAGACCGCATCGCTAGAGATTCTGCTGTGGAAACGGGTTTTTAATTATTGGTTAACTCTTTGGCATAGATTGCCAAACTATTATTTAGTTCAATGTCTATGGCGGGATAATTTCACCAAATCCTTGGGCCAGCAAGATCCATGCCAAACTCTTGCTTTTTGGAAACTCCCCACCAGATCTTTTAAAGTCTGACCTTAAAGTTAAAGGTAAAGGGACCCCTGACCATTCGGTCCAGTCGTGTCCGACTCTGGGGTTGCGGCGCTCATCTCGCACTATAGGCCGAGAGCCAGCGTACAGCTTCCGGGTCATGTGACCAGCATGACTAAGCCGCTTCTGGCGAACCAGAGCAGCGCACAGAAACGCCGCTTACCTTCCCGCCGGAGCGGTTCCTATTTATCTACTTGCACTTTGACGTGCTTTCGAACTGCTAGGTTGGCAGGAGCTGGGACCGAGCAACGGGAGCTCACCCCGTCGCGGGGATTCGAACCGCCGACCTTCTGATCAGCAAGCCCTAGGATCTGTGGTTTAACCCACAGCGCCACCTGGGTCCCAAAAAGTCTGACCTTACCACAGCTAAAAAATTCATCAACCAGAGACTAGATGATAATGGACTGCAATGTGATCTTATGTTGGGAGGGGGGGTATGTTCACCCCGGTACATGGGAGTTTCTACTACTCAGCAAGTACCAACTGATTTAACATCCCTCTCAAATGCTAGCCATCGCTTTGCGTTTATCAAAGCGAGGTTTAACGTTTTTCCCCTTCTGAGACCATTAGTCCAAAAATTCTCTGTCTTCCAGTGGAGACCCGCCTCATCCTATTACTGCAAGATACTGGTTCGACCGTATCCTTGCAAGTGGCAAGATTTTTAACCTCTGTGTTGTCTTATAAGAGGCGAAATGGAATGCTATAGGAATTTTGAAAGTTTTTTTTTTTTTAAATGTATATGTTTTATATGTATATACAGGGTGGATTTGATTTAAATCAAATTGATTTAAATCACGATTTAACTCACGATTTAAATCACTAGTCAGTAAGGCTTGATTTAAATCACTAGTCAGTAAGACTTAATTTAAATATTTTTTTTACAGAAAGACTCATTCTTGCTGGTATAATCTTAATATTTACAACCATATGAAGGTTTCATTTTTGGAATAATAAATTTTCAGAGTGGTTTTTACAGTTATATCAAAAATTACTGATTTGGTTATACTACTAGAAATACATAGACAGATAATTATGAAATTATGGTGAGGTTTAATAAGTTAACTGTTTATATTTGGACAACTTTTCTGCTGTACTTTATTGGAAGGAGAAAAATAATCATTTCCTTAATAACCATTTAAACAATTTATTTAACTAAAACAATAACATGATAGCATATGTATCCATGTTTGTTAACTGATGTGGTTAAACATTTTTTTAAAAAAACTTAGACTGAGTTTTAGCACACTTGATAAACTTAAAACAAATCCTTATTTCCTGATGAATAGCCTTTGGACTACAATGTAACATAAATAGAAGACTATATTTAGAAAGATTTTTCCTCCAAAAGCATTTTATTTTAAAAATCCAATTTAAATAAAAAAATCCGATTTTTTTTATTTTTTTTAAAAAATCATTGATTTTTATCCACCCTGTGTATATATTACTGGTTGTATCTACCCAATACTGGCTGTGTCTATTTTGTATGTGCATATGAGCTTAAAGCTGCAATAAACCTGATTGATTGATTGATTCCCTTCGGATCGCCTGAACAGAGAACGACAGAGTTGGCGGAAGCAAAAAATCTTAATTTAAGCCCTGCAACAAACCAACAAAGGGCATCTCACTAACACACGCTAGAAGCCACCCATTGAAACATAATTACAGGGATGGGAGATCTACCTAGAGATTATGCTCTTCGTGACAAAAGGAATGGGGAAGGGAGAGATATAAATACCCCCCCAGCCCCTGGCATCTCCCCGTGGGGCAGGGAGGACTAAATTCAAAGCAAGGAAGGAAGAAAGTGCAGCTGTTAAGATCGGCTCCTTCCAGTCCTCCGGGCAAGAGAGGAAGGTATGAATTAAACGAGAGGCGTAATATTGAGGTCACCCGCCCACAAGCGTCCTCTCAACTAGGATAGTCCAGTTGCGCAAAAAAACAAAACAAAAGCCACTTTTGATTGACGGAATCTGCGTGGAGAGGGTAACAACGTTCTGATTTCTGGGCATTGAATTACAGGAGGATCTGCCCTGGAGTGTCAACACAAGGGGGCTTGTGAAGAAGGCGCAGCAGAGACTGTACTTTTTGAGATCTCGAAGGAAAAACCATCTTCCGCAAAAGCTGCCGCTTGCCTTCTATCACTGTGCCATTGAGGGCGTCTCACTTATGGCTTGTGTGTGTGGTACGGAACCTGTGGGACGCGGGTGGCGCTGTGGGTTAAACCACAGAGCCTAGGGCTTGCCGATCAGAAGGTCGGCGGTTCGAATCCCCGCGATGGGGTGAGCTCCCGTTGCTCGGTCCCAGCTCCTGCCCACCTAGCAGTTCGAAAGCACGTCAAAGTGCAAGTAGATAAATAGGCACCGCTCCAGCGGGAAGGTAAACGGCGTTTCCGTGCGCTGCTCTGGTTCGCTAGAAGCGGCTTAGTCATGCTGGCCACATGACCCGGAAGCTGTACGCCGGCTCCCTCGGCCAATAAAGCGAGATGAGCGCTGCAACCCCAGAGTCGGACATGACTGGACCTATAGGTCAGGGGTCCCTTTACCTTTACCTTACGGAAGCTGTACTATCCAGGATAGGATGGGGTTGTGCAGAGTTGTTAAGAAGAAGAAGAAGAGTTTGGATTTGATATCCCGCTTTATCACTACCCGAAGGAGTCTCAAAGCGGCTCACATTCTCCTTTCCCTTCCTCCCCCACAACAAACACTCTGTGAGGTGAGTGGGGCTGAGAGACTTCAGAGAAGTGTGACTAGCCCAAGGTCACCCAGCAGCAGCTGCATGGGGAGGAGCGGGGAAGCGAACCCGGTTCACCAGATTACGAGTCTGCCGCTCTTAACCACTACACCACACTGGCTCTCTTAAGGCAGCAGAGAGCATTGTTGGTGGCTCGCTCTCCACCTTAGAGCAGATTTATGCCACCAGGTGCCACAGAAAGGCACTGGACATAGTAAAAGATCCATCGCATCCTGGTCACCATTTCTTGAAGCTCTTGCCGTCGGGATGGAGATACAGGATGATGAGGACAAGAAGAAGCCGTCTCAGGAACAGCTTCTTCTCCAGAGCAATTTTGGCCTTGAATGGGAAGCCTGGACTTTGAAAGTCATCCTATCTTACTTGTTATGATGCATTATATTCTACTGTTTTAATTAGTGTTTTGTAGTTGTTTTGAATTTGTGTGGAGTGGATGGAGCAGCCGAGTAATTTCGTTGTCCCCGCAAGGGAACAATGACAACAAAGATTATCTTCTCTTATCTAAAAAGATGGATGTGGAGATGAAGGAACGAGGTTGGCCTGCCTCGCAGGGTCGTGGTGAGAGCAGCCTTAACGGGAAGGTTTGGAAAAAACACAGGCAGGGAGGCAAAGGTTTGAGGCGCGTAGGTTTCGAACGCAGCAAAAACACTGCACATGGAAAGAGCTTCCGTGTAGGACCAGAAACCGGGGGGATCTGTGATTTGCCAGGATTTGATCTGTCGCTGCCCCACAATCTCGAAGGTCCAGACCCCCAACCCAAATCCTCTGCCCCACTTGCCTCCCGCTGCTTCCGACGCTCCTCGTCCTTCTTGGGGTCAGGGATGGGGATGTCTAACTCGGCGCGGAGCGAAAGCAGGTCCGAAACATTCAGTTCGGGGGACTAGGGGGGGAAAGAGAGAGATAATAATAATAATAAAATTTTATTTATACCCCGCCCTTCCCAGCCAAGACCGGGCTCAGAGCGGCTAACATCCTTAAAATCACAACAAAACACACAAAACAATCAATTAAAATGCAAGTTAAAATACCATTTAAAGTTTAAAATGCAGCCTCATTTTTAAGTAGCCCACCAATCAAACCATAAAGGAATGAAACATCAGGGTTAAACTAAAACCAACCCAAAGGCCAGGCGGAACAGCTCCGTCTTGCAGGCCCTGCGGAAAGATGCCAAATCCCCCAGGGCCCTGGTCTCTTGTGACAGACCGTTCCACCAAGTCGGGGCCAGTACTGAGAAGGCCCTGGCCCTAGTTGCGGCCAGCCTAGCATCCTTATGGCTCGGGACCTCCAAAATGTTATTATTTGAGGACCTTAAGGTCCTACACGGGGCATACCAGGAGATGAAGGAACAGGCTTTGCAATTCCCCACTCTTCGTTGCTGCCCCCAACATCCGAGTCTTGGAGCGGGGTGTTCCTTAGATGATGATATTATTATTATTATTATTATTATTATTATTATTATTATTATTATTATTTCAGTCAATTGATAAAAAGACCTTGCCTTTATGTTTTGCATTTTATCTCGTCTGGCCAGTTTGAGGCTTTTTTTTCCTTCTGTATAACGTGACCGATAAGTGCAAATAATTAACAACAACAACAATAATAATAATTCAATTTATTAGTCACTTGGCTAGAAGAGCCTGCAGGATCGGGCCGATGGCTCGGCTAAGTCCAGCATCCTGTTCTCACAGTGGGCAATCACAGGCCTGTGGGAAACCTGCAAACAGGATTCGAACACAGGATTCGAACACCAGTTTCCAGCAACTGGTATTCGGAAGCACTGCTGCCTCTGTGGGTGGAGGCGGAGAACAGCCCTCATAGCTAGAAGCCGCTGACAGGCCTCTCCTCCTCCATGAATTTTCCCAATCCTCTTTTGAAGCCATCCAAGTTGGTGGCCAACTCGGCCTCCAGTGGCAGGGAGTTCCATAGATTATGACCTGCATATCTGACCTAAATCTCCCAACGACCAGCTTCACTGTATGTTCATGAGTTCTGGTGTTCTGAGAGAAGGGGGGGGGGAATATTTTCTCCACCCACTTTCTTAATTCCATGCACGATTTTACAATTTTCCAGCATGTCGCCTCTAGCTTGATGTCCTTTAACCTAAAATGTCCCAAAATACTGCGACCTTTCCTCACAGGGAAGTCCCCCTAAAAAATAATGTCCAAAATTTGGGGGCGTCTTATACACGGATAGATCTCCCCCCATTTTCTTAAATTGGAGCCCCCCCAAAATGGGGGCGTCTTATAGAAGGAAAAATACGGTGATTTAATAGAATTCATAAGGAATCCCCAGACAGAACCCCAATGGAAAAACAGCTGTGAAATCAACCAGCCCAACAGCAAGCCATCATCACCAAATACCCGGAAAAACAGTTTTTAATCTGGTGTCAGAAACATGATAAGGAAAGAGCAAGGGCAACATTCTACATATTATTATTTAATATTATTTATTTGATTTCCACGCCACTTTTTCCTCCCAAACAGAAGGCAACTAGGAAGCTCTGTTGTTTGGGATTTGGTTTAACCTGCTAACATTTCTAATTGACCCCTACGGATTTCGCCCAAAACCATCCGAGCTACGCAGCTTGAACCTGCAGTTCACACAGGGAGGCCGTTTCCCTGGTCTTCTCTCCCATGCACCTTCCTTCATGAGGACTAGTAGCCCAGTCCTTTTGTGGGTCAACCACAAAGTCAAGTCCTAATGAGTTCCTCAGGACCTCCTCCCAGGAAAAGCATGTCTAGAATCGCAACCTGGAGTCAATTTAAGCACAGCCTTTCAGTAGCAAACATTCCTCCGTTCCAAATATTAGTTTTGATCCTTTCATAAAATTGTAGATCATTCTGATTTTTTTCTTGTCCAATCCAAGCCCTTTAGATTTCAGAACCGTTAACTCTGTAGTGTCCAAAATCCCATTTGGTTCTCCCAAATCTTGGGGGTGAAATCTCAGCTGATCATTTGTGACAATTCCCTTAGCCTCCAGTAATTTCCTTTTTTTTTTTTAAAGGAAATTACTGGGGTTTTTTTATATAATCATTTTTATTGGTTTTATATAAATGCAATAATAAATTCGCACATTTATCTTCACATCTTATACCGTTTTGGCTTTTTATGGCCGTGACTTCCTTCAAACCTTCCTTATGATATTCTAATATCTATTCCTTATATCTATATTTCCAAAATCAATCATTGTTTTATGTTATTATTTTCTAAAATTAATCACTATATAGAAATTACTGGTTTTAAATGCTGGCTGCAGAAAACCATTTGCAACCCCCACGCTGCCTGAATTCCAAAACCCACAAGGAGGTTTTACCTTGAGAAAATTACTGAGCTCCACAATCTTTTCTGGGAAGCGTCTGGCAACAAGTTCTTCAGCCTTGGGGAAGATAGAGGTTGTGGGGGAGAGAGAGAAAAGGGCCTTAGTCCAGAGAAATATCGGAGGACAAGTGGAATGAAAACTCTGGCAGATTAAAAGAAAAGGGGGAAGGAAAACAGATGCACATTCGCACAACCGTCAAAAAATAAATAAATGCAAAGTCACAGAAAGAAGCTCCACTCTGTGGAGGCCTAAAATCTTAGCAACAAAGCTTATATTCGGTACTATGGAGGCTGATCTCTGCTTACTCGAAAGGAACTAGAATCTTGTGCCGTTTTGTGGCGAAATCCAAAGCAGAACCATTCGGAAATTGAAACATACCAGAGATGGTTTTAGCTCCATCTTCTGGTTTAATTCTACGTTAAACCACAGAAAATCAATTTAAAATATTTTTTTTAAAAACGAAATGTAAAATGAAAGGTATGGCAGTGGGGCTCAGAACTTGCCTAGAGGTTACACACCTTGAAACGGGAATGTGGCCCCCAAAATCCCAAGCGTGTGGGAATTGCACTCTGCACGTGCTCAGTGGCTAACTGTTGCTCTGGGGGCTCAACCATGTCAGCAGAGAGGTAGGCTTGGTTTAGCCTTGCCTATTCCCCTTGAATAAGCTTTGGGGGTGCCTCTGTAGTAAAAACCACGGGTTTTTTTGGGGTGCCGGGTGGGGGGGAATAGTAAAGGGGGGAAAAAGACCCTGTTGCGAGGTGGTTTCGGGCCTCTCACCTGGGCACACAGCTCCTTCTTGAAGGAGTTCACCTGCACAGCGGAAAGAAGAGAGAAATGAAACTATGGATCCGAAAAATGTACAGAGTCAGGACAATAGCCAGACGCGTCTGGGCCCCACGCCAGGCCCTCTGGGGCAGCGTCACCCGATCCCGCCGCACACCTGTCGGCCTCACCGCTTGGTCTGCCGCCTGACGAGGCAGAAAACAGGGTTCCCGCACAGGTGCCAAGCACCCCCATCCAGACCAACCCCACCTTTCCCCCCTTCCTCCAAAGCTGCCGTCCTGTGTGTTTGGGGCTCAGAACTGAAACATCCTTCCCAATTCGGATGTTAAGTACCCCCAAATCTCTCCCCATTCCGGGCAACCCCCCTCGAGCCCCCCCTCCCCTCTCCAAACCCTCCATCAGACAGGGCAAAGGTGCCTTTGCCTAGAAGGGCGGGTTAGAGACCCCAACAGATTCTTTCTCCCCCGCAAAAAAAGCGAAAGTGAGGGGGGGAACCTGTTGGATTTCCGCCTGCCGCGTTCTGAAAAGCGAAAGGAGACTTCAAGCGACGTTCTGCCTCTGCTCTTGTAGCCTCTCCTAAAAAAAACACACCCTCCCTAAAATTGAGACCCCCACAAACACACCAGCCTCTCCATGACCCCCCCAACCCTCTCTCTCACCCCCACCCCCCCAGTTATTCAACTTTACCTTTGCCTCGCACTCCGGGGGAACCTCCAAAGCGGCCATGGCGTCGGGCTCAGCCTGCGCAAAACTGGAGTGGCGGGTGGCTGGTTTTGGGGTTGCAACAGAGCTCCTCCTCGGCCGAACCCCAAAACCCCCGGGAGGCGAAGTTGCAAAGTGGCGAGGGAGGGAGGCTGGGAGCGGCCGCGGAAAGTCACGCATCAAAGCGAAAATGAAAGGGAAGGAGGGGAGGAGAGAACTGCCGGGACTTCCCACTGCTGGAAGGGGCGCGGGAGGGCCCGCCAGGCAGCCATTCAACAGGGGCAGCGTCTCCTTCTCAAGCAGCGCTGCCTGTTGCATCTCCGCCCGGGGTTCAAAGAAACTCAGCCGGCAGCAAGGCTCGTTTTGGGGAAACCCACCCAGATGGGCAGGGTATAAATAGTAACATTATTATAATATTATTATTATTGGATGGAGAGAGCATCTGCTGGGCGTGCAGGTGGACTCCTGAAGTTCAGACGTCAACTGAAACCCTGAGAATGCTACCAGCCAGTGCAGGCGCTGCTTGATGAGCTAAAATATATATTTTGATGCAATGTACTAAAAAGAAAGGGGTGAGGGTGGGGCGCAGAACTTGCCTAGAGGTTGCACTATGAAACGGGAAGGTGCCAAAATCCTGTGTAAGGCAACTTTTTACACCCTCCCCATCTTGGAAGGAATGCCAGAAAGGAATATATTTTACTCTTTTTAAAAAATGACTTTTTAATATAATAAAATAAATAATTAATAACAACAACTTATTTGTACCCCGCCCATTTGGCTGAGTTTCCCCAGCCACTCTGGGCAGCTCCCAATCGAGTGTTAAAAACAATACAGCATTAGATATTAAAAACTTCCCTAAACAGGGCTGCCTTCAGATGTCTCTTAAAAATAGGATAGCTGCTTATTTCCTTGACATCTGATGGAAGGGCGTTCCACAGGGTGGGAGCCACCACCGAGAAGGCCTTCTGCCTGGTTCCCTGTAACCTCACTTCTCGCAATGAGGGAACCACCAGAAGGCCCTCAGCGCTGGATCTCAGTGTCCGGGCTGAACGATACACCTCCAAGGAGTTCAGAGTGGCAAACCATGGTTCTTCTGTCTCCTGCTTCCATTTTATCTTCACTGCAGCCCTGAGAGGTAGGTCAGCCCAAGAGAGGACTGGAAGGTGGGAGGTTTGAATCTCTTGTTTCTCCAGCCCTTTGGCACAGCCCGATCCAACCACTAGCCTACACTGCCTCCCAAGGATAGGGCTCCCCCTGCTTCTAGGCAGCATGCAGCAATTTCTGCAGCTGTCTGATACAATGCGCCTCAAACTTTGTGGGGTTTTCCAGCTTATTTTGCTTTTCAAAATGAGGTTGTCAAGTGCGTTCGTCCCACTTCCGTGAAGTTTAGGGGGTTTTTCTGTACCCCATTATCCTCACAACCACTCTCTGGAGTATGCTAAGCTTGGAGGAGGAGAAGAAGTAGAAGAATGCCCTGCCCATCTGACAGGGAGTATAATTCCTGACTCGAGATAATCCAACTGGCCAAGGAAGGGAAAACAAACAGGCCATTTAAAAAATAGAATTATTATTATTATTTTGGTGGTGGTATGGGACCTGCCTTTCCCCCTCTGCTCGCGAACTAGCATCAGCTGCCTTAAAGTTGCCACACTGGGACCTTCCGCTTTCGGCCAGTTTCTTTTCCCCAGCAGGAGAGAAAGAGAGGCTGCTTGATTTCTGATAAACACAGCAGTCTTGAACCAGCAAGGACTGTGCTTTTGGGGCTGGTTGTGGGACATTAGCCAATATTAAACCAATGTATATCGCAGGCTGTTTCTTTAAAATTTAAAGCCCAATTACGCCAACAATGAACAACATCCTGGTACGCAGAGTCCACAGGCTGTGTGTGCATTGTGTGAAATGGGTACAGCTTAGCTAAGTCAGCTTCTACATGCATGACGTGGTTTTCCAAGTGCATCGCTCTGGGTCTAGAAATTCCACCATTTATTAAAAGTCTGGCTCATTGGGAAGCAAACAGGACTCTGTATGTGCTCAGAAACTACTCAGTCATCTACGCTGTGCAGCGGAAGCACTGGAAATGGGAATGAGGGCCTGACAGGGATCTAGTCCTCAGTGAGGTGGCAGAAGAGCATATGATTAAGAACTCCTATTAAAGACACATGCTCACATGCACAAAACCTATTCCTGAGCCCAGATTTTCTCCTCACACACCAGTTTCCTTTCCTGCCCTGCACTATATTTAAAACAAATCTAAACAAACATGTAGTATACAAAAAACGGAAAACTATTTTAGATGTGGGGGGGGGGAAACTATTTAAAGCTGGGATACGTCAGCAGAGCATGAGACTCCTACGTCTCAGGGCTGTGGGTTCGAGCCCCACGTTGGGCCCCAAAAAATTCCTGCATTGGAGGGGGTTGGGCTAGATGACCCCTGGGGGTCCCATCCGATTCTACGACACTTTTAAACACACAAATCATGTGAAGGGGTGCAATTTGGGTCTGCCACCTGCACTCGGGATTAAGTCTTGAAACTTAAGCACCCCCTACATCAGTCACGTCCAACAGGTAGACTGTGATCTACCGGTAGATCATTGGATGTCTGTGGTAGATCACTGGTAGATCACTGGCTCCCCCCAAAGAATCTCAACAACTTTGGCTCCCCTAAAAAAAGCTCAATTTATTTTGACCCGCACCCCCCAAAAAACAGGGCTTTCCTTCTCCCTAAAAAAACACCTCAACAACTTTGATCTGAACCCCAAAAAAGGGGATAGATCACTGCCAGTTTTTAACTCTAAGTAGATCGCAGTCTCTTGGGAGTTGGCCACCCCTGCCCTACAACGATAGCCTGAATTTCAAGGTCATTCTTCAGCCCCCCCCCAAACAACACACAGGACAATGAATAGAGCACAGAGCAGCTGAACAGGCCCCATCTTTATTTGTCTCTCGGGGGGGGGGGGAGAGGGAACCCCTTCTATGCTCCTTTGCCTTCGAGGGGGGGGGAGTGGGGAGCCCTCAGTTCCGTTTCTTCGCCTCCCCGGGGGTCCCTTTGACAAAGAGGCCCGTTCCCGGCCGGCCGGGAGACCACCGCCACCGGTACCAGCCGCGGTAGGTGAGGAACCAGCAGAGGGTGGCAATGGCGGCCCCCACGACCTTGTGGCTGTAGTCGTAGAGGTAGACCACGGTGCAGGCCAGGAGGAAGTTCCACAGGGCGAGGAGGAAGACGTTGAGGAGGAAGATGAGGCGCAGGGGGACGCCGGCCGGGTGGCCCTGGGCCAGGTAGCGGCGGAAGACGGAGGTCTCCTCCACCATGAGGAGGCAGCAGAAGGTCAGCAGGAAAGTGTGGCCCGAGACGTCGTAGCCGTGCCACTTGTGGCCCTCGTGCAAACACGTCCACTTGTCCGGCAGGTTGTTCACCAGGATGCCCTCGGGCACGGGGTCAAAGCAGTAGCCGGTGAGGTTTTCGATGAGGAGGAAGGTCTCTGTGGCCCCCAGCCAGAGCCCGGCGCCCACGCCCAGGCGGCTGAGGTGCCTCAAGGTGAGCAGCACCCGGTGGGTGGCCAGGTAAACCACTGAGAGGATGAAGCCGCCCAGGAAAATGCATGTCCAGCCCCAGGCCGACCGGACAAACTTTCTGCGAGGGAACAAGAACGGAGAGAAGTTAGCAGGGTGGGGCAGGAAGGCGGTCCGCTGCCCCAACGTTGGATTTCACATAAATTGGAGAGAGCAGAGGAGCAGGTGGTGAAGAGCCTTAAAGAGGGGAACCCCAAGCTGCGGGCCGCTGAGAAAGGCAGGAGAATCCGCCCCCCCCAATGGGGCCGCCAAGCAAACAGATGGGCAAGACCCCAAATACATCACTCATCCCGTATATGAAGCATAACCTGCCTGAGTTAAGTGGGGAAGGGGGGAGATACAGAATATTTTTCCAATACGTGACCACAGGGGAGAAAGGTTAACATGAATATGGATGAGAAAATGCTATTTCCCAATAGGGAGGAATGGCAATGGGGACTAAGAGGTAAAGCTAACAATTGATAGTAACAATTTGGGATTCCCTCTTGGGCTTCTCGTGGGATGAAGAAATGGAGGGCACTGTGACATTTTGATTAAAAAGAAATTTGGCTTAGCAGGAAGCAAAGAAGATGGATACTAGCAAAGACTGAATATCTTAAATACCGTATATTCCAGCGTATAAGACGACTGGGCGTATAAGACGACCCCCAACTTTTCCAGTTAAAATATAGAGTTAGGGATATACTCGCTGTATAAGAAATACGACCCAGCGTATAAGACGACCCCCAACTTTTGTGAAGATTTTGCTGGGTTAAAAAGTAGTCTTATACGCAGGAATATACAGTAATCATTTTCTAATGACAGAAAATCAGAAACCTTTTTCCTTTATATTTAATGTTTCTCTCTCTGTTCTTTTTCTGTCTCCTTTTCTTGTTCCCTTCCTCTCTATCCTCTCTTTCTTGTCTTTTTAATTCTATCAGTTCTAGATGATATTTTATTGTATTGTGAAAACTTTAATAAAAATCATTAAAAATGAATAGCGGAGTACGACTCTTTTTAGAAATGTCTGGGACCTATCAGCCGTTCTGACACACCGTGACACATTTGACACCCACACGGTCCCACTAACAGAGTTGCGGAAACTTGCTATGCCGAGCTCTGAACGCACAACTGGTTTTTCAACCGGCGCTCAAAAGCACTGGGGATAATAGCGCCCAGTGTGATAGTATCCTGCCCTTGGGAAGAGATTCCCCGCAACTCAAGTCAACGGCTGCATTTGGCAGTCAGAGATCGAATGGCATCACTTGACCCCAGGATATATTCGCTGTGGATGAACCAGGGATTTATCGCTGCTATACAAAACCTCGTTTTTCTGCCAAGCCTGTTTCCCCCCTGCCCGCCTCCCCCTGCCCACAACCCACAAACATGTTTTAAACAACCCTGAGATCACTCACATGTTGAAGAAGTTATGGTGGTTGGCAAAGATGGCTCGGGGGTTCACGTAGAACTGCAGCAGCGGCCCGAAAATGACCACGGCTGCCAACCAGAGGTGGTAAGCTCGCCGGAGACAGGGCACCCCCAGCAGCCAGGCATACTGGTTGCTCCAGAAACACACCAGGCCGCGGCAAAGGGCTTGGGCCCAGCCGGCCGCCTTGGCCAGCAGGGAGGGCTTCTTGGCGCCTGATCCCTCTGCCATCCCCCCCACCTGCGCAGCCAGAGATGCCAGAGGACCCGTCCCTCCTCGGCTTTGGGACGACCCGAGGTTGGGGGGGGGGAGGAGAGACAAAACTTGGCGGAGAGAAACGTCGTCCAGAGTTGATCCTCGACAACAGGTGTGGGGATCAAATCCCAAGTTTGGCATGAGCAGCTGACCGGGAGTAGGAGGGGAGAGCAAGCGGACTGGGAAAATTGGGGTGGGGAGAGGGGGCGGGTGTCGCTGCGCCAATGCATGTTAAAGAAAAAACAAAGACCCAACGCCCCCCTTTTTAAAAACCGAAACGAAGAGAAAGAAAATTTCAACAGCTTTTATTGACGGCAATTGCAGTTTGCACCGACACCCTTGTTGGAAGTGTGCAGGCATCTCGGGAAAGAGATGCTCTCCCCCCCCCCCCCGGTGACGTACAAGCCTCCCCCTTCTATGTTGGGGGAGTGTGTTTCCTGAAAAAAACAGAGCTTCTCTCTTTAACCAGAGAGCGATTAAATCACGGTTAAATCTACTTAAAACAAAAAAAAACCTCCAGATATTTTATTGTTTCAAAAAAACAACCACAAAATAAACCTACCATCACCACTCTAGCATCAGAGGCGCAGCTGATGGGAGACCCCCCCCCCCACCTTCACGGCAAATGGGAGAAGAGCAGGAAGTATCCCAGAGGGGGAGCCAAGTGGCACCCAGCTCCCCACGGCAAACGGGGAAATACAGTTTGGGAAAGGGATGTAGAAGAGGATTTCCGCCCGCCTCCCTTTTCAAGCAACCTGCCGCTTGAGGAGACTAAAAGAAAGGCCGGGGGGGCTGTGGGGGTGAGTAGAGGCAATGGGGAAGGAAGATCTGGGAGGCAGGGGCCAGGCTGACCACACAGCATCTTCCAGGGGCAAAGACCCCGCAAAATATCAAGCCCTGCTATGATCCCTACGCTGGCATTTCTCACTCAGACAAATGAGGTTTCCCCAGAAGAAGCGTCCCAGGAAGGTATGTGCCCTGTGTGTTCTAGTCTCCAAAGAAAGAGGGAGCCTTCGTTATCTGCTGCTGGATGAGAGACGTCCCCTCGCACTTTGCCAACAGCCGCCGTGGCAGAGGAAAGGGGAGGCGGGGGCTTGCTGAATCCCTCGCCCCTGGAAGGAGGGAGTAAGGGCCTCACATCCCATTCTCTGATACATCTCAGCTCTCAACATGGCACCCGGAAAGGAATTAAAGAACGCAAAGCCCTCTTTCCTAACCTCCGTGGAAAGCTGATCAGTCAACCACACAATCACACACACACACACACTGGGGGGTGGCATTGTGGAGGGGGGCGGGAAGGAAGGAAGGAAGGAAGGAAGGAAGGAAGGAAGGAAGGAAGGAAGGAAGGAAGGGGTCTACAAGCTGTTGTTCCCCAGAGCCAACTAAATCCCAGAGTTGTTAGGATGATCCATGATTTTGCCTTCCAAAAATTAAAATTAAAAATCACAGTCCAAGAAGAGGGTGGGACTGTCAATTCCCACGGAACCCTAAAGCGACGCTATAAACTAAACTAGCCTGTTGTTCAGATTAACAATTCCTTACCTAAATGTCCCCCCTTTGCAGCTGGTCATCTGATTCTGGCTCTTCCCAAGAGCCGTGTTCGAGACGCTGCCCATCTCCCCAAGCCCTGTTTACATTTCACTTAGCAGACCGCCCACAACGAAATTTCCCCTCCCTCCCACCCAAATGTTCCAAGGCCACAGCCAGCGCGAGGTCTTGTTGGCTCCCCCCACTCCCTCGACTGTGTGGCGAGTCCAAAACTGGAGAATGGTGGCGAGCAGAGATAGAAAAGGCTACTGATCAGAAGCTCCTGAGGGTCTGGGGCGCAGCTCTCGGGCGGTAGGGGGCCTCCGCGGATCTTCGTCGTATTCCGTCTGGTGGTATTCCCAAAGCCGGATGTTCCCGTCCCACTGCCGATCGAAGAGAAAGACAGTTATAGTCATATAATAATAATAATAATAATAATAATAATAATTTATTATTTGTGACCCGCCCATATGGCTGGGTCTCCCCAGCCACTCTGGGCGACTTCCAGCAAACATTAAAATACATTAACACATCACAGATTAAAAACTTCCCTGAACAGGGCTGCCTTCAGGTGTTTTCTAAATGTCGTGTAGTTGTTGATCCCTTTACCTCTGCTGGAAGGGCGTTCCACAGGGTGGGTGCCACTACCAAGAAGGCCCTTCTGAAGGGGCCTTCTAAAGGTAATCACTTCTAAAGCATCCTTGAGTGTACTAAATGCTTTGGAATTCACTAGGCGTGCAAAAATAAATAAGGGAATTTGCTAAGCAAGTCCCACGTATCCTGATAGAAAGCTCAAAGACATTTGCAGGTATACAACCAACCAGTTCCTCTATTGACCATCTTTCTCCCGGCCCAAACTGAGGGGCTGAATTTCATCTGCAAAACTCTCGGTCTTACAGTCCAGATACCTCACAAGCGCTCTTGCCCCCAAACAGGAACCCACCTTGCAATCCAAGTTCAGCTGAACAGACCCTGCTTTAAGTGCTCTCTTATCTCACTATACTGTCTTTGCACTAGACTGCTGTGCCAATGCAGGACAGCTGCACTGCCAACATAAAATACACCTAGAGGTTACTGCTTATTCCCCAATTGAGATTACGGCGGCATGGGCTGGCAGGTACAGAAACGGCATAAGAGAGGCCTTCCCCTTCTGGTACCTTCCAGATGTTTGGGGTTACAGCTCTCCCCATCCCAAATGTCTTGCAGCCAGGCTGGCTGGCGCTGATAGGAGTCGCAGTCCAAAACATTTGGAAGGCACCAAGTTGGGGGAGGCTGGTTGACATTTTGCTCTGGCTATTGACTTTTGTTTTGTTTCCTGAGTTTAGTTACTTATTTATTTTTTCAAAGGGAAGGCTGTTATTTTGGGTCCCAAACCAGTTTCAAAAACAATGGGCAGCAAACACATTTTGCACCATGTCATTAAATGCTTGGAGGGGGGCCAGGGAAGATGGCAGCTCCTGCCACACGTGAACGCCAAGGGGTTTGCCTATGACCCAGCAGACTGTAAATGCTACACTTTGCCGTTACTTAGTTCAACATCTCTCTTCTAAGGGTTCTCAAGGCGGCTCACGGCTACAATTCATAAAATGAAAAGCCACGGTTAACACACCAGAGGCTGATTAATGCTTGCTGGAATAAAGCAAGTCTTCGCCAGCCACTGAAATTGATCAAGTGCACTTTCTGGGTGCGTCATTCTTCAGTCAAAGGAGAGCCCCTTCTCCTTTGGGTTCACCCACCACGCCTCAAACTGCAAGGGAGGGGGGCCCCCTCTGTAGTCAAGTGGTGTGCCCAGATGGGTTTGGTGAGAAGGAAAAGACGAGCAGCAACCACCACAGAAAAGGGCAGATAAGGAGAAGAATTGCATCCTCGCCATCACAGCCTTATTGGCGGGGAAGACACACAAGTTCCTGGGTGAGAGGAAAGAGGAGCCAGCAATTCATCTTAACCACACAAGCACCTCACCCCAGCACTCCCTCACTCCCAATACTTGCCGAGCTGCTGACAATCTTCTCCTCGTAGGGGTGCCAGCAGACATCACGGACACAAGCCTTGTGATTGGTCAGTTTTGTCACGATCAGGCCGCTCAGGAGGTCGTATACTGGAGGAAGGGAAAGGAGCATTGGGTAGCACAGAGAAGCATTGGCAACACACCAGGCCCCATGACACTCACTCCTCCCATAGCAGTGGGGAAGTATCAGAAGGGCTATCTGTCCTCTCTTGCAGCCAGAATTGATGCTCCAAATACCACCATTTATCCCTTAGATGCCAGCATTGGGCCTGCCCACACTTTGTATTATTGATTATTTTTATAGTGCCATCTAGGTCCCTGCCCCAAGGAGCTTGCAAGTCTTCAAGTTCCCACATGGGGGGGAAGAGGAAAAGGAGGCAGGAGTGACACAAGGAAGCCATACGGTTACACATCCTTAGACTTCATCACAGGCCAAGTTTCAGTTGGGAATAGGAACTATGAGATGGTGGGTCTTAAGCAAGTGAGAAGGGCAGGCATCATAGCCTGGTATTCTGGGAGGCAGTTTCAGGCATAAGGAGCATCAAGGGAACAAGACGGGAGCTAGTTGAGAGACCCCTTTGGATGGCTGAAGGTGCTCATCCACAAAGCCATGGGGGGGGGGTTTCAAGTAACAAGAAGCTCGGGGTGGATCCAGTTGGTGACAGAAGGACTCAGTGAAAATTTAAGGGGCACAGCATATAGTCAGAACAATGAGAGGCTCCCAAGATCCCTCTAGGAAACAGGTGGGGAACTAGACATCTCCATAAGAAGAGAAGAAGAAGAGTTTGGATTTGATATCCCGCTTTATCACTACCCGAAGGAGTCTCAAAGCGGCTAACATTATCCTTTCCCTTCCTCCCCACAACAAACACTCTGTGAGGTGAGTGGGGCTGAGAGACTTCAGAGAAGTGTGACTAGCCCAAGGTCACCCAGCAGCTGCATGTGGAGGAGCGGAGACGCGAACCCGGTTCACCAGATTACGAGTCTACCGCTCTTAACCACTACACCACACTGGTTCTCTTGGAACAAGTGAAGAGTTTCCCTTTGCAGACCAGACTGAAGATGGAATTTCTTTCCCCTCTGCACAGATCAGATTGACTCCCCTGTCAAGTCTGCCAACTATTCCTTTGCATTTGCAGTTTTACCTGCCCCACACCTATGGTAGCATTGTATGAAGCCACGTGCGGATTGGGTGGTTGTGGCTGGGGGAAAATGGTCTCACAGGTGAAACTAACACCCCAGCCAGGGCAAATTTGGTTCATGGACCAAAGGCTGCTGCTGCAGCAGCAGCTTCTTAACAACAACAATTTATTTATACCCCACCCATCCAAGTGGGTTGCCTCAGCCACTCTGGGCAGCTTCCCCATGTGACAACCATTTAGTTCTGCCATGGGCTGGCAGGTACAGAAACGGCATAAGAGAGGCCTTCCCCTTCTGGTACCTTCCCCTTGGGTTTATCCTATATAATAAAGTGGCTGTGTCCCTGCGTCCAACTTTCCATGTGTCACGGAAGTGCGCTACTGTGCATGTCCCACAGGGACGCAGGGATTGGACAGCTCTACTGTCGTCCCCCCCCCAACAGGGACGCAGGCATTGGAGTGGCCGGAGAGGGGGGCGTGTCCGGAAGGCAGCGGCGGCACACGCGCGGTGTCAATTAGGGCGGCAGCAGCAGCGCCGCCGCCGCCTTGCACGGAACCTCCTCCTCCGGCCGCCGCCGCGCCAATCACGCGAGCCCCCGGCTTCGCCCGAAGCCGCCGCCAGGGCCGCGGGGCCTCCTGAACCGGGCGGCCAAGAGGAGCGCAGCCTGGCCGCCCTGAGGTTTCTGCTGGGCGGGGGGCGGCGTCGGGGCCGGAGAGCGGGGCGCGGAGGGTGCGCCCGGCGGAAGCTACCATGGCGTCCTTCGCCTCCTTGCGACACGGGATGAGGGAGAGAGAGAGGCGGCCGGCGGGCTCGAGGGGAAGGAGGGCGGCAGGGTTAAAAAGCAAAAGGAGGGTGGCCGCCGCTCCCCCCATATAATTTCTAGCGCCCGTTATTGTAACGGGCTTAATTTACTAGTTATATTATATTGACACAGCCTGACCTCTCTTTGCTTTCATTCTCTCCCTTGAGCCCTCCATACCAAAAGGGAAGGGGCTTTCAAACAACATTCACGTGCGTGCAGATGTGCATCTCAGAGATTTCTCCCCCACCCACCAGCAAAAGATCAAATCCTGCACCCAAGCAAAACGCCGCACTCCTTCAAAAAGGCAAAGCTTAACCCCCCCTGACTGCTGCCCAGCATGGCACTGCCCTTCCAGTTCCGGGCGGCATGGCACTGCCCTGGCCGATCCCTGCCACCCGCATCCCGAGTCCACTCACCCACCACCTTCCCCGTGGAGCAGCCACTGTAGATGTACTGCTGTCCGGTACTATGTAGCGGTGAGAAACGGCAGCGGATCAGCGTGTGGAGCACTCCGTGGCCGCGGTACGTCATGAGGGAGGTGTCACCCGGAAGCTTTGACTTCCGCCGTGCTGCCAGAGGGAGGAAGGTGAGGAGAGAGTAAGGATTAGAGGAGAGTAAGACCTGCCTCCCCAGTGCTTTAGGTCCCCCCTCCTCTAAGACTCACCTTTTTTGGGCACCTGCTGCCAGCGGTAATCCCAGTTCTGCTGAGTGACAGCTTGGCGGGAGGCTTCCAGCCCTTCGCGGCCCGAGAACTTCCGCATGTCCCAGAGCTTTATCGTCTGGTCCTTGGAGTTTGAGATGAGGTATCGGGCGTCCCCCTGGGAGAAGGAGGGGTGGGGGGACAATGGTTTAAAGGAGTATTTCACACTCTATAGTCCCCAAGGACATCTCCCATCCGTAGTACTGACATCCCACAGCAGAAGACTCGCTCTCGAAATGAAACTTAATTTAGCTCTTTCAGCCTCTCCCCAACATGCGAATCCTGTATAAATGACATTAAAGGAATGCATGGCCAAATATATACCAGTAGGTGCTCATTAGCTACTGTGTTTTCACTTGGACTGCTGTGGGCTTAGATGGAGGTGAGCCATGCAGATCTTTCTTTCAGACAATATCAACACCAATTACCTTCTGGGCCCAATTCAAAGTGCTAGTTTTGACCTATAAAGCCTTAAACGGCTCAGGAACGCAATACCTCAAGGACTGGCTCTTTCCATATGAACCTACCCAGACCCTGAGATCATCTTCTGAGGCCCTCCTTCGTGTGCCACCTCCTCGAGAGGTCCGGAGGGTGGCAACACGAGAACGGGGCCTTCTCTGCATTGGTTCCCTATCTATGGAATGCTCTCCCCAGGGAAGTTTGCCCGGCAGGTTCATTATACACCTTTAGGCGCCAGACAAAAACATTCCTTTTTAACCAGGCCTTTGGTTGATCCGTTTTACATTCTATGCCCTTTTAAAATGTGGTTTGTTGGGGGGAGGGCTATTGGGTTGTTGTTTTTATTTTTATTATGCATTTTGTGGTTTTATATCTTGATTTTATTCTGTGAACCACCCTGAGACCCCCAGGTATAGAGCGGTAAGTAAATTCAGTAAATAAATAAATAACAACAACCACCAGGCCTTTGGCTGATTAATATTCTACAGCCTTTTAAATGAGTTTGTGGGAGTGGGGGCTATTTTCTTGTCATTTTTGTTTTAACTATTGATTTGTGTTTTTATCTTGTATTTTTATCGTGAACTGCCTCGAGATCTTTTGATGAAGGGTGGTGAATAAATCTAATAAATAAAATTAATAAAAACAAACAGATCACGCAGAACCTGTTGTGAATGAGATCCCGAAGCAGCTTTTTTTGGGGGGGGGGGGGTGTTCCAAGGCTGTTTGCCTAAATAAGCTTTCCAATCCCATCAGACTCCACCTCCTGCCCTCTGCGATGATATACAGAGAAAAGTATGCCTACTTTGCTGTCTATGAAGGTGATGCCATCTTGATGGCCAGCCAGGATGCCCACAGGCCGGGGGTCGTCCTCTCTCATGGTGCGCCGGTCCCACACTTTGCAGATGGCATCGTCTCCCCCGGAGAACAAGATGTGGGAACTGTTGTCAGCAAAGGCCACGGCATTGACGTCGTCTTCGTGGGACTCGATCTGGAGGAAGGCAGAGGACTTAGCGCAAGGAGGAGAAGCAGAATTTTCTATGGGAGAGCTAGGTTGGCTGCGGCATGCCAGGCCCCAGTGTGCACTGGGATGCAGTGGGGACACCGGAATGGTATTTTGATGTACTGCGAGAGACAAGAGCTGGAGAGCCACGAGAGATCGAAAGCTCCCGGGCTCAAGGGGAGCTCAGGGCCTTCCCATTTGCTTCCCAAATTCAATCCCTGTCATCTCCGGTTTGAACAAGTTGATGGCGCAACAGGAAAGACCCTCTTTCTGCCATACCATGTGGGCAATGCTGACCTAGATGGACAACCAGTCTGGATTGGTAAATGGCAACTTGCCCAAAGAACCAAGCCCCTTTGTTAGGGGGCTGGCTGTCGCCAGGCTCAGCTGAAGCCAAGTCATTTAGTGCAGGCACGTCCAACAGGTAGATCACGACCTACCCGTAGATCACAGGACATCCGTGGTAGATCACTGGTAGATCTGTGGCTCCCCGCAAAGAAGCTCAACAACTTCGTACCACTAAAAAACGGGCCTTCCTCCTTCCTAAAAAAAGCTCAACAACTTTGACCTGAACCCCAGGGGGTAGATAAGAAATAATAATAATAATAATAATAATAATAATAATAATAATTTATTATTAATCTATTATTTATACCCCGCCCATCTGGCTGGGTTTCCCCAGCCACTCTGGGCGGCTTTCAACAGAACATTGAAAATACAATAATCTATTAAACATTAAAAGCCTCCCTAAACAGGGCTGCCTTCAGATGTCTTCTAAAGGTCTGGTAGTTGTTGTTCTCTTTGACATCTGAAGGGAGGGCGTTCCACAGGGCGAGAAGGCCCTCTGCCTGGTTCCCTGTAACTTGGCTTCTCGTAGTGAGGGAACCGCCAGAAGGCCCTCGGCACTGGACCTCAGTGTCCGGGCTGAACGATGGGGGTGGAGACGCTCCTTCAGTAATACTGGACCGAAGCCATTTAGGGCTTTAGATCACTGCTAGTCTTTGTGAGTAGATCGCTGTCTCTTTGGGAATTGGCCACCCCTGATTTTAGTGCATTTCCGCATCCACGGAATGTGATTGACCAAGGCAACCATTCTCAATGGAGATGCAGCAGAATTACACACCGACACACACATGCACAGCCCACCTTGGAGAAGCACAGCTACAGAGAAATGGGGAAGGGGATGAGGCAGAATGGGCAGTGGGACGCTCAAGGAAAGACATCTAGAACAGTCTCCCCCAGGCTAGGGTCCGCCAGATATTTCGAACTACAACTACACTGCTGGGGGAGGGGACTGATGGGAGTTGTAGTCCGAAACATCTGGAGAGTCCCAGCTTGGAAGGGCTGATCTACAACATCCCAGGGATCCCTGCCCTATGGCTTTGGGGCGAAAAATTTCCAGACAGCGGACTGATGCTTTGCTTTACTGCTCCCCTCAATCTTTTATCCGCGTCGGGATACCATGGAAGGAACCACCACTGTCCCATGTGCTACAAAATGGCCCGGAACCTTCCAACAGTAGCTAAACGACTATTGCTAGCAACGAAAGGAGCTGCAATGAATCAGTGGCTGAAATGTTAGGCTAAGGACTATAGTGGAAATGCAAAGGGACAACACATATTCACAGAGAGGAGATATTGTTAGGTTTGCTCAAGGATAAATATAGACTTGATATTCATCTTTATCATTTAAGTTTCATTCAAGTCATTTGGCAATTATTGCTATGATTATGACTATGAAATTGCTTCTAATTTCACCGTCTTTGGCTTTTCTTCCATTTGCAGAGAGAAATCTTGAAAGGGCTGGAAAGGAAACAAGGCTGTGTGTGTGTGTGTGTGTGTGTGTGTGTGTGTGTGTGTACACAGACACACACACACACATACGTATAACAGCCACACTTTCTAAGACCCAGGGAGAGAGGAACAGGAAGTGGGTGAGGCCAGAGGCATGGAACAGAGAGGCCCAGCAGAGGAGTGGCAGGGTCCAAAACATAAGTACCTTGAGCGTCCGCTTATTCTGCTCCATGTCGTACACGTAGACACAGCCATAGTTGGCCCTAGGTTTAAAACCAAAACTGAGTGGGTGGAAGAACAGACATAAACACAAGGAAGGAGGGGTGGGGGTGGGAAGAGACACTGAAGCCACACTGGTCGATGGACCCTAAGGCAGCACCTTGACAGGAGAGAGGCATGCCTTGGAAGCATTTCCAACACTTCACCCTTTAACTGGAGTCTTTCTACCCTGACTTTCACCTTTTAAAAAGCCCCCAAGGCAGCTTACAAAATGAAACGTTGCAAAACTTGGATCATAGCTGTCAACCCTCCCTTTTTTTGAGGGAAACTCCCTTATTCCAATGCCGTTTCCCACTGCTATCCCGGATTGTTGATATCCCTTAAATTTCCCGGATTTCAAAGGAAGCAGCTCCTCTCCCTCCCAGCCGGCCAGGGAGGCTCTTCAGCTGCGTTGCTCGGCTGCCAATAAGGAGTCTGAGACCGACTGGGGGCGGAGCTTGCATGCCTTGTGCAGCCAGACCCTCACGCCCAACCAGACAGCCTGCCTGCTGTCTACGCGCTCGCTTTTCGCTCACCCATTCATGTGCAGCCTCTGGGGCGCAGGGTGGCGAGGCTACTTGGTGCCATTGCACCGCCCTCGCGGCATCCCTTATTTTCAAATCCGACAGCTATGCTTTGGGCACCAACGGGGGGGAGGGCAGCTGGCCCCAGCCAGGCTGATGGGAGGGGCTTCACCGCCTTGCCTTTCCCTCCACAGGGGCCACGTGGAATGAGAGCCACATGGCACAACATGCCCAGATTCCTCTTGGCCAAAAAGACCTCCCCTCCCTGCTAAATGTCAGCCACATGACAGAGATGTTTCTATTCTGGCAGGAATTTCCAAGAAGTTTCCACGGGATTTTTTACAATTACTTTTAATTGATTTTACCCACTATATGCTTTAAAAAAATTTTTTTTCTGTACAACACTTAGAAACTTTGCCAATTAAATGGTATGTAAATAGCAGAAATAAATAAATAAGGGATGGGAGAGAGGGCAGAAGATCTGTGTTTTAGAAGAACCCAAATCTTGTCTGCTTAGGCCAAGTCCAGGTGTCGCCTTAGACAAAGTCACAGGTAGGGAACGTCAGGCACAATGGCCAAATGTGGCCCCCGGACTCTCTATCTGGCCCTCAGAAAGCCCCCCCTCATGGCCCTGATTCCCCACCACCACCAAAGTGCTTTGCTCCTGACTGGAATGTCTTCTTGAATGTGGGATGTTGGAGTTTAAGTAGAAAATAGCCTGCTGTACAAAGGTAACAGTTGCCGCTTCGTTGCTGTTTGCCTCTAGCCCCATCTGCAGATGGCAAGTGGCCCTTGGAAGGTTGTCCAGAAAGGAATGCGGCCCCCTGCAGATTTTTTTTTTTAAAAGAAAGGTTCCACACCCCTGGATAAAATGTTAACCAGTGCTATGCATTGTGGGTAAAGGGACTGGGCAAAAGGCTAACGTACCCGCCAAGCACTTCCCTTCCATCTGAGGAGACTGCGAGGGAAAAGACGGCAAAGCGACGCTCGTCAGGCCTGTGGAGAGGAGGAGAGAGTTAGAAACCACTCCGGGAGTCTGTTTAGGCAATAGGGTGGCTGCTGGGTGCCCTCCTTACCTCAGATCCAGTGCTGTGTGGGTATCACACTCTCCATAGATGTTGCAGATGTGAACTGTAAGGAGAGGGGGAGGGAAGGTCAAGGGCATCAGAGTTAACACTTCCTGTGGGGTCAAGGACCGCCATGTGACACCCCACCACCACCCTTCCCAGAAGCCAACCCCACTCACTGTAATCTGACCAGCTGGAGTAGAGGAAATGGGCCCCGTCAGGAGTGAAGGCAACATCCAGGACACTCCAGCCTACGTCCCGGGCTTTGATGCTCCGGAACTTCCGGAAGGCTCCGTAAGTGCAGTCATATAAGCGGATTGTCTGATCTGAAGTGGTGGTGGTTTGGAAGCGTGGGAAAAGGAACAGAGAAAGAGGCAAGCATGCTAATTGTACCATGTGTCAATGTGTCCTCATCAACTAAGACCTTCAACACAGAGGCAAAATCACCAAGGCTTGCATCAGGGATGGGAAACCTGTGGACCCCCCCAGGACTCCCAGCAGCAGCCAGCCAGCATGGTGTCTGGTCAGGGATGATGGGAGTTGTAGTCCAACCCAAAGTGGTGGAAGGGCCACACTTTCCCCATTCGTGCCTTGCAAGACTTTCTTTGTTGAGCTACAGCTGCTGTGGAAAACAGAACGCAGCCTTTGGTTAAGGGTGAAAGTCTAGGCCAGAAGCTAGTTGCAGCTTATCAAATAGCATTTATTGGCTAATAATCCAATTGCCACCCATCTTTTAAGCCTTTGATCTTGGCAATGGAAATCTGGGATTAGTAAGAGATGGGAGGGCACCCTTGTAAAATTGCAAATTATCCAGATCAACCCATCTTTGAGGACACTGCCTACACTGTCCTTTCCAATGGGTTAAGAGGATTTTTTCTTCTTCCTTGGAACAGCAATACCAACTAAGCAGCAATTGTGTTTTTGCATGAATAAATAAATCACGCTATGTCTGGTATCTGGGGATTAGAAGCTCCACAGTATCTTACGGAGGACTACTGTATTTTTCACTCCTTAAGATGCACTTTTTTCCTCCTAAAAAGTAAGGGAAAATGTCTGTGCGTCTTATGGAGCGAATGCATGGTCCCTGGAGCTGAATTGCCCAGGGACCAAAAGAAGATCTAGCTTTTTCTTTTACAAAGAGAGAAGGGGGTGTTGAAAGGCTGCCGCTTTACAGCTGATCAGCAAGAGATTGGGGAGAGAGATAAGGTCACTGGCTCCCTTTCTGCAGAGGAGGCTGTTGGTTTCCCCAGCGACATGTGACTGGCTGATTAGATTATCTGTTTGGAAACTGTAGAAAGGGCTTTGAGCTGATCCTTTTGCAAATGGGGCTTTTCTCCTTTGCAAAAGCAGCAGCACAACAACTTTGAGCTGCTCCTTTTGCAGATGGGTCTTTTCTCCTTTGCAAAAGCAGCAGCACAACAACTTTGAGCTGCTCCTTTTGCAGATGGGTCTTTTCTCCTTTGCAAAAGCAGCAGCACAACAACTTTGAGCTGCTCCTTTTGCAAATGGGGCTTTTTTCCTTTGCAAAGCAGCAGCACAACAACTTTGAGCTGCTCCTTTTGCAAATGGGGCTTTTCTTCTTCCAAAAGAAGATGCACAACTTTGAACTGATCCTCAAAAAGGGGGGCTTTCCCCCTTTCCTCCTCAAAAAACTAGGTGCGTCTTATGGTCAGGTGCATCTTATGGAGCGAAAAATACGGTAAGAGGTTTTGCAGCAGGGCCCACCCACAATGCCACTAGTCTGTTTCCCAAAATGCAAATAGCGCATTCCTGGTCAGAAGGACAGCATTCTAGGACGCTTGGTACCCAAAACGCCACAAACACTTGCGCTACAGAAAATGTCAAGACAAGGGAATTCCAGGATGCTCTCAGTGCCAAGGACGGAAGCTGATCTGATGCAGGGATTGTTTAAAAACCAACTGCTACACTAATATTAATTTACATATGTCATATATTTATGTTATTTTTCCTTTTTCTTATTCTGTATATGACTATAATACAGTATGCGTTGATATGATAAAACAGAAAAGCAAAAAAAACCAAAAACAAACCCAACTATCATGTTGTGTTATGAAGTACCTTGACAAGCAGACATAAAAAGCTTTCCATCACGGGAATAGATCCCACAGAACGCCTTCTGGGAGTAGGAATCGGTGAAGGACAAGTGGTTGGGGAGAAAGCTGGAAGAAGAGCAAAATCTGAGTTATTAAAGGATTCTTCCCCTAAAATCATTATCTCACCCACCGCACCAGATCTCCTCTTCCTGATACTCACTGTGATGCCACTCGTGAGCACTCCCCGCGAGAGAAGCTGCTGTTGTGGCAGAGGCCGCGCTCCCTCTGTGGTGGCAGGGAGAGAAAGGAAGGAGAAGGAGTAAGTAATTCAACAAGGGTCTGCCAGCAGTTTTCATACACTGAAAGACCTGCTCCCCAGATAGCCCCACCCTCACGTGGATCTCTGCGTCTTTAAGCTACGAGAACCTCTTGTTTTCCTAGCCTAATATTGGCATCCCCAAGAAAAGAACAGGCACCTTGTAAAGCAGTCGAGGGATACTACGTTCAGTCTGTCCCGAGCCCAGCCTGCCTGTTGCCAACTGGATGTGTGTTTTGATCTCGTTGCACTCCAGGTCGTGAGTGTCTGGAGTCAAATCCACTGCAAGTAAAGGAAAGAGAGGAAGATCAGACAGGTTGAGAACAAGACCCCCCAATTACCCTGTTGCCCCTGATCTACTCAGATGGCATCCTCACATGTTCCTCAGACTCTCTTACATTACAACAAGTTACCGGCCAGTACCTGGAGGTTTGTAGTGATTTCCAAGTCGCCCTTCCCAGGCACTGTCATTGTCGTCGTCCGAGTCCGAGAGCGTCTGGACCAGACGGACACTGGCTGCTCCCCCGCCCTGCATCAAGTGAAATTGTCCTCTGGAGAGAAAAATTGAAAGTATTAGGAATTACAGATCCATTTTGCCCCTCCCCACATCACAACTCACGGAGAGGGAATGGAGAGGGGCAGCCCCCTAATTTATTTGTTTCCTGTTCTCTGAAGGTGCCCACTAAGCAGCTTTTGAAGTTTTAATACAACAGCCAAGGAATGATTTCAACTGACGCCTACCCAGCTCAGGATCAGGTTAGGGGTGCATCAACTAAGAGAGATGGGAATAGATATGCAATTTTTAAAGATAAACTATGGAGAGTATATCCTGCTATCTAAGGCTCCTACATCACTGCCCAATGATAGGGTCAATCTTGCGTAGAGTGACAGGATCCAAAAACAATCCAAAGGATGAAAAGTTCAGTAAACAAGGCTGGCATGAGAACATAAGAAGTGCCCTGTTGGATCACACCAAAGGCCCATCTAGTCCAGCATCCTGTTCTTACAATGGCCAACCAGATGCCCCAATGGGAAACCCACAAGCAGAACTTGAGCCCAACAGCATCCTCACCTCCTGCGGTTTCCAGCAACTGGTACTCAGAGGCACAAGGCCTCCTTAAGTAGTACTACAACACAGACTTCAGGCTAGTGGCCATTAACAGCCTTGAATTCATCTAAAGCCACACAAGTTGGTGACCAGCACTGCCTCTTGTGGGACAGAATTTCATAATCGTGAAGAAGTTGTCTGCCCTGAATCTTCTGACATTCAGTTCATTGGATGCCTCTGGACTATAATATTATTCATCACACCATACATAACTGTATACGCATCTGTCATGTCCCCAGCTTGCTTACTTGCTTTTCTTCCTTCTAAAGTAAAAAACCCCAAGTGTTGCAACTTTTCCTCATAGGGGAATTGTGTGTGCATAGTTGGCCAAAGCCAACCAGAATATTTGGTGTAGAGTTGGCTATAAATATTCTTAAAGTATTCCAAAGTGTTTTGTGGCCTACCTAAGGTGACATCAGAGACAGGGATAAAGAAGCCACAGATGAGGAAACCTTCACTTTTCTTGAATAAATTTCTAAAACTGATGTTATGCGTCAAAACTTTGGATCATCTCATCCTGCACAATAGGTGGACAACTGAGAATTTTAACATCATGAGCATATGAAGAAGTATGGCCCTGAACAACTTCTGCACAAGGAAATACAAAAACCCCTCTACTCTTAGAAAAGCAGCCATGTCACATGATGAGATCCAGCAATACACAGTTAAATTCTGGTATGAATTACAACATACTTCATCCCGGCTGATTTGTAAAACATAAACCTGGACTGTGTCCCTTATTTCCACACTTCCAATCTATTTTGCTTCTGTGTTTTTTAACAAGGCGTCAAGGAAGTCTGTACACTCAGTTATGCTCCCTACATCCTTAATCATCATCCCATCTCCTTGAATCCATGCATGAATTCATTTCCAGACACACATATCTTCAAAATCCTAGCTCCGTGAGAAATCAGCTGAGTCTGGATTTTCCAGTAGGGTCTCATGAGTCTCCACGCCAGCAGATTCCACTTACTGAGAGGACTGAGTTCGCTTTGTCCGGATTAATGGACCAGACAGAAAAGGCATAACAAATTCCCTTCGTCTTCCTGCCATGAGATTCTGCACGAGTCTGGAACACCATGTGCTGCCAGAGAGGCATCCTTCATATCCCTAATTTGACTAAAAAGTGGGGCGGGGGTGTGAGTTACCTGCGCAGTAGATATGCCAATACCTGGGCCAGATCCACATCCTCGTCGTCCTCTTCCTCGCTGCGCAGTATCCCCGAGTCCCTCCGAGACCAGCTCCCCTGGTTATCCCGGCCCCCCGAGCCAGCGTTGCTACTACTGCGGGAGCCCATGTCTTAAGGCATTCTTCAGGGTTTGTGTCAGGTGTGTTCTTCGCTTCCTGGAGCTCAGGAACCAAATGGGAGGGAGCAAGTCCTTCCTGAAAAGGAAAATCCTGAGCCACTAATTGCAGAACTTTGTACACAGTACAGGGGGGCGAGGAGGGAGAGAGAACAGCGTTATTTCTTCTTCGCATGAAGGATTACCAATCAAATCTATCCTCACTCAGAAGTATTGCTCTTTAAAAAATTTAAATTGTATCACAGCTTCTCACTATAGCAGCCTTTAACTCCACATCCAGAAACCAACCATTCCCCTCATTTGTTTCCATGGTGTGCCCACTGCTTCCCATAGCCATACCACCCCACCCCCCTAAATTCTGCCCCTGGTGAATCACAGCCTCCAATACTGAAAGGGCTCCTCGGCTCCCATATCGAGGAGCTCTATCTAGACGTCAGCCAGCCAGCCACCCCGTCCTCTACACGACTATACCACAGCCCCAGGCAACCAATCAAGGGCTCGTAGACCTGCTGAACCCATTAAAGTTCTTTTTCAGACACCCGAGTCCTCTCCACCAATGAGCATGGCCGGTGCTCACGGCTCCTCCAATCAACAGACGCCATATAGCAGGGACACTTTTGCTCAGTTTCCGCCGCCACCCCTGCGACGTTCTGTCCCAACTGCCCGCTCATCCCACCAATCGGGAAGCCTTTCGCATTTAACCTTGGCTCTCACCGAACTGCTCCCCTCTGCTCTTCCCCCTCCCCGTGCGCCCGTCGCGCGCCCACCTTGTCCAATCAAAATCCTGCCCCCCCCCCTTTTCCGGGAGCGCGAGACCCTCCTCACCCTCTAACGGCCGCTGCGCGAGGCCTTGTTTACATCTTAAGGCGACAGCCGCCTCTCACCGGAGTGGAGAAGTGAGATAGGGCGGGCCGCGCCGGCTGATAATTGATTGGCCACCGTTCACAACCCCACGTGGGTTAGAGTGCGGGGCTTTAAAAAGACTTGCTCTTCCTTGATTGGCTGCTGAGGCTCCTTTCTCGCTTAAGACGAGGGGCAGGGGGAAACCGTTAAGCGATAAACTAGGCAATAAGGTGAATGAGCCGCCGATTGGACAGAGCAAGCGGATGACTCGTAAGAAAGGCGGGCAGCTGGCTGAAGGGGCGCTCTCGGATTGGTTCCCGGTAGCTTGATCGATTGCTCGGGCTAGTTGCGTAACCTCCGCTATTATCGTCAGAGCAGGATGATTGACGTCTCGGGTTAGAGGCGGGCTCCTGGGTGGGGCGGGGCAGTGGCTTACTCTCTGATTGGACAGTAATGAAATGATTGACGTTGCTAAGGCAGGTTACGAGTTCTATAGTGTAAACACAAGCGTTTCAAAACCAAATAGCTTCGGTTTGTAGACCGGCTACCTCCGTCTTTAATCTAAGTCTTTTGTTCTTCATACGCAGACCTGCCCCCAGGCAAAATGTGCTGCTCTGCTTGTGCCCCTTAAGTCTCTCTTGACCTACAAAGCGTATTCACACGTTACCTGCACGTGTGAATGCTTTAACTCCTTTGGAATCCTGCCAAACTCTGTGTGCACAAGCCTAGTGACGCTTTCAGCTAAAAACCCTACCACTCTGTGCCCCAGCCATTGGCTACTTCCTCCCTGTTCTCATCATATGTTGGCCCCCTATCTCAAATTTTAAATTGTAAGCTCCTCAGGGCAGGGACCTGCCCTCTTGTGCTCCTTAAAGCACCACACATACTGATGGTGCTGTACACAAAGGGGTCCCTCCAGACTAGGGCTGTGTATATGGCAGCAGCTTAAAACACAGCAAGGTGGAATCTCATTTGTACGCTGCCTTGCACACTGGATATGAAATTCATTCTGGACATGCTCAGCAGCTGCCTCTGATGTACACACCTCAGCTTACCTGCAAAGTGAACGCAGCGTTCGTTCTCAATTCGATGTGATCTGGTTTGAGGGACAGCGCGTCAAACAAGCAAGTATTTCTCAGCCGAAGGGAAATTGGTTTGCAAGTTAAACAGGGTTAGGAACCAAGTTTTATCAGCCGGCCTTATGTAAACCTCTGCAATTATCATTTAAAGAAACAGTAACCTTATTGCAGAAAATAGAAGTCTTTTATGAAGCCAAAGTATAGTGTTCACCCTGTCGTGCCTTTATATTTTAGACTAAACAATGTGTTGCTAATTTTGTTTAATTATAAAAGTGTGCCTGACTGGTTCTGCGCTACGTCAATAATACCGCAGCTACTAACTCAGCATTTCACACTGGTTTGACGTTGGTGTTGTGGATGTGTCTGCAACACAATTTGAAAATTCAACCTACTGAATATTTTCCATTAACATGGAACCTTGCACAAGCCATTGATTTAAAACGCTCACTTCCATTTATTTGTTGATATTTTTATTCTCATTCATGTTTGTTATTAACAGAATAATGTGCACTTGATTTGATTGGGTGTGTGTTAAAAAAAATAAAAAATTAAGCTGCAGTCAAATATCGAGCTCACTCTCCAAGTTTCTTCCCTGTTGCTGCCTCACTTCTGGTTGAAATTCCACCAGTAAAAGTGTAGCCATACCTGATTTTCCTTCTATTCTGCCCTCCTTGCTCACCTTCCCCCAACACTCCCCTGAAAGACTGTCACTTCTACCAGGGATGGAGGGGAAGAAATAGAAAATCCCATTAATCATTTGCATATGTTAATTCCCTGAAATGTAGGCAAACTGTATTCAGAACAACAGAGGGGGTGATTCTACCAACTGTAACCCACATATAGGAATGTAAAGAAGAGGGGGGAAATTAAGATTATAACATTGAGCACCAGTTAAAACAACAACAACCCACCATATCTGATAACCAGCAGGCGGAATTATTTGCTGGCAAGCTGTAACAGACTCACATGGCTGCTTGGTGAGCGAGGACTCACGTCATGTAACTCACTTCTCCCGTCAGACATCCCAATATGTGTAATAGGCGAAAAGCTGCCTTGTTGTGTGCAAAACCTCCTCTAGCTATTGGCTGCACTGCTGTGATGTCATTCAATGTTCATGGAAATTCTAAATGCTCCGGTGGGGAATGTTAGCAATCGAATGTTGAGACAGACAGAGCAGGTTAGGTAAACAGTGTCCTAGCTGAATTCTGAAGAAGGTCGATGGTGGAGTTATGGCCACGGGGAACCAAAACCTTGACCAAATATAAAACCAAAGGCAGGCAACAAGTTTTAATTCGAGTAGCATATTTTAACCCAGAAAGGATGCTGTTCTTATCTCATGTGTCCCAACAACAACCCTGCGGGGTAGGTGAGGCTGAGAGTAGTTTTATCCAAGGCTCTGCCATGAGCAACGTAACTGAGGAAAGATCTGATTCAGCGTCTCTCCAATCCAGGACCAGAACTCTCTCTGGCTGGTGTCTGTTGGGTGGTTTAACTATAAAGTTTGACTCTTGAGTTGTTAATTTACCCAAAAGCCAACATGGGCGTATGTGTCTTCTGGAGAAGGCTGACTTGTTTGCTAGGGCATTTAATTGTCCCACACCTACTTGGCAGAGTTGACAACTACTTTCTTGGGAACGAGCAAATCTGAAGTTGGGTAGAACCATTTTGTGTATGGGACGGTTGCTGTGCTGGAGATGACGGTGGAGATTGAGTAATAAGGCTTATCGGACTTTAATAAAACAGACCGGGCTGAGTTGCCATCATGCCACGAAACTGTCTGACTTCGCAAGGGAAACGGAACACACAGAGAAAGGATTCACGCTCCAAATGGGTGTTGCCCGCTTCAGTTACGAGATTTCAAAGGCAGGCAACGAAATTATGGTTTTGGCAATGAGCTTGATGGTTTCGTTGCATTCCGCCCCACACACCCCATTCACCGGTTTGAAGCTAGATAAGTGTGGGGATCAGAGGCTGGTTGTACAAAGTACAACTCTGGTAAACTTAGAACCAAAACAGCAGTTGGCGTCTTGGGCTCAAAAAAACAACAACCAGAGGAGGGGGGGGTGCTTTTGTGCTAAAATCCTGCTTGTGGATCCCCCCACTCGGGCATCTGGTTGGTTGCTGTGAGAACAGGATGCTGGAGGAGATGAGCCACTGACCTGATCCAGCAGGCTCTCCTTACATTCTTGTGGACATTTGAAGTGCAAACATTTGCTCTCCAGCACGGACGAACCGTCAAAACCTTCTTCCCCATTCCCTGATTTACAAACCATAAATCCAGCGGACACGCCACATATTGGCTGGGCACGAAGGAGAAAGTATGGCGACGTTGTCAAATGCCCTACAATCTCTTACGGGCCTCGTGAGATTGGTCCCTTAGGTGTGGTGTTCAAGTAAGCCAATGTAAAGGAGGTCCAGAGGAGGGGGAAATGTGGGTTTAAACAGCCAAGGGGTTTGTGGAAGGAAGGAAGGAAGGGCGTTGGCATGAAACCTCATGCCAGCGAAAAAGATCGCTGAACCCGAGGGAGCATAGTACATTCATAGGAGCCACGTTGAGCTCAGTGGCATGTGTGCTAAGAGGTTCCGGGATGGATCCTGGCATCCCTCGCTGATCAGCAAAGGCTTCTCTCTAAGGGCTCTCGAGAGCAACCAACTGTCAGTGGATAAGATAAGGCTAATGGGTCAGACTCAGTCTAAGGCAGCATCGTAAGTCCGTTTATCAACCAAAAGAAATAGCGGGAGAGGCTAGCTAGGCAAATGCATGGATGTGGCCTCCGTCACGTTCCAGCTGGTGTCAAGTGTTAGCAATGGCCTAGAAGCGAAGGATTAGCACTTACTTGTTCGGGTCCCTCGCTGGAGGTTTCTAAGTAGTTTGGATGGCTATCTGTCAGGGATTTTAAGCTGTGACTTCTGCGTTACAGTGGGGTTGGACTAGATGACCCTTGGGGTCCCTTCCAACTCTACAGTTCTATGATTCAGTTAGAGCTAACCAAATAGGAAGGCCGGTCCTGAGGTTCTACTAAGGTGAAAGGGTGCCACTTCAGACATTGCAAGACTCCAACCCCCATAAGCCGCAGCCGGTGTGGCCAATGGCCAGGGATGATGGGAGTTGTAGTCCAGCAAAATTTGAAGGGGCAAAAGCTTCTTGGCGTTAAAGAAATGACTTCTGCCTTGAATACCTATTGGCAGTAGAGCTTCCACTGCATCATGGCTGGCGAACAACTGGTTCCACATCTGTAACCCAAAGCTGCGTTAGAGGCAGCAAGTTAAGATTTGAGGACATGCCGCAAGCTAGCCTGGGGTGTCCCTTCCCCCAAAAGGCTTTCCATCATCTTTTTTTTTTTTTTTTGCAATGTAAAAGTCTTTCTCTAGAAGGAGGGAAAGGCATTCTACCAAAGGTCAAAAGCCACGCGGGAACCAAGATGGCACACAGACATGGAACGTAGACCCAAACGAGAACCAACGGGCAGCTGGTAGAACAAGGCGGCGGGTCACTTCCACCCTACAACCAGAGGAGGATAGTGGCACAGGAAAGGGGAAGCAAAGCAGATCTATCAAGAAAATAAAGAAAGCAGTATGCGCGGCTCATGTTGCCTAGGAGGCAAGATGGCCGCCTCATGACCAAGGAGACAAGATGGCTGACTCCTGAATGGCCAGAGAGGCGTAGCTGGAAAGAAGTGGGGAAGGGACATTTTGTAAACAAGCTCCCTGTCATCTCCTCCATCTCCCACAGGAGGTGCAAGGTGTGTGTCTTTGGTCTCTTTTTTTTCCGGAGAGCAGGTGTGTTCCCTTTTCAGGTGCCTCACATCTTCTTTACCCGGGCTTCCAAGGCTTCTAGTTCCTTCATCACTTCCTTGGGCAGGTCCTCGTTCACTTGTTCCGTCAGGTACTGCCTCACTTCCCTCACTTCTTGTTCCCAGAATTCCTTGGGCAGTGAGAAAAGCTCCTGGTAGTTCACCTTGTTGAGGCCTGTCAGGTCTAAGGCGCCATCTTTGGGGATGTAGCCAATGGGCGTCTCCTTGGCGCTCTCCTCTCCGTCGACGCGGCGGAAGATCCAGTCGAGGACTCGGGAGTTCTCCCCGAAGCCCGGCCACAAGAAGTTCCCGGCGGCATCCTTCCGGAACCAGTTGACATGGAAGATCTTGGGAAGGCGGGCTCCCTTGCGGCTCTCCATGCTCAGCCAGTGCTCCAGATACCGGCCGAAGTTGTAGCCGAAGAACGGGCGCATGGCGAAGGGGTCGTGCATGATGACCTTGCCTGAAACGATTTGGGGAGGGAGGGGAGCAGGGATAGGATACCTTAAACAGTTGTGCATAAGCCTCAGGTTAAAGAAAGCTTTGTAAAGCTGTATCTGAAGTAAAACTTCCGTTTCCATATATTTTACTCCTCAGGGTACATACCTCGCTGCTCCTTCATAATAGAAGCTCTGCTGGTTTTATTATTGTTAATAATACAGTGGTACCTCAGTTTTCGAATGTCTCCATTGACGAATGTTCCGGAACCCGAACACCGAAAACCCAGAAGTAAAGACTTCCGTTTTCAAATGCGCCTCAGAAGTCGAATGGCTTCCACTGAGCTTTTTTTTCAATTTTCTCCATTGAATTTGCAGGCCGCTCTTTGGGCCTCGGTTTTCGAATGTTTCGGAAGTTGAACGGTCTTCCGGAACGGATTACGTTCGAAAACCGAGGTACCACTGTAATTGATTGCACTGGAAATGCTTGTTATATTTGATATTAATTGAACTCAATGAATTATTTGGATTGTCATTCTGAAACCATCTGGTGATCGAATGTTGTTGCGCTTTTGTTGTGTTGTGAACTGCCCCGGGGTATATTTCTATGGAAAAGCGGTATACAAGTAGAATACATGAATAAAAAAAGAATAAGTATCTCTCAGCTCCGGAGCAATGCTCAAGAATAGGAGTCATCCATGTGCCCTGCTGATGTTGTGGACTACAACTCCCATCTGCATGGCCATGTTGTGATTTTTGTCCAAGCCGAGTGGCAACAGCTGCGGGGAATGGTTTCACTGTTGCCTGTCTTACTGAACCGTGAGAATGTCGCCTTATCTCTTCCTGCATGGAATGTTTTTGTATTACTGTACTGTACTGTACTGTGTCTGTACTGTTGTAATCCGAGCCTTCGTGCTCACACACTTCTGGCCTGTTCTCAAGCTGAAAGGATGGCTTTATGGCAGCTCTGTCTTAACGGGCTGGCAGCAGAGAATCTCTCTGCACTATTACTACAATAAATTAGGTAAGGTAAGGGGACCCCTGACCATCAGGTCCAGTCATGTCCGACTCTGGGGTTGCGGCGCTCATCTCGCTTTATTGGTCGAGAGCCGACATACAGCTTCCAGGTCATGTGGCCAGCATGACTAAGCCGCTTCTGGCGAACCAGAGCAGCACACGGAAGCGCTGTTTACCTTCCCACCAGAGCGGTTCCTATTTATCTACTTGCACTTTGACGTGCTTTCGAACTGCTAGGTGGGCAGGAGCAGGGACCAAGTAACGGGAGCTCACCCCGTTGCAGGGATTCAAACCGCCGACCTTCTGATCAGCAAGCCCTAGACTCTGTGGTTTAACCCACAGCGCCACCTGGGTCCCTCCTACTACAATAAATTAGTTTAGCCTTAATGAATGGCTTGTGTGTGTTGTTCATCAATCTGGGAACAATCACATATTACTGCGCCACCGGACTCTCAGTAGCCGGGGATGTGCGCACACGGCTTTGCTCTGGCTTTGGGGCAGTCTCACAATCTGCCCCAGGCGGGGGTAAATGCTAACAGGCCAATGGTCAGGGGTGATGGGAGTTGTGATGCAGGAACATCTGGCAGATTGGCTGCACCTGTTCTGGGCTACCTGCTTGCTGTCTTTGCCTTGTACCTGGAGCTCGGCCTGTGCTCCAACACCTCACCTTTTGGTTTAGACTTGGACCATGCGCTTATCATTGGCCCACTGCTGCCCGTCTGCCCGTCTCTGGCTCCACCAATTACAAAGGTTTAAAGCAGGAGTTGGGAATAGTCAGGCCCGACAGCCTCTCTATCTGGCCCTCAGACTCTCCTCATAATAATCCTAATAATTTGTTTCTTATACCCTGCCTGTCTGGGTTGCCACAGCCACTCTGAGCAGCTTCCAACCAAAATGCAGAAAAAGCCACACATTAAAATCTTCCTGAAACAGGGCTGCCTTCAGATGTCTACAGAAAATTACACTGACATCTAATGGGAAGACATTCCACAGAGAGGGCGCCACTACAAAGGTACATTTCTCAGTAGTTGCTCATCTGGTTTGGCCAACCTCTGGTGTGCAGGCCCCAGAATCCTGCCTGGGTGGGAATGTCTCCCTTTTGCTGAAAAATTCTCCCCACCCCTCATTTAAATGTCCTCTCCATGGCCTTGGTTCCATTACCGAAGGTGGGCGGGCAGGTCTTCCCTGGACTTTAGCCCTTTGAGATGCAACCCGATCTAAAGAGAGAACAGATCCACCAAGCCCCAGAGAGCCCTCACCTTTGTGTTCAGCAGCTGCGGTGGACTCCGATCTCATGGCGCTGCCCACGAAGACGCCGTGGCGCCAGTTGAAGGCTTCGTACACCAGGGGGACGCCTGCGGGGGAAATCAGTTTAGCGGGTGGGGTCCCTCAGAGAGGCGGGCCGCTCAGTGGGTGCCCACAGAGTCTGGCAGGAGGAGCGGGAGGCCAGGGAGCTTACCTGCAGGTCTCCTGCCCCCAAAGATGATGGCATCGATAGGGACCCCCTTGGGGGACTCCCAGTCCGGGTCCATGATTGGGCACTGGCGCGCTGGCGCGCAGAAGCGCGAGTTGGGGTGGGCGGCTGGCCCCGCGTCACCTTGGCAGGAAGAGAAGGGAAAGTTCAGAATGGCAAATGAAGATGATGGACTTCATGGAGCTGGCAGATCTGACTGGACGAATCCGCAACCAGAAGGAGGAGACGGTGGAGGAAGATTGGAAGAAATTCAGAAGTTATTTAAAGAAATGTTGTAATATTTGAATTTAGTAATGTTTCAGAAGATTAAAGGAGGCTCAGATTAGAAATAGATGTTTAGTAGAGAGGATAAGTTTAAGTATTTAGAAATTAGGATTTAGAGAGTATGTGGAATAAGTTTATTATTAATGATGAGGAGATTGTGAAGATAAAAACTGAGAAATAAAAAGGAGTAAATAGGTAAAAAGAAGTAAGAAATTGGACAACTGCTAAAGAAGTAAAGCACGGAACTTTAGATAGGGAGGTTCAGAGGAAGTCAATTTATAGGTGAATTTAAGTTTAGTCATATCTTTTTGTTGTTTTGTCTTTGTATGTATTTGTTTTATGTGCTTCTGGTGTCTATGATTATAGAATTTGTGATTGACATAAAAACTATGAAAAACCAATAAAAAATTTTGATTAAAAAAAAAGAGAAGGGAAAGTTCAGGTTACCGGGCCCTATGCACGCCCCACTTTCCGCTTTGTTCTGCACACGCTACCCAGAATCCTTTGCAAACAAGCTGCCCATCCTTGCCTGGTTTCCAAGGCTTGCCCTGCCAGGTGCTGATGGTCACTCCCGCAGGGATCATCTGGTCGATGCCTTCCCAGTAGACTCCGCCTTCACTGGTCTCTGCCACGTTGGTGAAAATGGTGTTCCGCTGGATAGTGTGCATGGCGTTGGGGTTGGTTCTGGTGGACGTGCCGGGCGCCACCCCGAAGAAGCCGTTCTCGGGGTTGATGGCCCGCAAGCAGCCTACGCGTGAGAGGGGAGAAGATAATGAGCTGGAGAAAATTCTGCTCCCGATCCCAGGGCCTCTTCACGCCAGCCTTTCCCGAGTGAGCATCTATTTCCCCAGGCTTCCTTCTCTCCTTCAAACAAGGAGACGCAAGCTTCTCTCTTTCCATCCACCAAATCCGCCATTCCCCTTTGAGCAACCGGAGGAGCCATCTTAAGACTGGGGAGGTTGGGCGATCTGACCTCCCCAGAAACTCTGCAGGCAGGATGAGAGACAGACTACCTGGGAAATTAGGGGTGGCAGTACCTCAGGCCTGGGGGCCATATGCGGACCCACCAGGCTTTCTGTCTGGCCCTCAAGATTTCTCCTTAGGCCACACCCTCTCCCAGCAGGCCACACCTCTCACCAACTTGCTCTACACCCTCCCCTCGGAGTGGTTTAACTGTCCTGACAGGGAACTCTAGGAATTGTAACTCTGTGATATTGGACCTCCTAACACCTCTCGGCACCCTTAGCAAAACGACAGTTCCCATAATTCTTAGGGGAGAAGCCATGATGGTTTGAACTACTTTAAATGTAGAGTGTGAAGGTGGCCAAGGCCCACAAGGCAACTGGGTGGGCAGCCATGACATTTAATAGGCCCACTCAGGGACAGTGTGGTCCACTGAGAGTACCTTTCCCATTTGATCCCCAAAACCTGGAGTTGGTACCTTTTCCATGTACTTTTCCAACCTGAGGGCCACATTCCCTTCTGAGCAACTGCACAAGGGCCACCTGCCCATGGTGGGAGGGGCCAAGGGCAAAAGTGGGCGGGGCACCAGATGTAAATGTCACCTTGGTACAGCAGGTGAGTTTCTACACATCCTCCATCCAGGACGCCAGAGGCATTATCAGTTGACCTGAGGAGATGTGTGTGTGCCCTGGGGATAGTTCCAAGGGCCATACAGCGATGTCTGGAGGGCCACATTCTCACCCTAACAAAGCATATTTATTTTTTCCCCATTTCCCCCCCACTCTTCCTCCAAGGAGCTCAGGGCAGGGTATATCAGCTCCCAGTCCCCTGTCTTTTTTCCCGTACAACAACCCTGTGCGGTAGGTTAGTCACAGAGAGAGGGGGAGAGAGCGAAACTGGACAAAGGTTCAAATCTCTGCTCGCCCGCAAAGATCACTGATCTCTCCGGGCGAGCAGAGATTTGAACACAAGTCCCCTAATTCCGGCACGCTAACCACTGCTAACCCAGGTGGCGCTGTGGGTTAAACCCCAGAGCCTAGGGCTTGCTGATCAGAAGGTCGGCGGTTCGAATCCCTGCGACGGGGTGAGCTCCCGTTGCTCGGTCCCAGCTTCTGCCAACCTAGCAGTTCGAAAGCATGAAGTGCAAGTAGATAAATAGGAACCGCTCTGGCGGGAAGGTAAACGCCGTTTCCGTGAGCTGCTCTGGTTTGCCAGAAGCGGCTTTGTCATGCTGGCCACATGACCTGGAAGCTGTACGCCGACTCTTGGCCAATAAAGCGAGATGAGTGCCGCAACCCCAGAGTCGGACACGACTGGACCTAATGGTCAGGGGACCCTTTACCTTTAACCATTGCACCGCACTGCCTCTCGTGACAGAGGAAGCACCCTGCACCCTGCTCCTCTCATTCCCTTGGTGCCCCGGATCCAAACTCACCGTCGCTGTCAAACTTCATCCACGCAATGTCGTCCCCCACGCACTCCACCCTCCAGCCGGGAAGCGTGGGGTTCATCATGGCCAGGTTGGTCTTTCCGCAGGCGCTGGGGAAGGCCGCGGCCACGTACTTCTTCTTCCCCTCTGGGCTTGTGAGTCCCAGGATCTGGAAGTGGGAAATCAGAAGCACATAAATGTCTCAGGAGATGATCAGGAAGAGGAAGGTGACGCACAGGCGCCCAAAGACCAGAGACCCGCGCACTTGGCAACGGCACCCAATTTTTAGATGAGTTTCTTGTTTTAAGAAATCTAAGCTAACTTCAGGATACGTGTAATCAGATATTTGCAGTGAAGACTGTTTGCGTCATAAAGCCTAGTGTGGTTTAAACTTTAATGAGACATTTCCACGTGCTCTTTCGTATTTTTCTGGTGCAGCAGGTCAGGAAATCCAACAGATGATGTTTTTATAGCACGGAGAGGCAGCAGGGGTTAGATCGTAATCTGTTAGTCACACGGTGGCTAAACACAGAGAAGCCTTCCTTTTCCCCCCCTTTATTTTTTTAAGGAAGCGACTTTGGTTTCGCAATGAAATATAAAAGTACCAGAATGCATTGCAATAAATGCCAACCCACAGCCATTATTTAAGACTAGCCTTCCCCCATCCTGGTTGGGGCTTTTGGGAACTGTAGTCCAAAGGATCTGGAGGGCACCAGGTCAGGGGGGAAGCTGTTTGTCTAAACACCTGCCGAGTCTTGGATCAGAGGGTTATCCGAAGCAACTCTTTAAAATGGCTCAACCAGAAGCAATAATAATAATAATAAATTTTTTTTAAAAAATTATTATTTATACCCTGCCCATCTGGCTGGGTTTCCCCAGCCACTCTGGGCGGCTTTCAACCGAATATTAAAAAAATACAGCATCAAACATTAAAAACTTCCCTAAACAGGGCCGCCTTCAGTTGTCTTTTAAAAGTAAAATAGTTGCTTATTGCCTTGACATCTGCTGGGTGGGCGCCACCACCGAGAAGGCCCTCTGCCTGGTTCCCAGTAACCTCACTTCTCACAGTGGAGGAACTGCCAGAAGGCC
The DNA here is from genome assembly GCA_034641385.1 of Darevskia mixta. NCBI lineage: Eukaryota > Metazoa > Chordata > Lepidosauria > Squamata > Lacertidae > Darevskia > Darevskia mixta. Next base: position 121,528 of record JAWWNH010000044.1, on the reverse strand, counting down.
CTCGGCACTGGACCTCAGTGTCCGGGATGGACGATGGGGTGGAGACGCTCCTTCAGGTATACAGGACCGAGGCCGTTTAGGGCTTTAAAGGTCAGCACCAACACTTTGAATTGTGCTTGGAAACGTACTGGGAGCCAATGAAGATCTTTCAGGACCGGTGTTATATGGTCTTGGCCAGTCATAGCTGCCGCATTCTGGATTGTAGGGCCATTTTTTAAATACAGTAATGAAACCTTCACTCAACGCATAAAGGTAAACTGCTGTTCTGGAGAGTTAATGGCATTCCCCAAATTACCCACAATGCTTTGGAGGCTGTTCCAGCCATGAACACTTATTTTGCAGCGAAAATCCCCACAGCTTCACACACGTTTTCCCACAAGGCTTTGCACTTACACACCCGCCGCCGTGGGTCCTCTCGACTGCCCTTCCACCTGGGCCAATGCCCTCTGGGTCCTGACGAAAGACCTCAAAAATTCACCTCCGCCCCGCCCCCCCCTTCCCTTCCATGCGTCAGACTCATCCTCGCACATTTGGGATTTCAGCAGTCCTCTGCCACTCATTAACCAATTAATATTTGCTCGTTAAATATCCCTCTGAGGCAATGTAAACACCCCGCTGTCCTTTGGCCTTGCTCCCAAGCCCCACATCCCTTCCCCAGTCCTGGCTATCGAGCCCTGGCCGAACCCGAACCGAATAATATTCCAATTAGGTAAAAAGGACAATCACGGGAATGATAAACAGCAAAAAAGAAGGGAAATGAGGTGAACGTGTATTCAAAAAATATGTTGAGTTATTCTCAAAAAAATTCTTTGGGTTGCTTTTAAGCAAAAATGCTCAGACACATTGTAAACTAACTCAAAAGATTATAAATAATGAAAAGAACCCTCCAAATAAACTCCAGATGATGAAAAATACTGCAATACAACCTAAGTTGCTTTCAAAAAAACACTTGCAGTAGTTCTTGAACAGAATTACTCAGACACGTAGTATAAATAATGGCTGAATTACTCAGACACGTAGTATAAATAATGGCAAGAACCCTCCAACTAAACTTCAATTAATGTAATATACTACAAAACAACCTTACTAAATTACAAATAATGAAAATACTGCAAAACAACCTTTGCAGGAGATCCATTGCACCACCGCCACCCGGCACACGAGACTGAACCCGCAAAGCCCGGATCGGACCCGGGGCTCCGTAAAGAAGAGCCAAGAGTGCCTCTGAGCATGTATGGACAATGAAACTGTGGAGGGAATTTCGCCATGGACTCCCAGTCCCCCTCATCCTACCCCGCCAGGCCTGCTATCTTCACAAACCATCCCTCTCACCAGCATATGCTCTGCCAGCCAACCCTCGTCTTTGGCAATGCAAGAGGCGATGCGCAAGGCAAAACATTTCTTGCCCAGGAGGGAGTTGCCGCCGTAGCCGCTGCCGAAGGAGACGATTTCTCGGCGTTCTGGGACATGGGCTATTAGGGTCTTCTCGGGGTTGCATGGCCAGTTGTTCACCAAGTCATCTGCATTTGGAGGAGAAAAACAGAGGCTGGCAATCTTCCGGGGGAATTCTGCACCTGCCTCTGAACAACAGGACTTGGAGGGTCTCCCAGTAGCTGTACTGGGGAGGGGGGTGTTACTGATTTGTTTTGTTCCTGTTTTTATCATGCATTTTGTGCTTTTATCTTGCGGTTTTACGCTGTGAACCGCCCTGAAATCTGTGGATAAAGGACGCTATACAAATTTAATAATAATAATACTGTAGGAAACTAAGGCCACATTCACACCCTACATTTAAATCATTACCATATCCCTTTAAACGGCCATGGCTTCGCCCGGGGAATCCTGGGAGCTGTAGTTTGTTATGGGTGCTCTCAGGTCAGCCTTCTTCAGATAGTGTTGGATCACAACTCCCATCATCCCTGACCATTGACTGAGGGTGGTGGGAGTTGTAGTCTGACAACGCCTGGGGACGCAAGGTTTGAAGAACACGGTCTTGGGAGAGCCCCTCACAGAGCTACAGTTCCCAGAGCTCCCTGTCAAGAGGGACTGATTGTTAAACCACTCTGGAAACTGTAGCCGCGAGAGGGGAATGTGTGTCTCCGAAAGACTCTTAACAAACTACATCTCCCAGAATTCCTTGGGGGGAGCCATGACAGTTCAAAGTGGTATCACAGAGCTTTAAAATGTCTGAGGCGAATGTGGCCTGGCAAAAGCTCTGACTCTTTAAGGATCTTTGTTAGAGCTAAATGTGTATCTAAATATAATAATAATAATAATAATAATAATAATAATAATAATAATAATAATAACTAATAATTTAAGCAGAAGGAAGTCTTAGGCAGAGGTTTTGCACTTCCAGAGGATCCCATGATTTTAATTCCGCTAGCAGTCATTGCAAAACTGACCAAGACTCGATGGGGGAAAGCAAGCGACTGATTTGAAACCCGAGCCTCATCCCTAACCATCGGGGAGCCTCGAGAGGGATGCCCCCCGCTTCCAAAACCCCAAAGAGGACCATCTCACCTTCCAGGGGCAAAGGCCGCCCCACTGAATGCAAGCACTTGACAAACTCCCCATCGCCAAGCGTGCGGAGAGCGGCCGTGCCCATCCGGGTCATGATGCGCATGCTGGCGACCACGTAGGCCGAGTCCGTGAGCTGGATCCCGATCTTGGAGAGGGGCGAACCGATGGGCCCCATGCTGTAGGGGATGACGTACATGGTGCGGCCTGCGGGAGAGGAGTCGCAAAGGGGTCACAGGAGGGGAAAGCGCAGGCAGGGGCACAAGCAGAGGCGGGGGCACGGCTGAAGGAAGGGCCATTGGATTGCGGAAGGACGGTTTCGTGGGTGGAGACGCATCCCTTGAGGTGGGGCGGTTGGTGGATGCATATTTGAAGCAATGAGCTGACAGGGTGCAAATGAGCAGAATGGACGGCTAGAGAAAAAATAAACTAGGTCCAGGAGGAACTTAGCCCCATTGCTCAGCCCAGACATTGAGGTCCAGCTCCTTCTGGCAGTTCCCTCATTGCGAGAAGCGAGGTTACAGGGAACAAGGGCCTTCTCAGTGGTGGCACCTGCCCTCCCAGCAGATGTCAAGGAGATAAAGAATGACACAACTTTTAGATTGCATCTGAAGGCAGCCCTGTATCGGGAAGTTTTTAATGCTTGATGTTTTGTTGTGTTTTTATATCTGTTCGGAACCTCCCAGAGTGGCTGGGGCAACTCTGTCAGACAGGCGGGGTACAAATAATAAATTATTATTATTAAATTATTGTTATTGTTATTATTATTATTATTATTATTACCCTGCTAATTTTGCCCAACCCTCCTCCAAAAGCCTCCCTGTCCTATCCACTGTCTATTCTCTCTTTTACCTTTCATGCAGCCAGGAAAACGCTCATTCACTGCTCCCTTGAATGTTTGGGGGTTCATCCAGTTGCCCAGCTGCCCTTTGATCCCCGGCGCAGGGATGGGCACTGTGTCCCTCTGGTTTTCTGTCACAATGACCGTACGGCTCTCCACCCGTGCGACATCCTTGGGGTCGGTTTTGGCTAGCCAGCTACGTGGGAAGACAGAGGGGGAAAGCGAGGTTCGTTCTGTCGCCCCCAAACCTGTGTGTGGCGTAGCCGACCAATGACAGGATCGTGGCTGCAGTGCCCACATCCCCCGGCGGGTGGCTCCGCAGAGTCACCTCCCAGGATGCTCTGCAGGACATGCGCTAGCCATGCGCTTCCGCCGGCAGCCGCCTCCCGCCCTCCAATGCACTCACCAGTTCTCATATTTCCCCAGTGGCTTGATGACGCCTTCAGACTCCAGGTAGTTCAAGATTTTGACGTTCTCCTTCTCGGTGCCGTCGCAGACGTGGATGCTGTCCGGCTGGCAGAGCCGCACCCCGTGGTCCACAAACTCCTTCACCCGGCCCGGAAGTTTGCCCAGGTCCCCGTGGAGCACCCGTGGGGCATGCGCCCAGCGCACTGGGGCTACAAACCAACATCTGAGAGTGGAGGCTCCTAGGCTGCAAGAGAGAGAGACAGAGAGAGTGTGAGACCAGGCATGGAGCCACACGAGCAGAAGAAAATGAAAAAGGAGTGGAGCCTGGAAGAAACCTAGATGGGCATCTCAGTTTTCCCAGGACTGTTGTTTGCCCAGGCCTCTCCCGAGTCCTTATCAGAGCATTTAAATCGTGCAGAAATAGGCAGAGAGATTCCCCCGGGGAACCCACAGCCTTCCAAAGTGTGCAAATTTTACGCAAGCTCGGGCAGGCAGAAACCAGTGCGTGCGCGACCCGTGAGCATGTGTGCCAAAGTGTATGCGCAAAGCCAGGCGCCGGCGCCCCCCCAGCAACTTTAGATGCCGCCACACAACAGCGCCGGCGCATTTCCGCCGCGCAAGAGGCCCATGCGCCTTCCTCGCCGTTTTCAAATCTACGCAATAAACAACACATTGATGCGCGGGAATGCGCGGGGGAGGCGCGCTTGTCTCTACGCGGCCCACGTTTATGTGCAACAATCCCCCCCAAAAGTCAGTGTCGTCCCCCCCCCCGAAAGCTACCTCCGCCTCAAGGTTGAAACCAAGCGTGTGTAGACAGGCTGGAACCATACAGGAAAAGCGAGGACATGGAACGAAACAGCTCCATCGCCAAAACGAGTGATAATGGCAGTCTAATTTAAATTGGCTTTTGGGAATGGAGAGAAGGTATTCCAGAAACCCTGGCAGATTTTCCCACAATGCACAGCAGCACCTGGCGGCAGGTGAGAAACACTGAGATGAAGACTTGTGATGGGTGAACATCAGAAAGTAAGGTAAAGGGACCCCTGACCATTCGGTCCAGTTGCGGACGGCTCTGGGGTTGCGGCGCTCATCTCACTTTATTGGCCAAGGGAGCCGGCATACAGCTTCCGGGTCATGTGGCCAGCATGACTAAGCCGCTTCTGGCGAACCAGAGCAGCGCACGGAAACGCCGTTTACCTTCCTGCTGGAGCGGTATCTATTCATCTACTTGCACTTTGACGTGCTTTCGAACTGCTAGGTGGGCAGGAGCAGGGACTGAGCAACGGGAGCTCACCCCGTCGCGGGGGTTCGAACCACCGACCTTCTGATCGGCAAGCCCTAGGCTCTGTGGTTTAACCCACAGCGCCACCCGCATCCCTTGTACTTCCCCCCAAGTCAGACCATTGGTCCCACCTTGCTCCTTATCGTTTACACTGGACAAAAGTGGCTTTCCAGAATTTCGGGCAGGGCTAGAAACTCAGATACATAAGCTAGGCAGCGAATGGATCCTTGAACCAGGGTTACAGTTGCCAAAACCGAAGGCCTATTTGCCATTTTGGGGCCGGACAGCTCTAAAGTCGTATTTCCCTGCATGACCCGAAATTCATTCTGACTGTGCAGATAAAACATCACGGATACAATTCGACAGGATGTGTTGCTGGTGTGAGGAAACTAGCCATATCGAAGGATCCCCAGGTATGGGGGGGGGGGAGACGTCGGGCAGCATCCTGGCGCCCGGGCATCTTCACTTGGCTACAAGTGGTCAATAGCCAGGTGCAAAAAATGCGCCTGGCGAATTTTGAATGCTGGTTTTGGGCAGGGAGTCTTACCTGGAAGCAGGGTGGATTTGATTTAAATCAAACTGATTTAAATCAAACTGATTTAAATCACAATTTAAATCACAATTTAAATCACTAGCAGGGGGGGAAATCCTATTTAAATAAAAAAATCCAATTTAAATTAAAAAAAATCTGATTTTTTTAATTTAAATTGGATTTTTTTTATTTAAATCGGATCCCCCCCCCGCTAGTGATTTAAACTGTGATTTAAATCAGTTTGATTTAAATCAAATCCACCCTGCCTGGAAGGATAGAACCTGGGGCTTTCTGGACGCTCTACCAATGAGCTACGGCCCGTCCCCTATGCGCAAAGCAGCAGGTTGTGGACGGGAGAGGGTGGCATATTTTCTTTTAAAAAATAAAAGATGGCATTTGCAAGTTATCAGGAGGTTTGCATAAGGGCGAAATAGCATGTCCCGGCACACCTGTTTGCACAAGCAGGTGCAGGCAGGTGTCTCCCCTGCTGCCCCAAACGCCTTTGCCGCCAAGGCAAGCAGACAAAATCCCATTGGCAAAGCCCAGCTCCATGCCTAACATGCATGCATCATGTGCCACAAAGCTCCATGCGCACACTTGCGACACTCCTTCCTTGGAGGTTTTTAAGCAGAGGTTGGACGGCCATTTGTCACGGTTGCTTTTGCTGAGATTTCTGCGTTGCAGGGGGTTGGACTGGATGACCCCGGGGGTCCCTTCCACCTCTAAGATTCTAAGACAGGCTTCCTCAACCTAGGCCAGTGATGGCTAACCTTGACACTCCAGATGTTTTGGGACTACAACTCCCATCATCCCTGACCACTGGTCCTGTTAGCTAGGGATGATGGGAGTTGTAGTTCCAAAACATCTGGAGTGTCAAGGTTAGCCATCACTGACTAGGCCCTCTATATGTTTTTGAGACTACAACTCCCATCATCCCTGACCACTGGTCCTGCTAGCTAGGGATCATGGGAGTTGTAGGCCAAAAACATCTGGAGCGCCGAGGTTGAGGAAGCCTGGGTTAGAGTGCCTGACCAAGACCTGGGAGATCAGGGTTCGAATCCCCACTAAGCAAAGAATGAATTAGATATTTCGCAAGAACACACAATATAATAGATCTATATATAATTTATAAATCTGTGTTAAAGAATCAGGATAGCATAACAGCATAGTGAGAGGATTGGAAGTCATTGATTTTAAACTGTTAGATAAATGTAATGCATTATTAGTATTTGATTTTCTTTTTTCTTTGTTTGTTTACTTTTTGTTCCCTTTTATTCTTTGTATGCTTTTCTTTTATTGTAATGCGTGGGTCTTGTATGATTTGTTATTCATGTTGTTAATGTTTGTGTGTAATATCAATAAAGATTAATTTTAAAAAAAAAACATCTGGAGGGCCGAGGTTGAGGGAAGCCTGTCCTAGGACAAAGCTGCAGCTGGCAATGATCCCCCCCCAGCCCCGCCATATCGACAGCTGTGAATCTGTAGACCCTAGACTGTTTGTGAGCATGGAAGCATCCCCCTGACCCTTGCACGGGAGATCTGGGGAAAGGGATTGGCAGAGGACCCACAGCGAGGAGCCTAGGAACCTTGGCTGGACTCCAGGCGGCAGGGCAAAGGGCAAAGGGGCAGGCCACACGGTGGTGTGGACTTTCACCCGAGCCAAGGCTCCCGGTGGAGCGGGGGGGGGGGCAGGGGGAAGAGGTCCCGGCCATGCCCCCAGGGCGCCGGGTCGGAGGCCTGCCTGCGTGCGGGAACATGTTGTTCCCAGATAGAGGCACAGCCCCCCCCCCGCCTTGCCCCACAGCTCCCATGCGGCATCTTCCCCACTGCCGCGGGGAGTTGTCTTAATTAAAAAAGAAGGGGGAAGGGGGAGGGCAAGCCTAGATCAGATCGCAAAAAGTGTGCCACTTTGCTCAGCAACTTTGCACCGGGGGGGGGGGGGTGGAATTAAGGAGACTGGATCTCGCTTGGATCAACCTCAGAGAACTCCAGCCCCTACCAGGGGGGGTTGAACCTGGGACCTTGTGCATGCAAGGTAGATGCCCTATCTGTGAGCTACAGCAATTCCTCTCCCCACTGATTTCCTCCCCACTGATTTCCTTTGACTCCGATACTGCGGGTACCAACAGAGTCCTTCCGATTCATTCAGAGAGGGTTCAGCTTTTGCACTTTTCCACCTACCTAACTGGACACTTAAAACAAAAACAAAAAACCCACCGGCCTCAGTTTTCCATCTGTAAAATGGGAACGCTTGATGTGTGTGGCGGGGAGAAGGACTGTCTTGCAGACAGGCTACAGGACGTCGCAATGGATTGTTCTTGCACAACACTCCATTCATTGTTTTGTTTTAAAAAGTGGACGCACACCACAAGAATCCTGTGACGTCAGTTTCCTATTCCATCCTGTACCTTTTTCCTTGTGTGTCATGGTTTTTTTCCCCTTGGGGAGGGGGTTAAATGATAAGCCTGTGGGTAGGGACTGTCTTGTTTTGATTGTATGTAACCCACCCTGAAGAGCGGGGTACAAATGCTCAAGTAAACAAACAAACCATGACTGAACATTGCTCCCATTTTACAGGTAAAGGAACTGAGGCACAGAGCGAGAGAGAGAGAGAGAGAATGTGACTGAGCCAAGGCCACAAAATGACTCTGTGGCAGAGATGGGGCTGGAAGCTGGTGCATGCAACATACCCACATTTTAAAAATTGTGTTATTTGATTTACGGTCACCCTAGCTGTCGCTGCTCCCATTTTACAGAGGGGCCCTGTGTGTGTTCTGTTTGTGTGTCCAAAGGCTAAAGAAAGGTGGCCAAGGTGAGGTAATCTGGAGCCAGGAGATTGACAGCCATAAAACTGGAGGAGTTCAAGCCGGCTGGGAGGCTTGCATGGAGAGGATGAGACCCAGGGCTGCAACTGGAGATTGCAGCGTGTGTGTGTGTTTGTTTGCAGGGAGAGAGATCTTCCTGCAACTCTTCAGCACCCGGATTAGTGTCCCAACCTTGGTTTATCTGGAGGAGGGCAATCGAAGAGGAAATATTAAGAGCTGTTAAAACAAAGCGGAGGTGATCCGACTCAGGAGAGTTGCTGTTTCCTCTTATGGGTAAAAGGTTGTAGTGGAAGGGGGGGGGAGGGTGTTTGTGGGTGACGTGGAGAGCGAGAAGCAGGAGGCAGAGGCGGAGGAGAGCCTAACAAACAAGGGTGGCGTTGCCAGAGCACAAAGACACATCTGTGCCCCCTGGCTGCAAACGCTCTGCCTGCAAAGGAAGCAGGACACCCAAAATGTATCAGCTAATTTTCACAATGGGGGTGTGTGGGGGTGTCCCCTACAGTTTCAGAGTTTTAACCTCAGAAGTGGGTCCCGAATATGAACATTTGCATCTTAGACGGGGGCACAGACAAGGAAGGGAGAGGTAGATAGACAGAATAAAGAGGGGGGCAGCATCTCTAAAGGAGATATAGGCAGGATCATCAAATCTCAAGAGTTGGAAGGGGGGGGGTGATCTAGTCCAACCCCCTTTGCAATATTCAGCTATGTGTCAGGAAGGAATACATGAGCACAGTTGGGAAGGGTCAGGAGGCCTTGCTTGGCAGAAGCAAATGGCTCCTAATGTCTTATACCCATTTCACAGAACGTGCAAACTGAGGCTGGACTTCTCTTCACCCCGGGGGGACAGTCCCATTCTTACTCCAGTCGCATAAAGTAAGAGGAGCTTTGCGTTGCATTTTTTTTCTTAATGGCATCACGTTATTTTAAAATCACATGCAGATTATTATGAAATAAAAACATACCAGGGAGGAGGGGCGTGTTTGTTTGGTTTTTGCATGGGCATTTGTCTTCCCATATTCTGACCGCCCCGCCGCCCCCTTAAGCGAACCCCCTCTCCTCCAGGACCACCCCAAATAAGAGTGGGGTGCAAAGCAATCGCTATGGGGTGGGCGGACGGGGTAAGGCTGAGACCTCAAACATAGGGAAGGTCATTCCCTCGAACTCCCATGAGATCTGCCGGAAGGATTGAAGCAGAAGTTGGGGGGCTAAGGATGGGGTGGGGTGGAAAGAGACAGAGGGGTAGAGGCTTGGAGAGGCGAGATCGCGGAGGCTGGAGACTGGGGAAGAAAGGGGAAGGGGATTCAGTGTTGCATTGAAACGGGGGCGGGGGTCAGGAGAGTCAGAAGTGGGGTGCAGACAGAGGGAGTCGAGGGGGCCACGGCGGGCGTGTGCTCACCCCAGGATCCGCGTGTAAGGCGCCGGCATCGCGTCCCCCCTTCCCGCAGCCCCCTCGCAGCGCAGGATGGACCCAGGCGTCCGGGCGCCCGATTTAAAGAGGAAGGGGGAGGAGACCCACGTCCTGGCCCGCCCCATAGGCTGCTGGGGGACGGGCCCCCCGCCCGCCCCGCTCCTCCTCCTCCTCCGTCCTCCGCTCCACGTTGTCGCCGCCTGCAAACGGGCATGATGTAAGAGCCGCCCGCAATTGCCAGGAAGGGCCGCGGGGGGAGAGACAGCGCTTCTCTCCCAGCCCTGCCACTGGGAGTCAGGGCACGAAGGGGTTAAGAGCGCAGAGGAAGCTGCCAGGCCAGACGCGACTAGGTCACGCCCCCTCCCCCCAAAAATCAAAAAAGTCAGGGCTTTCTGTTTTATTTTTGTAGTCTACCGCCTGAGATCATCATCGACTTGGAAGGGACCCGAGGGTCATCTAGACCAACCCCGTGCAATGCAGGAATTCTGCCCAACAGCTGTCCCTGTGTGGGCTCGAACCACCAGCCTTCTGGTTAACAGCCAGGCACACTGACCCAATGGGCCACAGAGGTCTGAACTTTGCTCCGCGTTTTTGTGTCTCTAGTCTAGACCATGGTTTCCCAAATTTGGGTCTCCAGCTGTTTTTGGACTGCAATTCCCATCACCCTGACCACTGGTCTTGTTAGTTGAGGATGATGGGAGTTGTAGTCTGAAAACAGCTGGAGACCCAAGGTTGGGAAAACCTGCTCTGGACTAATAACTTAGGAACATTTAAACTCATTTCTGTAGCTGGGTTGGACTAGACGACCCTTCCAACTCTACAATTCTAGGATGCTAAGTTTTGCTGCCTGGGTTTTCTTGCTGCTGTATAGAGAAGCACAGGAATCTGACCTTTGAGAAGTTTGTAAGTAAAACCATCTTTACCGTACCACAGGTGTGGTATCTTTTAGTACAGAAGAACAGAGGAACTTTGGAAGAGCTTGGAAGGGGCTGTTTTAAAGATCTAGCAGCCCATGTTCCCACACTTTGCTGCAGGTTCCGTGATTTTAAATCTCTGCTGGGGCTATTTCACCAAAGAGTAAAAGGTAAAGGTACCCCTGACCATTAGGTCCAGTCGCGGACCACTGGGGTTGAGGCGCTCATCTTGCTCTATAGGCCGAGGGAGCCGGCGTTTGTCCGCAGACAGCTTCCGGGTCATGTGGCCAGCATGACTAAGCCGCTTCTGGCGAACCAGAGCAGTGCACGGAAAACCTTCCCGCCGGAGTGGTACCTATTTATCTACTTGTACTTTGACGTGCTTTCGAACTGCTAGGTTGGCAGGAGCAGGGACCGAGCAACGGGAGCTCACCCCGTCGCAGGGATTCGAACCACTGACCTTCCGATCAGCAAGCCCTAGGCTCAGTGGTTTAGACCACAGCGCCACCCGGAAACATACTGGGAGCCAAAGTAGGTCTTTCAGGACCGGTGTTATATGGTCTCGGCGGCTTCCCTTGACCGGGACACCATACTTCTGTTGATGCAACCTATAATGGCATTAGCTTTATTTTGCTGCTGCATCACACTGTGGACTCATGTTCAGCTCGTGAACATGACAAAAATGTGCTGGTCTGCCTGCTAACATGTGGACTGATTGATGCCCCTGAGGAATAACAGGAACAACCTTCTGTAAAGCTTCCTCTGTGTGGTCGCCTAGAGGCAGGTTCTGCTCACCTCTGGCGACTTGGCTCTTTAGAAGGCTGGTCTGAAGAGTGACAGCCGTCCATCTTTTCCAGCTGTCAGGCTTCCACACAACAGACCATGGGCAGGTTGTTGTAGGGGGATGTCATTGGAGGAATCCCAGTCCTCAGCAGAGTGGGACATGGGAAGTGATATGAATGTAGAAGGAGCCTCTGAGCACGTGCAAAGAGCACTGAGACATAATCAATCTTCAAAATTGGAGGAATGCTATAAAGAGGTACCTTGGTTCTCAAACTTAATCTGTTCCGGAAGTCCGTTCCAAAACCAAAGCGTTCCAAAACTAAGCCGCGCTTTCCCATAGAAAGTAATGCAAAACGGCTTAATCCGTTCCAGACTTTTAAAAACAACCCATAAAACAGCAATTTAACATGAATTTTACTATCTAACGAGACCATTGATCCATAAAATGAAAGCAATAAACAATGTACTGCACTGTACTATAAAATAAACAAGACAGTATTGTAGATGATAAAAATTAAAATTAACTTTTTTTCTTACCTGCACTGATGAATAGTCATTGTTTGGATGGGGGGCTTTTATCCATCCATCCATCAATCAATCAATCAATCAATCAATCAGCAGCTGAACTGGGTTCCACACAGTCACGACAACAAATTAACTGAAAAAGCCTCAAAAACATCAGTTGTTTGGCTTCCAAAAAATGTTCGAAAACTGGAACACCTACTTCCGGGTTTTCGGCACTTGAGAACCAAGGTACCACTGTATATCAGACAGCCGTGTATGACCTCTTTCTGCGCTGTGCTGACTCCGGCCACCAGGTGGCGCTGGCTGCCTAGAAAAAAACCCCACATTTTTTACCCTAGAGCCTGTTTAGTTTTGTCCAGGAGATATGACAAACGCACCATCACTAGCTATCCTGGGGAGGAAGGAAATCCAGATATCCCTTCCGTTGGTAGGCTTTCATTCACAAGCTGCAATACCTTGTCGCTGGAGGAAAACAGAAATCCAGCGGTTCCTAGCATATGGCAATCGTTTGCAATGGTAAGCTGGTCACTAGGGCAATATATCACTCGCATATAATTACTACTGCATTGCTTAAATGTCCAGTTAAGATATCTCTGTAAGAGAGGAGGATGGGAAGAAAACAAAAAACAGGATCCTCCTTCGCCACCCACACTAGGTCCAGCAGTTAGCAGCTGCCCCCAACAGCACCTATTGGCTAGTGTCCATGACGTCGTTGGTGGAACCAGGATTTTGGAGGCCCTCTTACCTTGGAGGACGCAGGCTGTGAAAGACAGGAAGCTGCTTCTGCTGAGCCAGACCCCCTCACAGACCTACAGTCCTCAGTACCCTTAACAAACTACGGTTCCCAGAATTCTTTGGGGCAGTTCGGATGCTTGTGATGCTTCCAATTTATTTATTATTACATGTATATCTCTGAGGAGCTCAAGGGGGCGTCCATGGTGCTCCCCCGCTTCTTCTGTCCTCACAACAACCCTGTGATGCAGGTTAGGCTGAAAGATTGTTACTGGTGGCTCAAGGTCAACCAGAGCCGTCTTACCCATACTCGCTAGGGGTGCAGGGCACCCGGGCGCCGGGCTCTCAGGGGCACCAGGCCAAGAGTCCGGGGCCCGAGAGTTGAGTCAGGGGAAGAGCTCACCCGTCGGTCGGAGCGCCGTGGCGGGCTATTCTGCTGCGAGCAGCTCTGCGCCACGAGTTCGGGGGTGACCGAGCCAGCAAGACGCTGAGGCGGGCAGCCAGCTCCACCCTCCTGTGAGCCTGGGACTGGGCAACCGGGGGGGGGGGCACCAGGCAGATCTTTGCACCCCGGCGCCCCATATGCTTAAGAGAGCCCTGAGGTCAACAGCAAGCAGACGGTGGAATTGAACCCAGGTCTCCAAAGTCCTAGTCCAACGCTCTAACCACTGCACCACACTGTCTTTCTCTGGCATCTGGTTGGCAACAGAGGGTCAGTCTGAAGAGGATTCTGCTTGTGCTTATGAAACACGGAGGCCAAGATCATAACACATTGATTGATCAATTGAGTCTTTTAATTTTGACACAATATATTGAAAATACAGTCAAACCTCGGTTCCCGAATGCCCCCATTTTGGAACATTTTGGCTCCTGAATCCCAGAAAGATCTGCTCCGGTTTTCAAATGATTTTTGAATAGCTTCTGAGCCGCGTTTTTCATTCCCACCCCTGACTTTGCAGCCAGCCCATTGATCCTCGGTTTTCGAACTTTTCAGAAGCTGAACGGTCTTCCGGAATGGATTAAGTTCGAAAACCGAGGTCCACTGTATCTCTAAGTGGTGTACAGAAAACTGAAGCAACAACAGACAACTTTACATCTTACAAATGCACAATGCTATGTATAAAAAAGTTACATGAATACAAAGTTACTAGTATATAAACATTAATATCAATTCATTTTTTCTTCTGATACATAATCTCAGCCTCCAAATTCTCACTCAGGGTCCAAACAAACTCTCAGCTCACCCACAAAAGTCTCACAATGAGAAGAGTTCTTGGAAACAGTGGGCATCACCCTGGTCTCTCATTCATATTTTCATGGGCAGGCCTCAAGTGGATGGGAGTTCCTCAGGCTGCCCACATTCAGCTGCACTCTCTCCACCCAGGTACAGCAGGCTTGTTGTGTTTCCCGGGGGGGGGGGGGGGAGGCAAAGGATGGGGAAAGGGACCCCCTGAACTCACAGCTTTTTCTTTTATCTTTTTTCTCTTTTTAAAAAAGTGTATTTATCAGTTTTCCCAAAAAACAAGCAAACCCAAATTACACAACATGACAAACCTAGATAGCATCTTAAAAAGGAGAGACATCACCTTGCCGACAAAGATCCGTATAGTTAAAGCTATGGTTTTCCCAGTATTGATGGATGGAAGTGAGAGCTGGACCATCAAGAAGGCTGATCGCCGAAGAATTGATGCTTTTGAATTCTGGTGCTGGAGGAGACTCTTGAGAGTCCCATGGACTGCAAGAAGATCAAACCTCTCCATTCTGAAGGAAATCAGCCCTGAGTGCTCACTGGAAGGACAGATCCTGAAGCTGAGGCTCCAAGACTTTGGCCACCTCATGAGAAGAGAAGACTCCCTGGAAAAGACCCTGATGTTGGGAAAGATGGAGGGCACAAGGAGAAAGGGACGACAGAGGACGAGATGGCTGGACAGTGTTCTCGAAGGAGAAGGGGACGACAGAGGACGAGATGGTGGGACAGTGTTCTTGAAGCTACCAACATGAGTCTGACCAAACTGTGGGAGGCAGTGGAAGACAGGAGGGCCTGGCGTGCTCTGATCCGACGAAGAGTCGGACACAACTAAACGACTAAACAACAACAACAAAAGTGTGCCCTTCCATGGTTTCACCAAATTTTCTAATGCGGCTGCATATTACAATTATTCTATAAGTTCTCTCCTCCACCGTATTCTCTGTGTACATGTTACTGCTGTTCTTACTCCAAACCTGCTTGTGTTTTAGCACGTTTACAAAAAAAGAAATTAAGTAATCTTCAAACATTTTCCAGGCCTTTTCTGAAAACTGTCTCATCTTGCTCTTTTTTCACCCTCTGTCCTCTCCTTCCTGCAGCTCCAGAGAGAGCCAGCGTAGCCGAATGCTACGTCAGCCTCAGATCCATTATGGAAACAGATGCATATTCTTTATACAGTGGTTCCTCGGTTCCCAAACGCTGAAAACACGAAAGTAAGTGTTCTGGTTTTTGAATGGTTTTCGGAAGCCGAATGTCCGCGTGGCACTCACCCAGGGGAGGCAGGGGGTGACAACTGCAATTAATCCAGAATGCGGCAGCTAGACTGGTGACTGGGAGCGGCCGCCGGGACCACATAACACCGGTTCTGAGAGAACTACATTGGCTCCCAGGACGTTTCCAAGCACAATTCAAAGTGTTGGTGCTGACCTTTAAAGCCCTAAACGGCCTCGGTCCTGTATACCTGAAGGAGCGTCTCCACCCCCATCGTTCAGCCCGGACACTGAGTTCCAGCGCCGAGGGCCTTCTGGCAGTTCCCTCACTGCGAGAAGCAAAGCTACAGGGAACCAGGCAGAGGGCCTTCTTGGTAGTGGCGCCCGCCCTGTGGAACACCCTCCCATCAGAGGTTAAAGAGATAAACAACTATCTGACATTCAGAAAATACCTCAAAGCAGCCCTGTTTAGGGGAGTTTTTAACCTGTGATATTTTAATGTATTTTAATATCTGTTGGAGGCCGCCCAGAGTGGCTGGGGGGACCCAGCCAGATGGGTGGGGTACAAATAATAAATTATTATTATTATTATTATTATTATTATTATTATTATTACTTTCCTCACAATTTTTCGTCAACGTTCAGAGCAGATAGAATACTCATGCGCATTCCATGACGTCACAGCAGTCCGGCCAATGGGGGGACGGACGCAAGCTTTAACAAGCCTCTCCCAGATGACATACTCGGCTGAGGGCTTTCCCTAATAGGATTCTCTCGTTCTCCTCAGGAGATCTGGTGTATTTGCATTGCTACTGTTGCCCTTAGAGAATAGGCACTTTTCTTAGTGAAGGTTCCTTGGTCACACAGCTTTGGCAGAGAGAGTCTTTGGGGATCTCAAGACTTTTATCTGCTTGCTTTCTCACTTTCCTCTCTCTCTCTCTGAGGCAAGTTCCTCATTTGGGGCTGCTGACTGGTGCAAGAAACTTGCTTCACCTCTTCTCTGCTGAGGTCATGCCATCCCTGGAGGAGAGATCACGAGTGGGTCAGATGAGCTGACTGGACAATATGACTCTTCCCCCCCCCTCCCCAAACTCCCCCACATTCACCTCCAGATGCCTCACGTTCTCGAGCAGATGGCGAACCCCGTTTGCTGAACCTTCTGCAACTGGAGAAGTGACCTCACTCCTTAATTCTGTCTCCGTTTTGTAAAAAAAAAATTCCAGATACTTCCAGGGCAATCCAGTAGAAGCAGCCGCCGACGCCTCGCCTAGATTATTTCTGCAGATCTGGACTTCCTACGCTGATGGGGCTGGGCACTATAACCTTTAAAGCACATCCGATTCCCATCCTTTCCCTCAAAGAATTCTGGGTACTGTAGTTTGTTAAGGGTTGCTGGGGATTGTCACTCCGTGAGGGGTAAACTACAGTACCCAGAATTCCTTGAGGGGAAGAAAGCGCTTTGAAAGTGCTTTAGTGTGTAGTACACAGACTCTGACTGGGCCAGACCTTGATAACTTGTTTTCAAGAGGTCATAGAATCATAGAGTTGGAAGGGACGCCGAGGGTCGTCTAGTCTAACCCCCTGCAATGCAGGAATCTCTAGATCATCTAGTTATCTAGTTATCTCTCGCTTGGACTACTGCAATGCGCTCTACGTGGAGCTACCTTTGAAGGTGACCCGGAAACTACAACTAATCCAGAATGCGGCAGGTAGACTGGTGACTGGGAGCGGCCACCGAGACCACATAACACCGGTCTTGAAAGACCTACACTGGCTCCCAGTACGTTTCCGAGCACAATTCAAAGTGTTGGTGCTGACCTTTAAAGCCCTAAATGGCTTCGGTCCTGTATACCTGAAGGAGCGTCTCCACTCCCATCATTCTGCCCGGACACTGAGATCTAGCGCCGAGGGCCTTCTAGCGGTTCCTTCACTGCGAGAAGCAAAGTTACAGGGAACCAGTCAGAGGGCCTTCTCGGTGGTGGCGCCCGCCCTGTGGAACGCCCTCCCTTTACTTTCCTGAGACAATCACCCCCTCCTTCCTTGTAGAGAAACAGTTTGTCAGTTTGGGAGTCAAAATGGAGACAGGCCTGTCTTCCTGCGCTGCCCCAGACATGCAGCCCTGTTCTGCCTGGTACACCTATGAACAATTTATATATCCTTGATATTCTTACAACACGTTCGAATCCTGCTTGTGGGTTGGCCTCCGTGAGAACAGGATGTTAAATTAGATGGGCCCCTGGTCCCTGATCCGACAATCTTCTTCTTATGGTCATGAAAAGAGAATAGGCTCCCTACAGCCATTTGCTTTGCGCTGAGTCAGGGTAGCCGGAGTTGCGAAGATGCGCTGAGTCACTTTTTTTTGCCGGCTGCAAGCTGTTTGCTCCCCCTGGTTCCTCTCTCGGCCGCTGCTGGTTTCTCCTCCGCACCCAGCTTTCATCCTGTCATGCCTCTCTCCCAAGGCACCAGAATAGCAGCTACGGAAACCACAGCGAGAGAGAGGGTGAAGGAAATGCCACCCACTGCTTTAACCCCAGAGTCAGAGCTAGCACCCCAGAATTTTTAAAATACATATTTTTAGGACGCATATCCAGAGTTGAATACATGTCAAGAGTCGCTGGGGCTTAGTCTCCTTTTCGGAACTTTGGAGCCTGTAAAGAAACAGAGAGCCTCTGAACATGCACAGAGTGCCTTTGCTTTGCCACTGTGCCATTCCAGCCAGTCTCCAGACATCCAGATTTGGGGTTAAAGCTTTCCAGGACGGAAGGGTGTCTTGGTTTAGAGAGGGGTGCAGACACTGCTTTGTGTGGAGGAAGCTTAAAGTTGTTTCAATGTATACTAGTCTTCAGCCACCCCACCCCCTAATTCCATGTGCTGTGCTTCCGTCCCTCAATTTGCACCCTCCCATGGCGAGACCAAAGGGGTCCAGATGGCTATAATAGAAGGGGAGAAACGGCCCTTAGTGAGGTCTAGGAATTGTCTGTTCGTGCCCTCCCTCCTCTGCAAAAAGGCAGAATGGTTTGTGACCTTGAGCATATCTTCCTATATACATAAAAATGAAGGGTGTCGACAGGTTCGGCAGTTTGCGAGATCCCTGGCTGGCGGCCGTGACAACTGCAGCGTGAGAAACGGCTGGTTCAGGCAAGCTGTTTAATGCGGGGGGGGGAAGCACTGTGAAGCACCCCCCTCTGCTCAATACACCTGCAGCAAAATCTACCGTATTTTTCGTGTATAAGACGACCCCATGTATAAGACGACCCCTGTTTTTTGGGACCGCAACAAAAAATTGCCCAAAGTTATTGAGCTTTTTTTTTGGGGGGGGGGGTGGAGATGGCACACTATTGTCTCTAAGGAAAAAATATTGTCTTATACACGGAAGAATACGGTAATTTTTATAGGGTGGGAGGCTCTTGAGACAGCAGTTTAGCAGCTTAGTGTATGTACTACCTTTATATACCACCTTTTCCTCCCAGGAGCTCAAGGTGCTATACATGGACCTCCCCCTATTTCATCCTCACAAAAACCCTGTGAGGTAGGCTAGGCTGAGAGGCAGTGACTGGCCAAGATCACCCAGTGAGCTTCAGGGCTGAGTGGGGATTCGAACCCTGGCCTCCAAGGTCCAACACTCTAACCCATGGGTAGGCAAACTAAGGCCCAGGGGCCGGATCCGGCCCAATCGCCTTCTAAATCCGGCCTGCGGACGGTCCGGAAATCAGCGTGTTTTTGCATGAGTAGAATGTGTGCTTTTATTTAAAATGCATCTCTGGGTTATTTGTGGGGCATAGGAATTCGTTCACCCCCCCCCAAATATAGTCTGGCCCCCCACAAGATCTGAGGGACAGTGGACCAGCCCCCTGCTGAAAAAGTTTGCTGACCCCTGCTCTAACCAGTACACCATGCTGGCTCTCAATATTTAAGTTGTTTGTCTCCACAGTACATGGCTTGACTCGCTTGCTTGAGTCCTTCACTGCCACCTTCCAGTGCCATGCCCATTCACATTGCCACTTGTGGCGACGGTGGCAAAGCTCTACTTTTTCTCCAACTTGGTGCATGTTAACAACAACAACAAAAACAGTGGACACGCACAAATTTGTGTGTCACAGGTCAGGTTGCAAGGAGGCAGCGATTTCCATCACATCCTGCGTCCGTCTCAATCTGCGATGTTTCTGTTCTGCTACAGTTCGGCTTCTGCTATAACCTACGATATCGGCCTCCCTATCCCCTATAGACAAAACAAATGTAGTTAATTGTGTAATTAATTATAGGATTAACTTCAGTGCACCTCAGTGGAAGGGAAACATCGAAAATGGGCTAATTATTTATGTAACACTAGCAGACCCGGCCACGCCTTGCTGTGGGTGATTTGGTGAAATGCAAAAGAAAGATACAGTATGAAAGAGAAAGCGTATGTTTACTTACACCTTATCTCGTTGAAGTTCAGTCTATGTGTTCTCCGTTTGCCCCTCCCGTTTTTGTCTTCATTTCTACAACTGTTTATTACTACTATTTTAGTCTATGAGGTTTGTGCTGTGCTGTTTAACATCCACTGGAGGGCGCTATATTTTTTTTGCACAAAATCACATTTTTACCTGGGAAAGGTGTGGTATTTGTGCCATGTAAGTACATATGATCACTCCCATATGGCCATGGAACGTTGTGTCCAAATTTGAACAGAATCGATCAAGGGGTTACGGAGAAAGGCGATCGTTAACAAACATCCAACTTGAATGGTTTTATATAGATAGATTTATGATTTTCATTTCGAACCTCGGGGCGGGGAGGCATGCAATTCACTCCCATTTCCATTTCCGACAGAATTCTCCAACATCCCTAGCCGTGGAACTTTTTATCTTCTGGACTTTCACTTCCCGCATGTTTCTAGGCATAGTTTTGCCACCACGAGGCCTAGAAAATCGCTAAGAAGGAGTCAAAGGAGACGGATATGAAGAGGAAGAAATGGAATAAAACGGAGAAGTCAGGGTTCCTGGAAAGCCAGCTGATGAACACGCAACCCCAACATGAAGTTTACGCGAAAATACAAAGGAACCAAATCCAGAGTTCCTCCTAAAATGAAGGTGCAATTAGTATATTATTATTATTATTATTATTATTATTATTATTATTATTATTATTGCTTCTGTTTCTATAACTGCAGCCTGGCAGCAAAAATGTAAGAAGTGAAGCCTCTCCACCACTTGCCAGGAAGATAAACTTCACCTGCTGAATTTCTGCCTGCAGTTGCGAAAGGCCCAGAAACCATATAAGAAAAGGGGGGGTGGGGGTGGGATCAGTTCAGAAGTGAACAGATGCACCTAACAGGGAAGAGCCAGGCGGGTGTCTGGCTTAGGAGAGATATGGGCATCCTTCCCCCCCTTGACCCCATGTTCCAGCTTTTAGCAGAGGTGGAGACACCTGATGAGGAACAATAAAAATAACTAAACCTGTTATGAGCCGATTAGCGATAATCGCCGTCCTCCACCCACACCTGTGGGAAGGGATCAGAGGCAGAAAAGGAAGGATGATTTGTTAGCGACCCTGGGAGGAGACCGGACCCAGGAGTTCTGGGTTCGAGTCCCGAATGCTTCCCCACTTTGACTCCTCTGACTCCCCGCTTTCTCCTTGCAGAGGACCCAGGTGTCCTGGCTCCGAGCTCCCACAGGCCCACCCCACCCACTAGGCCTTACTGCCTGCCCCAGAGTGTTAAGAAATCCGCCCTGCCTAATCCTGACGTGAGTGGCACCTTTAATGAGATCAGATCTCCCTCCCCAACAAAGCCGATTTGTCCCCTCCCCTTCCACCCATTCCTTGATCCCAGGCAAAAACAAACAAAGGGATTAGCTCTTGGGGAGACTTTTAATGGGATCGCTGCCCCAGAGGAGACCGATTTCTCCTGCTGTGGTTCAGTCAGGGTTCCAGAGGGGTTAAACTTTTAACCCCAATAATCTCCCCATAGGTATGGAATGGGGGGGGGGGCAGGAGTGAGTCTGTAGGTCAGGTAAGAGGGGGTTAAAAACTTGTCGGTCTGGGTTATACATTAAGATGCCTAGATGGCTATCATCATATCTCCTCTCAGTCTCCTCTTTAGCAGGCTAAACATACCCAGCTCCCTCAACCATTCCTCATTAGGCTTGGTTTCCAGGCCATCTTGGTCACCCTCCTCTGGAGCTTGTCAATATCCTTCTTAAATTGTGGCGCCCAGAATTGGACACAGTATTGTGGCGCTAACCCTAACCCTAACCCTAACCCTAACCCTAAATATGCACGACACCCTGAAAATAAATACTTCCGTTAAATATAAAATTGTGGTTTCTACGCTGCAAGAAAATGTCCATTAGGGAGGCAAGATTTTTTTTTCTACAGTGGCAGCAATCCATAGAAGTGCTTTGCTCAGGCACCATAACCCACTGTGATATGTGTTATATGTCTCAATATACATATTGTTGCACATATGTCATTTCAGGCAGGTCAGAGCTGAGCTGCCAGCCAGCTTCGTCACCCAAAATCAGCATTGAGACGTATCCAGAATTTAGCCACCACCAGTTCCTATGGTGCAGGGCTATTAGCTCTCAGGTAGTTTCCAGGGGATATGGGTGGCGCTGTGGGTTAAACCACAGAGCCTAGGGCTTGCCGATCAGAAGGTCGGTGGTTCGAATCCCCTTGACGGGGTGAGCTCCTGTTGCTCGGTCCCAGCTCCTGCCAACCTAGCAGTTCGAAAGCACGTCAAAGTGCAAGTAGATAAATAGGTACCGCTCTGGCGGGAAGGTAAACGGCGTTTCCGTGCGCTGCTCTGGTTCGCCAGAAGCGGCTTAGTCATGCTGGCCACATGACCCGGAAGCTGTACGCCGGCTCCCTCGGCCAGTAAAGCGAGATGAGCGCCGCAACCCCAGAGTCGGACACGACTGGACCTAATGGTCAGGGGTACCTTTAGCTTTTAAGGAGGACTGATGCCAAGCAAAGGATGCTGGGAGCCAGAACTCCTGGGTCCACCAGACCTAGGCCAAGCTCTCAAGAGAGAGGAATGAAGGTTACTTATGGGAGGAGGAACTTCTGTGTCCTCTTCCTTACTCAGGAAGCAAATATATGTCTTAAACAGGAGGGATGCTACAAGCCTGCTTCAATCTCTAAAATTCATCCAAAGAAGAAAGGGGAATAGAGACTACCAGTAATTTGTGCTTGGAAGCGATAGTGTAGTGACCAACCTCAGCCCTCCTTTAACACATTGACTCCAGCCTGGGATTGGCTGGGTGCAATCCTGGAAAATTACCAGATGAAACTTTGAACCTAAGGCTGCAGTCCTATAAACACTACATCCCGGAAACCCAGCAGCCGCCAAATTTGTTACCAGGGCAGTGCCGAGTCAAAGCACAACTGTTGGTGCAGGCTTTTAAAGAGCATCATTGAATATGAATTTGTGTGTGTGTGTAATAAAATGTTCTGTTTTACAATTTAAAATACTCCTTTTACACCCTTAAGATATCAATGACTCCCCTTCTTCTCTTTCCATGGTTCATTTGACATATCATAAATCCCTGCATATTTTACAAAAACTAAACCATTCAGTATTCCATTATTGCATCCATCAAAACTTGTTTACACTGTTGAATTTATCTTAAAGCTGCCAGCGTTTTCAGCTGTACACAATTATTTCCCATATATTCAATAAACGCTTTCCAATCTTCTCTAAATGTATGTTATTCTTGTTCTCATATTCTATATCTTGAGTCTGTGAGTTGTGCATATTCTGTCAATTTAAGTTGCCATTCTTCTTTAGTTGGGACCTCGCTCATTTTCCATTTTGGGGCTAACAAAACACGGACCACAGTAGTGGCATACAGAGATAAGGTAACCTTTTTTTTTTTTTTGACACCTGGGAATTTCAGTCTGAATTATCCCCAACAGAAAGGTCTGGGGCAGGGGGGGGGAAGTACTATTAAAACCTTTCCCCCCCAATTCATTGTGGACCATTTCCCGATTCGTTAAATATGAATTTTGGATCCCCTCCAGACCCATGTCAAAGTTTTGCAGCGAAAACCCCGCGTTTTGCGGTGCTCCGCAGTCTGAGAAATGGTTACATCAAACCGGGGTTCCCAAACCCCAACATCGTCCACAAAGTTTGGCGATAGTTTTGCAGAAGTTTTTTATAAGTGGGAGGCTGTTTCTGCCTGCCCTGCTGTTCTTCGCTGCCTCCATATCTGTGTCTATTTTTAGGACGTTCCTCCTGTTTGTTACAGATGAAGCCAGCCGCTTACGTTAACGGTTATGCTCTACCCTGGACTGATAAAAAGTGGGCTATCATTTCCCGCACAGTAGGTAATGGATAAATAGTAAGCAACCATGCTTGCCTCTTTGTTTATGGGGAAGGGCTGTAGCTCAGTGGTTCGAGCAGCTGCCTTGCATGTAGAACGCCTTGGGTTCAAATCCCTTCCTGCAACCCTGAAAAGCTCTGGGATCAATTCACTATCACTACTGCTGCAACAGGGACGCGGGTGGCGCTGTGGTCTAAATCAGAAGGTCGGCGGTTCGAATCCCGGCAACGGGGTGAGCTCCCGTTGCTCGGTCCCTGCTCCTGCCAACCTAGCAGTTCGAAAGCACGTCAAAGTGCAAGTAGATAAATAGGTACCGCTCCGGGGGGAAGGGAAACAGCGTTTCCGTGTGTTGCTCTGGTTCGCCAGAAGCGGCTTAGTCATGCTGGCCGCATGACCCGGAAGCTGTACGCCGGCTCCCTCAGCCAGTAAAGCAAGATGAGCGCCACAACCCCAGAGTCATCCGCGACTGGACCTAATGTTTAGGGGTCCCTTTACTGCTGCAACAATGACACGCCACAGAATTCAGCAGTCTGGGGCTGAATGGAGACTCTGGGAATCCTGACCCTGAGAACTTTGTCCCTGAGGGAAACAGAGGAATCCCCGTGCCCTGCTCCAGCTTCATCAACGACGGACCTCAAAATTCGGGATCCCCACCAAGCCATAGCTGTCAACCCTCCCTTTTTTTGTGGGAAACCCCCTTATTCCAATGCTGTTTCCCACTGCTATCCTGGATTGTTGATATCCCTTAAATTTCCCGGATTTCAAAGGAAGCAGCTCCTCTCCCTCCTTGCCGGCCAGGGAGGCTCCTCAGCTGCGTTGCTGGGCTTCCAATAAGGAGTCTGAGACCAACTGGGGGCGGAGCTTGCATGCCTTGTGCAGCCAGACCCTCACGCCCAACCAGACAGTCAGCCTGCCTGCCGTCTACGCGCTCGCTCTTTCGCTCTCCCGTTCGCGGGCAGCCTCTGGAGCACAGGGTGACGAGGCTACTTGGTGCCATTGCACCGCCCTCGTGGCATCCCTTATTTTCAAATCCGAAAGTTTGAAAAAATCCCTTACTTTCAAATCCGAAAGTTGACAGCTATGCCCCAAGCCCGGGGTTGTAACTAACACCCAGAAATCCAGTTACAGGTAGGTAGCCGTGTTGGTCTGCCGTAGTGGAAACAAAATTAAAAAATTCCTTCCAGTAGCACCCATTCCCACCACCCTTCTGAGTAATACCCCTCCCCACCCTCTCACTATATATAAGGGTCTGGTGACTTCTGTTTCAGTGTATCTGAAGAAGTGTGCATGCACCCGAAAGCTCATACCAAGAACAAACTTAGTTGGTCTCTAAGGTGCTACTGGAAGGAATTTTTTTAATTTTGTTTCGACTACGGCAGACCAACACGGCTACCTACCTGTAACTGATGAAGACTGTTAATGACTGCAATTGGTCTTGCAGGAAAAAGCAAGGGGTGAGATGGCGAAAAAAAGCTTTGTCATGTATAACGAGATAAGAATCCAATGTCTCTATTCAGACCAGGTCTCTCCATGGTTTTAAGTTTGGTAAGGTAAAGGTAAAGGGACCCCTGACCATTAGGTCCAGTAGCAGACGACTCTGGGGTTGTGGCGCAATTGGTCTTGCAGGAAAAAGCAAGGGGTGAGATGGCAAAAAAAAGTTTTGTCATGTATAATAAGATAAGAATCCAATGTCTCTATTCAGACCAGGTCTCTCCATGGTTTTAAGTTTGGTAATCAGTTGCAATTCAGCAACTTCTCTTTCCAGTCTATTTCTGAAATTCCTTTGTAATAAGACAGCTACTTTGAGATCTTGTATAGAATGTCCTGGGAGACCCAGAAATCCAACATCGTCAGAATCCCTTAAAACCGGTGCCAACGTTTGGCAATAGTTTCGCTGCGAAAACCCTGCACTTTGCAGAGTCCCCAGTGTTTGAGGTTTGGAGGGAGGGGTTCTCATATTTCGGGGTTTGCAGTGAAATAAGCTGCCATCTCCAACTGATCCAACCCTTCCTTCTCTCTCTCTCCCTCCCCTCCCAGCACCTTTCACCTGGCTCCCTGCCCAACACCCAATGGTTTAACCCCTGGCACCCTGGAGAGATAATCTCCTCTTCCTTATCTGAAGTAGAGGAGGCTGTGGGGACTGCTGGGGTTAAAAGTTTAACCCCTGGCTGATCCGGGCAGGAGAAATCTTCCCTTCTGGCCCTCTCCCACTAGATCCCATTAAAAGTCTCCCCATTCTGCTAATCTGGCTGTTTGTTTGCCGGGATCAAGGCAGGGGGCAATCAGCTTGGCTGGGCTGAACACCCTGGAATGGTGTGGTCAGGATTAGTTAGGGGAGAAATGTGGGTCAGCAAGGTCGAGACACGAGAGCGGGGCAGGGAGAAGGGGCCGGCGGGGCGGGGGGAGATAATAGAAAGATTGGCCAATTAAACAGAGAATATACCCTTATGCGATTAGGAGAGCTCAGTTTTATTTACAGACATCTGGAGAATCTGGTTATCGAGAAGTGTGGAACCGTGGTCTTCCTTCAAGGGGTCAATCAGCATTTTGTATGTGATGAAATACACTATTCAATGAGCAAGTAATGATAATAATCATAATAACTACTAGCTGACCCGGACACGCCTTGCTGTGGCTGATTTGGTGAAATGGAAAAGTAAGATACAGTATGAAAGAGAAAGCATATCCTTACTTACACCTTATCTCGTTGAAGTTCAGTCTATGTGTTCTCCGTTTGTCCCTCCCGTTTTTGTCTTTGTTTCTACAACTGTTTATTACTATTATTTTAGTCTATGAGGTTCTTTGTCCTGATTATGTCAATGGCCTTCTTCAATGTTGTTGACGTGTAGTGGTGGGCTGTATGTTTGTTTTTATAGGAGCACGTTTGTATCTGTGGAAGGTGTGGTATGTGGCCCGAAATGTGAGTAGCGGCGTTGTCGTCCGGCCTCTCTCTACAGCCGGTCGAGGTAGCGTCGCAAACCGGGAAAATGGCAATTCCTCCCGGCGTGGATCTATACCTGCCGGCGGAGCCAGCAGTAGTGTTTGTGGGCGGTCTGTCTGTCGATTGGATGGTGGTAGTGAAGTTGGGAAAGGAGAAGGAGGGGTCAGAAAGAGGTGTGTTGTGCTGTGCTGTTTAATGTCCACTGGAGGGCACTATGTTTTTTTGAAAAGAATCACATTTTTCCTGGGAAAGGTGTGGTATTTGTGCAATGTAAGTACATATGATCACTCCCATATGGGCATGGAACGTTGTTTCCAAATTTGAACGGAATCGATCAAGGGGTTACGGAGAAAGGCGATCGTTAACAAACATCCAACTTGAACGATTTTATATATATACTGGTGTATATATATATATATATATATATATATATATATATATATATATATGGAGAGATCAACCTGGCTGTCGCGAACTAGGATCTAGGAAGATCCCAACAGAAAATTCACCCAGGTGAAAATTATTACAAGCAGTAACAACTAGAATCTGAAAAGCCAAGTTTCCTCCTCTGTGTGGATGATCCAGAGAAGAATCACAGAATTGCAGAGTTGGAAGGGCCCCTGAGGGTCATCTAGTCCAACCCCCTGCGATGCAGGAATATTTTGCCCAATGCAGGGCTGGAACCCACAACCCTGAGGCTAAGAGTCTCGCGCTGTACCCACTGGGCACAAAAAGACATCTGAAAAAGCTGCGAGTGTCGCAAAGAGATGAAGCTGAGATGGAGACGGCCATTTCTCTCTGTCTGCCAACATCCCAGAAACCTTTTTCCTGGTTGCTAAATGGTTCTCTTTTCATTCCCCTCTTGCTCCCAACTAAACTTTGTTTTCCGTATTGGTAAATGACAGGTCATGGGTTAAACACACAGAGAAACAGCTTCCTTTTGTTTTAGGGGTTAATGTGATCCCGAACCTTGTTGGGCTACAGGGAAACTCACAAAGGACTAGCATGTTGTCTTACCTCAACTAAGGCCTTGTCAGCATTCCTGCTTTTCACGTACTCCAGACCAGAAAAAAACATTATTTATAATAACAACAACAACAATTTATTCATCCCCTTTCATGCAAGCGCCTCACAGCGGTGCGCAATGAAACTGGTTGAGAACAATGTGAAACAGCAAATATGTTTTAAAATACGGTATAATATCATACAAAAGAGACACACACACACCCCTCCTTGGCAGCGACCCACTCAGGCAGATAGAACTATGCAGCGTATAGTTAACCTGTGGAACTCCCTCCCGCAGGATAGCCACCGACTTGGATTGCTTAAAAAAAATAAAAATGGATAAATTCATTCCCCCCCCCCCCAAATATAGTCTGGCCCTTCACAAGGTCTGAGGGACAGTGGACCGGCCCCCTGCTGAACCTCCATTCCACAAGGACCGCCTTGTCAGCATCTGTCCGTCTCGAGAGACAATGGAGTGTGCCTCTGGGGGTGAAGTCGAACCGCTGTGTTAGCGGCACCAAAGTGACCCCCCGGAGCACAAGCCTGGGCTGTGTGTCTGGAGGTCCTGGGCTGCCCAGATGACAAGACCCCCCTCTCGGCTTGGCTGATATGGTCCAACGGAAAGCAGAGCAAGACGTTTGGCACCAGCTTGGCTGCAGGAGTTGCCGGAAGGAGGTGTACAAGGCACCATCCAACCCCCTTAGGGACTCCACTTCTGATGTGTGCAGACCCTCCTCCAAGTGTCCCTATTTTCCAGGGATGTCCCTGATTTGATCCCCGAACGTTCTGCTTTTCCTCAAGATGTCTCTATTTTCATTGGAGGCTATGGAGTAATCCAACTCCCAAGCCATCTGAAGGCAATCCTGTGTAGGGGAGTCTTTTTAAAAACGTTTTATTATGTTTTTTAATATATGTTGGAGTGCTGGGGCACCCCAATAAGATGCGTGGGGTATAAATAGTAAAATGATAATGATGGAATGCAACGTCCCTGTTTCCATCAGAGAAATAGGGTATATTTGTGTCGGGTTCGCTCCTGAGCCTTTCCTTCTCCCAAAGATGTCCCACAAGGCAGCAGAGGATTCAGAATCGAGCCCATTCACACCCCCTGCAAGGCGGTCCACTCAGATGAATTAACACGGAGCAAGAAGGGGGGGAAGCGCATTTTGTGCACAACCTCCCAAACTTTTTAGTTTGTTTGTTGGGTAGCGGATGGAGGGGACCGGCAGGGGCTAACAGGACAAGGGCCTGTTATTTTGCCAGGGGAGGCCCTTCTCTCTCCCCCCCCCCGCTTTACCCCCACTTTTCGGCTTAACAACAGGGCCCAGTCAGGTGGGGAGGTCACGCCAGGGTTGGCAGCGCCCGGGCCAGCGGTGGGGTGAGGCCTGATGACAGGGTGACGTCACCCTGAATAGGCCGAGAATCCCCTGTCACAAAGGGTTAGCAACGCTCCCCGGCCCCTTTGTCCTAGCAACCGCTGGGTATTAGGAAAGCGTAGGCCGGGGCAGAAGCCATGGCAACCGGGCTGCAGGCTTGGGCTTGGACAACGTGTCCGTCCCCCCCGGCCAGCCCCCCCCGCTGCCCCAAACCTGCCCTGTGAACGGGGGGGCCTTTTAATGCGCCAAAGTGAGGTTTCACCCGTTTTCTGTGCGCACCCCCCACCCCGCTCTGCTGTTTCGAGTGCCGCGCCACCTCGCCATGATTTCTGTTTTCGCATTCCTTATAGCTGTCGCATCCGTGTTTGCGTGAAATGGACTCAGCTGAGTCATCCGAGAGAGAGAAAGGCCCAAGTTTGCTTTTGAAAGTTCTGGCAATTCTCCCTGACCATGCCTCTGTGCGTACGCAGAGTGCCTTCCCCCCGAGGGGGGAAGAACCTTGGACGAAAATAAAAAGGGCGAAAAGGCAAGATGTCTCTAGAATGCCTTCCTGAAGGGAGACGGCTTCTGCTTACAAAAACGGCCTTGTTTCTGAGCATGTGCAGGGTGCTTCTCCTCCACGCAAAACAGGAGGCTTTTTTTATATTTTAAATGGACCCAGAGACCGACCCGGCTTTCATTCCCTCCTCCTATCCTAGCCCCACGCATGTACGAGGCGAGCTGTGGTTAGGGACAGAGAAGCCCTCTGCATATGCTCAGAGCTGCTCATTATGACTGTTTCGTAGCTTCCGCCGTCTTGTCATTGACAGCAGGGCCTGGAGCGAAGGCCGTGCGACTGAGGGGCTGAAGGGTTCAGCCAGGACTGGGAACTGGGAAAGCGGAGGCAGAGGAGGGGAGAGGAACCCCAGAAGGCTGCCTTATGCCGAGCCAGATTGATGGCCCATTTAGCTCAATACTGCCTACACTGGCCGGCAGTGGCTTTCTAGGGATTCAGGCAGGGGTCTCTCCTAGCCCTGCCTTTATATGTGACCTCAGGGCAATATCCCAAATGTTCTTCAAAGGTGATACTCTACCTCTGAGCTAAGAGGTTTCCTTGGCTCCTATGGGATTTGACCCACAGCCTTGGCATCATTAGCACTGCACCTGAGCTAACCGGCACAACTGCGCACAGTCCCATCTCAGCTGCCCCTACCAGGACAGCTTTCCGTCACACCCCGCTCTCTCCCTTTCTAGATTTCCTTTTCATTGCACATTCGCCATGATCTGCACTCAGGGCGCAATCAGGAAGGTCACAAGCAATCCTGTTTGCCCCTGAAAAACCTTTGGTGCGGCCACACTGCTTTATTCTTATCTGGTGAGCTTTCTGCTGAAATCCCGTCGTTCTGCCACAAATCTCCTGGTTTTATTTTGGCCCCGCTTCCGTCGTGTTACAGTGCCGCCGGGAGAACCAACTGAAGTGGCGCGACTCCACCGCAAAGGTTGTGTCGACACCACGCATCACTTTGAAGGTCATGCCTTCCCGCAAAGAAACTATAGTTTACTACAAACCGTGGCATCTTCAATAAACTACAGTTCCCAAGATTCCTCTCGGGGAAGCCACAAAGCTTTAAATTCACGGTGTGGCTGTGACCCAATGTGCTATTCTCGTGCCCCGAAACCCAGTGTGGGGCAGTGGCGAGAGTGTCCGACTCCCCATTTGGCCACGAAGCTTGCTGGGTGACTTTGAGTCGCTGCTTCTTGGCCTAATCTACCTCGCAGGGTCGTTGTGAGGATTAATCAAGGGAGTACCCTTTATGGCAAGGGACGCGGGTGGTGCTGTGGGTTAAACCACAGAGCCTAGGGCTTGCCGATCAGAAGGTCGGCGGTTCAAATCCCCACGACGGGGTGAACTCCCGTTGCTTGGTCCCTGCTCCTGCCAACCTAGCAGTTCGAAAGCATGTCAGTGCAAGTAGATAAATAGGTACCACTCCAGCGGGAAGGTAAACGGCGTTTCCGTGTGCTGCTCTGGTTCGCCAGAAGCGGCTTAGTCATGCTGGCCACATGACCCGGAAGCTGTACGCCGACTCCCTCGGCCAGTAAAGCGAGATGAGCGCCGCAACCCCAGAGTCGTCTGCGACTGGACCTAATGGTTAGGGGTCCCTTTACTTTTACCTTACCCTTTATGGCACCTTGAGAAAAGGGTGGAATTAATGAACGTGACGAAATAATAATAATAATAAATAATAATAATAATAATAATTATTATTATTATTATTATTATTTATTTAGACCCCGCCCATCTGGCTGGGTTTCCCCAGCCACTCAGGGCGGCTTCCAACAGAACATTAAAATGCAGTAATCTATTAAACATTAAAAGCCTCCCTAAACAGGGCTGCCTTCAGATGTCTTCTAAAGGTCTGGTAGTTGTTGTTCTCTTTGACATCTGAAGGGAGGGCGTTCCACAGGGCGGGTGCCACTACCGAGAAGGCCCTCTGCCTGGTTCCCTGTAACTTGGCTTCTCGCAGTGAGGGATACTATTGTGGAGATAATCATACGAACACCGGCACCAGACTTTAGCTTCAACAATGTTCTTGAAGGGAACATAACAACTGTATTGCAAGATTCGACCAACACAGGTAGGCAGCTCACAAGAAAAGCATGGCAGAAAGGGACGAATGTTGCAGAAGCACCCCTCTGGAGGGGGCACAGCCCTTTCCAGCTTTTCTGCCTGGAAACTGTGACTCAGGCCTCGCCGGCGATTGTGCGACTGGCTGCCCAACCGCAGCTGAGAG
Organism: Darevskia mixta; assembly: GCA_034641385.1. NCBI lineage: Eukaryota > Metazoa > Chordata > Lepidosauria > Squamata > Lacertidae > Darevskia > Darevskia mixta. The sequence goes on along the minus strand of JAWWNH010000044.1, from coordinate 89,908 downwards.
GCCGGAGGAGCAGAAAACAACAACTTGGCCTCTGTGCTTTTTTTGCTCTCCAGATGAGGAAGTGCTGAGCAGAACGAAACTCTTGGCGAGGAGGGTTCAGGGACACCCTGGAGCAACTCCCACAGAAGTGGGAAGAGGCCTCTGGGCTGGAGTGGGGTGGGGGGTGCAGAGCCCAAACCGCCCTGGGCCTGCCCCCTTTCCCCGGCATGCTAATGAGGTCCAAGGTCCCTTCTCCATTGGCCGGTGGCTAATGCCTTCCTCTGAGCTCAGCCTTCCCCGGAGCTTTAAATGGGACCCCGGAGTCCGGGCTCTGGTCTCTTGGGCTGGGCAGGACTGCCACCCTCCCCTGGCAGCAGTGCGCAGGGGCCAGGAGGGTCAAACAGCTGGACCACAGGAGCTGCGAGGACGCGGCAGATGGACTCCCAAACACACAGGTGGGCAGGCAGGTCGGAGGCGAGGCCAGGGTTAATTCCTGGTGTGTGTGGGGGGGTCTTCCCCACCCCACCCCAAGGTGCCGCAAACCTATTGGGTGCTGTTTCCCCCCCTCCCTCTCTCCTGGAGATCCACAGCAAAACAGCCTTGGAGAGGAATTTGAGGGTTTATGTCTGTGTGTTTGGGAAGAGCGGTGAGCCAACTTGTGGTCTTCCTCTCCCTTGTCTCTTCTCGCTTTCGTTTGTTTTCTCTCTCTCTCTCCTCTAAATCACTTTCCTCCAGCGTTTCCGCTTTCGCCTGGAAGCAAGGGCTGCATATACAGCAGGCCTCCCCCCCTGCCCCACAACATGGCTCTCTCCAGATGTTTCGTACTATAACTCCCAGCGGGAACCAGGTTGCGGAGACCTTGCCCTAGATCCAGCCGCCGGGATGATGCGGGGCTCCCCTCTTCTCTCCTGTTGGGCATGGTTCTTCTTTCAGTGGGTCTAGGACAGCAGCTTTGAATGTGTGTCTTATTTAAGGATGGGACACAGAAGGGGCAGGGGTGTGTGAAACCAGTCAGAGCGACTGGGACCAGCATTGCGTGTCTCTGAAAGTGAATAAGGGATATGAAAACCAAACTCGAGGGACCCAGGAAGGGTTTTCCGCTGCGATCAAACCAGAACCGACAGAACCCGATGGCGTTTTAAGGCAGTGCGGTATAGTGGTTAGAGTGCTGCCGGAGACCAGAGTCTTTGGTCTGCTCTTAAGAGAGGGGAAGGTTGGCCAGGAATGGGGTGAAGGGAGAGAGAGAGAATTGCTGCACCCCGCTTTTTATAGCTGCTCCAGCTGGATCGGAAGCCCCCCGACTTCTAACTCCACCCTAAACACTCTGCGACGGCACCCAGTGATACCCGCAAGCTTGCACTGCCTCCGGCAAGAGAGGCAGGAGATGTCCTAGGCAGGCAGGGTGGGGCGACCAGAAGTTCAACAGGAAACAGCTGTTTGCAGCGGGTGATTAATGGAGGTGCTTGGAGACGGTGGAGTGAAAAGGCGAGATTTATTTCTGAAGATCTTGGTCATAATCTTAACAGGGACAGGCTAGCTGCTCAGGGCAGGATCAGAAAGGGGCTGGCTGGCCAACCCTAATGTGTATATGGCAGCCCCACACTATTTAGAGCACATCAGAAACTCCCCCCCCCCCCAGACTCCTGGGAAAAATAGTTTGTTAAGGAACTGGAACTCTGCAAAGGGAAAAGTGCAGTTTCCAGAATTACTGGGAGTAAGTCATGTGCCTCTGCTTTGTGCATTTATCTCCCACCTTCATGTTCAAGGTGGCGGGTTCGTGGTTCTCCCCCTCCTCAGAAAACTAGGTTAGGCTGAGGGGGCAGCGACCGACCCAAGGTCACCCAGTGAGCTTTGTGGCAGAGTGGAGATTCGAACTCGGGTCTCCTAAGTCCTCGACCGGCACTCTAACCACTACACTACGCTGGCATTAAATGTGAAGCAGCCCTTCGTTATGGACCTTTAGGTGCCAGGCGACAACGGTCCTCTTCACCCAGGCCTTGAGCTGATTGACACCCGACACCCTTCGAAATCTGTTGTGGGAGAGGGGATGGTTGGTTTGCCGTTGTCCTTGTTTTTATATCCTTCTTATTTTTACTATGTATTTCGTGGGGTTTTTTTGTATCAATATTTTGATGGGAAAGGTTTCGGTTACGGAGAAAGGGATGCAAAGAAAAAGAAACGAAAAGCAAAAGGGGACAAAAATGTGTAGAAAGAAACAATATACGAATATATACAATGTAGGAAAAAATACAATGTACTATTTCCCCATGCATTCTGGAATGGATTTGATATTACAGTATTATCCTAATACATATATGTAAACACGAATAGCCTACTGTTGTAGTTTTATGTTGCGAAGATCTGTCCTGAGATCTGGCGGTATATGAATTTAATAGATGATTAAAAATAAAAATAAAACTACAGTCCGAGAGCACCCTCTGGCTAGGTATGGGGTGCCAATTCCTGCTTCAGAATTTGAAGCAGGCCAGCCTGGGTTAACTTTTTGCCTCCCAAGGGCAGGATTTATTGGCGCCTAGTTGCCTGCAAGAAGATCAAACCTATCCATTCTTAAAGAAATCAGCCCTGAGTGCTCACTAGAAGGACAGATCCTGAAGTTGAGGCTCCAGTACTTTGGCCACCTCATGAGAAGAGAAGACTCCCTAGAAAAGACCCTGATGCTGGGAAAGATTGAGGGCACAAGGAGAAGGGGACGACAGAAGATGAGATGGTTGGACAGTGTTCTCGAAGCTACTAACATGAGTTTGGCCAAACTGCGAGAGGCAGTGAAGGATAGGCGTGCCTGGCGTGCTCTGGTCCAGGGGGTCACGAAGAGTCGGACACGACTGAACGACTGAACAACAACAAAGTTGCCCTGCTCTGCTGCGAGGCTGCAGAGAGGGTCTAGGAAGCATGGGGGCTGGCGCCCCTCAGTTGGGGGGCTGGTGCGGACACCCCCTCCTTGCAGGGTGGATAAAAATCAATGATTTTTTAAAAAAATAATTTTAAAAATCGGATTTTTTTGATTTAAATTGGATTTTTTTGATTTAAATTGGATTTTTAAAATGAAATGCTTTTGGAGGAAAAATCTTTCTAAATATAATCTTCTATTTAAGTTATATTGTAGTCCAAAGGCTATTCATCAGGAAATAAGGATTTGTTTTAAGTTTATCAAGTGTGCTAAAACTCAGTCTAAGTTTTTTTTAAAAAATGTTTAACCACATCAGTTAACAAACATGGATACATATGCTATCATGTTATTGTTTTAGTTAAATAAATTGTTTAAATGGTTATTAAGGAAATGATTATTTTTCTCCTTCCAATAAAGTACAGCAGAAAAGTTGTCCAAATATAAACAGTTAACTTATTAAACCTCACCATAATTTCATAATTACCTGTCTATGTATTTCTAGTAGTATAACCAAATCAGTAATTTTTGATATAACTGTAAAAACCACTCTGAAAATTTATTATTCAAAAAATGAAACCTTCATATGGTTGTAAATATTAAGATTATACCAGCAAGAATGAGTCTTTCTGTAAAAAAAATATTTAAATCAAGTCTTACTGACTAGTGATTTAAATCGTGATTTAAATCAATTTGATTTAAATCAAATCCACCCTGTTACCAAGTAGAGAAGAACAGGATGCCGGGTTTGTTTTGACACGGGAGAGCTAATCCATTAAGCCGACCTTCAGGCTTCCAAGGTCTGCTCTCCATCCCTGGGAAAAGCTCCGGGAGAAGTCGTCTAATCTCCCCCCTTCCTCTCCCCACCTGCGCAGAATGGGCGCCCCGCCGCCCAGCCCCCTGAGCCTGGAGTACCTAGACGACATCGACCTGATGCGCTTCGAGGTGAAGCAGGAAGCGGCCCGCAGCGGGGGCAGCTTCTCCCTGAGCTCCACGCCCTGCAGCTCCGTGCCCCCTTCGCCCACCCTGGACAAGACGGGAGACCCCAAGTCCACCCTCGAAGAGCTGTACTGGATGGCCACACTTCACCAGACGCTGGCGGCGGCGGCGGCAGGGGGCGGCCCTGAAGCCCAGCTGATGCCGGGTCTGGACGAGGCGGTGGAAGCTCTGCTGGGGGTCCCGGGGATGGACGGGGGACTTCGCGGCGGAACGGCCCCACAGCTCCAAGGTTTCTTAGGGGCCGTCGAGGGCCCTGGTGGGGAACAGCAGCAGGTGAGAGGGAGAGGGAAGAGGCTGGCGGGTGGGTGGGTGGGTGGAATTATGGGCGTTCAGGGAGTGGGAGACAGAAATGGGGGGCTATGTAAAGGGCCAAGAGGTTCATAGGAGAAAGGCGGGAGAGACAGAAGGGTACTTTCCGACCAGAGGCCTATTTTTCCATTCCAGAGTTCAACAAAGAAAGGTCCACTTGAAACAGCTCAGTCGGTACAGCAGGAGGGTCTTAATCACAGGGTGGTGGGTTCGAGCCCCGCGTTGGGCGAAAGATCCCTGCATTGCAGGGGGTTGGACTAGATGACCCCTGGGGTGCCTTCCAACGCTACAATTCTGCGATTCTAACATGTGCAACGTGTCGTACCGGTAAATAAATAAGCACAGGACCCCTAGCTGTAGTTAAGAGGGTTTCACGGCCAAGACGTTGCGGCCTGCTATTCGCTTTCCAAGCGCCGGAGATGTAAAGACGAAAGCTCCTGAGCATGTGCAGAGCACCCTTCCCTTACATGCCTCTGAGAGCCACAATCTGGAGATCTGCCAGAAAAGTAAATAAATACAAACAAACATAACCTAAAACCATACAATTGTAGAGATGAATTGGACCCTGAGAATCTTCAGGCCCAACTCCCTACGATGCAGGAATATTTTGCCCAAGGTGGGATTCGAACCCACCCCCACCCCCCGAGTTTAAGAGTCTCACACTCTACCGACTGAGCTATCCGGGAGGGGACAAAAGTTGGCAAGGGGTATTCACAGATAATTCTGCCGTGGAGATTTTCTTCCACCGGGGAGGCCGGCTGCGGGAAACCCCCCGAGAAATTTCCTGAGGTACCGTATTTTTTGCTCTATAAGGCGCACCTGACCATAGGACGCACCTAGTTTTTAGAGGGGAAAAGCCCCAATTTTTTTGAGGATCAGCTCAAATTTCTGTAGCTTCTTTTGCAAAGGAGAAAAGCCCCATTTTTTGAGGATCAGCTCAAAGTTGTTGAGCTTACTTTGCAAAGGGAAAAAAACCCTGTTTTATGGGGTTTAACTCACAGTTCTGCAGCTTCAGGAAGCCATTTCTACAGTTTCCAGAGAGATAATCTCATCAGCCAGTCACATGTCGCTGGGGAAACAGCCTCCCTCTGCAAGGGGGTGGGGCTGGAATCTCTCTCCCTTATCTCTCTCCCCGATCCTTTGCTGAGCAGCTGCTCAGCGGGCTTCCTTTCAACACCTTCTCTCTCTTTTTTTGCTTTTGCCCCTGGGCAGTTCAGCTCCAGGGACCACACATTCGCTCCATAAGACGCACAGACACTTCCCCTTACTTTTCAGGAGGAAAAAAGTGCGTCTTATGGAGCGAAAAATACGGTAAATGTCTCCGGCGGGATTTTCGGCTCTCCCGCTCACCGGCGTTCCTTCTCCCTTCCTTTGCAGCTGGCCACGCTCTGCGACCGCTTCTCCGACGCGCAGCTGGTCTCCATGTCGGTGCGCGACCTCAACCGCCAGCTGCGCGGCTTCGGCAAGGACGAGGTGCAGCGGCTGAAGCAAAAGCGGCGCACGCTCAAGAACCGCGGCTACGCCCAGTCCTGCCGCTTCAAGAGGGTGCAGCAGCGCCACGTCCTGGAGGCCGAAAAGTCCCAGCTGGCGCAGCAGCTGGAGTCCCTGCGCGCCGAGGTGGCCAGGGTGGCTCACGAGAGGGACATCTACAAGGCCCGCTGCCAGAAGCTGCTGGGAGACGCCGGCGCCGGGGGGCACTGTGGCGAGGCGGCAGAGCCTCCGACGCCTCAGCCCACCTCGATGGCACATTTTTACCTATGAGTGGCTCCCTTCCTGGCGCGACGGACTGGGGGGGCGGGAGGGAACTGGGCGGGTTGCTTTCTTGCCCCAACAACCTGGCCACTGGGGGTCGCTGTGGACCAAGGGGCTGCCCTCCTCTTTCCCTCCACTAGGGGGCAACATGAACACAGGCACTCCCCTTTTCCCGACACCAGGTGGCGCAAGAGAACATAGGCGAGGAGACAATCTCCACGGCAAAAGCATCTCTCAGGTCTTGCGGCTGCCGTGGCTCCTTCCCCTCCAGGGAATCCCCGGGAACTGGAGTTTTCCCAAGGTTCCCGGTGGCGCCCGTCGAGTCTGTTGTGTAGCTGTCCCGGGAGCTCTTGGGCTTCTGGGAAGTGTGCTTTCTGCCTCGTTCTTACCTCCACCGCCAGGCAAAGGAAAAATAATAAAAGCCAGAGAGAGTGTGTGTATGACAGAGAGGTGATTGAAGACAGCTTCCATTTTCTCCCCAGAGCGACGGTGCATTGGGCAGTGATGACGTTGCAGCGGGGCCTGGGGAGGCAATTGGGGCCACCGGATTTGGGTTCTTGGGGATCCATGCACCCCGCTGTTGAGCTCATGTCCTGCTTTGCAGATTTCCTCTTAGGACATCTAGCCGGTCAGTGCAAGAATAAGATGCTGGATTAGGTGGGCCCTGGGCTCAATCCAGCAAGCTGTTCTTATGTTCTGAGGGCCACATACAAAATACACAATTTTGTATAGGGAAACCGGGCGGATGCCACAAAACCATTTGATCCCATTTCCAGCAAGGAAAAACGCGCGTGGTTGTTTTGTTTGTTTTGTACACAAATAATCTCACATTCAGTAGCGGGGTTTTTCTTTGTGGGTCACAATTCCAGACCTGGTTTTTGAGGTGGGGAGAAATGTGCTAACATAAAGGGAGCAGAGCGTGTGGGCCTAGCATGTCGGGGTAGAAATTTCCGGAAACGGGGAAGGAAGCACTTGCTGCGGTTGCTAAGCAACAGCCCCAGCATCCCTCCCAGCCCTTTTCTCAGCCCTGGCAAAACAGCTCGGTGGAACTGAAGTGCAGCGGCCATGTCGTGACGGGGAAGAGAATCGCTGCGCACCCTCTGAGGATTTGGCCTGTTTTGCAGGGAAATTGTTAGGGAAAGGGGTGATATCTAACATTACGTCTCAAGGACGCTTTTTGCTCCAAAGGAAGCCACAGTCTCAGGCCATCCTCCTGTCGATAACATGATATTTTAAAAGTTTCCCGCTCCCCACATGCTAATTCCTCTCAACGTCCCAGGATCAAATCCCCGTCTGGGAACCTCCGTTTTCGACAAAGAGGAGAAACGACGCCACTGCAGTTTGTGTGCTCAGTCTTTCTTATTCCGAGAGTCCAAAGGGCAAAGGGCAAGAGAAGTTTTAATGGAAGATGGAGACAGGACCTTGGAACATATCCATGAGGGAAGGCTGGGAAATCTAGGGAGTCCACCTTCCCTACTGCCTGGAAAGGGATAATTATATTAATGGGTTTGTTTTTTTAACTGCATTATATTAGGCAGGTCCTATTACTATAAAAAGTGTCTCTGTGTGTGCATTTCAGTGCGATCATAAAAGAGTGCATGTTCAGAATGGAACATAGTGTGCATGTAAAATATGGAAAGGAGATGTAATGTGTGGATGCAAATCTCTGTGTTGTATGTGTGTGTGTGTGTGCTGTTGTAGCCAAACACTTGCATTAGCTGTGCATTCAACGACATGTGACAGGCCTTGGGGTTTTATGTCTGCACAATGAGCAGACCACACATTTAGATAGCCGTGTTGGTCTGTCATAGTCAAAACAAAATAAAAAAATTCCTTCCAGTAGCACCTTAGAGACCAACTAAGTTTGTTCTTGGTATGAGCTTTCGTGTGCATGCACACGAAAGCTCATACCAAGAACAAACGTAGTTGGTCTCTAAGGTGCTACTGGAAGGAATTTTTTTATTTTGTTTTGACACATTTAAAGCACACTTAAAGGGCATGGCATGCCCCCAAAGAATCCTGGGAGCTTGTCGTCTGTTAGGTGGAAACTCCAGCTCCTGGGATTCATTGGGGGAAGTCGGATGCGTTTTAAATGTGTGTTGAATGTGCTTTAAATGTAAGGTGCCGTCGGAGAAGCACACAGAAACAGCGGTGTGAAATTGAGAGCTCCCACAGCAAGGGGTGCACAAATGCAATTTATTGTGCAGCTATGCGCTGTCCCATTGCAGCCATCCTTAATATGGACTCGCGCAGGAGTGATTGAGAGTGATCCTTAGCGTGGGTCTGTCCGGGTGGCTTGTGGTTTGCTTGCGCAAGGGGCAGGGAGGTGGGCATTCGGGGAGAAAGCAGGACGGGGCTGTGGGCAAACGGGTGTCTTTTGTGACCCGACTCCCAAATATGTCCATTGTGTGGCGCAAATTTATCGCTCCTTTTGATGCACACTCAACAATGTGCCCCCTCCCCGAGGCAGCCGCCTCAATCTGTTTAGCTTTCCAGTATTTTCTACTATTTATTTTCAAAACGACTCCTTTTCGCTCCGAGTGAAAATTCTGAGCCGGTGGGCGGCCCAGAAGGGGGGAAATCGGAGACAGAAGATTTTCTGGTATGAATGGATTTTTAAAAATAATAAAAGGACCCTTTAAAAAAACAAAACGAGGTAACAAAGAGTGTGGAGTTCTTTCAGTTTCTGCCTGGTGCCTGTTTACGGCCACGTAGTCAGGCCCGACTGCTTTCTGAGCATTTCGAAGAGAGAATTCCTGTACTTTATACTCCCTTCTTGTGCTAAGATAATCAATGAGAGACTTTTCCCTTTTGCTCCCTGGCAATCTGATCTGGATACAATCCAGTGGATAAAAGGCCTGGATGTGAAGAGACCTTGGCTCAAAGTCTGCCTAGCCGTGGTCTTATCACCTGGGCAAGTCGCATATGCCTCAGTTTCCATATCTGTACAATGGGATGCTAACCATGTTGGGTGGGGTGTGGAGGGCTGTAGCTCAGTGGCCGAGGCTTGCCTGCAGAAGGTCCTAGGTTCAATCCCTGATTGGGAGAGAGAGAATCCTGCAGAGCTGCTGCCAGCCAGTGTAGACAGTACTGAGCTAGATGGGCCAATGGTTTCACTCTATGTAAGACAGCTTCCGGGCAGTGTACTCTGCACGATGTTCACAAGCAAGGACTGCAAAAACGCCACGTATATTATTTCTCTTCCCCCTCTAAAAAAAAAGTGCTGAATAAATGGCTGTGATTAATAATATAGTCAAAGCTCTACTGAAAGCATAGCTGGGGGAAAACAACAGCTCACCTCCTGCTCTGGGCTGGATGCTTCAGTTTTGCTGAGTTTTGTCCCTGGGGCCAAAGGAGATGATGAACCATAAGATGGGGGTGTTGACATACCTGAGCACAAGGTGGCGCCAGAGGACAAGCAAGCCCCTATACAAAGGCTAGCTAGGAGATCCAAGGGCCAGAATTAATAAAATAAAATAAAATTTAAAAAATGGGTTCCCCCCCCCCCTCATATGGTAGTGACTTCAGTTTACTTCAGCACGCAATGAATTCTGAATTAGATATATATGGGGGCACCAAAATATTTTTATTATTATTAAAATTTTGTTAAATTTCAGTTTTAACATTATCATAAACAACATATATCCATTTACAGGTAGGTAGCCGTGTTGGTCTGTCATAGTCAAAACAAAATAAAAAATAAGAAAATTCCTTCCAGTAGCACCTTAGAGACCAACTAAGTTTGTTCTTGGTATGAGCTTTCGTGTGCATGCACACTTCTTCAGATACCCATATATCCATATCATATATCCATATCATTCATATTACATTCCCTCCTCCCTTCTCCCCAGGCTTCCCCCAACTCCCCCTTCTGGTCCCCCCCTCATTCAGCACTGCTATATTATTAGCAAAGGTAAAGGGACCCCTGAACATTAGGTCCAGTCATGTCCGATCTGGGGTTGCGGTGCTCATCTCGCATTATTGGCTGAGGGAGCCGGCGTACAGCTTCCAGGTCATGTGGCCAACATGACAAAGCCGCTTCTGGCGAACAAGAGCAGCGCATGTAAACGCCGTTTACCTTCCCACCGGAGCGGTACCTATTTATCTACTTGCACTTTGACGTGCTTTCGAACTGCTAGGTGGGCAGGAGCAGGGACCGAGCAACAGGAGCTCACCCCGTTGCGGGGCTTCGAACCGCCGACCTTCTGATTGGCAAGCCCTAGGGCTCTGTGGTTTAACCCACAGTGCCACCTGGGTCGCTCAAGGTCTCTAAAGGTCTTAATCTAAGTGCTCAAGGTCTCGAAAGGTCTTAATCTGCTCCGGACGCCACAACGGGAAGCCCGGAAGGAAGACTTGAACACAGCAGCCTTCTCCTCTCTTGCAGTTCCCAACAACTCATCAACCCCCTTCCCTATTCCTTCCCTGAGAGATGGCTGTTGGGGACACCCCCCTTTTTATTTGTTCCCGGAAACATCTGCTAGGAGGCTGGGCTGCAGATGAGTGCATAATAGGCTGTTGCCTCTGTGTAGCGCCCCCTGCTGGGTAAATGCCCCCCCCTCTCAGGAGGGTGACACAAAGACCGCCTGCCAGCTGCTTTGCCAGGCTGGTTCCTGGCAGCTCTGTAATTAGACCCCAAAGCCGCAGATCTCAGATCAGCCTGGCAGAACCGCTGCAGAAGTTGGCTGCCGGCCTGAGCCCCCCCCCCCCGGCGTCTCCTTGGCACTTTCGCCCCACACAATCCGTAGCCTTCCTTGACCCCAAGGATTGCTTTCCTCCGTTGCCCTCCTCCTCCTTTCCCTCCACAAAAACCATGACTAAATTGCAATTAAAAATATGAGTTATTGGTGGAGGGCAAAAGTATTTGTGCACAATGATACCCAAGATCGGGGGCATGCCGGATGTAAATTGGGTCAGGCCTGGGAGTCTGGCAAAGGATGCTGGGCTGTGATCTGAACTGGCTTTGCATCCCGGGTACAAATGAGCTCTGCCCTAAGTGCTAAGGGATCGTGCCCATGCACGCTCGCTTCAGAAACCGAAAGCTCCCCAGCAGGGATTCAAAGCAGCACCTGCGGGGGCAAGGCTATGATTCTCAAATGGTGGTGGTGAGGAAGAAAAACAGTCTGTACATGCTCAGAGGCACTTCGCTCATTGCTTCCAGAAGAGCCCATCTAGTCCAGCATCCTGGTCTCACAGCGGCCGACTTGATGCCAGCCAGCAGGCAGTAGCCCTCACCTAACCCACACATTAAAAAACAAAACGGTTGGTTAGATTTTCAGGGGCACTGAGTTCCCCTCAAGGGTCTTGTCCGTTTCCCCAAAGATCCCGACACCCTCCAGGCTTGGTCCCTGCGAGAACTGGATTCTGGACTAAATGGCCTGATCCTGTGAGCTCTTCTTTGTCCTTATATGCTTAGCCTGTCATCCCAATTATGCCCAAGCGGCTCTCGGCTTCACTGTTTAACTCCCACATTAACAGAAAAAGGTGAAAAGATGATCTTCTTGGAGATCCTTAGATTGCTTCTAAACACGATTGCTGAATGGATCCTCAGCGTTCAAAGGCAGTCTATCCCTGATTACCAATTGCTGGCAGGTCAGGCAAGTGGAGCGGTATTTTTTTTTTACTTCCCTGCTTGTGGGGCTCTCCAAGTATCTGATGCCCAGCGGGCAGGATGAATGGTCAGGGAGGGGCCGCCTCCATATGTTCAGCTCTGCGGATAAGTCTCCCAAGGTCTTTCGCCCTCACCCCCTGCCAGTATCTCAGCCCTGCTATCACCCACCCCAGGAACCCTGCGGAGAGCTGTTGTGAAATTTGCTTTCTGCTTGCAAAGCTGGCCTGTGCCCAACGCTGGCACCCTGCCCGGCCTTTTTCTCGTCGGAAAGGAGGGGTGGTGGTGGAAAAGTGCCGTTCTCGGTAGCCACCCTGTCGCCAACAAATCCCATATTTGCCCTTTCTCCTCTTAATGAATATCCCTGTAATTAATATCTCTGCTCCCCGCCTCCTCCCCTCTCCAGCCGGCCCCTGGGGGGGTTGTTTTTAGGACATGATGGCATCGGGGTGGGAGAGGAGATGACTGCAATGCACATCATCTCCAAGGCCTTGAGAGAGAGATAGGGGAGGAATGTACACTCAAGTTCTCCTGCTTAGTCTCTCCTTCTGTTGAAAGTGGGAGAGACTGTGTTTTTGTTTTGCTTTTTCAAATTCCTACTGACAGTGTCCCAAATACAGAGCTTCCCCCAGCGGATGGGGGGCAGGCGTGGGCGGCTATCTGGCACGCTGATCGTTGCAGCGAGGAGGAAGAAAAGAGCTCTCGCTGCAGAGCAGACTTTTAAATTGTTCTGAAGCCTTCATGGAATTGTAGCTTTGGAAGGGGCACGAGGGTAATCTAGTCCCACCCCCTGCAATGCAGGAATCTTTCACCAAACTTGGGGCTCGAACCTATGATTAAGAGATTGTGCTCTGCCGACCTGAGCTATTCGACCTCTTTATCACTTTATCATTAAGAAGGATGTCACAGAGAACAGAATACAACCCAGGAGATATAGTAGTTTGGGCAGGCTGAAAGAAAAATGTGGGTTTTGTTTTGTTTTGTTTTTCATGCTTCTGGTCCTCATTATTTACTTATTGCATTTTCTCCCACCTTTTTCTCCAATGAGCTTGGCGGCGTATGTGGTTCTCCCCTTCATTTTGTCCTCACAACAGCCCTATGAAGTAGGTTAAGCTGAGTAGGAGTGCGTGGCCCGAGAGTCACTCAGAGAGCTTCATGCCCGAGTGAAGATTTGAACCCTGGTCTCCCAGGTCCTCGTCCAACACTCTAACTGCTACAGCAAACTGGTGTCACTATAGTTAATTTCGACAGAAAGAGGTCTCAAACTCCAGCTAACCTGCCCCCAGGATGCCACATCCTCTGGCAACGAGGTCAGTCAGCGGCGAGGGAATTGCACTCTGCGCGCGGTCAGAAGCACTCATTGCTGCTTCCGAGGGTGGACATGCAGAACAGGCTGTTAGGCTGAACTCTGCAAGAGGAAGCAAAAGGATGCGCTGCACTTTATTAATCTTAAATTTAAGCTCTGGAGAGTATGGAATGCACGGATGTCAGCTGCACAATTGTGTATCAGAGCCGCAGTAACACTTATTTTTCCTGAGGCACCCCACCTGCACCATTCATTTCCCTCCAATGACCACAGTGCAGCCTAGTAGTGGCGGCTGCCTTTTATCTCGCGACAACCCTGCGAGGCGGGTTAGGCAGGGGGAGACCACAACCGGCCTGAGAGAACCCAGCGAGCCTCTCGCCTAGTGAAAGCTGACTCCCTTGCAAATCTGCCTTGAGGTTTCCTTCCTCGCTGGCTGCAATGCGGCATCCATTGGGCAGCCGCTCTGAGCATCCTGCCACGGCGCCACTTCCCGCTTCCTCCTCAATTACTCCCCCCACCCCCACCCCACAATCGGAGGCTTCTTCTATAGAGCACGCCGGCCAACTGAGTTCCCTCCAAGTCCCAGGACATCTTGCTATGCTGTTCCCATTGTCCAAAGGGACTGTTGTGCCAGGCTAGCAGGAGGTGGGTGGGGAAGGTGCCAAGGGAGTGAGCTCATCAGGCTGCCAGGATTCGCTCCCTAGGCATCTCTCTGGTACCCAAGGTGGGTCAGAGGATGTGACAACCTGTGGTTGCCTAGCAACCGTGGAGCTCACCCCCATGCCTTTTCTCACTGCCCAGCAAAGCAGCCAGGAGAGGCAGAGGCTTGCAATCACCAACTAGGCCCGAGTGGTTGCCTAGCAACCAGGCCTAACTCACTTCTCCCTTTCTCCCAGCACTGCAACAGCAATTTTATTAATTTGCTTTATTTTTGTTGTTGTTTTCCCCAAAGCCTCCGAATGGCTTAGTGTGGTGCATAGGCTATCCCTTCCCCTTTTATCCTTACAACAAGCCTCCGAGGTTGTCTAGCAACACCAGCCATTACATTTAAAGCACCCTTGTGCCACTATAAACACTCATGGCTTCCCCAAAAGGATCCTGGGAACTGTAGTTGTTTGGAGACCCTTCACAGAGCTATAGTTTCCAGAATTCCCTGGGGAGAGGGATGGATTTTCCTGAACCACTCTTAAGAATTGCAGCTCTGTGATGGAGGGGAATGGGGCTCTCCTAACAACTACAGTTCCCAGAATTGTTTGTGGGGGGAAGCAAGGGGGTTAAAGTGGTACAAAAGCGCTTTGAATGTGTGGTGTGGATGTGGCCAGAGTGGGTGACCCTGGGGAGACAGAAGAAGGGCAATGCACCCGCTTTCCAGAGGGGCCTGATTAGGGCTGTCATACGTTGAGTTTTCCTGGATATTTCTGGGATTTCAAAGGTGGAATTGACATCCGGGGGGGGGGGGATTTCTGAAAGACGGTGCTGTTATAAGAATTTCAAGGTCATATATATATATATATATATATATATATATATATATATATATATATATATTCATAACTGTATATATAAACCACCCCCACCCCCACCCCCCCCACCCCCCCCCACAGTGTTTCCTTTCGATTCTACAGAGAGCAGGGCTTTAGGGCTGGCGTTCTACCTTCCAGGAAAGCTTGGACAGCCTGCCGCTTCTCTTCACCGAAAAATGAAACAAGGCTGGAGGATGTGCATGCAGGGAGATTTAATCGAAACAATAAAAAATTTAAAAAAATTCCTTCCAGTAGCACCTTAGAGACCCGCTAAGTTTGTTATTGGTATGAGCTTTCATGTGCATGCACACTTCTTCAGATACACAGAGATTTAGGTGAGGTATTGTGATCCTCGACCCCCCCCCCCTGCTTTGGATCTCCGCTTCCTCCCACTCTGAGCTCCCAAATATCAGACTTGGTAACAAACAGCGCTGGAGCATAATTAAAAATCCCACGGCTGCAAGAATTCATAATGCCGTCTGAGAGACGCAGACGCAAGCAATATATGTGACGATACCAAAGGGGTATGTGTGTGTGGAGATACTTACCTTTGCATCTCAGATCTGGGGTTGACACAGCAATACCCCCCATGCAAATATTCTGATATCGGTTCCCGCAAGCAGGTGTGATTTAACAGTAGCACGCATGCACACACACACTCTGGATACAAAATGGAAACATTAGGGAGAAAAATCAATATTATTTATGAATTGCCGAGAGCGAAATGGGAATCGTTGAATGCCCTGTGCACAGAGAAAGCAATCAGTGATAAATATATTAGCAAGGGGGGGGGGATAGAAATGGACTGCCATCAAGGCAAAATGAGAGACTCAAAAACTTAGTTTTCCTGTAAACAGAAAAGCTGGCCTGTGCATGTTTTGTTCTGCTCCTGTGAAAGTTACCTCAGAAAATGGACCCTACAAAGGCTCCTGCCATTTAGGGATTGGTTGGGGGGGCAATAAAACACCCCTCATTCTTCCCCTGTAATACAGATCCCCCCCCCACAACTTCCTAACTTTGGAGAACCCTTCCCATCCCTGTTCATTTGTCTGCTGCCAAACTCCTGCATCCTGCAGAGGATTATGGGAAGCACATGGGGGCAACTGTTAGGACGCCGACAGGCTGGCGCGCTGAAGAGCTGCAGTCCGAGTCAGACAAAGCTTAGGTCCAACAGTGTGGGTCAGGAGCCAGCCGAAGCCAGGTAACAGTACTGGGGTCAGGAGAAGCCGAGGTCAGTAACAGTCTGAGTCAAGACCAGTCAAGGACAGACGGCCGCACAGGGTCTGGAGTAACCAAAGTCGGTTGAGTCAGGAGTCAGGGAAGCCTCAGTCACATACGAGCCAGGAATCAGGAAGCCACGGTCAAGAACACAGGAATCAGGAACAGGACGAGCAAGAACAACCACGCGCTTCAGCACAGCAGTTGCAGGTGCTGGTGAATGGAGCATCCGGTCTTCCTTAAGTAGCCGGCTCATATCATAACCACGTCTCTTACGAGCTGCAGCTGCCTCTAATTGTTCCCCACGTCTCTCAGCTCTACGTTCCACAGCTGTGAAGGGAGGAGGGGAGGGGGCCCGCCAGCTCCTCTCCTCACACGGGCCTGATTCTGGCTCGACTTCTTCCTCCTCCTGTTCTGGTCCTCCCACTTCCCTATCTGATTCTTCCTCTTCTGAGGAGTGCTGCCGCCAGTCTTCTCCAGGTATCAATTCCTCCATTCCCCCAGATTCTTCCGTGGGGGCAGCCTTGCCAGGGGGGGCTTGCCACCACTCCTCCTCGTCCGGCTCAACCCCGACAGCAACCATCCTAGGATATACCTGCCCTTCAAACATCAGTTTTATACCAGTTTAAGCATCACGGCTTCCCCAAGAAATCGGGGGTGGCAATGGGAAGGGGTGCGGTACCGATAGCTGCAACCATTTACACTGGGCCTGTTGGGTCGACTTGAGAGAGTAAAAAGTGTGCTTTCTGGGAGGGAGATGTTGGCAAGCTGACTTGGAAGGTGGCTTGTCCGCCATAGCTGACCTCACAATAAGGAAGCACGGAGATGCTTCGGAGGCACTCTGGGGTTCCTGTGAACACAGTTCAGGAACCGCTAATCAAACTGGTGCCGTTCTTTGGTGTACTTTGCAAGACACCAGCTTGATCAACACCAACCTCTTAAGCCTCAAGGAATTTTCGATCGCAACTCAGGCGGAGAGCAGGTCCAGGGGAAAAAGCTTCCATGTAATCACCATGTAGCCTGGGGACTCCGATTTAGCTGAGGCTGCCGGTTCTGCAGCGCACTCAGCACAACGGCAAATCCAATCTGGCGCATGTCGTCCCGTGCGCTCCACATCACGAGAAAGCATCTGCAGAGCAAACCGCTCCTGGCTTGAGTCAGCACCTTCCAAATTTCAGAGCTGGAGTGGCTCCGGTATATGGCACCTACAGAAGTGTGTGCTAAACTGCCAAGAGTGCTTCTGAGCATGTGCAAAGGGTATTTCTGAGTAAGTAGGGCGGTTGACGTGCATAAGTGCTTAAGGTTGGGGAAAGGGATCAACACCAGCTGTTTAAAGCACACCCGATGTATGTATAAGGCACTTTGCTTCCCCCAAAGAATGCTGGGAACTGTAGTTTTCTCCCCACAGAACCACAATTTGCAGTATCCTTAACAAATGACAGCTCCCAGGATTCTTTGGGGGAAATAATGTGCTTTGAATGGATGGTGTAGGACTGCCCCATTGTAATGGGTCATATGTTAGCTATACTCAGCCTGGATGGACATAACTAACTTAGGTCCATTAGTTTCATTGGGTCTACTCTGATTATGGATTCAATCCAGTGGGTTCTTTTTAAGCAACTGGAGCTGCTGCATTCAGAAACCATTCCACGATCGGCTTCCATTCCTGAAATGGTCTCAGCGCCAGAAAAACAACTACGTATCACCACCAGATTAATAGGGCTTTTCAGAGGTTGCCACAAATGAAAGATGAGGGAATACCGCAATGGAAGGAAGCCATGCCAGAAGACTCATCGCAGCCCAGCTTGGAAAACAGGGCTTTGAAGGTGAAAGCAAATGTGGTCTTTTCCTCCTTTTAAATAAATTAATTCCCAGCTGGTCCTGGGTGTGGCCGCTGCATGGTGAGGAGGCCTCACTCTGCACATGCTCAGAGGTAATGCCATTTTGATTAATACTTGGACAAGTATACTTCAACAAGTACCGTAATAATAATAATAATAATAATAATAATAATAATAATAATAATATATTTATACCCCGCCCATCTGGCTGGGTTTCCCCAGCCACTCTGGGCGGCTCCCAATCGAATATTAAAAACACAATACAGCATTAAACATTAAAAACTTCCCTAAACAGGGCTGCCTTCAGATGTCTTTTAAAAGTAGGATAGCTGCTTATTTCCTTGACATCTGCTGGGAGGGCATTCCACAGGGCGGGCGCCACTACCGAGAAGGCCCTCTGCCTGGTTCTCTGTAACCTCACTTCTCACAGTGAGGGAACCACCAGAAGGCCCTCGGCGCTGGACCTCAGTGTCCGGGCTGAACGGTGGGGGTGGAGACGCTCCTTCAGATATACTGGACTGAGGCCGTTTAGGGCTTTAAAGGTCAGCACCAACACTTTGGATTGTGCCCGGAAATATACTGGGAGCCAATGTAGGTCTTTCAAGTGTTATATGGTCTTGGTGGCCGCTACTAGTCACCAGTCTAGCTGCCGCATTTGTACATGCCTTGTCGACCACTTTGACCAGCGGAACAGACACTTTTAAAAGCGCCATATCACCTGCAAGGAACCAGTCTTTTAGCTTGGCAGCACCTCTGCTGTCCAGTTATTTTACATCTGCTGAAATCTTTTCTGTTTATGAGATCTTACCCGGACGCGTAATTTTATTACGTATGATTGTTCCTACTCTGTTGGAGTATCCATATCCTGATAATGTCATTATGCCTCCTTGTTTTTAAAGCCTGTTGATTTTATCGGAATACTTTTTTTTTTTTTACTCTTCTATGTGTGTGACATGAGAGAGGGCCTTTTCTACAGCGAATCCCAGATTGTGGAATCCCCCCTCTACAGACTGGCTCCCTCTTTATCTGCTGGCAGGATAAGACCTTCTTGTTCAGACATTGCCAGGGGGCAATTTTAGTTGTTGGAAGATCAAACAGTTCCTTAGAGTTGCACCCTTTCACCGCCCCCCTCCATCCCAGAATTGGAAATGATGAATCTGAAAATTTCAGTCTCTTTCAATTTCTCGCTTTGCCCTTCTTGAGTCCTCCACCTCGGTTTGCAAAGTATATTCTTAAAAAGTCCTCGTGAAAATTGATCGGGATCTTAGATGTGCATTTGCATGCAATTGTCCATAACACGTGGATTTTTGCAACACGATTTCCCCTAATGCATTGCATTTTCACTACCGGTAGTACAGTGGTACCTTGGTTCTCGAACTACCAAGGACAGGATGGGGTTGTGCAGAGTTGTTAAGGCAGCAGAGAGCATTGTTGGCTGCTCGCTCTCCACCTTAGAGCAGATTTATGCCATGAGGTGCCACAGAAAGGCACTGGACATAGTGAAAGATCCATCGCATCCTGGTCACTGTCTCTTTGAACTTTTGCCATCGGGACGGAGATACAGGACGATGACAACAAGAACACGCCGTCTTAGAAACAGCTTCTTCTCCAGAGCGATCGCGGCCTTGAATGGGAAGCCTGGACTTTGAAGTCATCTAATATTACCTGTTATGTTTTATCATTGTATGGTTTTAATCCGTGTGTATGGTTTTAATCAGTGTTTTTGTAGTTGTTTTGTCTTTGCGTGGAGTGCCCTACCTGGGTGGATGGAGCAGCCAAGTAATTTCGTTGTCCCCGAAGGGGACAATGACAATAAAATATATTCTATTCTATTCTAAATCCGTTCGACTCCCAAAATTGTTCAAAAACCAAGGCGTGGCTTCCGATTGGCTGCAGGAGCTTCCTGCACTCAATCGGAAGCTGTGTTGGACGTTCGGCTAACGAAAAACATTAGCAAACCAGAAAACTCACTTCCGGGTTTGTGGTATTCGGGAGCCGATTTGTTCGACAACTAAACCATTTGGGAACCCAAGGTACCACTGTAATACATTTTAACGCATCACTGGCCCGGCATATATGTGCATTTTTGCACACGTCGAAGAAACGCATTGCAAAATTCAGAGGAGTGCAAATGTCAAAAGATGGTCAAAAGATGGTTCTCGGGTGGTTTCGCAGAGCTATAGAACGGTGGGGTTGGAAGGGACGCCCCGCAAAATCATCTAGTCCAGTCCCCTGCAGTGCACAGCTAAAGAATTCCTGACCGACAGTCATCCAACCTCTGTTTAAAAACTTACTCATAGAATCATAGAGTTGGAAGCAGGGGCGTAGGAAGTGGGGGGCGGGCCGCCCCAGGTTCCATCATGGAGGGGGTGACAAATTATCGAGGAACAATTACTGCCCTACTAGGGTGGTTCATAAAAAACTTTTTTTTTTAAATGCCTGCTCCAAAGGTCTTATCTTACTACACTAGGGATTATATAGCTATATATGAAATTTCATGCATATCAGTTAATATCTTGACCCTCCTCCATGAAAATAGCTGTTTACTTGGCCGTTTTCCTATGTCGTGAAGGCTGAAATTCCAATTCAGTGGAGCACTTACTGTTCCCAACCCTAACCCTGCGGAAAGCCATCTAATTAGACTTTAATTTGATTTTGACATGTTTTTAGGAGGTAAGCAGGAAACACCATCAAAGCATTCCTGACAGGTGGATGTCAAGCCTCTGTTTAAAGACCTCCAAAGAAGGAGACTCCAGCACACTCCTTGGCAGCAAATCCCACTGTCGAACAGCTCTTACTGTCAGGAAGTTCTTCCTAATGTTTAGGTGGAATCTTCTTTCTTGTAGTTTGAATCCATTGCTCCGTGTCCGCTTCTCTGGAGCAGCAGAAAACAACCTTTCTCCCTCCTCTATATGACATCCTTTTATATATTTGAACATGGCTTCAAATATATAAACTTCCAAGGAGGGAGAGCCCACCACTTTTCCGAGGGAGTTCGTTCCACTGTCAAATGGAAGAGAGCCAGTGTGGTGCAGTGGTTAAGAGCGGTAGACTCGTAATCTGGTGAACCGGGTTCGCGTCTCCGCTCCTCCACATGCAGCTGCTGGGTGACCTTGGGCTAGTCCCACTTCTCTGACGTCTCTCAGCCCCACTCACCTCACAGAGTGTTTGTTGTGGGGGAGGAAGGGAAAGGAGAACTGTGAGCCGCTTTGAGACTCCTTCGGGTAGTGATAAAGCGAGATATCAAATCCAAACTCTTCTTCTTCTTCTTCTTCTTCTTCTTCTTCTTCTTCTTCTTCTTCTTCTTCAAATGGCTCTTTCCACTGGAAAATTATTTCTAATGTACAGTCGGAATCTCCTTTCATGGAATTTGAACCCGTTGGTTCAGGCCCTAACCCCTGGAGCAAGCGGAGAGTGTGAGATAGATAGGTTCACCTTCAAATGTGAACTTAATCCAATTTCTCCCCCGCAATTCTATCCCAGGGAATCTCCCACCCAGTTTATTGTGGCCCCGGGCTATCATTGTGGGAGAGTTCTGCAGCCAACCTCCATTTATCAGCATTGCGTGACTGCGCTCAAAACAGTGAGCCGCATATGCGATCGGGCGCTCTGCATAAATAAGTAAAGGCAAGTGTTTTCCGGGCCCCTCACTTTGCAGAGAATTGCTGCTTATCAAGGGAGAAGCAACTTAGCAAAGGGGGTTGCAGGCATCCACTCCTTGCCCTATTTCTGGACTTTTATGCAAGGGAACGCAGCATCTTCTAATGCACGCTCCATCGCGACTCTCGGGGGAGGCAATATGAAAAAGCAGGCATAAATTCTTTATGGCACACAGGAAACCGAGGCTCCGAAAGACACAGCGCTGGCCCAACGTTTACTTCCTTGCCATAGGCCTCAGCTCACCCCGGGCGAAGCGCTCCCTGTTGAATTGACGCCTGCCATGCAGATGTTCAAACCCAGGGGGCAATTTCAGCAGCCGGGGCTCCAGCCTGACCTGTAAGCCGCTGTGTCACGGGGAACAGACTGGCCGTGCTTCCTTGTTTAGTGGCCTGGCTAAGGCACTCTGTACATGCTCAGAGGCACCCTTCGCAAATTTCCAGGGGCTGGCTGAGTCCGGCCGGGGGGAAACCTGATTAGCAGTTTATAAAAATGAGACGTGGGGCAAGAGAGAGTGAGAAAAGAAGTGTTTTCCTCCTGTGTCCTGCAGCACAAAAACCCGGGATCTAATTAATTAATGCTAAGCCATTGTTGCTACCACTTAGCCAGGTCTATTACCCTATTTACAATCCCTGATGGTGCCTATGGGGTTCTCTCCCTCCCTCACAGCCCCCCATCTCCCAATATGGTTTGCTTAGCACATCTCCTCTGAGATCACTGCCTGCCTCCGGAACAAAGGCATGTGCGCTTGCCAAATGCCAGGAAATGGGAATTGCCAACATTTGCTGGGCCAATATCGATAATCTCTCCACTAAATTAAATTTTACTCTGTTTGAGTTTTATGTTGGTTCCGGTGTATGCATTATTTCACAGAATCAGGGACCCCCCTGAGGGTCATCTAATGTTTGAAGTTTTATTCTGTTTTTAGTGTTCTGTTGAGAGCTGCCTAGAGTGGCTGCGGAAACCCATCCAGATGGGCGGGGTATTATTATTATTATTATTATTATTATTATTATCATCATCATCATCATCTAGCTGAACCTGTCACAATGCAGGAATCACGGCTAAGGAATCCCTGACAGATGACCTGTTTAAAGATCTCCAATGAAGGAGAGCCGCTCTACCACTATCGGAGGCAGCCCGTTCCACTTCCATTCCCATCGGTGGCGGTGGCTGTAATTGGCTTTGAGTTAACTTTTTGCAAAAAGGAAAGAAAGCTGACTAATGGTTCTAATCCAGGGGTAGGCAACGTAAGGCCTGTGGGCTGGATGTGGCCCAATTGCCTTCTCAATCCGGCCTGTGGAGGGTCTGGGAACCAGCATGTTTTTACATGAGTATAATGTGTCGTTTTATTTAAAATGCATCTCTGGGTGATTTGTGGGGCATAGGAATTCGTTCATCCCCCCCCCCCCAAATAGTCCGGCCCACCACAAGGTCTGAGGGACAGTGGGCCGGCCCATGGCTGAAAAAGGTTGCTGACCCCTGTTCTAATCTGTTGTGTATTGATTCAAAGTGTTATCATATCTGTATTACTATTGTCTGTAATCACATTAGGGTAAAGTAACTGCCTTCCTGTCCCAGAAGGAACAGTTAATATTGGTGCATTCAAGTTGCTGTATTTGGATCCTCAGTCTTATTGGTTCCCACCAAAAAGCAGCTGTGTGATTGCTTGAGATTGTTCCCTCCAAAATGTATCTTTTCCTAGCCAGTCCTCTGTCCCTATAAATGTAGCTTCCCTACCCTCAGTTCCCCCAGCCTTGTTTTGCCTGAATAAAGAATTGCTACATGAAGAAGCTGTCTCCTGCCTGCTGTGTCAGAGAGCTGAAATCACTTGCTGGAATCATTAACCCCACGTTACAACAAATCAATAAAAAAATATGAACGTTCACCACTGCAAAAACGGGGGGGGGGGGCTCTGACTGTCTCCCATTTTTCTAGACTTGCGCGAGAGATTAGAGGCGGTGAGACGAAGGAGTGGGGAAAAAAGAGCCCGGTTTTGGGGGGGAGACAAGCTGTGTTCAAGAGAGCTGGTTTATTAAAGGAGATGGGAGTCACAGTCGCAGGCTTATCAGGGGTGAGGATCTGTGAGGGGGGGCAGGAGGAAGATGGGGAACAGCTGGGAACGTCTGGATGGAATGCGGTTCCCGCTGCCATCCTGAGTCGTGGGTGGAGGCCCAAGGCCGGAGGCGACGTGCTCTCTCTCTCTCTCTCTCTCTCTCTCTCTCTTCTCTCTTCCCCACCAGAAGAGGCAGAGGGGAGGGGGGGCACCTACAGGACCGAGGGCTGGAAGACGAAGGTGTGGGGAAAGAGAAACAGGCACCTGCACAGAGAAAGAGGGAGGGGGGAAAGAGAGAATCAGTGAGCCCAGGTGAGCGCATGTCTGTGCACATGTCTCAAAATATTCCATGCCTGTGGAATATTTCGCATGTTGTGCTAATCAGAATGCTTAACCTGAACTGATGAAGCTATATAGCGAAACCTGTGAGTAATCCGGAAGACAGGTCTTCTTCGTCCTTCTCATGTGCCACTTGTGTTGATTTCGGCTGGATGGTGATGTTGCAAGACTCATATAAATATGCTTCATCTACTATTACATCCATGAGATTTTTGCTTTGAACCGTTGAAGAATTCTACTATCTACTCACCATCAACCAATTGTGAACGTTTTGTTGGCACCAAGATTTTGTTGCTATACCCAACCTGTTGCTGAATGGTTCAGTCACATGAACATTATACATTCTGTTATATCACGCATACAGTGGTACCTCGACTTACGAGTAACTCGAGTTACGTTTTTTTCAAGTTACGAATGACTTCCGGTAAAACAAAATGGCCGCCGCATCCGAATTTTTTCGACTTACGAAAAGACGTTGCGGCCGCTTTTAATAGGATTTTTTCGACTTACGAATTTTTGACCCGGATTTTTCGACTTACGAATTCCCCCCCCCCCAATGCATTCCTTTGGGGATTTGACTTACGAATTTTTTCGACTTACGAAAATCGCGTCGGAACGCGTTATCGTCGTAAGTCGAGGTACCACTGTATATGGCTTGTTAATCATGTGGCTTTATTGAAAGACTATTAGTTTTTCAGAAGAGGATTCCAGTAAATCTTTTATTATAGTTTCAGCCATTGTGTGGTGGTTTTGGTTGTTTATGGTTCATATTATCACCACAGTGATACTTTATGCTGTTTGTCAAAAAAAGGGGGCCCACGTTATAGCCACCCCCTCCAGGGGGTAGACCCAGGTTTCAGGGAGTCTTCAGCCGGAGGGGTGGGTACATACAGTAGGCCCCCTTTTCCATGGGTGCCCTCCAGCCTGTGGACACCATTTTGCGCCCAACTTCCCCCCCTCTCCGCAGCGCTTTGTTCTGAGGCATTGTGGGAAAATACGCTGCCCTGCTTCCACCGGCGGCCATGATTGCCACAGGATGCCATCCAAGGCATCATGTATGGAAGTAGAAACAGGGGGCGACAAAACAGCCCACCCGTCTCTAGAACTCGCCTCACGTCTAGCGTTCCAGTCCTCCGCCAACTGATAGCGGTCACCAATGCAAAGCCGGCCATCTTGGGACGTACCTGCCATTTTGCCACCGCCTCCCCAGAGACCCTCTGGTTTTGATAGATCAGGTTGATATCCCACCCTTCCTCAAAGGAGAGCCAGTGCGGCGTAACGGATCGAGTAACGGGTTCAAATCTCCCCTCAGCCACAATGCTCACTGGGTGTGGCCTTGGGCCAGTCACCGTCTCTTTAGCCTGACCTACCTCACAGGGTTGTTGTGGGGATGAAACGGGGAGGAGGGAAACCATGTGTATTACCTTGAGATCCTTGGAAGAGATCGTATCAATGTAATAAATAAAATACCGTATTTTTCACTCTATAATGCGTACCTGACCATAGGACGCACCTAGTTTTTAGAGGGGGAAAGCCCCGTTTTTTTGAGGATCAGCTCAAATTTCTGTAGCTTCTTTTGTAAAGGAGAAAAGCCTCATTTTTTAAGCCTCACTTTGCAAAGGGAAAAAACCCTGTTTTATGGGGTTTAACTCACAGTTCTGCAGCTTCAGGAAGCCATTTCTACAGTTTCCAGACAGATAATCTAATCAGCCAGTCACATGTCGCTGTGGAAACAGCCTCCCTCTGCAAGGGGGCGGGGCTGGAATCTCTCTCCCTTATCTCTCTCCCCAATCGTTTGCTGAGCAGCTGCTCAGCGGGCTTCCTTTCAACACCCCCCCCTCTCTTTTTTTAAAAAAAGAGCACAATCTGCTTTTGCCCCTGGGCAGTTCAGCTCCAGGGACCACACATTCGCTCCATAAGATGCACAGACATTTCCCCTTACTTTTTAGGAGGAAAAAAGTGCGTCTTATGGAGCGAAAAATACGGTAAATGAGCTCATGTAGTTACTGCCTCATTCTCCACTCACTACAACCCTGTGGGGTAGTGTTCCTGGCTTGTTGAAATTCAAGCGATTGGGCTCGCCTCCATCCCATTTTGTCCTTTCACTGAATCTCATCTCTCAGCCCATCTGTGGATCAAAGCTTCCACCGCCGTCTTCTTCCTCCTGTCAACACCCTCCCACCCGCCCGTCAATCTCCATCTTGTCCGTGTCTCCGTTTTCTCCATCTGCTTCCTGCCCCCGCACACCCCTCCTTTTGTGAAACTCACATTAAGGTGCTGGACAGACCATGCCCATGGGGGGAAAGGTGCGCGTGGGTCTCACTGGGGCAGAGGGGAAGACGGCCTCTGTGTCGCAGGGGCGATGCCTTTGCTGCCATAGTATTCCACCACCTGCTTGGGGACTTCAGCCAGAACACACTTGGCTAGAGCGTTGGGTGGAGCCTAGACAAGAAAATGAATAAAATGTGTGGGATATTTAAAAATGCAGTCAAACCAACAATCCGTGCCTTGCTAGATAGGGCAAGAAAATGTTGAAATATACATTTGCTAAAAAAACCAGAGGCCTTTCTGCTGGGAATAGTGGGTACAGACATTAAAAAACAAGGTGTTAAACTTTTCCAATATGCTGTAACAGCGGCAAGAATTTTGATAGCACAAAAATGGAAATGAGAAGAATTACCGACAAAGGAACAAGAAGAATTACCGCCTGCCCAGAGTCATCCGCGGCTTTTGATCGGCTGCAGGAGCTTCCTGCAGCTAATCAGAAGCCGCGTCGCAGAAGTCAGTCTCCACGCCGTGCCTGTTTAGCGCGGGGACTGACTGAGCGGGCAGCAGGGTCCACAAGGTTCGCGGGCTGTATCCGACCCGCGGACCGTAGTTTGATGACCTCTGGATTAAACTATGGAACTCACTTCCTCAGGAGGCAACGACGGCTACCAGCCTGGGTGGCTTAAAAAGAAGGATTAGCCAAATGCACTGAGAGGGCTACTAGCCACTATGACTCTGCTCTGTCTCCACAGTCGGGGGCAGCAATGTTTCTGAATACTAGTTGCTGGAAACTGGGGGAAAGGAGAGGGCTCTGGTGCTCAGGTCCTGTTTCCCACAGGCATCCAGTTGGCCACTGTGAGAACAGGATGCTGGCCTAGATGGGCCACTGGCCTGATCCAGCAGGTTTTTCTTTGTTCCTGGGACTGGGGCCACCCCCAGCAGCTGGGGGTGCGCTCAATAACAAGTAGTCACCGAAAGCCTCTTTCAAAGCTATCTAGGTTGGTGGCCGTCACTGCCTCTTGTGGCAGCGAGTTCCATAGTCTAATCATGCAAAGAAGAAACAAAATTTTAAAAATTCCTTCCAGTAGCACCTTAGAGACCAACTAAGTTTGTTCCTGGTGTGAGCTTTCGTGTGCATGCACACTTCTTCAGATACACTGAAACAGAAGTCACCAGTCCTTTATATATAGTGAGAGGGTGGGGAGGGGTATTACTCAGAAGGGTGGTGGGAATGGGTGATAGGCTGATAGGTGAGGTAAACAACCTTTTGACGACTGTTAACGACTGCAATTGGTCTTGCAGGAAAAAGCAAGGGGTGAGATGGCTAAAAAAAGCTTTGTCATGTATAATGAGATAAGAATCCAATGTCTCTATTCAGACCAGGCCTCTCCATGGTTTTAAGTTTGGTAATGAGTTGCAATTCAGCAACTTCTCTTTCCAGTCTATTTCTGAAATTCCTTTGTAATAAGACAGCTACTTTGAGATCTTGTATAGAATGTCCTGCAAAGAAGGACCTCCTTTTATATCTGCATCCTGAAGTCTCCAAGGAGGCTCCCTCACCTTCTTGAATTCACGGAGCGGCACGAACTGGACGATGTCGCGGACGGCCCGGCCCTCGTCGGACTCCAGCATCCCACGGTCGCCGTTGAGCTCTCGCATGTCAGAGAAGTCGGCGTTGCCGATGCCCACGATGATGATGGAGAGGGGCAGGCGGGAGGCCCGGACCACGGCGTCACACGCCTCGGGCATGTCGCTCACCACACCGTCCGTCAGAATCAGCAGCACACGGTACTTCTGCGGAGAGGGAGAGGCGACGGGGTTGGACCCAGGCCCAAACTCGACCAGAGTCTACCCTGGGCTCCTTCCCTCTGCTCTCTGCTCCAAATAAAGGTAAAGGTAAAGGACTCCTGGGGGGACCCAGGTGGCACTGTGGGTTAAACCCCAGAGCCTAGGGCTTGCCGATCAGAAGGTCGGCGGTTCAAATCTCCACGATGGGGTGAGCTCCTGTTGCTCGGTCCCTGCTCCTGCCCACCTAGCAGTTCGAAAGCACGTCAAAGTGCAAGTAGATAAATAGGTACCGCTGCAGCGGGAAGGTAAACGGCGTTTCCGTGCGCTGCTCTGGTTCGCCAGAAGCGGCTTAGTCATGCTGGCCACATGACCTGGAAGCTGTACCCCGGCTCTTGGCCAATAAAGCGAGATGAGCGCCGCAACCCTAGAGTCGGACACGACTGGACCTAATGGTCAGGGGTCCCTTTACCTTTAAAGGACTCCTGGACGGTTAAGTCCAGTCAAAGGTAACTATGGGGTTGCGGCGCTCATCTCGCTTTCAGGCCGAGGGAGACTGCATTTGTCCACAGACAGTTTTCCAGGTAATGTGGCTAGTATGACATAATAATAATAATAATAATAATAATAATAATAATAATAATAATAATAATAATAATATATTATTTATACCCCGCCCATCTGGCTGGGCTTCTCCAGCCACTCTGGGCGGCTTCCAACAGAATATTAAAATACAATAGTCTCTATTAAACATTAAAAGCTTCCCTAAACAGGGCTGCCTTCAGATGTCTTCTAAAAGTCTGGTAGTTGTTTTTCCCTTTGACATCTGGTGGGAGGGCGTTCCACAGGACGGGTGCCACCACCGAGAAGGCCCTCTGCCTGGTTCCCTGTCACCTCACTTCTCGCAGTGAGGGAACTGCCAGAAGGCCCTCGGCACTGGACCTCAGTGTCTGGGCAGAACGATGGGGGTGGAGACGCTCCTTCAGGTATACTGGACCACTTCTGGCACAACGGGACACCATGACAGAAACCAGAACGCACGGGAACACTGTTTACCTTCCCGCCGCAGCGGTATCTATTTATCTACTTGCACTGGCGTGCTTTCGAACTGCCAGGTGGGAGGAGCAGGGACCGAGCAACGGGAGCTCACCCCGTCGCGGGGATTCAAACCGCCAACCTTCTGATCGGCACGGCCAAGAGGCTCAGAGGTGTAGACCACAGCGCCACCCGCGTCCAAGTATTCCTGCCCAAATGCCCGCCCCCCGGCGCATCTTCACGTACCGTTGGCAGCCCTGTTTTCTCCTCCTCAGCTGCAGGAGCCGCCACCTTGTTGATGATGGGGGCGACGTTGGTTGGGCCATAGAGCTGGATCTGGGGCAGGCAGCGTTTATAGGCCTCAATCACGCCAGCGATCCCTGTGGGGGACGAATGGACAGAAAATGAAGGCGCTCAGGTGACAGAAATGCTTCTATACCGGTACTACGAATGTGAGAACAGCCTGCTTGCCCACCTAGTCCAGAATCCTGTTCTCATAGTGGCCAAGCAGTGTTCAAAATTAACCAGGCACCAGGCGCATTATGCGTTTGGCGCAGGCCCCAGACCCTCCAAGTGTCCCTATTTTCCAAGGACAGTCTGGATTTACAGAAGCCGTCCCGGTTTCTGATTTGATCCCGGAATGTCCCGCTTTTCCTTACAGCATCCCTATTTTCATCGGAGAAAATTATATGCAGTTATTTGACCCCTGAGCCAAGGAGATAAGTAACTATACAACCTTTAGAAGACACCTGAAGGCAGCTCTGTAGAGGGAAGTTTCTTTTAATGTTTAATTATGCTTTTTATATATGTTGGAAGCCGCCCAGAGAGGCTGGGGCAACCGAGTCCGATGGGCGGGCGTCAGGTTGGAAAAAGGATGGCCTATCCTCGCCTAAGTCTTTGCAACAGAGGCTCTGTGCACATGCTATGGTTAACAGACTCCCCACAAAGGACCCTGGGAACTGTAGTTTGTTAAGGGCGCTGGGATTTGTAGCTCCGTAAGGGAAATTTGTAGAGGATGTGATTTAAATGTGTGGTGTGTACACAGCTTATGTCTGGACTGCATCCATGTTTTATTTCTTAAGGCCTCTAGAGCAGGGGTAGGCAACCTAAGGTCCGTGGGCTGGATGCGGCCCAATCGCCTTCTCAATCCGGCCCACGGACGGTCCAGGAATCAGTGTGTTTTTACATGATAGAATGTGTGCTTTTATTTAAAATGCATCTCTAGGTTATTTGTAGGGCCTGCCTGGTGTTTTTACACGAGTAGAATGTGTGCTTTTATTTAAAATGCATCTCTGGGTTAGTTGTGGGGCATAGGAATTTATTCATATTCCCCCCCCAAAAAAATATAGTCCGGCCCGCCACATGGTCTGAGCAGAGGCGTAGCAAGCCCAGGTGGTACCCGGGGCGGAATTTTTTTTGTCAGCCCCCACCACTTTAATTTTTTAAAAAATTAAAAAGTGTCACCCCCTCTGATGGTGCCACTTTGCGAGGTGTGGGGTTTTTGTGTGTGTGTGTCTATTATCTCTTTTTTTTTCAATAAACTTAAAATAAATAATAATAATAATAAATAATAATAACAATTTTAAAAAAATTAAAAAATTAAAAAGTGTCACCCCCCTCTGATGGTGCCACTTTGTGAGGTGTGTGGGGTTGTGTGTGTGTGTCTATTATCTCTTTTTTTCAATGAAGTTAAAATAATTTAAAAAAAATATTTTTTCAAAATTAATTTTTTTTTAAAAAGTGTCACCCCCCTCTGGGGTGGAACCCGGGGCGGACCGCCCCCTGCCCTCCTTGCTACGCCCCTGGGTCTGAGGGACGGTGGACCGGCCCACAGCTGAAAAAGGTTGCTGACCCCTGCTCTAGAGCTTTCTTCCTCTCCAGCGCCATTCTATTCCTTCACACACCCCGATCCCTCCAAAGTCCCATGTTTTCAGTCTCAACCTCTGCCCCCCAAATATCCCCCGTTGAGCAAGGCTATAAATTATCCTCCTTTCCTAAACGCATCTGAGCTTCGTACTTTCACATTCCGGGTTGTCCGGCTCAAAGTTGATCGCGAAATCGTGAGACACCTAGAAAAAGACAAAAGGAGGAGGAAAAGGTCGCCGAGCGAGAACAGAAGAGGATGGATGACTCACCGCCAGCCCCGTCTAATCTGATCCCAGAATCCCCCGGGGTTTACCTCAAAGTCTGGAGGGATCCGTGCGCCAAAGCCAAACGCCGGGAACTGCTTGTCACTGAAAGAGAGAAATCTGGGTCACCGAGGAACAAGCGGCACAGCTTCCTGCCCGCGTGCAGAGCGCAAACAGTACCTGTCATAGTCCTGGCAGATCTCGCCCACGGAGGACAAGGTCTTCAGGTATTCGTTGGGCTCCTTGGGGTTGATGAAGTGCAGGGAGTGCTCGCTCCGGGGGTCTCCGTTGGAGGCTGTGAAGTCGATGGCCACCTGGGCAAGCGAGAAAGCGCGGAAATTGAAATTGTTTGGAATTAATATTTACACTATCTTGTATACTTATTAAGTCTTGATTACCACTAATTTTATTGCCAATAATTTTAAGTTCAACTGTGTGAGTGTAACTGCTGTTCTTGTGCTGTCTTGTGTTATGAGCTTAAAGCTGAAATAAAGTTGATTGATTGATTGAAGCGAGAAAGCAGAGCGGGGAGCACCGGGGTTACGGTGTCCTCTTGACAAAATCCGGGGTCGCACCCCCGTTTCGCCAACAAGCTCGCTGGGGGAGGCTTGAGACAGCCGCTCCGTAACCTGCGCTTCCCCTCACGTTACTTGATCAGAGAACAGCGCCCCAAAATCTGGAGAAGTGCAAACAGTGCGACGTTGTCGATTTGCCGTGTAAACGGACACACAGACCCTGCACTCTGGTGAACATTGTGCACGAAGATACACACACGTAACTTGTGAACAGGACCGGTGCCAGGGTTTTTGGCGCCCTAGGCGAGGGGGCGGGCCACATGACATCATTACGCATGACGTACGGTGCCCCCCCCCGCCGGGCGCCCCGCGCCGCCGCGATTTTCGCCGCTGGTTGGGGTGGCACCGGGCGGCGGCGGGGGGCGAGGGGCAGGCTGGCCAGCGCTCCCTCCATTTTGGCACCCCCGCCGCCACGGTTTTTTGCCCCAAGCTGCTCGCTCCGCCGCTGGTTGGGGCGGCGGCGGGGGGCAGGCTGGCCAGCGCCCCCTCCATTTTGGCGCTCTAGGCAACCGCCTAGTTCGCCTAAATGGACGCGCCGGCCCTGCTTGTGAAGGAACACGCCTTACACCAAGGTAGATCTTCCCTGAGGTGTCCACCCCCCTCTCGGCCCTCCTGAGGTCTTCTGCCCAGTAATTCGCTTTTTCTTACCGTGAAGGAAATTTGTAAACCACCCATGATGTAATCCAGGAAGGTGTGAACTTTCTCCATCTGCAAAGGGAAAAGGAAGACTGTCAGCCATTTTCAAATCCCCCCCAACCTCATTTCTGGTGGCTCCCCCCTCACACCCCTGAGGTTTGCTCAGCCTTCACTCAGTGTGGCAGATCCTGCCCTGTGGAACTCCCTGCCAGTAGAAGTTCTGCAGGAACTATCCTTGCCTTCTTTCAGGCGTCTTCTGAAAAAATATATGGTTTAGATGGGAGTGATGGAACCCCAAAAGTCCAGCTCCCTTGCCCTGCCGGATGGAGCAATCCCCGGTTCTGCATTGCGGCTCCAGCAGCCGCCCACCCAAACAATAACCAGCAACTTGACTCATCTGTTCCTGAAAACAGAACCAATGTTTTAGGAAGAGGGCAAGGTTTGCAGATGCTGAGGTTCTCAAGAGCACCACCAAAGGCTTTAATCGCTTTGCACTAATTAAGCGCTTCCCAGCTTAAGAACTTCAAAGGCAATTGACTGGTTTGGAGGGGGGGTTGTTGTTTTCGATTGCTCAATATTCCCAGCCTAGACCACATCCTCTGCATGCGAAAATTGGTTGAGCGGAGGCGACCGAGAGTGGGTCCAACAGTCAAGAAGGTCGTTTGTGCATGTCTTGTAGAGGGAAGTGAGGGGCAGATGGGGCTCGCCCACCTGGGAAGGGAGCCCATCCAGGAGAAGGAAAATTCTGATCCTAAACCTCCACTAGGGACCCAGGTGGTGCTGTGGGTTAAACCACAGAGCCTAGGGCTTGCCGATCAGAAGGTCGGCGGTTCGAATCCCTGCGACGGACTGAGCTCCCGTTGCTCGTTCCCAGTTCCTGCCCACCTAGCAGTTCGAAAGCACATCAAAAGTGCAAGTAGATAAATAGGTACCGCTCTGGCGGGAAGGTAAACGGCGTTTCCGTGCGCTGCTCTGGT
This sequence comes from Darevskia mixta, assembly GCA_034641385.1. Classification (NCBI taxonomy): domain Eukaryota; kingdom Metazoa; phylum Chordata; class Lepidosauria; order Squamata; family Lacertidae; genus Darevskia; species Darevskia mixta. Next base: position 57,014 of record JAWWNH010000044.1, on the reverse strand, counting down.
TCGCCAGAAGCGGCTTAGTCATGCTGGCCACATGACCCGGAAGCTGTACGCCGGCTCCCTCGGCCAATAAAGCGAGATGAGCGCCGCAACCCCAGAGTCGGACACGACTGGACCTAATGGTCAGGGGTCTCTTTACCTTTACCTTTAAACCTCCACTGTCTTGTGGGATAGCTTCAGATGAAAGGGCTAAGGAGTAAACCCTACTCAGATCTGGAATGGAGTCCCTAAGGGGGTTGGGTGGTGCCGTGTATGCCTCCTTCCGGCAACTCCTGCAGCCAAGCTGGTGCCAAACGTCTTGCTCTGCTTTCCTTTGGACCACATCAGCCAGGCCGAAAGGGGGGTCTTGTCATCTGGGCAGTCCGGGACCTCCAGACACACTGCCCAGGCTTGTGCCCCAAGGAGGTCACTTTGGTGCTGCGACGCACCCCCGGAGACGCCAACTTTTCCCTAGATCAGGGGTAGGCAACCTAAGGCCCGTGGGCCAGATGTGGCCCAATCGCCTTCTCAATCCGGCCCGCGGACGGTCCGGAAATCAGTGTGTTTTTACATGAGTAGAATGTGTGCTTTTATTTAAAATGCATCTCTGGGTTATTTGTGGGGCATAGGAATTCGTTCATTCCCCCCCCCCCAAATATAGTCCGGCCCACCACATGGTCTGAGGGACGGTGGACCGGCCCACGGCTGAAAAAGGTTGCTGACCCCTGCCCTAGATTGTCTGTGCGATACGATAATGACGACCTCTGGACTACCGACTTACCTTGCACTGAGCGAGGACAATATACCCAGAGTTCTTGTAATGCTTTTTCTTTTCCTGATATTTATGGTTAATACATTCCCATTTCACCTGCCGGGAGAGAAGGATACAGGGTTATCTGAGCACCACGTGACAATACAGACCACCGGAGTCAAAGGTGAGCCTTGCTGGATCCGTCCAGGGGCTCGCAGAGGCCAGCACTCTGCTCCTCGAACTGGCGAGGCAGGCAGAATAATAGAATCATTGAGTTGTAATGCAGGAATTCTGCCCACAGCCGTTCCCAGGTGGGCTCAAACCACCAGCCTTCTGGTTAACAGCCAGACGCGTCGACCCATTGCACAAAAGGAGAGGACAGACGCTTCCGGAGCCCTCCCAAACCGTGCACCTGGGCCAGAGCGAGGAAACTTCTCTGCTCAAGCACTGCAGAGGCGCTTGCCAGAGGTGGGCGGGGCCAGGGGCAGAGGGGGCAGGGCCAGAAGAAAAGGGGTGGAGCCTTTGCAGTGATATCCCAGCCATGCAGAAGGCAGATGTTTGTGCACGTACGCCATAGCTGTCAACTTTCGGATTTGAAAATAAGGAATTTTTTCAAACTTTCGGATTTGAAAATAAGGGATGCCGCAAGGGCGGTGCAATGGCACCAAGTAGCCTCGCCACCGTGCGCTCCAGAGGCTGCGCGCGAACGGGTGAGCGAAAGAGCGAGCGCGTAGACGGCAGGCAGGCTGTCTGTCTGGTTGGGCGTGAGGGTCTGGCTGCACAAGGCATGCAAGCTCTGCCCCCAGTCAGTCTCAGACTCCTTATTGGCAGCCGAGCAACGCAGCTGAAGAGCCTCCCTGGCCGGCAGGGAGGGAGAGGAGCTGCTTCCTTTGAAATCCGGGGAATTTAAGGGATATCAACAATCCGGGATAGCAGTGGGAAACGGCATTGGAATAAGGGAGTTTCCCGCAAAAAAAGGGAGGGTTGACAGCTATGACGTACGCACCAACCAGCCAACCAGTCTCTCTCCTCCAAACCACGGTTTTGATCAACCTCTGTTGCGTCCCTTTGCATCGTTCAAAAAAAATAAATGCACAATTTCCAGGAGTATTGGGGGCAAGGAGAAAAGGACTGGGAAGATTCCTACAATCAAGGATTCCTGGCTTCCGGCAGTGCAGGTGTTAGACTTCAAGGCTTAAACCCAGAGCTGGCTGGCCTTCTTGGGACGGGGGACCCCATTCAGCCACAGCTCATCTGTCGCATGTCTGCAGTGGGTGCGCCCCAAAGTGGGTGTGGCCTCCCTCTCACACAGGATACGCCCCTTCCCATAAGTAAGGGGCCATCACTGAGTTCTGTTTTTATGCGAGGCCTGTCCTTGCTCTTCTCCGCTTTCCTGGCCGCCCCACACCCCGGGGCATCCCAGCTGACCGTTCAAACTACCTCCTCCCCCGAGGAAGCCTGAAGCATCTCCTGGAAGGTGGTGCTGAACTCGCCGATGTAGTCGTGCTTTCCGCTGGAGTCGTGGTCGTAGATGATGCACTGAGAAGGCAGAGGAGAGGAGGAGAAAGCAGGTGAGAGGCTGGAAGTGGGAACCAGGCACCCTGGGGGTACCTGCTCCTGTGGTTTGTCTGCCCCCCCCACAAAAATAAAATACAACAAACAAGTTCAAGTCCCATCAGTATTGTGGGAAATCCCGATGATTGAACCCAGAATGATTGAAACTGCCTGTTCTAATTGCCCGTGGCTTCTAATCCCAGAAGAAAAGGCTTCCGCAGTACTGACAGAATGAGAACATGTTAATTTAATTTTAATTGAACGGTCTTTGCTCAGCCAGGCTTACGCAAACGTTCCTAAGCATATGGACTTAAGTTCAATGGGTTCTAATCCCCTGGGGAAGTGTGTTTAAGATGGTAATAATAATAATAATAATAATAATAATAATAATAATAATTTTATTTATACCTGACCCACACCTGAAATCATGATTGCAACACACAAAAACATGCACACACAGAGAGAGTCCAGCCATTATTTATGATTTATTATTTAAATTATTTTATTTATTTATTTATTTATTTATTATAACTTACTATTATTTATTCAATTTATATGCTTCACTTAATCAAAAGATGGTGGTATGCAACACCATGCTACCTTATATCCTAAGCTTGCCAAACGTGAGAAAAATTCCTGACATGTCCTGCTTTTCGGGCATAAAACTGGCATCAGGGAGGAATTTTACCCAATTGGCAAAATGTCAGGGGAAACTCGAATGCATGGTTCCCCCCCCCAAAAAAAAGTCCCCGTCGGTCCTGGACCCCCTGCTCTACCCCCCGCCCCCACCCCTTTGACTCTCCTGGAGTTCCCGCGCTCCAGAGGAAGCTCACCCGGATGCTTTTCCCCGGATCGCAGCTGCACAGGGACTGCAGGGAGACACGGAAAGGTTGCCATCGGGGGCTCAGGTTGTTCTTCACCACCTGGTGCATGATGGGAAGGGAAATGCACAAAAATAAAGTAGACCCACAAACTGGTACCAAAGACGTTCCCGCCCTGCCTGTCACTCACACCAGACAACTTCCTCTCCCCAAAATGGATCTCTACTCTCCTGTCCAGGCCAGCATAAAGCGATGGGTACTTTTTGGTGGCTGCACCGAAATTCCAGGATACCCGTCACAGAGAGTTGTGTCAAGCAGAAACACCGTTTACCTTCCCGCCAGAGCGGTACCTATTTATCTACTTGCACTTTGACGTGCTTTTGAACTGCTAGGTTGGCAGGAGCAGGGACCGAGCAACAGGAGCTCACCCCGTCGCGGGGATTCGAACTGCCGACCTTCAGATCGGCAAGCCCAAGAGGTTCAGTGGCTTAGACTACAGCGCTACCTGCGTCCCTATATATATAAACACACACACACACCATGCCTTTTCCCCTGACAGGGACACAAGGCGGCTTAAAGATAAAACAAGAGCAGCTAAAGATATAGGGAGGGAAACATTAAAAAATGATTAAGCATTAATAGAATTAAAACTGCATATACAGCACAGAACCAGCCCCCTCATTAAAAGCAGCCAGTCCTAAAACTCCCCCTTAGTCCTCTGCTGCTAAGCACGCCATGCAGCCCATAATAGCTCACCTCTGTCCTCCAGACCAGGTGTTCTTTCTCGTTGCTGTTGACCTTATAGATCTCCAGGAAAGGATCGGATTTGCTGAAGAAATCCTACAAGGATCAGGGAGAGTGGTCAATCATCTGAAAGCTATGGGGCAGGGCAGAGCTGGGGTTCTGCTAGGGATGGGGGGTTTAATCAGTCAATTTCAGTTTCTATCGGCTTCTCATTTTTCCAGACTTAATGTTCATTTCTCCAGATTTCCACATCGGCTTGCTTTTTTTTTTAAAAAAAAAAAGTCTTTATTAAACATTTTTTTTGAAAGCACAAACGAAAAATGAAACGAAGGAAAGCAGATGCAGAGGCTGAGTCATTAACATAACCAGTTTAAGACAGTTCGATAACAAGGCATACTGATAATCTTAACTATTTCTTTCTGCTTGATGTTTTCTTTACAGCGTTTCAAGAATTAGCTCAAAAGATCCATGGTCTAGCTTACATCAAGGGCGGGAGGGGGGCAGGCAATATAATTTATGCTTATTTAAATCAGTAAACACATCAGTTCAGTTTGTGATTTTTTACAAAGTGTCCTCGTGAACATTCATCAGGATAGTGTGACTTTATGCAAATATACCTAACAGATGACCAAATCCCCCCCTTTTCCACATCTAGAAATGTATGATTGATGAGATAATCCCTCCTATTGGACCAACCCCAAACACTTCAAAAATGTTGCCAGCTTTCGGGTTCCACAGAGCTCTGCTCTGTGTGATCTGCCTTGTGGCTGCAGGCTGTGAATTCAGCTCAGCAGTGATTTCAGCTTGTGGAAGCTAGCCAGGGCTGCATATCTAGCCTAGCATCCCATCCTCATCGCCAGCGAACTATAGGTGGGTTCCCACGAGGCAAGACCCAGCGATAACAGAAAGAACCTTTATTGAACTACGTAACTGGATAACAGGGACAAAGCAATTGCTTATATACATTCCTGAAAGCCTGGGCCACTCCCCCTCCCAACGTGATTGGCTGTCTAAACTTCCACACTGCGAATCACGACTCAGAGGCCCAAATCCTGAAATGTTCTGTGATTGGACATCATGAATCAGAACACAGGAACTCAGAATCCTTAGTCCAGACTCAAGCTCAGGCAAACACAGACCACTGAATACATAACACTTGCTTCCTCAAAGTGATGAAGAGTTCTGTGGAACTCGAAAAGTCACTTTTTTGTGGTGTAAGGCTGGCACTTTGCTTTTTGCCTACCTTGTCGTCCAGCTCCTGCCCAAGAAATTCCAGTTGCACAAATTCGTTGGTTCTGGAGACCTCCTCCGCTTCAATCTGCAGCGATAAAAGTCCCAAGTGGATAAACACCTCAAGCTTTCATAATTTTAATTGATTGTTTTGTATGTTTTGTTGTGATTTTATGGGTGTTAGCCACTCTGAGCCCGGTCTTGCCTGGGAAGGGCGGGGTATAAAAAAAAATTTATTATTATTATTTATTATTATTCTGTTTTCTTGAACACAGGCCTTCTGACTACCATTAAAAAAAACCTTGCAGTGTGCCAAATGCCCCCCCCCCCACAAAAAACCCCTGGCACTGGCCCTGTTCCCACTGGCCATATACCCATGTTCAAAAACTCAGCGGCTGACCTTTAGTCAGTCGCTATCTCTCAGCTAACCTACCTTGCAGGGTTGTTGTAAAGGAGGGAAATGCGGGGGGGGGGGGAGAGAGCCATGATCTCCTTGGGCAAAGGCAGGCTATCAGCGTAATGCAAAACAAACAAGCACACCATGAGCAGGCTATCCTGGCTCCGGAAATCAGAGCAGGTGATTCCAGAAGGCTCGTGTAAGTAAGCCAAGCTGCAGAGGTGGGTGGAAATTGAGGTTACGGCCAGGCAGCCAGGGCAAAAACTCCTTCTGACTTCAATGCACCAGATTCACCCAGCTCATTTATATTCCTATATTCCATTCCTGCCCATATTGACAAACGGCTGCTGAACTCATTAATTTGCATGCCACTTAATGCCAAGACAGGTGAGCAGTTTCCACATTTAAAACCGCCCAGGATTTATTTTATGGTGGGGGGAGGCAGTGCACCCACCTGTCATTATCCTCTGTCTGGCTCTGTCTAGCAGATTTGGAATGAAATGTCTCAATCAAAGTTCTTTTAAATTACCAGTACTTTCTTTTGATCTCAAGCGCTCTGAAGAATCTGTCAAAATCTCTCTGCAATTTCTCCTTTTAGTTGAGTGTTTTTATTTACTTACTTGGTTTTGGGGGGGCAGCTGCCCTCCTGCCCCCTGACTACGCCCAGGACACCCATAATTAAAATACGAAGAAATCCCATCGAAACATTAAAATACATAGTTTAAATGTGCCATTGATAAACTGGGGGGAAGCTGGTGTTTGAGGGGACGAGAGGCGATGCGAATATTCTGCCTGTGGAGTATTACTTCAAAAAATGGCAACTGCAGATGTGCAAGCCAGACCCACAGTAAGAAGCACAACGCTCCAGGTGCGCTGGAACATGGATGCTTAGCTCCCTGGGCCTCCAGGGGAGAGAGGTAGTGCTGTAGCTCAGGGTTAAAGCCTCTGCCTTGAATCCCCAACAGCATCTGCCGGCAGGGCTGGGACAGACTCCTGCCCCAAATCCCAGAGAGCTGCTGTCAGTCAGTGTGTGCAACATTGAGCTAGATGGGCTGGTGGTCTGGTTCAGGATAAAGCAGGTTCCTGCGTTGGCAGGGAACTGCCTAGTTCCTTGACAGGAGGGGCTAAAAAAACCCCACGCTCCCCAAGTCCTTGGAAAGGCAACGGCAAGGCTTTGCATTCATCGTTCGGCACTTCCTGGTTGTTCTGGTCCAAGCTCCTTCGCGACGCCCCTGCGAGGTTGGCCAGTCTGGTAAACAAACGCCACACCTTAAGTGAAGCCCTGCCCCTTTCTGACAGCAATAGGTTGTGGGCTCTGCTGCCTTGGAGGCTTTGAAGCAGAGATGGGGTGGCCGCAGGGGCGTAGCAAGGGGGCGGGGGGGGGCAGGCCGCCCCGGGCAGCGGCCTGCTGGGGGTGACACTTTGGGCAGTAGCCCCGCCCCCTGGGTGTTTTTTTTTTTTAAGGCTATTTTCAGCACTGCCGGGGTGGAGCCGCAGGGGCGGCCAGCGAGGAGCGGTGTCAGACCCCATCGCTGGCCGCCCCTGCGGATCCGCCCCGGCAGCACCGAAAATAGCCCCCCCTTCCAGCGGCTTTTTCCGCCGCTGGCTGGCTTGCGGAGCCGGGGCATGGAGAGGGGCGGGCCAGTGGCGGGTGACACCCCTCCTCGCTGGCCCACCCCTCTCCCTGCCCCGACTTGCGCTCCGCCGAGGGAGCCCGGGTGACGGCTTTGGGAGTCTCTGCGGGCTGCAGAGACTCCCGAAGCTGCCGCCCGGCACCTCCAGGGGCGGGGCGTCACGCTGTGCACGTGTGTCATGACGTCATGACGCACGCACATGCCGCGACGCCCCGCCCCGGGGGTGCCTCTTGGCTTCCCGCCCCAGGCAGCCAAGGGGCTAGAAACGCCCCTGGCCGTCTGTCATTCCTGCACTGTTGTGATTCCTGCATCGCAGGGGGTCAGACTAGATGACTCTTGGGATCACGTCGAACCTGTGATTCTGTCACGTCGAACCTGTGATTCTGCCACAAACCTGTGATTCTGTCATTCTAACCCCAGTGGACTCCAGGTAGCCAATTGCACCCTGTACATGCTCAGGAGCGCTCTTGTGACCTGCAGATTCTGAGGCTGACGTTTAGACATGGAAAATAGGCTCCCTCCTGGCTCTTGGTCTCCTGCCTGTCCTTTGAGTGTCTTTGTCCTCATTTGTCCCTCAACAGGCTCTCTCATCCTCCCCCCCCCATCCACACCCCCATACCGACCGATTTTTGTACCGTGATGGTTGACTTCTCCACAATCTCTCCACTTGTCAGCTGCAGCTGCTTTGTGACCTTGGTCTGGGAGACAATCTGAGGAGCCGTCAGTTGAGTCACAGGCAGGCAGGCAGGCAGGCAGGCAGACAGGCAGGCGAGGAAGGAGGGAAGAAGGGCAGAGAATTAATTGTGCTACAGGAGAAGGAAGAGAGGGACATATTTATTTGCTGATTTACTTGTTTAAAATGTATACACCGCTTGGCCAAAGCGGTTTATGAAAAAAGATAAAGATCCATAAAGTCAGGAAAGATTCGCAATGCGTTAAAACATTGGAGAAGTTAAAAACACTAAACAGATTAAAATTCACATCAGCTGATGAAGAGAAGGGGAGAAAGAGAGAGGGAAGGAAGGATGGTAGAAGGAAGGAGAGAGTGAAAGAGGGAGAGGGAGAGGGAGAAGGAGATGGGGAGAGGGGGGGAGAGAGGGAAGGAAGGAAGGAAGGAAGGAAGGAAGGAAGGAAGGAAGGAAGGAAGGAAGGAAGGAAGGAAAGAAAGAAAGAAAGAAAGAAAGAAAGAAAGAAAGAAAGAAAGAAAGAAAGAAGGGAAAATAAAGAATGAAAAGGGAGGTGGAAAGAGTCTTCCTGTCCCAAATTACAGGGGTTTCCAGACTGTTGCTGTTTTCAGGTGAGACTCGGATTGTATACCAACAAATCAGCTTGTAGAATTCATATTGGTTAATATTAATATTAATATCCCACCGTTGGACTTCTTGCAGTAAGAAAGTGATGGGAAAATGCACTGGAAACTGTGGGATTAATGACTAGCTGGCATCATTCCTGCAAATGTCGTCCAAGCAAATCTGGATGAACGCTCAACAAACAGGTCCACAAATGACCACATGCACATGGCAAGAGAACTTGCTCAGGGTTCAAAACCTAGCATATGATTTAGCTCCCTGGAAATTTCCACTTTCCTTTTTAAAAAGTCATCCAACAAATTTCTAGTCCTCATGAGTGACTAGCACACTGCACTTCATCCGGGGCCCAAGGGCAGTTGTTATTCTTGTTATTTATTAAATCCGTATGCCGCCCATCATCTGCAGATCTCAGGGCGGTTCATAGAAATACAAGCCACATTCCCAAGAAGAGTATAAATATGCAGAAAGCTTTGTGGGTTTATTCTAGAAAATCAGCTGGACATTACATTAGCTGTCCCCCCTAATGTTTAAACTATTTAGAAGGAAGTCAGCAAGGTAAAGCTATAGACATCATAAATCCAGCAGGAATCCTTTATCCAAAGGCTTGGGGAGACCAGAAGCCTAATAGATCGGATTTTAGTAAGGGAAGTATTGGAACACTTAAATATTGTTCAGCTAACAGCCACACTTAAGGAGGGAGAGGAGTTTAGTATAAATAAGTAGAACCTAACAACTGATTAGGGACCCAGGTGGCGCTGTGGGTTAAACCACAGAGCCTAGGGCTTGCCGATCAGAAGGTCGGCGGTTCGAATCCCCACGACGGGGTGAGCTCCCGTTGCTTAGTCCCTGCCCCTGCCCACCTAGCAGTTCGAAAGCACGTCAAAGTGCAAGTAGATCAATAGGCGGGAAGGTAAACGGCGTTTCCGTGCGCTGCTCTGGTTCGCCAGAAGCGGCTTTGCGTGTGTAGGGCACCCAGCCATTCCCCCCCAGTAACTTCAAACATGACTCATATTTTTGGTTTAGGTTAATGGCATTAAAATTTTGGCCACAACTTATTTATTGAATACAAATCAAGTGAGTGGTTGCGTAGGCATTGGTTATCGCTGTCCGACGGGACAGAGCTGACCCTAGTCAGCGACCGACTGGCTGTCCAGCGGGACAGAGCTGACTACCTGTCAGCACTGGGAACCATTAACTGGAGAGGGTAAGGAGGCTGGGAGCATGTTAGCCTTCCCCCCCTCTCCAGGGGATCACAGGGGCTCAAGCTTTTCGGCCCTGCAACCTACCGGGTTCGGACAAGCTTTTTAGAGCCCCTAGCTTCCTTTAACGGACTTCCCATTATTCACAGCACTTATTGGAGGCTACCGGCCTCCCTTACCACTGAACCAATGCCTAACCGCCAACCTTACAAGTTGTGACATATTGCTGAATAGTAGGCAAAAACCAAGTGGCACCAGCCAATCAGCCAAATGGAAAAATTCCTACTAGGCCCCTCAAGTGGAGACGACCCCTAGACAGGCACAGCAAGGTCAACGCACCAGCCTATACCAGGGAGTGGGGGGTGGGAGATCCGAACTCAAGCCAGAGTGACCACTGGGTCACATGTTCGGGATATATATATACAGCTGGGCTGTCAATCACTATGGTCGTGGCCACAAGCCCCTCCCCCAACCAAACAGGAGAATGGCTTCTTGCCCACCCCGCAACATTTGCTCCCTTGGGAACTTCTTTTGTCATGCTGGCCACATGACCTGGAAGCTGTACGCCGGCTCTCGGCCAATAAAGCGAGATGAGCGCCGCAACCCCAGAGTCGGTCACGACTGGACCTAATGGTCAGGGGTCCCTTTACCTTTACCTTTACCTTTACCTAGCAACTGATTATATCGAAAGGGAATTGGGAATTTCAGAACACGAAATGGATTATCTGTGTTTAGCAAGGCCTCGAACCAAAGGAAAAGCGGAAAGCTTTAAAGGAAACGGAAAACAAGTCAGACACCTGTTGAAGCCTCTGCTCCAACATATCGGACACTATTTCGATCATTTATTCTAGCTCCAAAATCGTAAAATAATTAAATTTTACACACGTTTTGAAAACCAACTCTTTTAACTATTGGCGTTCTCAAAACCTCGGACACATAGATTGTGCCTCGGCTGCACGAAATGACGCCTATTTAATAGTGAAGTGAGCAAACCACGAGGCGAAACTTGAAAGCCTCGTTATCGCCGCATTTGGTTGCCGGAGCAAGCAAAAGCCCACGAGTTTCCCGAGTGCCCCGGCAGATGACATTGCCGCTGTCCCTTCCCCACCCACCCACAACCCTTTGGAGCAATCCTAATAAATAGACATTTGGGCCTCAACTTCCCAAGAGTACAGCGAGGGAAAGGTTTATTCCCTGCCCCCCCCCCCCGGTCAAACCAGCCTTACCAGGGCCGGATTTAGGTTTGATGAGGCCCTAAGCTCCTGAAGGTAATGGGGCCCTTTATATGTCCAGCTGTCCTTTGTCAACAACAAATTGTCGCTGTTTTTTGTGTTGAATATATGCTATATGGTAATTTATGGACCTCATAGGTATCTCAAGCCATTTGCCCATGTTGCCATGCAACCAGTCCATGCAGAATGTAGGCACCCTATATATAGAAAGGAGCAAAGCAGTGATATTTTAAGGAGCAGGCTAGCTTACATCACAGGAGCCTTCACAACACAAAACACTGTTGCTGTATGTAGGTTTTATTTTATTAGTTTTTTATCTTATATTTTGGAAATGTACATCCAGATTTTTTGGGGGGCCCCCCAAGAGAGTGGGGCCCTAAGCTATAGCTTGTTTAGCTTATACGTAAATCTGGCACTGAGCTTTACCTGGCCTAAGGTGCACTCGATGGTGCCCAGGAGGACCCCTGCTTCGGACCCCAAGTCTTCTGCGCTCTCTCCATCAGCGTCGAAGACTTCGAACCTCAAGATCTGCATCTCTTCAAAGAAGTAGTCCAGGGCAAATACATGACCAAAGACGGGGTTCTGCGAGCCACGGAGGACCTCAGAGCGCCCCACCTGGGAGGAGAGGCAGAAAGGGGGCAGGAGAGAGTTTCGGGAGGAGGTTTTGCAGGGGGGTTGGACTAGATGAGCTCTGGGGGGTCCCCTTCCAACTCTGCCTTTCTATGCTCCTTTGACTCTACGAGGCTAAGCACTAAAGGAAGCAGGTTTCTTATAAAATTGGCCTTCAGACCAGGCTCCTGCCAATCCGGGGCCTTTCCAATGTGTCGGACTACAAATCCCATCAGCCTCAGATTTTGTTGGACTACAAATCCCATCAGCCTCAGATTGGCAGAGGCTGACATAGGGCTTATCCCCCTCTTTCCTTTTGACGCTTCGTGTCCGAGTGTGGGGTTTTGTAGGGGTTTTCACGGGGGAAACTCTGGAGCCCTAAAAATAGGGGTGCTTGGACAAAAGAGCTTTAAATCACTGATCGTCCTGGAAAGAGCAGAGGGAAGGTTAGTCTGGATAAGCTCTTAGCTAGAAATGGAAAGCCATTAAAGAAAAATATCCATAGCTTGTTGTTGTTGTTGTTGTTAATATTTTATTAGAAGAATTTCATTCGTAAAATGAAAGAGTGATAAAAAAGAAAAAATGCTAATGAAAATAGAAACAAAAGGAAAACACACAAATCACATTTCCGCGCATTCGTATACAGATGTGTCTGGTCTTATTATCCTAATACAGATATATTTATCAGTAACCTAATATATTCTGTGTATAGTCGTTCCAAATACCACTGTATTTATCCAAAGAAAGTCTGAGTCTATAGGCAGTCCGTTCATATGTTGCTAAGATTGTCATATTGTTAACATGTGATTCGGCTGCCGTTTGAAACTGATTTAACTTGTATTTATTCCCTGTTTGTGTCATCTTTCCTCCAAGGAGTTCAAGGCAGCTTTTAAAAGCAATAAAATAACGATCCCTGGGCATTGTACCCCCACTTCAAGTACCAGCCTATCTACCAACTCTTTCTATTGCTAGTCATCGTTTTGCTTTTATTAAAGCACGATTTAATGTATTCCCCTCAAACGTCCTTTTTCATAGATTTTCTAGGGGCCAAGTTTCGGTCTTATGTGCCTGTGATAACTGTTCGGTTGAATCTCTTCATCACATAGTGTTTGTCTGCCCCTTGTATTCTGCCGCCCGAAAGACTCTATTACTCCCATTAACTCAAAAATTACCGGGGTATTTGGAAGAGTCTTACCTTGCTCTTCTGTTGCAAGATTCAGACTCGATTATAACCCTACATATGGCAAAATTTCCGACATCAGTTCTGACACTTAAGAAACGCAATGGATTGTTATATACAGCTTGGAATTTTAATTTAATTTTTATCATATTTTATTCAATTGAGTATCCCTTTTAATCTATTTTACTGTTAGCAATTGTAAACCAGACTGTGCTGTTTCTGTTTTTGGTTGTTATGTCTATGGGCTTAAAGCCGAAATAAAATAAGTTGAGAAGCAATAAAATAATAAAACTGCTATAGGAGTTAACTATCTATTCACCTCTCCCCAGTACTAAAATTTTCGCTTAAATACTCATCCATGGGTACATTTTATCCCAATAGCTAATCAACTTCCTCCCAATGCTCTTATTGAAAATGGCGTGGCTTCTCTTCGCCATGTTAGCATTTTTAAAACCGCTGATATTACAGATATCATCATAATGGGTGAAAAGGGATCAAAAGGGATATTTACAAATCAATTCCTGCTTTCAGACAGCAATGTATCAAATCTGTACTTTGTGTTGTTGTGGTTTCCCTTCTGATGAAATCTGCTCCGAGTACTTTATAAGCAGAAGGTCAAGATGATGCTGGTAATATTATTATTTTTATTAATTTCATAATATTTATACACAGCTTGATCGTTGAAAAAAACCACAACACACACCTCAAAGCAGTTTACGAAAATAACAAACTCTGCGAAAACAATTTAGAACCTTTTTAAAAAATTAAAATCAGATTAAAACACACATCAGCATTCTAAATATCTGGGTAGGCTTGCTGAATGTTTTTAGCAGGCACCGAAAAGAGTACAGGGAAGGCACCTGCCGGATATCAAGTGGCAAGAAGTTCCCAAGTACAGGTGCTGCCACACTAAAATCTTGATTTCTGACAGATGCGGAACAGGTCTGATGTTTCACCTGCAGCAATAACAATTCCGTAGATCGGAGCGGTCAAGTCGTTGCGTGTGGGGATAGGTGATCTTGCAGGTAAACTGATCTCAAGGGTTTTGTATCCTAAAAGTAACCCTTTGAACTTGACCAAGTAGCAAACAGGCTACCAGTGGCAGATCTCTGAGCACAGGTGCTATATGCTGACAAGGCCTCACTGCTGTCAGCAATTGTGCTGCAGCATTCTGCGCCGGCTGTCGCTTCCGAATCAATATTATTACTATTGGTACTCGTGGCATTCCTGCAACCACGGGAAAAAATGTTTTGTGGGGCTTGCAAAAGCGCCTGATCTGCAGATTGGTGGAGTAGACGTGTGTGGAGTTTATACGTAGGCAAATGGAAACATCAGCCATGCACAAGTGAGGAATCGTAAATCATAGGATTGCAGAGATGGAAGGGACCCCAAGGCTGATCTAGTCTGACCCGCTGCAATGCCGGAATCTCAACGAAAGCCTCACACTCTGGGATAGCTCAGTCGGTAGATCATGAGACTCTTAATCTCAGGATCGTGGGTTCGAGCCCCGTGTTGGGCAAAAAAGATTCCTGCATTGCAGGGGGTTGGACTAGATGCCCTTTGGGGTGGCCCTTCCCACTCTATGATTCTGTGACCAATGGCCAGAATCGGTGGTCTGGAAGAAACCCCACAAGGTTTGCAGATAATATTATGGGAGAGGGAAACCTTAAGCACAGAGAGACGTCTAAACAGGAAGCCCTGCACACTGCAACAAAGTGTTACAGTTCCCACTCATCACATACATTTCTCTGATGAAAATAGGGACGTCCCCCTTCCATCATGATAATTTTACTATTTATATCCCACACATCTTACTGGGTTGCCCCAGCCAGCTTCTGGGCAGCTCCCAACATATATAAACATACATATATGTATGGTTTTAATCAGTGTTTTTGTAGTTGTTTTGTTTTTGTTTTGTTTTGTTTTTGTGTGGAGTGCCCTATCTGGGTGGATGGAGCAGCCATTGTTGGGGACAACGACAATAAAATATATTCTATTCTATTCTATTCTATTCTATTCTATTCTAAAAAACATAATAAAACATTAAACATTAAAAAATTCTCTATACTAGTTTGCCCACGGCTCTGTGGGTCGGATCGCTCCATACCCTCCAATGAAAACAGGGACATCCTAAGGGAAAGCGGGACATTCCGGGATCAAATCAGAAACCGGGACGGCTTCTCTAAATCAGGGACGTCCCTGGAAAATAGGGACCCTTGGAGGGTCTGTCATCAGCCCAGTCGAAAGTGGCGCTCTTACCTCACTCCAATGTCCGGCGCTGAGCAGGTGAAGAAGGAGGCAGGGGTCAGGTTTGACGCCATCTTCACGTTCCGACAGGCTCCAACAGGAAACTCGGAGCTCCACTCGGCTGGCGCCCAGGGCCACGGGTTGAGCGTCGACCCCTTCCGACATGGCGGGTCCTGAGTGGGGTCGAAGGGAGCAGAAAGGGAGAAGGGCAGAAGGGGGAGAGATTGGCGGGCGGGCGGACACAACCAGAAGGATATTGCTTAACGCAGGGGTCAGCAACCTTTTTCAGCCGTGGGCCGGTCCACTGTCCCTCAGACCATGTGATGGGCAGGACTACGTTATTTTTTGGGGGGTAAATATGAACGAATTCCTATGCCCCACAACTAACCCAGAGATGCATTTTAAATAAAAGCACACATTCTACTCATGTAAAAACACGCTGATTCCCGGACCGTCTGCGGGCTGGGTTGAGAAGGCGACTGGGCCGCATCTGGCCCACGGGCCTTAGGTTGCCTACCCCTGGCTTAACGGAACAGGGAGCAGGGTGGGTGGGGAATGGATGGAACTGGGAGAGGTCCGAGCGAAGGAATAGGAAAATAAGAAGGAAGCAAAGATGCCCAGAGACTCATGGAAGAGCGGAACGGTCAACTGCACACACCCACAATGGCAGAGCTCAGTTTCTAGCAAAAAAGGGGGTTCATGTCCATCTGGAAATGTCTTCCACTTAATCTGCCTCCCCCCAAAAGATATTCCTGGCTTGTGGGGTTGGGGAAAACTCTGCAGTTCTTCCCCAGTGAGAGAAACGGGCTCTTCACCTGCCCAGTCAGAAAGGCCTTTCCACTTCTGTTCAAACCTTTCCCCACAGCTGAGCTTTTGAGGCAGAAAACAGATGCCTTTGGGAATCCCAGACTGTAGCAAAAAAACCCAAACTGAGGTAAAGTTCAGAGAAAGCATTTTTCGTCCATGTGCCTCAAAATTCTGCTTTTTCGGGCAGAGCCCTTCAGAGGTGTGGGCAATCAAAAAATGGTGTTCTTCCCCTGCCAAAAAAGGAGGGTTGAAGTTGCATATAAGGGTCTCTGAGGGGGACGGAGGTCCAATCTGAGGGGGTGCTAAAAGGAGAGGGTGCTATGAGTCAAACAGAGGTGCTGGCCTGTCCGGGGGGGGGGGGAATCACATCATTTCACCTGGGGTGACTTAAGGATGGCACTCTGTGCGTGCTCAGAGGTCTGAGCAGAAAAATGGCACTGAAAAGAGGCTTCTAGTTTTTTTAAAGTCGGGGGGTGTGTGTTAAGGGGATTCCCACCCCATCCCCCCAGCCTGCCCCCTCCCTTCACCATCCGCCCTGCTTCCAGCTCTGGATGCAGAATGCTGTGAGGAAAATATATATTGACACATTCCAAACTGGCAGGGGAGCTTCTGGGACCAAATGGTGCTGAGTCAGCTCCCTCCCCCCCCCCCCCCCGGCAAGCCCTGATTTATTACACTGCGGCCTGGACGGCTGGTTTGGCTCCCACTAGGGACCTGAGTCAGGTCAAAAGCGAGATGCTCCAGCCTGTGTGGGGAGGAGCAGAGAGCCACAGAGGGGGGGAGAGGGGGGCATTTGAGCAGACGCCGTGGGTCTAGTTTCAAGGGCCGCCGTAGACCTTTGCATTTGTAAAAGGAACACACACACATAACAACACGAAGACTCGGTGGCTATTGGGCAGGCTGGCCAGATGGAACCCCCAGCTTTAGAAGCAGTCTATCCCTGAACGGTGCAGAACATGGGAGGGATGCTTATAAGAGTAGATTAAGAAAGAGGATAAGATGATGAGAATGTTATTTTAAGATGTTTAGAATTCACTAAGAAGTTGTTTAGATTAGACAATGAAACACAGCAGGGGGGATGGGAGGAAGCCACCCCTAAGATGATATAATAAGATGGAATGAAAATAGATGTTTGTTTGTGTTTGTTTGTTTAGAAAGGAAAAATGATATGAAATTATGTTTAGAATATTGTGATATGTTTTATTATTTGTTGTTGTTTAAAATTTAATAAAAATTTATTTTTTTTATAAAAAAAAAGAACATGGGAGGGATGCCGTTGCCTCCCTGTCATGCTCAGCTGTCCGCTGTGGGGAGCAGGATGCTAGACCAAGCAGGCCTTGGTCTGATCCAGCAAGCCTCACTCAGAGCCTGCACTGATGCACCGCAGCCAGGCTCAGCAGGAAAGAAAGAAGGGGAAATTGTGCCCATCGAGTATTTCCTGGAAAAGGTTTTACGGACGCTGTGACGTGCATTAATGCGCTTTGCTCCAGCGCTCAGGTTCTGTGATAAGGGAACCTCGGCTGCACGAAAAATGTCATTTCCTGGCTCGCTGCCTCTTCTTCGTGCTCAGCTCCTCCTCCCCATGTCCTGCTTTTCCAAATGCATGAAGATTTGGGTGTCTGTGTATTTTGGGGTGTGTGTGTGCTGTACCACATGACTGACTGCACACCAATTTGGTGTGCAAGAGAGAGATCTCTGCCCAGTTCAAAACCCCTTCCTAGCTGACGAAGAATTTAAACAGAGAGGACCACGGCACTCTCTGGTTATTGTTCTAATTCATCGCACTGATACCCTCACCTTTTTCTCAAGGCGGTGTGCATCGTTCTCCTCATTTGACCCCCACAACAGCCCTGCGAGGTAGGTGAGACGACTGAGAGGAAGGGAATGGCCAAGGTCACCCAGCGAGCTTCACGGCAGAGTGCAGGTCTGAGCCCTGGTCTCCCGAGTCGTAGTTCAACACTCTAACCATTACACCAAACGACACTGATGTTGTTCATCCACACTGGCTTTCTCTGCTCATTTCAGGCCTCCGTGTGGTTTGGATACATTCCTGCAGCAGTGTGCATAGCAGTTAGAGCAGGGGTAGGCAACCTAAGGCCCGTGGGCCAGATGTGGCCCAATCACCTTCTCAATCCGGCCCACGGACGGTCCGGGAATCAGCATGTTTTTACATGAGTAGAATGTGTCCTTTTATTTAAAATGCATCTCTGGGTTATTTGTGGGGCCTGCCTGGTGTTTTTACATGAGTAGAATGTGTGCTTTTATTTAAAAATGCATCTCTGGGTTATTTGTGGGGCCTGCCTGGTGTTTTTACATGAGTAGAATGTGTGCTTTTATTTAAAAATGCATCTCTGGGTTATTTGTGGGGCCTGCCTGGTGTTTTTACATGAGTAGAATGTGTGCTTTTATTTAAAAATGCATCTCTGGGTTATTTGTGGGGCACTGGAATTTGTTCATTCCCCCCCCCCAAAAAAAATATAGTTCGGCCCACCACATGGTCTGAGGGACGGTGGACCGGCCCACGGCTGAAAAAGGTTGCTGACCCCTGAGTTAGAGCATTGGACCAGGCCCTCAGAGACCAGGTGCTCGGAGGCACAACTCAGCCACAAAGCTCACTGGGTGCCCTTAGGGCAATCGTTGCCTTTCGGCCTACCCCTCAGGGTTGTTGTGAGTATGAAACGGAGTCACAGAGAGGCACCTGAAGCTCCTTGGAAGAGGAGTGGGATAAGAACGAAGTGGAATATTTAGTATTTCGAGAGAGTGAATCACTCCGAACTCAGATACCCCAAGGAAGTAGAGCTGAGGCCTGCATACCCCCACTTCATTCTGTAAAGCAGTGTTCCCTAACCTTGGGCCTCCAGCTGTTTTTGGACTACAATTCCCATCATCCCTTGGTCTTGCTAGCGAGGGATGATGGGAGTTGTAGTCCAAAAACAGCTGGAGGCCCAAGGTTGGGGAACACTGCTGTAAAGCGTGTGAGGGGAGGAACGGAGGAGCACCTCTGCATGAGTCCCTGTTCTGGCATGACTCCTCAGGGTGAAGAGGAAATTGTCGTGTCTCTGAATGATCCGAGCACACGGCCAGAACTGCTTCCCAGCCCCCACCTCCTTAAGCAATGTCGATTCCCCTCTGAGCAATGGTTACAACATTTGGGTGGGTTTGTTTATATAGTTTTTGGGGGGAATGGCAAGCAAGGCATATGAGATGTGCAAATTTATGTGTGGAGAAAGCGAAGGAAGAGAGCTTTTTCTTCCTCTCCCATAAGAGTAGAAACCCGTGGGTGTCCTCAAAGGAAGCTGAGCGGCACCAGATTCCGGACAACCAAAGGAATTCCTTCTTCACACAGAGCGTAAACGGTGGAACTCACCGCCACATGAAACAGCAACGGCCGCCATATTAGATCGCTTTAAAAGAGGATTAGACAAATTCCTGGAGGAGAAGTCTCTGAATACCAGTTGCTGGGAAACGCAGGAGGGGAGAGGGCTGTTGTGCTCAGAATCTGCGTGTGCGTTTTCCATATAGACTTCAAGCCAGCCAATGTGAGAAAAGGATTCTGGATAGATGGGCCTTAGGCCTGATCCAACTGCAGAGCTCAGCCTATGCTCTGGTGAGCGAACAGAGGCAGGATCAGAGCAGTTTCTCATCGAGAGACACAGCACAATTGCAGTTTCTGAGGATCAACGTGTCTGGAACGAAAAGACTTGTTTGGGGGGCATTTTCAGTGCTGTGGCAATCCCGCAACCTGCCACTCTTAGAGGCTGGCCCAGTTGGGATGTGCTCTGGAACTGGGACCACTTTTGGCTTTGAAGGTACTGCCTAACTCAACAAAATCGGGGAGATTTTTTGGGAAGCCTAACAGGAACAGGGCAGCCCTAGCCCATGCAGAGAGGCGAGTCTGTCAACCCACCAAGTTTGTTGCAAGGAGGCGAATGTTCTCAAGAAACAACTAAATCAGTGATGGCTAACCTTGACACTCCAGATGTTTTGGGACTACAACTCCCCATCATCCCTGACCACTGATCCTGTTAGCTAGGGATGATGGGAGTTGTAGTTCCAAAACATCTGGAGTGTCAAGGTTAGCCATCACTGAACTAAATGGTATCGTGTCTAAAGAGTTCAAGGACCAAGAGATGAGGCGTAGCACAGCAGGCTATAAGCAGGTCAATTGTAGCTGCAATTGGAACTGTTTCAGTTAGGGTCTGGGTATGCAAGCTTCGGAGGGCCACAGAACGCTTTGTCGGGCTGAGTTCATGAGAATGGAAAGGCTTCTCCGGTCTGGTCCAGAGGCCTGTCAGGTGTTGCTGGGCAGCTCATGAGCCTGGCATGACAGAGGGAGATGGCCTATAATTGTCCACCACAGCTGCCCCCCTCCAATGCATAACGATCTCTTAACTGTCCCGGCTAATTTCCATTGATGCAATCTTTGGAAAAATCCCATTTCCAAGGCCAGCACAACAGCTTGCAGCAGTCAATCCCATCATTCAATCTTGGCGTTGCATGGAGAATCATTTCCCCACCCCAGAATCTCCTTGCCAAAGAGCTCTGTGGAACCCCGAAGCTTACATGCATGCACCTCTAATTATGAAATCTAGGTTAATGCCCTGAAACATTTGTAGACCAAGGAACTCCCATTTGCTGGCAGAGTACACACAGCCTGGGGCAAGCAAGATTACACAACAAAGTGTGTTAGCTACATAGGTGTTAGCCTTACCCTGAGTCAGACCATTGGTCCATCTAGCTCCATACTGTCTACACTGATTGCAGCAGCTCTCTGGGATTTGGGACAGGGAACCTCTCCAAATCTTCCTGGAGATGATCGAACCTGCGACCTTCTGTTCTGGCACTGAGCTACTGCCTTTCCCCAAAGGACATGATAGATTGAGGGTATGTGACAACCCCACCAGCACTATTGAGGAACACACAAGGTGACTGACCACTGGTGGCCTGAAGGAGGCGATGTCCAAGGTGCTGGGACTGCACATTCGAAGTCCAGGCACACCCTATGCAGACGCACCAAGAGGACTAGAGACTTGAGTGTAACACAAGCTGAGGATCAGCTGGAAGAATAGCTATGGCCAAGCCACACGCCTCAGAATGTGGAGAGGTGCAGTGAAATGCAACAGCCCACATGGAAGAAAACTACACACACACACACACACACACACAACCGTGTATAAGACCAACACCTGTGCAAAACCGGATGGCAGTTTGACAGAGTGGATCAAGGGTTGAACCGGGTCCAGAAAGACTCAGGTTCAAATCCTCACTCACTGGGGCGGATGCCACCTCTCAGCTTGGCTGTGCGGCTGAAAAGGCAAGGATTAGACGACACCACGGGAGACGGGTCCACAGCAAACAATTGGAATAAGGGGCGGTATGTCTCTGAGAAGCAGAAGGAGGCCATGGAGAGAGGCGGGGAGAAGCCACCTGGCCACGGAGGAAGGGTGCGGCGCAGGTGTGGTCAGCGGAGACCCCAAAAATCACAAGGACCCACATCAGAAAGGAGGAACGATATAAAGCACACACACACACAAGAGGAAGAGACCTGACAAAATGCGAAACGGACACCCCTTGTAGCTGTGCAGTGTTGTCACAACAAAGCACAACACCAACATGCACCCAAGGAATGCATGAAATAGGACCCCTTTTCTGATCCTGCTGACACCCCAGGTGCTCCCAAGCAGGCCAGAAAGGTGGTAATATTCCCCTGCATTTTGCTGTTGTCTGTCTCTAGAGCTCTACTGCGACTGAATGTGGAGGCTCCATTTTTTTACTCTTCCATTGCAGCTTGTCTAAGTTAAATAAAGTTCTGCCTGCAAACTCCTGCTTTCGAATCTTTGGATGATCCTGAAAGGTTTCCCTGGAGACTGAGAAGAACTAAGTGCAGTTCTATGCAGCACCGAAAGAGACTGGGACACAGGGAGGAAGGAGAGGGGAGGGGTTGTTTTCGTAATCTTTCCGTGGGCAAGGAGAGAGACTCGGAAGAGGGGCGAGAGCCAGCCTAGTCAGGGCTCAGCTCGTGCCACACCCAGGCTAGCAACACAGCTGAGCCCTGCCCTGCACGGGGGGAGGGCATGCGTAACGCACATGGTTAGGATCTCCTAAAGATGGACAGGATCGCAGCGCCAGACACACGCATGAGGCTGTAGGGGGAAAGGGGTGGTCTCTCACAACACCAAAGCAGAGGGGAAACATGCCCAAGTTTGTGACATACGTCACTGGCCCCAAGCAGGCGCACGAGGCACGGGGGCGCACGGCTGTGCAAGGCAGCTGTGCGACGCATGACCCGACTCGTGGCCGGAGGCGCGGGGCAGAGAAGGCGCCACAATCCATGAACGCACACCTAACCCAGGCACAGCCCCGCGAAAAGAGACGCACAGCCCAGACCCTCCCCACAGGGGCTCCTACGTGGGAAGGGTTTCCTCCCCACCCGAGGGGCATCCCTTCCTGGGGGAGGGGTCCCGGGACACGCACAACATCCCACAACTCTGCCAAACGCAGCAGCACCCGCGCACATCCCAGCCCAGGGCAGGGCAATGCAGAGCATCCGTTCAGCACCAGGGACAGCTCCCGGAGCATCCCTCGTAGGAATGGCTTTCCTTGGGTACCACTGCAGGGCTGGCTGAGACTGCAGGAGGCGAGGCAGCTTTTACCTTGGCAGAAGGATGCAGAGGATGGAAGGTCCTCTCGGCTCCTCTCTTCCTTTCCTTCCTGTCCTGCTGAGCGGCTCTTTCCTCCCCGTAAGTCCTTGTTGTGGCTCTGTCTTTTCCCCCTCCACCTCCTCGCTCCTCCTGCTGTCTCGTGCGCGCTCTCTCTCTCTTTTTTCTGCTGCTGTCACGTTCCCTCCATCCCATGTCTTTCCTTGGCTCCTCCCCCTTCCTAGACTCCGCAGTGTAAGGGAGGGGGAGGCCACATACTCACTCAGAGCCATGCCTGGCGGTGGCAGCGGCGACGGGACACCTCTGGCTCTGCAAGGCGGGCGAAGCCCTTTTAGAGACACTTCTGGGCAAAAAAAAAAAAAAAATCTGGGCTTGGGACGCTCCGCGCAGTCTTGGTCGTTCCCGTGTGGAAAAACAAAACCGCCACAAAATTGTTCTACAGCTGGGGGGGTGGGGGAATGCCGGGGAAATAGATATATATATATAAGGGGAGAGAGAAATGATCAAGGGGTTAGGTCACTTTCTGTGCAAGAGAAGATGCAGCGAAAATTTTGGGTGATTTTAGGCTCTGGACACCACAGTCTTGATGTGCGTCTGTTTTTCCCCCGAAGGTGATATCGCTTGTCTTGCATCTAGGGAGGGAGTGGATTTGCCCATTTTGGCTCGTCTCAGCTTTTCCTCCTCCCCCATTTCCCCAATCGTAAATTCAGTTCTTCACATTTCCACATCAGGATTTCTGGGGTTTTTGTTTTAAGTCCTCATGAAAACTCTATCAGCTCATCTCGGTACAAATGCCTCCCAATTCTATTATGCAATTTTGCCCGTTATATACTTTCCCCCCCTTTTGCATAGCATCCCCCTTCCCAAATGGGATGCATTTCGATTATGTTATTTTCACTAACGCATGCATTTTTATTTTTTTAAAAAATGAATGCTTTACCCTAATAAATGCACTTTTGTGCATATTTACTGGGCTGGAGAACAGTATTGCAAAACCCAGAGGGGTGCCAATTCTGAAGGACAACTGTGTGTATTCGGTCTGTGTGTTGTTTTGGGACTGGGTGTAGGGTTGCCTTTAAATGCTAATCGAATTCAGTTCCCCTCTCCCCACCCCCACCCCTCCTTATATATATCCTTATATATATATGCCTTATATATCACAATATGGCAGGACAGCTGCCCTGCTGTGGTGGTTTTTTTGGGGGGGGGCCAGCGGCTTCTGCTCATTCTGCCGAGTGGGACTGCAGATTTATTCCCCAAAGCCCTACCCTGACGGCACCCGCTGGAGATCCATAACGCTGTGCAGGGAACGGACATAAGGAGGAGAGGCAGTGTGGTGTAGTGGTTAGAGTGTCAGACAAGGGACCTGGGGGAGCAGGGTTCGAATCCCCACTGGGCCATACAGCTCCCTGAGTGACCTTGGGCAGCTCACTGTCTCTCCAACTTGCCTACCTCACAGGGTTGTTGGGAGGAGAAAATGAAGGCAAGAGGAGAAAACAAAGCAGGTCACCTTGAGCTCCTTGGAGGAAAGGAAGGATATAATAATAATAATAATAATAATAGTTTTTCTCCCTCTAATAGTAGATCATTAGGCCATTCCATGAGTAAATTTAGGACAGACAAAGGGGACAAAAGACTTTTTAACAACACATATATTTTTCCCTGAATGGGATTGTTTCAGATTTGCGTCTCCATACATCTGAGGCAATCCCACAAAAAAAAAGCTGCGCTGAGCTAATAAAGTTGCTTCCATTACAAAGTCTCCGAGCACCTAGGCTCAGCTCGCAAGGCTGAGCATTAATCTAACTTTGGAGAACAGACCTCCCCGTCGTGCGGCGCTGATAAATCGCTGCCAGGGTGGCAATGAAAACAGCGGGGGAAGATTCTTCCACGCAGGTTGGAGCTACGGGTCCCCTTCTGACAGCTAATCGAATCTAGAACGTAATACATCTCGCAGGAAAATTCAATTACGTCCCTTAGCAAATACTCCTGAGCAAACCCCCTAGCATTCGTGGGGTGAAAAGAAGAAGCTCCATTTGTGGATCAGTAATTTGTTAAGCGGCAGGAGGCAGAGAGAGAGCAGGAATAAATGGAGAGTTTCCCCCACGGACGGATGTAGAAAGCGGAGGCTCCCCCAAGGATAGGAAATGGGGCCTGTGCGCTTTTTAATTTGTTCATAAATAATCCA
This sequence comes from Darevskia mixta, assembly GCA_034641385.1. Taxonomy (NCBI): domain Eukaryota; kingdom Metazoa; phylum Chordata; class Lepidosauria; order Squamata; family Lacertidae; genus Darevskia; species Darevskia mixta. The sequence continues at coordinate 32,476 of JAWWNH010000044.1, read as the reverse complement.
GAGCCAGGGGTGAGACGCGAGGGAGCCACGTTTACTGACAGTACCAAATTGTTCTCAGGAGGGTTAAGGCAAAAAGGGGGAATCCAAAAGGAGCGACCGCAGACTGGGGAAGCAAGGCATGACAATTGGCAAATGCAATTCAATGTGAAGAAGTGGTATGTTGGGGGTAATTAATTAATTAATTACTGTAGTTAGTTAGTTATTATTTCACATATATGGGGTGCATGGGGTGTTAGGGGAGGAGTAGTCCCTCTAATGGGGGACATGTCATGCTCGTTCTGGGGTGGTTTGCCTGCCTTTGAGAGCCATTGTGGTGTAGTGGTTAAGAGCAGTAGACTCATAATCTGGTGAACCGGGTTTGTGTCTCCGCTCCTCCACATGCAGCTGCTGGGTGACCTTGGGCTAGTCCTCTGAGGTCTCTCAGCCCCACTGACACAGAGTGTTTGTTGTGGGGGAGGAAGGGAAAGGAGATTGTTAGCTGCTTTGAGACTCGTTGAGTCTCGTTAGATAGTAAAACTCATGTTAAATTGCTGTTTTAGGGGTTGTTTTTAAAAGTCTGGAATGGATTAATCCGTTTTGCATTACTTTCTATGGGAAAGCGCACCTTGGTTTTGGAACGGACTTCCGGAACGGATTAAGTTTGAGAACCAAGGTACCACTGTAGCTGAAAGATACAGTAACTATGCACACTCCCCTCTGAGTTCTTTGCGAGCTTTTCGTTGTCTTTTTCCAGCCGAGCACACGTGACAAACCAGACAGTGGGAGTCCCAGTGTGGTGTAGTGATTAAGAGCGGTAGACTCGTAATCTGGTGAACCGGGTTCGATTCCCCGCTCCTCCACATGCAGCTGCTGGGTGACCTTGGGCTGGTCACACTTCTCGGAAGTCTCTCAGCCCCACTCACCTCACAGAGTGTTTGTTGTAGGGAAGGAAGGGAAAGGAGAATGTGAGCCGCTTTGAGACTCCTTCGGGTAGTGATAAAGCAGGATATCATATCCAAACTCCTCCTCCTCTCCTCCTCCTCCTCCTCCTCCTCCTCCTCCTCCTCCTCTTCTTCTTCTTCATTCCCCACTCAGCACCCATATGTGGTTTTTAGAAGCTGTCAGCATGTGACAACCCTGGGAAACAGCTTCAGCTGGCCGGCTAAACCAGGTGAGGGCAGCCGATGGGTCTCAAAGCCTCATTGAGCGTCTCCACCCCCCATCGTTCTTCCCAGACACCGAGGTCCAGCTCCGAGGGCCTTCTGGCGGTTCCCTCCCTGCAAGAAGTGAGGTTGCGCGGAACCTCTGGCCATCTTTCTCAGGGTCAAAAGCCTGAGGTGGGCAGGGCCAGGGGCAAAAGTGACAAATGCAAATTTTACCTTCATACCTCTGGCTAGCTTCTGCATATCCCCACACCTTCCTCTCTGTCCTCTGTCCTTTCTTTCTTCTTTCTTTCTTTGGCGATCACTCGTAGCCGAGTAAGATTGTCTTCCATAAGCACGGTTTTAACCATGAATCCGTAAGTGACTGTGGAGGCCAATTCTGGATCCACACATCCTTCCACAGTGGGGACATAGGTTTCCGGGCGGGAGTTGATCACGGTGTGGATTTGCCAAGCATGCCTTCCTCTTAGCACATCCTGAGTTTGAGTGGCTTCAAAGCCCATGACACCTTTGGTAAAGGCTGTTCTTCAATTGGAGCACTCGCAGGCCAGTGTTTCCCAATTGTTGGTGTTTTTACTACATTTTTTTTAGATTTGCCTTGAGAGTCTTTAAACCTCTTTTGTTGACCACCAGCATTACGCTTTCCATTTTAAGTTTGGAATAGAGTAGTTGCTTTGGAAGACGTCCACACAACATGACCAGTCCAACAAAGTTGATGTTGAAGAATCATTGCTTCTACACTGGTGATCTTTGCTTCTTCCAGGACACTGGCATTAGTTCGCCTGTCTTCCCAAGTGATGTGTAAAAATTTTTGGAGACACCGTTGATGGAATCTTTCGAGGAGTTGGAGATGGCGTTTATAGATGGTTTATAGACATGGCCAGAGTTCGAGATCACATTTTGGCCACGTGAAAAAATGGCCGTGGACGGTGTGAAGCTGGATCGGTGAGGGGGCATGGCCTGAGGAGAGAGGGTACAGGGTGGGGAGAGTCCAAAGACCCAAATGGAGAGTTTTGGGGGCTCTGATTTTGCCCCTGAGTCTAGGAAATTTGGCAGGAATGAGATATACGTTGACTTTTTTAGGGCTGGCTCTATGAGTGAGGCAGCCACCCCAGGCAGATGGTTTGGGGCCTCTGAAAGCAAAAGGCAGCAAATTGCTAATTATTGCTGTATTTGTATTCTTCTCTCCCCCCCCCCCCCACCTGGGAGTGAGACAGGCACTTGGGGGAATGATTGGCTTCCCGGTGCCAAAATAACTTGGCCTGCCTTAGATATTATGCAACTTGAGTTTGTGCTGGAGGGGGTGGGGTCACTCTGCTCCAGCAGCAAAATATCTGCCTATCGGGTGGCGGGGCAGGGGGGGGGGAGACTCAGATAGTTGAGGTTGGAGATTGCGAAGGAATTGTTGCAGGAGTGTCCCATTTCAATCAGGATAGCCTAACTTCTTTGCGCATGTAACAACAGCTGCTCCAGGATTCTCAATGCACAAAAAATGGAAAAATAAGAGGTGCCCAAGAAAGAAGAACAGATAAGTCAGGTGGATGGACTCTGCAGAATGGCCGAAGTTAACAGCTAAAATAAGAGAATCAAACAATGATTGCTTTGTGGAAGAATGGAAGCCCTTTTCGGACTATTTAAGGAAATGCTGTAGCGTGATGGACTTGCGAGCAGGATTTGAAATATGAGCAACGGAAGGAATTAGAAAATACAGTATTGATGTGTCGGGATATGGAAAATAAGGCATTGCGCAGCAGAGGGGGGAATTAAAAAACTGGAAAATGGGGTAAAGGTAAAGGTAAAGGGACCCCTGACCATTAGGTCCAGTCGTGTCCGACTCTGGGGTTGCGGCGCTCATCTCGCTTTTGTACAGCTTCCAGGTCATGTGGCCAGCATGACTAAGCCACTTCTGGAGAACCAGAGCAGCGCACAGAAATGCCGTTTACCTTCCCGCTGCAGTGGTACCTATTTATCTACTTGCACTTTGACGTGCTTTCGAACTGCTAGATGGGCAGGAGCTGGGACCGAGCAACGGGAGCTCACCCCGTTGCAGGGATTTGAACCGCCGACCTTCTGATTGGCAAGCCCTAGGCTCTGTGGTTTAACCCACAGCGCCACCTGGGTCCCTGGAAAATGGGGTAGGAACTCACAAAAATACAAATTTATGTCTTTTTGCGAGTTCCTACCCCATTTTCCAGTGTTTTGATTCCCCCCTCTGCTGCACAATGCCTTCTTTTTTGAAAATTCAATTAAAAAAATTACGTTATAAAAAAGGATAGCCTAACGTCTGTCGCCTAGGTTCTGGTAACCCCTAGGTTAGATGACTGCAATGTGTTATACGAAGCACTGTCTCTGAAGGAGGTTCGGAAACTTCAGGTGGTGGCAAAATTTTGCAGCCAGGCTGCTCATCGGGGCAAGACAGTTTGAGCACTGATATTTGTCAGACTACACTGGCTGCCAATTAGTTTCCGGGCCCAATTCAAAGTGCTGGTTTTGACCTATAAAGCCTTAAACGGCTCAGGACCGCAATACCTCAAGGACTGCCTCTTTCCATATGAACCTGCCCAGACCCCGAGATCATCTTCTGAGGCCCTCCTTCGTGTGCCTCCTCTTCAAGAGGTCCGGACGGTGGCAACATGAGAACAGGGCCTTCTCTGCAGTGGCTCCTTCACAGGAAGTTTGCCTTTAAGGCCAAATTGATCCAATTCGCACTCTCCAAAACAATACGAGAACCAAAACACAGCCTTCCTTTGAAATTCGCACTTATCCAAAATTTGCTGTGCAGTTCTCCAGACAACAAGGGTTTACAAAAATGAATATGTTAGGAGAATGCAAGCATAAATAATGAACATACAGAAGACAATGACATAGAAAAAGATGCCTTCTGGTAGGAGAAATTGTCTGCACAATGTGTACCTTAGTCAAAGCTGCATACGTAAAAAAGGGGGGGTTACTAGAAGGAATCTGCACAAAAAGGCTGAAGAATTTTTGTGAGGAGTTTTTAGAAGAGAATTTGTAAATCACTGCAATAATGTGGAGAACTGGGCTTAACGCTGGAACAAAGAGACACGGAGAGAACGGAAATTGTCCCTTTGGACACCTCCTGTTCAAAGAATCAGTTTGCAGATAGATTCGGGGAGAGTGGCTGCCAGCCAGAGAACGCAATATGGGCCTGTATTGAGATGGCCTGAGGCAGTTTTCTCTGCTCCGTGATGGCCTGAGGGTCCCATGAGAGAACATGTTTAAGAGTAAGTGGAGCAGAAGGAGAGAAAGAAAGAAAAAAGAGGAAAAGAGGAGATCTCAAAGGGGGGGGGGAATCTGAAAGGAAGAAACGCAGAACAAATTCTCAGACAGGAATATGCCTTCCTTTTAACAATACCGCTCCTGCCACCTGCTGGCCATTTGGCGGTACTGCAGTCATGTTGTTTATCTCTCAACCAGCTCAGGGTCTTCCAGATGTTTCGGGCTGGAAGGAGCTGCAACCCCAGTAATCTGAAGGGCACCAGATTGGGGAAGGGTGCTCTTCTTTGGGCCCTGTTATCTGCACCCACCCATGCACTCAGCAATGGCCACCGTGATTTTTAATCGAATGCCAGTTTTTTGGGGGGAGGGTTTGGTCTCTGGGTCCCTGCTGAATTAGGTATCGTTGAAACCCACAGTCCTGAGTCATGGATAGATTCAGAGAAGGGAGAGTCCCTCACTCCCAATAAGTCCTGACGGGGGAGCCGGGCTGCAGACCTCATGGCCGGGCAATTCGCACCACAAGGTCCCTCGCAAGCAGACCTTCCTTCCTGACCCGAAATGGTATTTATGACGCCCTTGGCATGATGGGAGGAGAGGGGCATGGGAGGAGAGGGGCCCCTGACCATTAGGTCCAGTAGCAGACGACTCTGGGGTTGCGTGCTCATCTCGCTTTACTGGCCGAGGGAGCCGGCGTACAGCTTCTGGGTCATGTGGCCAGCATGACTAAGCCGCTTCTGGCAAACCAGAGCAGCACATGGAAACGCCGTTGACCTTCCCGCCGGAGTGGTACCTATTTATCTACCTGCACTTTGACGTGCTTTCAAACTGCTAGGTTGGCAGGAGCAGGGACCGAGCAACGGGAGCTCACCCCGTCACAGGGATTCGAACCAGCGACCTTCTGATCGGCAAGCTCTAGGCTCTGTGGTTTAAACTTCTTCCACGTGGTGGGTGGAAGTCCTGTTGCAACAGTCCTTTAAAATAAAGATCAGGCCTACTGGCTGCTGTTTTGCTCCTATATTCCTGGCTGCTGTCTTTTTGTTTGGCAATCCAAGTGAGCCCCAGGATTTTCCTATTACACATTTGTTGGTATGTACGTTTCTGAGTTGTCACAAGATCGCCAGTTTAATTAATTAAACAAAATAGTTTTGAATAAATGTTCAATTAATTGTCACAGTTTGGAATTCTACTGTGTTATTATATTGGGGCGTGCAAAGTGCCGTTCTGAGTAATTCTTTTTATAGGGTAGGGGGTGCCGGGGATGTGTTTGTGGAACCAAGGGGACAGCGACCTAGAAAAGTTTGGAAACTACTGATCTACTGTTTGCACCAATAGAAAGGAAACCTCTGAGCTCTTTCCCCACAGAGCACAATGTTCAGTGGCCCTTATGTTCATGGCATCCCCCCCCCCCCCCGTGGGTCAATGGAATTGCAATACCCATCCCGATCTGGCTGAGCCAAAGGCTTTCAGGGGAGAGAGAGAGTTGGCGTTCTCCAGAGGCCACCAAATCATCCCAGGTAAAACGTCTAAGGATCACCATTTGCAAATCACAGGGCTATTGCCTTCATGCCTGTGGCTTTTGTAGGTTTCCCGGCTAACAAGCTGGAGGTTCCAAGAGTTGTAGAATTGGAAAAGGTTCAGAAATGGGCGACCAAAATTATCAAAAGGATGAAGTTGCAGCACTTGGGACTTCTTCTTCTTGAATTTGTATACTGCCCTCCATCCATAAATCTCAGGGCAGTTCACAACATTAAAAATGCAAGATTAAAACCCCCCACAAAACACACAATGAAAACAAGGACAAAAACAAACCAATAACCCCTCTCTCGCAGCACGTTTAAAAGGATAAAAATGGTAAAAGTACCCCTGACCGTTAGGTCCAGTCGTGGATGACTCTGGGGTTGCGTGCTCATCTTGCTCTATAGGCTGAGGGGGCCGGCGTTTGTTCACAGACAGCTTCTGGGTCATGTGGCCAGCATGACTAATCAGCTTCTGGCGAATCAGAGCAGCGCACGGAAACGCTGTTTACCTTCCCGCCGGAGCGGTACCTATTTATCTACTTGCACTTTGACGTGCTTTTGAACTGCTAGGTGGGCAGGAGCAGGGACCGAGCAACGGGAGCTCACCCTGTCGCGGGATTCGAACCACCGACCTTCTGATCAGCAAGCCCTAGGCTCTGTGATTTTAGACCACAGCGCCACCCACGTCCCTTAAAAGGATATAGGATGATAAATCAGATAAAGGCCGGGCTGAAGAGGAACGTTTTTGCCTGGTGCTGAAAAGTGTATAATGAAAGTGCCAGCCAAACCTCCCCATCCCACAAACGGGGGGCCACTGCAGAAAAGGCTCGTTTTTGTGTTGCACCTTATCCAAGCCTTCCTAAGTGAGACTCATCCTACACAAGAGGACTAGACAGTGCTCTAGGAACCCCTTGAGATTTAGCTGCCATAATAGCAGAGTCAAGATCCCGGTGGGTAAAGGCAATTTTCTCGTCCTCCTTTGGGCCAGACTGTAAGAGGCCCCCCACTACCCAGAAAAGCTCTGCTGGACGGCACAAGGAGGAATCAACGGAGGCAGCAAAATATGCCTTCTTTTCTGCCTTCGCTGCCACTAAGGAGGCTCAGTGATGAGCCCTCAACAGTGTTCACTTGTTTTCCATCAGAGTTTTCCTCCACTTTTTAGTTTGGAGAATAGGCGAGTAAGCGGCGACATGATAGAACTTTATAAAATTAAATTAGTGGGATATCAAAGGATGGCAATAAAAATAGGAGAAACTAGAGGAATATCAGAGCAGGCATTAGAGGATAACGGGAAAGCATTCCAGACTTGTATAGGAAATAAAGTGGAGAGAGCCAATCTTCTGACGAACATATGAGTGGGTTCATAGAAAAAGTATAAAAATTAATAACAACAGAATCAGGTATATAATAAGACAGAGGTACAAAAAACCACAAAGACGGATCGGCTGGAAGTCAAGCACGGGGGGAAACTGTGTCTTTACTGTACATTTTGTCGATACTTTGTTGTCATATGTTACATGTTTGTCTATGTTCTTTTTCTTTCGGATGTATGTGTTGTTAATATGTAAACTTTTTTTTTCTAAATTTAATAAAGCTTTATTTTAACTGCAAAAAAAAGAACTTTATAAAATTATTCACGGACAAAAGAAAGCATTTCTCCTTCTGTCGTAAACACAAGGACTCACACTCAGAGGCAGCGATGCTTCTGAAGGCCAGTGGCTGGAAACCAGAGGAGGAGAGAGCGTTCCTGTGTTCGAATCCTGCTTGCAGGTTTCCCACAGGCTTCTGGTTGGCCGCTGCGAGAACAGGATGCTGGACTAGCAGGACTCTGGGGTGGGCAGGATTTTTCAGTGCAGGCTCCTCATCAAGTTAGCTCAATAGCCATTTAATCAGCGGTCAGCGACAGACCTTGCTCAAAAGTAGAGGCCTTTGATTCAGTTTGCATCTCAAGGACACCAGAGCAACGCATGAAACGACACCCAGGCACCTTTGGAATTCGCACCTGTCCAAATTTTGCAACGCCGTTCTCCGGCCAAGCGAGGCGTGCGAAAATGTGTGTGCACAAGGGCAAAAAGTGCGCCTGTCAATGCGCAGCTTCGCGGAAACAACAGACCAAAAGGCAACATATCAGGGGGAATCGCCTTGCAAAAATGCCAAGTTGCATATAAAACAGTGGGAGAAATTTGCACAAAAAAGGCTGAGGGCATGAGGATTTTTAAAAAAGTGTATAAATTGCAAACCGATGCAAAATTGTGGGGAGCTGAAAAATGCGAAACTGAGAGAACCTGGGAAGGCGGTGGACTCTCCTTCGCTGGAGGTTTTTAGAGAGAGGTTGGATAGTCACCGGCCAGGAATGATTCAGCTGCGATTCCTGCATTTTAGAGGGGTTGGGCTAGATGACCCCGTCAACTTTCGGATTTGAAAATAAGGGATTTTTTCAAACTTTCGGATTTGAAAATAAGGGATGCTGCAAGGGCGGTGCAATGGCACCAAGTAGCCTCGCCACCCTGCGCTCCAGCGGCTGCGCGCGAACGGGTGAGTGAAAGAGCGAGCGCATAGACGGCAGGCAGGCTGTCTGTCTGGTTGGGCGCGAGGGTCTGGCTGCACAAGGCATGCAAGCTCCGCCCCCAGTCGGTCTCAGACTCCTTATTGGCAGCCGAGCAACGCAGCTGAGGAGCCTCCCTGGCCGGCAGGGAGAGAGAGGAGCTGCTTCCTTTGAAATCCGGGAAATTTAAGGGATATCAACAATCTGGGATAGCAGCGGGAAACGGCATTGGAATAAGGGAGTTTCCCGCAAAAAAAGGGAGGGTTGACAGCTATGGCTGGGACCCTTTCCAACGCGACAATTCCGTGAGAAACTGAAATCGGCATAGTGACCCACCCTGTGCTCAAAAGGAGGTAAAACTCAAATTATTGACCTGCCCACTGAACTTGCAAATGCCTCTGTAGGTGACAAGGGGGCAGAGATATTAAACTCAGACTCGTGGCCCCACGTTGGGTGAACGATTCCTCGTGGTCCCTTTCCAACGCTACAATTCTAGGAAGCGTCTTTTTCCTTCCCGGCGAGTTCCCAAAAGTAGGTAGGATGCCCCGGCAACACCAGCAGCAACGAAACCCGACAGCTCCTCGCTTTTATTTATTTCCATATATAATTTATTATGATTCTCTTTCTCTTTTCCGTTTTGTACAAGCTTAAAATAGAACGGTAAGAATGTAGGGAGGAGGGGAGGGCGAGGGCGCGAAATGCTAGGGGGCCGGCAGATTATGGAGAGGACTTTGGAGGGGGGGCAGCAAAGGCCGGCCGGGGGGGCAGGGGAGCTTGGTGCATATTTCACCCGAGTCTCAACAACACCCCAAATATTATGGGCGAAAGGGAGCGGGAGGTGGAGGGGTGGTTCATTGTGGCTTTTTTTTCTCTCTCTCACCCCCCCTGATTTTCAAAAGGGGTGGCGGTGGTGTCCCTAGTCCCTCTGGGGCACGAGGGTCGGGGTGGGGTGGCTCCGACCCAGAAGCGAGGGAAGGATACAGGCACAAACGGAGGAGGGGGGAAAGGAGGAAGAGTGGGTGGGGTGGGGGTCAGCAGCACTGGAGACCCGGCAGGTCCCGACGGACAGTTTCTCTAGGGCGGGAGGTCAGCCCCTCTTCTGAGGGAGGGGGAGCAGGAAGGAGCCTCTGTCCCCCTCTCTCATGTTTCTTCCCTCGTTCCGCCGGGAGATGAAATGGCATCGCAGCTTCCGGCGGCGGCGGCGACGTCGAGGGACCTCCTGTCCATCATTCTGTCCCAGATTCGGGTGTTCCTGAAGAAAGAGGGAGCTGTAAGGTTGCAAGGGGGGAGAAGGGAGAGGAGTGGGGAGAGAAAACCCAGCGTGAATCGTTTTCGTCGGCCCCACCCTGCGGGGCAAAGGAGGGCGCTGGAATCTTACCCGCGGTCCGGTCCGGAGGAAGGAGAGGGTGGGAAACGGCGGGGCGGGATTTCCAGCTGTGCAGGCCGCATTCAGGGGGGGCGGGAGGGGGGTCAGGCAGGGGTGAGTCGCTGGCACCTGGTGGGGGGGGAAGGAAGGCGGTGAAGGAGGACGGGGTGGGGGGGAGAAAGGGAGAGATGAGAGGAGGTTAGCTAGGGGGACCAAGCGTTCTGCGCGGGAGCAGAGGTGGTTTTCGGGTAGCGCGGCCAGTTCGGCTGTGCTGCGGGGGCGCCACAGCCATTCTGCGGAATGGAGTGTGAGAGGCGCGTGGGGAGGGGGGTGTTTTACCGTTGCACAAGGCGCCACTGATATGGGAGAGCCCAAAGTCCGCCACTGGCACGGGAGATATCACAACACTTTAAAAATAATTTAAAGTGTCCTCAGGGGAAGATTCATGCAAGCTAGGGAGGAATAATAATAATAATAATAATAATAATAATAATAATAATATAGCCCTGTATAGGGAAGTTTTTAATATTTGATGTTTTATGGTGTTTTAATATTTCGATGGAAGCCTCCCAGAATGGCTGGGGCAACCCAGTCTGATGGGCGGCACATTAAATCATAAAATCATCATCATCATTATTAATAGGAGCTCAAGGCGGCAGCCTGTATTGTCCTCCTCCTCCTCCCCATTTTATTGCCACAACAACCCTGCGAGGTTAGGTCGAGAGTAGGGATTTGAACCCTGGTCTCTCCCAGGCCTTAGTCCAGCACTCTAAGCACTGCACCACGCTGCCCTGCTCCCCAACGACTAGCCCATGGGCATACCGGGTGCCCTCCCACTGCACCCAACCCACCCCTGCCACCTCCCCCATTGGAAGCAGGGGGTCTCTGAAGACTGGAGGGGGCCTGGGAACCCCAAGGGTGTGGGGCGGCAGCACTGCTGTTGTGCTTGGGCCCTGTCGGTTGCCTTCCCGTTGGCCCCCATGAGAAGTGGGTGCTGGGCTAGTTTGGACCCCGCTTTGGCCTGCATCTGATGACTTCAAATGGGTATGTTGTGAGCAGAGGGAAATGAAAAGGCCTCTCCGCAGCTACCCTGGCACCGAAATGGAGCCTCCAGCTTCAAAGGCAGCGTATCTGGCAAGGCCCGCTTTGGGGGAAGCAAGCCGACGAGAGCGTTCTCGCTTTCCTTCTCTCGGTGGAAGGGCCTCAATCTCCGACGGCCTCTGCCGGGTGCTTGGGGGGCGGGGGGGGCAAAGAGTCATGCTCTAAATGTCCTTTAAGTGCCTGGTACGCGTTTGCAGCCCAGCGGAAGCAACAGGCAGGCAGCGGGGGAATGTGCAGCCCCTCCCCTTTAGCTCCCCCCCCTTCCCCTTTCAGGTCCCATGCCAGGGAGCAAGAACAGTGTGTGTAGGAAGAAGGGCTTCACCTCCAGCACCCGGGTTTCGGCCCCGATCCGACTCCAGCTTGTCGCACGACTGCGCCCGCCGCGTCCTCTTTGGTTTGAGGGGGGCCGCCTTCCTTCCCACCTCAGGGTCCCCTGGAAGGGGGGAAACGGGGGGGTCAGCAAGCCCTGCGTCTCCTGTCCTCCATCTCTGCCGCTCTTTCCAGAACCGCAAGGTGGGAATTGGGCCACCTCACGGCATTTAAAGGCCGCCTCCTCTCCGGGAAAGACCCTCGGAGGAGAATTTGGAGATGTACTCATGGCGAACGTTCCCATTAATTTATTGGCTTGTTGTATTTGCAGCCTCATCAATGAACTCAATGTGGCGGGAAATGTTCTCTTTCTCCCCTTAAAGGTAAAGGGACCCCTGACCATTAGGTCCAGTCGCGGACGACTCTGGGGTTGCGGCGCTCATCTCGCTTTATTGGCCGAGAGCCGGCGTACAGCTTCCGGGTCATGTGGCCAGCATGACTAAGCCGCTTCTGGCGAACCAGAGCAGCGCACGGAAACGCCATTTACCTTCCCGCCGGAGTGGTACCTATTTATCTACTTGCACTTTGATGTGCTTTCGAACTGCTAGGTTGGCAGGAGCAGGGACTGAGCAACGGGAGCTCACCCCATCATGGGGATTCGAACCGCCGACCTTCTGATCGGCAAGCCCTAGGCTCTGTGGTTTAACCCACAGCGCCACCCGCGTCCCACTTTCTCCCTTTATTGATCCCAATAACAATCTGCGAGGCAGTTCAGGCCGAGAGAGGCAGGGACTGTCCCAAAGTCGCCCAGCGAGCCTCAAGGCTGAGAGAACCATAGAATGGCAGAGTTGGAAGGGACCCCGAGGGTCATCTAGTCCAACCCCCTGCGATGCAGGAATCTTTTTGTGCAACGTGGGGCTCGAACCCACAGCTCTGAGGTTAAGAGTCTCACGCTCCACTGACTGAGCAAGTAGAAGGGGATTTGAACCCTGGCCTCTCCAAGGTCCTAGCCCTACACTCTAACCCGGTCGTTCTCAAAACGTTTTCCTCTGGGCCATGCCTTCCAGAACAAAACTTTGCTTGCGCCACATTGAGATTTGTAATTGATAAGCAATACAAAAAAGACCGCAGCTGGTTTTCTCCTCTGTTATCACTCTCACTTGGAAAAGGTATCTATCCGTATTCTGCAAACAATAAAAATAAAATATTTTGATACTACTAGTAGACTGTAAGCCCGTTAAATTAACGGGCGCTAGAACATCATGGAAAGCGGGGACGGCGAGAACTTGCTGAAGTGCTCGATGTACTTGGGCGCCCCGGCCAGCGCCGAATGGCCCTTCAGCAGGCAGTGCAGGAGGCGCATCGCGGCGGCGGCACTGGCACCAGCCAGGCCCCGGCAGGCCAACTCAGCTGCCACTTGTAACAGCCGCTGCCGCTTAGAAGTAAGTCCACACGAGCGCGCACCCGCCGCTTCAACAGCCCGGCCGCCCGAAGTCTCTGCGCTCCAATCCCTGTGCCCGTGGGGCACATGCGCAGTAGGACACAGGGACGGACACAGGGACTGGACGCAGAGACACTTGCACTTTATTATATGTGATAGCAAGCTGAAATGTTTACATGGTTGCCCTTGAATCTTTCTGCCACACTCGCCGTCCTCCCCTTTGAGAACCACTGCTCGAACCACTGCACCACACTGCCGCTCCAAAAAGCTTTCGGGGAAAGGGCTGCAGCTCAGTGGCTGCTTTTCAGGCAGAAGGTCCCGGGTCCAGTCCCTGGCAGCATTTCCAGGTAGGGCTGGGAGAGACACCCTGCCTGAAAAACCCCGGAGAGGTGTCACTCTGTCTCGTTCCCAAGAACCCACTTTATGGCTGGGAGGGAAACAGCCACGGACCGAGCAGAATCCGTGGCCCCCAGAAGGAGTTCCTTCCGCCAGACACTCCCAGGGAGCAGGGCCGGTGCGTCCATTTAGGCAAACTAGGCAGTTGCCTAGAGCGTCAAGATGGAGGGGCGCTGGCCAGCCTGCCCCTCGCCCCCCACCGCCGTCCGGTGCCGCCCCAACCAGTGGCGAAAATCACGGCGGCACGGGGTGCCCGGCGGGCAGGGGGCGGGGCACCGTACGTCATGCGCAATGACGTCACACGGCCCACCCCCTCGCCTAGGGCGCCAAAAACCCTAGCACCGGTCCTGCCAGGGAGAGAAGAGAAGGCCCGGTGGTCCTGCCGCCCCAGTTTCACGTCACCTTCGTTCTCCTGTTCCTCGGCTCTGCGTCGGGGTTGGGCTATTGGGGGGGACGTACGTGTTTCCTCCGGGGCTGCCCCTCCTCCTGCGCCGCCTGCTTCCTCGTTGCTGCGGCTCCTCTCGGGCTGGCTGGGGGGCTTCCGGCCCCGGGGGAGGGCGATGGGCTTGGGAGGCCGAGGGGCGGGTGGGGGATCCCTGAATTGCTGCAAAAGAAAAAAAAGGAGAATCGTAGAGTCAAACAGCTCTTATTGTCAGAAATGTATTTCGCTGAAGAGTTCTGTGAAAAGCAAAAGCCTGTAGGGGCTTCTGCCAATCTAAGCAGGGTTAATGTAAGGAATTATTATTATTATTATTATTATTATTATTATTATTATTATTATTATTGCTTTTTTCTAAACAATTGTTTAGGGGTACTCTCATTTTGAGTGGAATGCGGGTGGCGCTGTGGTCTAAACCACAGAGCCTAGGGCTTGCCGATCAGAAGGTCGGCGGTTCGAATCCCCGCGACGGGGTGAGCTCCCGTTGCTCGGTCCCTGCTCCTGCCCACCTAGCAGTTCGAAAGCACGTCAAAGTGCAAGTAGATAAATAGGAACCGCTCCGGCGGGAAGGTAAACGACGTTTCCGTGCACTGCTCTGGTTCGCCAGAAGCGGCTTAGTCATGCTGGCCACGTGACCCGTAAAAACTGTCTGCGGACAAACGCCGGCTCCCTCGGCCAGTAAAGCCGACTCATCCGCGACTGGACCTAACGGTCAGGGCCAGGACCGGTGCTGGCAATTTTGGCGCCCTAGGCGAGGGGGCAGGCCACGTGACGTCATTGCGTATGACGCACGTTGGCGAGATGAGCCCCGCCCCCTGCCCAGCTGTGCGCCCCCCCGCCGCCGCGGTTTGCTTGCTCCGCCGCTGGTTGGGGCGGCGGCGGGGGGCAGGCTGGCCAGCGCCCCCTCCATTCTGGCGCCCTAGGCAATTGCCTAGTTCGCCTAAATGGACGCGCCGGCCCTGGTCAGGGGTCCCTTTACCTTTACCTAGGGGGGAAGGCAGGGAAGCCAACAGTAGATGGCGCCAAACTAGCGGCAGAGCCAACTCATTCTCGCTTGGCCCCTGTCCTCCTGCTGCTGAGTTCTATGAGGGCAAAACACACAACTGAATTGGGGGGGCGGGGGGGGGCAAAGGAGAGAAAATTAGTACTACAAGCCACGTCCCAAGGCGACCCCAGCTCCTCTCTCCCCTCCTGCCCAGTTTGCCTGCAGTTTTCACCCTCCCAGGGGTTGCTGGGCTGCTTGCCTTGGCTGGCGCCGTTGGTCGGTCCTTTTCGGAGGTCGGTGTTGCCACGGCAATGGCCCTTTCGTCCATTTCTTCTACGGGGGTGTCTCCGAGGGGTTCCTGTCCCCTGCTCTCCCTCGGCGAGCTTTCTTCAGCTGTTGGTGACCCGGAGTAGGGAAATGAGATGCATGTGGCAAATCCTTTTTTAAAAAAATATTTCCTTCTACCTACTAGAAGCGTAAAGGGATGTCTTGGGAGGAAGAACCTGGTGGCAGGAGCTGCCCTGCCTTGTGGATTCCTGCATTGCAGAGGGTTGGGCTAGATGACCCTTGGAGGTCCCTTCCAACTCTACAACTTACGATTCTATGAATTCTGATTCAGTGCTGCCAGTTCTGATCTGGGAAATGGAGGGACTGCTTTTCATCAAGGGGCAAGATAGCTGCTGACATTGGCTAACTAACATTGGCTGAAACTTCGGGACTTGTGCTTCAGCTTGCTTTTTCCTCCTCCCTCCCCACCCGCCTTTCCTCGCATGCTGTGTCTTCTTAAGAGACTGTGTGCCTGAGGGAAGAGGCTGGTTTAGAGCAGCTCCGAGAGTCTTTTTAGCTAAAGAACGGGGAAGTAATCCGGTAAATATAGATATAAACACAGCACAGGAGACCCGGGCCAAGGTGGCTTCGGACGAGGGAGCTGCTTGTTTTAGGACAGGGGTGGCCAACTCCCAAGAGACTGCGATCTACTCACAGAGTTAAAAACTGGCAGTGATCTACCCCCTTTTGGGGGGGTACAGGTCAAAGTTGTTGAGCAGAGGCGTAGCAAGCCCAGGTGGTACCCGGGGCGGAATTTTTTTGTCACCCCCCCACTTTAATTAAAAATAAAAATAAAAAAATTAAAAAGTGTCACCCCCCTCTGATGGTGCCACTTTGCGAGGTGTGGGGTTTTTTTTGTGTGTGTGTCTATTATCTCTTTTTTTTCAATATAGTTAAAATAATAATAATAAAAATAAAAAAATGTAAAAAATAAAAAAAAATTAAAAAGTGTCCCCCCCTCTGATGGTGCCACTTTGTGAGGTGTGGGGGGTTGTGTGTGTGTGTGTCTATTATCTCTTTTTTTCAATAAAGTTAAAATAATAAAAAATTATAAAAAAATTATAAAAATTAAAAAAAAATAAAAAGTGTCCCCCCCTCTGATGATGCCACTTTGTGAGGTGTGGGGGTTGTGTGTGTGTCTATTATCTTTTTTTCAATGAAGTTAAAATTAAAAAAAAAAAAATTTAAGTGTCACCCCCCCTCTGGGGTGGAACCCGGGGCGGCCCGCCCCCCCCCGTTGCTACGCCCCTGTTGTTGAGCTTCTTTTAAGAAGGAGAAAGACCCATTTTGGGGGGATTCGGGTCTAAGTTGTTGAGTTTTTTCAGGGAGGAGGTAAAATGTTGAGCTTTTTTTAGGGGAGCCACAGTTGTTCAGCTTCTTTGGAGGCAGCCAATGATCTACCAGTGATCTACCGCAGCCGTCCAGTGATCTACCGGTAGATCACGATCTACCTGTTGGACATGCCTGTTTTAGGGGACAGGGTGAGGGCAACTCCCTAAAACAAGAACCAAGCATCACACCGCAGAGCATCAAATCTGAGCAGTCGGCAGGGATCTTACGCAGGAAACTCACAAAACCTCACATGCCCACCTATGTCCCAGCTGGCTTCTGCCCGGCGAATGGTGGCGAAGCTTGGCTTGGTACTCTGCAGTGGGGGGTGAGGCCTCCACCCTGCTTGCCCTGTGGGGTTCGGAAAACAGAAAAGTCCATCTTTCTATCTCAGCCAGAGCTGCAGCCCTGCGCACGCACTTAAAATGTGGGGCCAAAATTGCAGTTGTAGGTATTCTGGCTCCAAATATACCCCCTCCCCAGTTCATAGAATTCCACCACCCCGTGCAAAATAATAATAATAATAAATCAGATCATCCTAAAACCTGTGGTTTCGATGGTTGTTTGGGGGGAAGGGGGAAAGGGTACATACATTTATTTATTTTGCAAGCATCTTTCATCTTTTTTGTATGGATTTTTGTATGGATAATGATTGTGCTCTGACTGACGCTCGGATAAACTGCATTGTATTGTTAATTGCTTCATTGCACACCGAAATGGAGAACGCCTGTATGTATAAAGGGTTTAACATTGGAAAATCCCATTGAAGCATACTGAAGCTCTCTAAGTTTATCATTAACTAGTGATGTTCTCTGCTAGCTCTCACGTTGGTGTTTAACCTTAGATCATGTGATTCAGGTATCCCACTGCAATTCCTAGGCACAGTCAGAGAAAGATTTTGCAAGCAAGACTTTAAAATTCTAGGGGCACAATTCAGCCTAGTTTGCGCACCTCTGGGTCCCCGTGAGCCGCTCAGCTCCCTCACTGAGCTCGGTGGGACCCCGGAGGGCTTCATTTTGGCTGAATCGTGCCCCTGGGATTTAAGGTGCCCCTAGAAAACTGAACCGGGGGGGTTGGGGATATTGAAACGAGGCAAATTTCAACATGCACGAAATGTTTTGACTGATGCAGAAGGAATATTCTTCTGCTCAGTCCAGTTCATAGCATCTTATTAAGAGTTTTGCTTGGGGGGCGGCAGCGGGAGGGGGGCGAGGAAGGAGGGAAGAGCGATGGAGAAGGGTTGTTGGGCTGTGGGATGCAGACCTGAGTCGTCTGAAGAGCGTCTTCTGTGCTGCTCCTTCATGCTCCCCCCTCGCCCCAGGTCGACGCTCTGGAACCGGAAGAGGAAGCAGGTGGGTTAAGAACATCGGAGGAGGCTGGTTGCTGGATCAGGACCAAGGGGGGGGCTCATCTAGCCCAGCATCCCTGTTCTCACAGCGGCCAAACAGGTGCCCCAATAGGAAGTTCGCAAGCAGAACTTCAGGGCAACAGCGACGCTCTCCTTTTTGCATTATTATTATTATTATTATTATTATTATTATTATTAAAGCCTTTTGGGACAGACAGATTTAAAAGGGGGAAATGATAAAAAAAGAGAAGTGAAGAGAAAGAAAGAAAGAGAGAGAGAGAGAGAGAGAGAGAGAAAGAAAGAAAGAAAGAAAGAAAGAAAGAAAGAAAGAAAACAGAAGAAAAGAAAAAGGGCTTCCAATTCTCTCTTTTGCATAAAATGAATCATTCCAAACATTTTCTCCACGACAACATGCAACTACTCCCCTTTCTGTAGAATGTTTTATTAATTTTTTCATACGCTCTCACAATAATCTTCGTATCAAATAATTACACTGTTTCGCAAGTCGACTTCCCGCACCCGTCTCCACAGTGTTCTTACACAAACCTTTCCTACTTTATATACTTTATCTATTACAAAACCTTTTTCTATTACAGTTACTTTATCATTTCTCTTCCGTTGCTTTTATCTCAAATCCTGCCCGCGACCTCATTTGACTATAATACTATTCCGCTTTCCACAGACCGGTATTTTCCCAGTCGTCAAACCCAATTATCACGTGCTGATTGCCGTTTTCACACAAAAATCCCCCAAAGGGGTTTCCAATTGGTAATATTGATAGAAACGGCGTCACTCTCCCTCTCCTAGGGACTGGGCATTCAGAGGCACACAGCTTCAGGTTGCTACCATGGCTGGCAGCCATGGACAACTTTATCCCACGTGAATTTGCCTAGCCCCGCCTCCTCCCCAGTAAGCCACCAATTACCTCCAGCTTGGCATCCAGGCTCCACCCCTTAGCACGCCCCATTCCGGGCAGGGCCACGCCTTGGACCCGCGACGGTTGCAGAAGCTCCGCCCCTTTGGAGTCTGGCTCCGCCCTCCCCGTGTCGGGATTGGAGCTCTTTTTGCGGCGGGGGGTGGGGGGGAAGAAAAGCAGAGCAAATGAAACGCAGAATTCCTGGGAGAGCCCCCTGCCCTCTACCCTCCCGCCATTCCCGGAAGCAAAGACTTCCTTTACCTGTTTAGCCCTGCTGGGCAGACCCTTCACCCCACTTCCGGGGCAGCGGACCCCCATTCCTGGAAGGGGCACAGCCACCCCCAGGCCATCCTGCCCCAGCCGCCTCTCCTCCTCCTGGCTCCCGGAGGGGCGCAGCGGGGGCTTCTGCTCCTCCCCACCCGTGGGTGGCGGGGGAGGGCTGGGGGGCAGGTCCTCGGGGTCTCGCTCCCCCTTGATGCTGCGATGCCTGCGAAAGTGGAAGAGGCCCCTCCTCCTCTTCTTCTGGAGGGGCGGGGAGGGGGTCGGATGGTCCCGGCCTCACCCCGCAGCCCTTGGGCGTCCGAGGGTACCTGCGAGAGGGAAAAGGTGGAGGAACTGAGGGAGGGGAGACTACAGGGAATCTCAGCAGCAATTCCTGGGGGGGTTGGACTGGATGACCCTCGGGGTCCCATGCAGTTCAAAGAAGAAGAAGAAGAAGAGGAAGAAGAAGGAGAAGGAGAAGGAGGAGGAGGAGGAGGAGGGAGGAGGAGAAGGAGAAGGAGGAGGAGAAGGAGAAGGAGAAGGAGAAGGAGAAGGAGAAGGAGAAGGAGAAGAGGAGGAGGAGAGGAGGAGGAGGAGGAGAAGGAGAAGGAGAAGGAGAAGAAGAAGAAGAAGAGGAGGAGGAGGAGGAGGAGGAGGAGGAGGAGGAGAAGGAGAAGAAGAAGAGGAGGAGGAGGAGGAGGAGGAGGAGGAGGAGAAGGAGAAGGAGGAGGAGGAGGAGGAGGAGAAGGATAAGGAGAAGAAGGAGAAGGAGGAGGAGGAGGAGGAGTTTGGATTTGATATCCTGCTTTATCACTACCTGAAGGAGTCTCAAAGCGGCTAACATTCTCCTCTTCCCTTCCTCCCCCACAACAATCACTCTGTGAGGTGAGTGGGGCTGAGAGACTTCAAAGAAGTGTGACTCGCCCAAGGTCACCCAGCAGCTGCATGTGGAGGAGCGGGGAAGCGAACCCAGTTCTCCAGATTACGAGGCTACCGCTCTTAACCACTACACCACACTGATTCTTGAGCGCTGCAGTGGCTGCAGAGGGGAGAGCCAAGGGGCCCTTCTGGACTAGCAGAAGAAGGAGGAGGAGAAGGAGGAAGAGGAGGAGGAGGAAGAGGAGGAGGAGGAGAAGGAGAAGGAGAAGGAGAAGGAGAAGGAGAAGGAGGAGAAGGAGAAGGAGGAGGAGGAGGAGGAGGAGGAGGAGGCGGCTCACCCCGTGTTGTCAGCAAGGACCCTCCTGTTAAAAAATTCATCGAGACCCTCGTCCAGTCGTGGTACTGACCCGTTCTCCTGTTCTCGGGACTCTATAGAGCCCAGGATTCGGTTCTGAAACGGGGAAGGGTGACGAATACTTTGTTAACTTGCCCCACCCATTTCACAAGGGACATCTCCTCTTTATTCATAAGTCTAAAGGAAAAGAGGAAGCCCTACCTTCAGTGGGTGAGACTTCCTGTCTAGGAATGTTTGAAAAAGGTACATCCGATTTGTAATGTTCTATCGTTCAGTTCAGTTCACAGGGAATGAATGAGGAATTTGGATTTGTTCAAAAGAAAACAAGCAAAGATAGAATGGGGGAATAAAGGTAACGAGAGAGCAAGCTACAGAACCTACAAATGGGCAAATGAATGTAAAATGGGAACAAGGCAAAGGAAAGAAATGAGGTGGTGGTCTTGTGTGGTAGTCTTGTTGTAAGGTTAAAGCTTACTGGGAAATGATATATAATGAATTGAAAAGGATGTTCAAAGTAACCTTTGTAAAAAAACAAACAAAAACCCAGAAGCTTTTCTTTTGGGAATTATAGTGACAGAACTACCTAAATTGTATAGAAATTTATTCATGTATGCTACTACAGCAGCAAGAATGCTACTCGCCCCAAAATGGAAAGAAGCAGAAGTCCCAGCAAAAGAAGAATGGATACAAAAACTTGTGGAATATGCAGAAATGGTGAAACTTACCAGAAGAATAAGAAATCAAGGTAACAAACTTTTTTAAATAAATGAATGGTAATGGTTTATGGAATATTTACAGATAAATTGCAAAACAGATAAAAAACATTGGCAGGATTATTGTAATAACCTGCAGTTTCATAAGAGTATATACGGTATTTAAAGTAGATAATTAAATGAGCAAATTAAATGAATTTGGATATGCAGAAGGTATTAAAAAATAAATTTAAGGAGCCGCAGAAAGAGGGGGAAGGGAGTCAAACTATGAAAGGTTAAAATGATTGTAAAATTAATGAAATGTATGAACTTGAAAAGTATAAATAAAAACTAAGCAAAGAAATGAGGATGCTAAGTGAGTGGAAAGGGGGGTGAATTCAACCGGTTGTGGACAGGAAACGAGGGAGGCGATGAACAGAGAAATCGAGAGACCTTGGCGTCAGGCTGGTGGTGTGGGTGGATGGGGCAGAGATGCCCCTCTGCTGGGACTCAGCACCCCTTCTGCCGGCCGGATCCAGCAGAAAGCCCCCTTCAGAGGGTGGGAAGGTGGGGTTGAGCTGGGATCTGAGCCGCCACATGATAGCATTAGTCACGAGATCAGCCAAGTTGCAAAAGGTCTTAAGGAATTGCGCTGCCCCACCTCTCACACCAAGAGGCCAAATTTGCGCCCAGCAAGGACGGGAAAGCAACGGGGGGGAGAAGCTTAGCGAGCGGCAGAACGGAAAGGCAGACAGGAGAGCCGAAAGCCGCAGGGATACTCACATTGGGCCGGAACCTGCCCTGCGGGGCAGCCCGGGGCGGCCGGGGCCGGCTGCGTGTGCGGTGCTCCAGCCGGGCCCCTTCCGTCGGCAGGTCTGAGAGCGCCTCGAAGGACGTACTGCGGGAATGCAAGTATTGGCTGCTGCTAGCCAGCGAGATCCAACCCAGCGGGGAGTCCATCCTGGGCACGGCCAGGTCGCCGTCCTGCTCAGAACCACCTGCAAGAGGAGGACGGGGGTCTGTCCAGGGCGGGTGGGTGGTTGGACAGACTACACCACTTGGGGGGGGGGGGAGCGTGCCTTTGAAGGTGACCCGGAAACTACAACTAATCCAGAATGCGGCAGCTAGACTGGTGACTGGGAGCGGCCGCCGGGACCACATAACACCGGTCTTGAAAGACCTACATTGGCTCCCAGTACGTTTCTGAGCAGAATTCCAAGTGTTGGTGCTGACCTTTAAAGCTCTAAACGGCCTCGGTCCAGTATACCTGAAGGAGCGTCTCCACCCCCATCGTTCAGCCCGGACACGGAGGTCTAGCTCCGAGGGCCTTCTGGCGCTTCCCTCGCTGCGAGAAGCCAAGTTACAGGGAACCAGGCAGAGGGCCTTCTCGGTGGTGGCACCCGCCCTGTAGAACGCCCTCCCAGCAGATGTCAAAGAGAAAAACAACTACCAGACTTTTAGAAGACATCTGAAGGCAGCCCTGTTTAGGGAGGCTTTTAATGTTTAATAGGCTATTGTATTTTAATATTCTGTTGGAAGCCGCCCAGAGTGGCTGGGGAGACCCAGCCAGATGGGCGGGGTATAAATAATAAATTATTATTATTATTATTATTATTATTATTATTATTATTATTATTGCAACGGGGTGGGCATTTTCAGATGCAATGGAAGAAATGGTGACGGGCTTTGGCTGCAGCAGCAGTTCTCAAGTGGGGGTTAGTGGAATTATCTAGGGGGGCCGCTAAGAAGCAAGGGGGGCATGCTTGAGGTATAATTAAATGACTATCAGGTGTCAAAGAGCTGGAATGACCACATCAAGTTCATCAGCTTTGTTGAATTCGTTAAAGAGTTTCAATTGGATTTCGGGGGGAAAGAACGTGCAATTAATTGTTTCTGTTCTGAATTTTATTGTGTTGTTATATTCCACAGTGGGAATATATATATGGCCAAGAGAGTGTTATTGATGAACTGGAAGAATAAAAAGATAGGATCCCCTTTAATCAATGGATTGACGACAGGACAACATTCACAACATACGAACGGACTGCTTATAGATGCAGACTTGGTCTGGAAAAAATATATTGACATTCGGAGCGAGTTCAACCTTGGGTTCCATGATGTTGCTGGACTACAACGACCATCGTCCACGGACCACTTACCCAACGGACATGGATGATGGGAGTTGTAGTCCAGCAACTGGGAACCCGGGGGTACACCAGGGGTAGCCAATGCTCTGTGCTCCAGATGTTGGGACCCAGATCTCCATCAGCCCCTGCCAGCACGGCCAACAGCCAGGATGAGAGCTGGAGCCCCCCATCTTCCAGAGGGCGCCGTGTTGGCTACCCCTGGCCCACACTGGCCAGGGTTTCCCAGCCCTACC
Source organism: Darevskia mixta (assembly GCA_034641385.1). Taxonomy (NCBI): domain Eukaryota; kingdom Metazoa; phylum Chordata; class Lepidosauria; order Squamata; family Lacertidae; genus Darevskia; species Darevskia mixta. The sequence goes on along the minus strand of JAWWNH010000044.1, from coordinate 9,508 downwards.
TGGCATCACTGGGAATTGAGACCGCATGCAAAAGAGACACTCTACCACTGAGCTACGGCCCGTCGCCAGAGGCGAAATGTATGGCTGGGAGGGGGGGCGTTCGGGGCAGGCAGCTCTCGCACTCACTAATGAAGGCGGAAGCGGGCCGGATCCTGCGGCAGTTCTTCCGCCTCTTGATGGCCATGGTGTCCTGGGGCGAGACGAGAGAGCGGTCAGGCGAACCCCTTCCAGGGCTAGACGGGAGCCTGGGGCCTGCAGGCGCAAGGCCTCCCAGAGCTCACTCACTTACAATGCTGGAGCCCAGCTCGTCGTCTGTGGTCTCCTCATGGTCGTGGAGACGGGGCTTCCCAACCTGCTCCAGGAGGGCGCCGTTGTCTTGGCCCTCGGAAAGCCGGCGGAGGTGGCTGATGTGCTGGGCCTGAGGTTGGGGAGGAGAGGAGGCGTTACGGGTGGGGAGAGGAGAGGGAGGCCTCCCCCATGCAAGAGAGAGGAAGGCCTGCAGGGGAACGTCAGCATATATAGGTGGCACCTGAAATGATCTTCAACTGCTCTTTTCGCACATTGAATGGCTTTTGGTAATGCCAAGGTCGCGGGTTCGATTCCTGCCGCGTATCCCTGCATTTGAAGGGGGTCAGACTAGATGGCCCTCCCTTCCAAGTCTACGATTCTACAGAGAAATCGCTTTGAGATACTTTTAGGGGAAGAGGCATGTAAGTGGAATCGATTGAAGACACAATTACAGTGAGTTTTGCGGTACACTCACTCGAATTCGTTACCTCTCCTGCTAAAAATAAAATAAAATAAATCCTTCCAGTAGCACCTTAGAGACCAACTAAGTTTGTTCTTGGTATGAGCTTTCGTGTGCAGATTTCTGAAGAAGTGTGCATGCACACGAAAGCTCATACCAAGAACAAACTTAGTTGGTCTCTAAGGTGCTACAGGAAGGAATTTTTTATTTTGCTTCGACTACGGCAGACCAAGACGGCTACCTACCTGCTGCTAAAAATAGTGAAAGGGGCATTTTCCCTGCTAACTTCGGGTCGGGGGGGACTTCCATGCGTTGGCTCGGTGCTGGTAGCCAAGCACTCTGCACATGCCCTGGGGGGCAGTTGGTTAAGTAGCAATTTGTAGAGGTCAGGTCCAATGCCCCCTGCCCACCCACCCCCCTCAGCACTGTTTCTAGCATTGAGCCCTGGATTAAATGACCCCCCCGGTGTGTAATTTGGGGCAGAATGGGGCTTGCTCTCACCAGACTCTTGTGAGCGTAGTACAACTCCTGCAGCAGCTCTTCCACAATGGTGTTGGTCAGGTACGTCACCACCGACAGCTTGACCTCACTGGGCGTGGGATCAGAGATCGAGAGGGTCAGAGAGGTTCACGCACACACACCCTTCCAAACCCCTGTGCCAGGCCTAGTGCCGGATTTACGTATAAGCTAAACAAACTATAGCTTAGGACCCCTCAAAAAATTTAAGGGGGAAAAAACTGGATGTACATTTCCAAAATACAGTGGGACCTCGACTTACGAGCGATTCTACTTACGTGTTTTTCGACTTACGAATGACTTCCGGGAGAAACAAAATGGCCGCCGCAACCGAATTTTTCGACTTACGAATGGAAGTCGCGGCCGCTTTAATAGGATTTTTTTCGACTTACGAATTTTCGACTTACGAATTTTTTTCGCTCAATGCATTCCTATGGGGATTCGACTTACGAATGTTTTCGACTTACGAAAATTGCGTCGGAACGCATTACCGTCGTAAGTCGAGGTCCCCACTGTATAAGACCAAAAAACCCCAAATAAAATAAAACCTACATACAGCAACAGTGTTTTGTGTTGTGTAGGCTCCTATGATGGACTACCATGGTGAAACTGATATTATATTAAAAATGCATTGTATTAACTACAATTGCATTGTACAGGTTATAACACACTTAATTTCATATTAATAAAGCTATTTATAATTATTACCGGTACTAGTTTGCATCATATATTTACACCAATTATTATTTCACGTTATAGCACATTTCTAGAGACTAGATTATGAGACTTTGCAAATTGTGTTTCTAAAGGAACTTTTGTTATTGCCAAATGCCAATGCGTTTGCATTATTAAGTTTGTTATGAATAAAAAATCATTTTAAGTTAGAGCTTAATAAATATTTCACTATTAATATACTTCTTAATTGTATTTCACTATTAATAGACTTCTTCTTAATTGTATTTCCATTCAACAATTACTTTGATAAAATACAAATTTTGTTATGTGCAAATGGCTTCGGGTACCTATGAGGTCCATAAATTACCGTATAGCATATATTCAACACAAAAAAACCAGCGACAATTTGTTGTTGGCAAAGGACAGCTGGACATAGAAAGGGCCCCATTACCTTCAGCAGCTTAAGGGTAAAGGGACCCCTGACCATTAGGTCCAGTCATGTCCGACTCTGGGGTTGCGGCGCTCATCTCGCTTTATTGGCCGAGAGCCGGCGTACAGCTTCCAGGTCATGTGGCCAGCATGACTAAGCCGCTTCTGGCGAACCAGAGCAGCGCCCGGAAACGCCGCTTACCTTCCTTCCGCCGGAGCGGTACCTATTTATCTACTTGCACTTTGACGTGCTTTCGAGCTGCTAGGTTGGCAGGAGCAGGGACCGAGCAACGGGAGCTCACCCCGTCGCAGGGATTCGAACCGCCGACCTTCTGATCAGCAAGCCCTAGGCTCTGCGGTTTAACCCACAGCGCCACCTGGGTCCCCTCTTCAGTAGCTTAGGGCCTCATCAAACCTAAATCCGGCCCTGGCCAAGCCCCACTTCAGAGAGCATGACTGCCTTTCCCCCCCAAGTTTGTGGGGCGGTAGCTCAGTGGCAGAGAACCTGCTTTGCCTGTGAAAAGCACCATGCTCAGTCCCCCGGTGGCACCCCCTCTGCGCCCTCCCGCTCCTCACTTGAGCTTGTTCTGGATGTCCTGGCCAGCCTGCTCCAGCAGAGCCCCCGGATGAAATTTCGGGGCACGGTGACGCGCTCCGAGACGGCCGCCAGCATCTTGTTGTGCTCTTCCGCCGCCTGGACGGCGTGTGGGCACAGCTCCTGGGTGAGGGAAACCATGGACTCCAGGATCACCTGCAGAGGGGAGAGAAGAAACAGGGCAGCCGGCCGTTCCCTCGCTGTGAGAAGTGAAGTTACAGGGAACCAGGCAGAGGGCCTTCTCGGTAGTGACACCCGCCCTGTGGAATGCCCCCCCAGCAGATGTCAAAGAGAACAACAACTACCAGACTTTTAGAAGACATCTGAAGGCAGCCCTGTTTAGGGAAGCTTTTAATGTTTAATAGACTATTGTATTTGAATATTCTGTTGGAAGCCGCCCAGAGTGGCTGGGGAAACCCAGCCAGATGGGCGGGGTGTAAATAATTTATTATTATTATTATTATTATTATTATTATTATTATTATTATTATTATTATTTATTCTTAAAGTCTGCAAAGTCTGGGAGACCTGGCAGGCTGATTTGCTATAAGTCTACACCTTCTTTTAATAGCCACTCGCCGTTCTGATGTTTTGGAAGAAGAAGAAGAGAGTTTGGATTTGATATCCCGCTTTATCATCCTTCCCCACAACAAACACTCTGTGATGTGAGTGGGGCTGAGAGACTTCAGAGAAGTGTGACTAGCCCAAGGTCACCCAGCAGCTGCAGGTGGAGGAGCGGAGACGCAAACCCAGTTCACCAGATTATGATTCTACCGCTCTTATCCACTACACCACGCTGGCTCTCCTTCTTTGGACAGCCTTCTTTGGTATCTGTACTCCCAACAACTCCCATGAGCCCTCCTTTGGGCCCGAGGCACAGGATACTTGGGACAGCCCTATTTTGAATACTTAACACGTTAAAAAATGTAGTTTTTGACCACTTTTTACTGAGAATTTTGTGGTTTCATCCTTTTCGCAAACCGCTTCACGGACCCCCCTGGATCAGAGGTTTGGATTAGGGCAGGCTTCCTCAAACTCAGCCCTCCAGATGTTTTGAGACTACAATTCCCATCATCCGTGACCGCTGGTCCTGCTAGCTAGGGATCATGGGAGTTGTAGGCCAAAAACACTTGGAGGGCCGAGTTTGAGGAAGCCTGGATTAGGACCTGGGTTCAGATCACGCGGCGCTCGCTGGGTGACCTTGGGCCATGCACGACCGCTCAGCCCAACCTACCTTGCAGGGCTGTTGTGGGGACAGAACAAGGAGCGGGGAGAACCACGTACGCCGCCCTTGAGCTCCTTTAGAAGAAAAGTGGGGTTTTTAAATGCCATAAATGAACAACAGAAAAGCAAAATGAAAACAGGACCGTGCCCTCGCAATACCTGCAGTTCCTTGTCGACTGCTTTTGAGACCTCATTGGCCACTGATTCTAGCCTGTGCCGGACTGGACCGTCGCTGGCCAAAATGTGCCCAAGCTCATACAGGCTAGGGAAGAGCTAAGAGAGAAAAAGAGAAAGGATGCTTCGAGGGGGGTTTTCTCTCTCTGTGTGTGTTTTTTATTCAATAAACTGCAATAAAAACACCATCATTAAAAAGCACACAAGGAACACACCTACAGAGACCTTTCTGCAGCTTGGGTTTGGATCCAGATTTCCACGGAGAACATTTGGGAGAGAAATTTAGTACGATACAATACAAATCTCTATTACGGTCATAGACCAGCATAAAAGGGTGGGATACAGTCATTTAAAATCTGACATTTAGTATTATCGGCAGTGGGGATCTCCAGTTTAAAGGACCAGATAACGGGGGACAAGAAAGCCCTGGGGCTGGAGAATTATTTCAACACACGATCACAGCGGCGAAACCTTTCATGCACAAAGACTGAAAGACTCATCATGGAGGGATGGCTGTTAAAACTTTTTTTTTTTTTAATAATTTTTATTCATTTTATAAGAAAAAAACACTACAATATGAAAAAAGGAAAAGAAACAATACAACAAGAAAAAAGCATGAAAAGAAAAAAAGAAAAATTAAAAATAAGGAAAAGGTTTTTCTTACATTAACCTAATTTTCTCTTAACATTCCTAAACGACTTCCTTCAATCCCTTCCTTCTGAATTTCATTTCTCTAAACTTCTTTGGCAGTTTCTAAAACTTAACCTTTTAACCTATCTTTCTCTATCACATCTTAAAATTAACCTATATCCTATATAACAGCCAAAAACCTATAATTAATTCCCTAAACTATCATGAATATTACAATATTTTTTCAAATATAATTTACATTTCTTCCAATCTCCATCCACCGTCTCTTCTCCCTGGTCGCGGAGTCTCCCAGTCAGTTCGGCAAGTTCCAGGATTGCTGTTAAAACTATTGGCCTTAGCTGAGACGGCAAAGTTGGCGTGTTTAATCAGATAAAAATCATTGCCAATCATTGCCAATAAAGGCGGGAAACTCCTTATTTGCGTGGGGGGGAAATGAACTTATGATATCTGGGCTGGAGGGTTGAAGAAAATACTGGTTTATAGAAAGTGGAATGTTGTTGGGTGGATGTTTCGAATAAAAAGGGAAAGGGACCCCTGACCATTAGGTCCAGTCGTGACCGACTCTGGAGTTGCGGCGCTCATCTCGCTTTACTGGCCGAGGGAGCCGGCGTACAGCTTCCGGGTCATGTGGCCAGCATGACTAAGCCGCTTCTGGCGAACCAGAGCAGCGCACGGAAATGCCGTTTACCCATAGTTGTCAACTTTCGGATTTGAAGATAAGGGATTTTTCCCAACTTTCGGATTTGAAAATAAGGGATGCCGCGAGGGCGGTGCAATGGCACCAAGTAGCCTCACCACCCTGCGCTCCAGAGGCTGCGCGCGAACGGGTGAAAGAGCAAGCACGTAGACGGCAGGCAGGCTGGCTGGCTGGTTGGGCATGAGGGTCTGGCTGCACAAGGCATGCCAGCTCCGCCCCCAGTCGGTCTCAGACTCCTTATTGGCAGCCGAGCAACACAGCTGAGGAGCCTCCCTGGCCGGCAGGGAGGGAGGAGCTGCTTCCTTTGAAATCCGGGAAATTTAAGGGATACCAACAATCCGGGATAGCAGCGGGAAACGGCATTGGAATAAGGGAGTTTCCCGCCAAAAAAAAGGGAGGGTTGACAGCTATGTGTTTACCTTCCCGCTGAAGCGGGTACCTATTTATCTACTTGCACTTTGACGTGCTTTCAAGCTGCTAGGTTGGCAGGAGCTGGGACCGAGCAACGGGAGCTGGGACCGAGCAACGGGAGCTCACCCCATCGCGGGGATTCGAACCGCCGACCTTCTGATCGGCCAGCCCTAGGCTCTGTGGTGTAACCCACAGCGCCACCCGCGCCCCCTAAGGAATATGTTTCGAATAGTTTTCTATAAATAGCTGACAAGGCGAAGAATATGAAGTTCTCTCAGCCACAAAGCTCCCCGGGTGACATTTGTCCAGTCACTGCCTCTCAGTCTAACCTACCTCACAGGGTTGTTTGGGCATTAAATGAGGAAGGGGGAACAAACCACGTGCGCGACACCTTCAGATCCTCTAAGGAAATGTGGGGGCTAGGAATGTAAATAAATAGATGAAGCTCACCGCCCGCGAGTTCTTGGCTTCCTTCATGAGTGCCCGGGCGTAGAGCACTTCTTCCTGAATCGTGTCGCCGGAACAGGTCCGCAGCAACCGCACTTCTTCCTGGACCCTGACACAGAGGCGGCTCATCATCTAGGGAAGGGGCAAGACACAGGGCCATTAGTTCCTGCCCCTTGCCAAGTTGCCAAGTCCCGAACCCGCTGGCCAGCCAATCACAGCAGCCCCTCCGGGCAGGGGGCGGGCAGGCCGTGCTCCTTCTGCGCAGGTTTTGGCGGGAAGGAGCGGCAAATTGGTGCTGAACAGGGAGATGGGAACGTTTACTTGCTCGGCGCTATTGGTGACGATTCCTGGTGGAGGCGGAAGGCTTGGTCCTGGGGGAACTTCTGCGAGTGGTTGTTCCTGAGGAGACACCACTGGATCTGAAAGGGAGAGAGGGGGGGAGAGAGACAGGGGAGGGATCATACCAAAGCTGGGACTTGGCAACATTCCTGCGCGCCAACAGAGGAAGTGGGAATTTCTCCAGAGGTCCAAATCTATCCGTTTCAAGTTTCTCCACTACACTTCCACAGATTACGATTTCTAAAGAAATCTTCACAAAAACTCGATTTTTCTCTTCCTCTGAATTTCTGTATGCCGCTCCACCCAATACAGTGGTACCTCGGTTCTCTAACGTCTCCGTTGACAAACGTTTCAGAACTCGAACGCCGTCAATGATTCCATTTTTGAACGCACCTCAGAAGTCAAATGGCTTCCGCTGAGGTACTGCTGTATTTTTCTCAATTTTCTCTGTAAATTTGCAGGCCGCTCTTTGCGCCTCGGTTTTCGAACATTTCGGATGTCGAACGGTCTTCCGGAACGGAACCACTTCATACACGTTTCCGCAAGCAACTCTCCCTCACAAAATGCCCCTCGGGTGTTATTTCCACCGCTAAAGGCTTTTGTAGTCACACTTTCCCCCCATATGTCCATTTTGACACACCTTACTCGGTGGGGGAGGGGGCGGCAAGCGCAAAATTCGGAGAAGTGAGAGTGCTGAAGGATCGTTCGAGAAGAACGAGTTAGGTAGTTTCTCGCTAAAATGCAAACGGGACCAAATTGTTCCCCTCACCCCTAGGCCAGTAGGGAAGGGGCAAGACTCACCTTTTGCCACACCTCGTCCGTCCTCTCAGGGGCATTTCGGTAGGCCGCCGTGATGTCACTCAAGGGGAAGGACATGAACTTGAGGGTGTAGTTGCTGCAGAAGAGGCCGTTTTATTTACCATATATACTCGAGCATAAGCCAACCCGAATATAAGCCGAGGCACCCAATTTTACCACAAAAAACCTGGGAAAGCTTCATAGGAGCCACTGCCTGCCTCACTCGAGTATAAGCCGAGGGCGGTTTTTTTCAGCACAAATAATGTGCTGAAAAACTAGGCTTATACTCGAGTATATAGGGTATTTATTCGAAAGCATTTATAAAACGCTTAACGTTTCAGAAAACTCAGAAGTCACATACTTTATTTCCTCAAGCTCTGTTTTAAACCAGTGAGCATCGCCCCTTGACACTGAGGGATGATTTCCAGTCATCATGGGAAAGGGAGGTCATAAAAGAGGTGCAGTCCTGTGGATTGTCACACCTCTACCTAGAGTCCATGGCGTATAATCAAGCTAGAATGGCTTCCGGTCGGCGCGCCGGAGGGGAAGGTCGGGGGACATGCCGCTGCTGGCATTCCCCGACCCGGCCGGCTTAAAGGGGTGCTTGCGACAGCAACGCAGCCCCCAAAACTCCCGGGAGTTGGTTCCCGGGACCTAAGGATCCGGCAGTGGCTCTTAACGTCGCCCCAACTCCCGCGGCGGCCACAGTAGAGGCTGCCGTGTGAGACGCGGGGCGACGGAGCCCCTCGGATCGCCATTGCCCGCCGGGTTGAAGCTGCGAGCCCTTCCCATCTGAGCGCGCTGATTCCTCCGTAAAAGGACAAGATTGGACACTTTAAACGTGAGTACTAGGAAAGTACCAAAGAATTTGGATTAATTTGGCGAAGTACAGGGATGCAATTTACGGAGGTCCGTCCCTTGCTATTGTGCACTAAATCAGGAACTTTATTACCGATGCGGTTGAAACTGTAACGGAATTTGGCTTGGCAACAGAGATTCGATCCTTTTGACACCCCTGATCGGGGGGGCAACTAACTATCAAGTTTGACATGTGGAGGATTTGAATCGGACCTGTTGGATTTTATTGTGGAAATTTGGATTTTGACTTTGGCTTTGGTTCGGTGTGGAACTTTATATAGCTATGTCTTCGAAAATGGAGGATGATTTGGACAAAGGAGGCTGGAAGAAGGTCCTTGAAAAAATATGGGAACTGAGAAAGGAGTTCCAAGCGGAAACTGCAAGAATGAGAGGAGTTGTAAACAACAGTGATGTCATCCCAGCTGCACAAAGGATGGAAGGGGGAGAAATCCCCTCCAAGGTTAACGACAAGCCTCGCTATAGGAAAATTTCTTCTCGGCACAAGAAATCTGGACCCAAGAAAAGAATTAAGAAAACAACATCTGCGAAAGTTAACTTTTTTCGGCGCAATTGAGAGGACCACCAATGAAGGAGAGGAAGAATTTCTTTAAAAACTGGGAGCAGGAACAGCGGAGAAGACACAGAGATGATGGAGCCCAACTGCAAGCAAGCACTTGGGCTTGGACTGGGGAACGGCGAGGGGAGGGCTGAGCAGGGTAGGTGGGCAACCAGGGATTGATTATATATGTGGATTTTGAGAATTTATGCCGGACATGGTTTTGAGCTAGGATTATGTTAGGATCTTTCGAAGTTGGGAGCCTGAAGATTAAGGGGAGTCAGAAGGAAATTTATAGAAGATTTGGGAGGAGGACGCGGAGGTTGGAACTAGAAGATGAGGTGAAATAAGAATTAAAGATATTGTATTTGAGTTAGAACTATGTTCTGA